>CM022303.1:542616780-543216780 GCA_011799875.1 Thinopyrum elongatum
TAATCTCCAACAAAATAAATATCCAAAATGCACAAAGATGAATGCCATAAGAATATCTAAATACCATCCGAAATTTGAAAAATTGGTATGTTACAAACCTACCCCCCTTAAGATGAATCTCGCCCTCGAGATTCGGGTTGGCTAGCAAAAAAGTGGGGGTGGTCCTTTCGGAGGTCTTCTTCTCTTTCCCAGGTGGCTTCCTCCTCGTATGGTGACTCCACTGAACTTTGCAAAACTTGATGTCCTACCTCACTGCGGTAACTCGGTTGGCGAGCTCAGAATCTTGACGGGTTTCTCTCCTCAGAAGTCGGTCACCTCCAACTGAATTGCCTCCAGGGGCACTGTATCTCTCAGGAATATCGCGCCATCTCTGCATGGCACTTCTTCCAACTGGGAAACTGAAACACATCTGAACTCCTGACAGCCTTCGGGTAATTCCAACTTGTAGGCAACTTCACCCATGCCGTTCTAGGACCCTGTATGGCCCCACAAATCGTTGCGCTAACTTTCCTTTGACTCCAAATCGTTTAAGCTCCTCGAAGTGGGCGACCCACGAAGAATAAGCTCTGTCTCCGCCTTCATAGTTTACCTCCTTGCGTTTTGTATCGGCAAACTCGTTCTGCCTGGACTGGTCTATCTTGAGTCTATCACGACGTCAAGCTTACTTTCTCCTCAGGAATCTCTGATTCAAATCTGGTCCCGAACAATTTTTGATCTCCAACTTTCATCCCACATCAAGGGTGTCCTGCACTCCTTTCCGACGAGCTTCTGAAAGGGTTGGGCCATCTACTTCAACTAGCCTGATAGCTGTTGTTATATGAGACTACTCTGCGATAAGGCAAATATAGCATCCCAATAAATCCATATCTAGCGCACAGCTCTCAACAGTCCTCAAGATCTGATTGACTCTCTCAGTCCTGTCCATCTGTCTGCGGATGAAGCTGAACTGACTCTAGCCTGGTACCCCAAAGTTTCGTGCAACTGATCCAAACTTGGTGAAGTAGCTGTGATATCCTCTATCTGATACGATGGTCCCTCTAACTCCATGCAGACCTAACGTCCGTGGTCATGTAATATCTTCGCCACCTTAGCGCTTGTATAGTGGGTTTTCACGGGGATGAAGTGACTACCCTTGGTCAAGCGTCAACTACAACCCGATGGAGTCATATCACTGAACAATTCTCTGGTCATACCGGTGATAAATCCATGCCAAGTTTTATCCACTTCCATTCGGACAGGTGAATCGGCAAAGGCTTACGTAACCCTGCTGGTTTCTGATGCTCTGCCTTAACTCTCTGACATACGTCACATACTGCTACATACTGCTGCAATATCCTTCTTCATTCCTATCCACCAGGAAACTCTCCTTCAAATCCAGATACATCTTGGTGTTGCCTGGGTGAATCGAGTAGGCGAATCATTAGCCTCCTGAAGGAATAACTTCCTGATCTCAGGGTCATTGGGCACATAGATGAGATCTTCAAACCATAGTTTCCTGCTCATCCATATGAAAGCCTTTAGCCTTTCCTTTACTCTTCCTTTTCCTTTATCTCCTGCATCTCCTTTCCTCTTTGGGCTCTCGGATCTTTCCCAGCAAAGTGGACTGATTTCCAATGCCTGCAACATAACCTCTCGGAACTATCTCCAAGCGACCTTCTCGAGATCTAGCTACTCGGGGGTAATCCTCCGGTTATGAGCGTGTTAACATAACTCTTGCCTCAACGCATCTGCTACGACATTATACCTTTCCTGGATGATAATGCAACTTCATGTCATAATCCTTTAGATTCCAACCATCTCCTCTGCCTAAGGTTCAACTCCTTCTGTGTAAAAATATACTTCAAACTCTTTATCCTTGTACACATCGCAACGGTTACCGTGAGAAAAGTGTCCTCCACGTCTTGAGTGCATGCACTAACGGCTGCTACTCCAAATCATGCGTGGCATAATTCAACTCATGAGGTCTAAGCGGTCGTGAGGCATAATGAACAACTCTCCCCCTTCCTGCATAAGAACGCCTCCAATCCCTGACGTGAAGCGTCGCAATATACTGGAAACTCCTTGCGTATATTCGGTAGAATCAGCACTGGAGCTGGTAACCAACTTTTCTTCAACTCTTGAAAACTGGCCTCACAATCCTCGGTCCCCAATTAAACTTGGTGGTCCGCTTCAATTAACTCCGTCATGGCTTCGCGATCTATGAGAAATTCTCAATAATCTCCGATATCCTGCGAGTCCAAGGAAACTGCGTATACTCTCCAACTGAGGTGGGTGCCACTCACTCGTGAAGATTTAACCTTGGAAGGTCTACTGCTATCGCCTTCTCCTGATATAACATGTCCGAGAATCCAACTTCCTTCAACCCAAACTCGCACTTGCTAAACTTGGCATATAGCTTGATGTCCCCTGAGTTTCTCGAGACACCATCGCAAATGTTTCCTTATGTTCTTCTTCCTTCTTCGAGTAGTAACCATATATCATCAATGAACACCACGACGAATTTATCCAAGAATTCCATGAACACCTTCTTATCCATACTCATGAAATAGGCAGGGGCTTTGTCAAACCAAATGACATAACTGTATACTCTACTTGCCCATACCTTGTGGTAAAAGCTGTCTTTTAGTATAATCCTGCTCTCGGATCTTCAGCTGGTGATCCCTTATCGAAGATCAATCTTGGAGAAACCTTAGCTCCCCTGCACTGGTCAAAAACGATCATTGATCATCGGCAGAGGGTATTTGTTCTTGATCGTCACCCTCAATTTCAGCGCACGATAATCACACAACCATCCTCAAAATCCACCTTCTTCTCGCGCTAGAAGCACTGGGGCTCCCAAGGTGACGAACTTGTCGGATATAACCTTTCTCCAATACTCCTTAATCTGCTCCTCTAATTTCCTCCAGATCATTTGCTGGGCATCCGATACGGTCCTTTGGCTATTGGTCCGTTGCCTGGTACATAACTCAATCAAAAACTCAATATCTCGGTCTGTGCATGGCCTGTTAACTCCTCCGGAAATACATCGGGATAGTCCTTCACCACCGTACTTTCCTCTGCAACAACTCCCGATAGTATAAGTCACCTGATGTCCTCCTCGGCAGCATGCCTAACACATACTTATCCTCTTTCCTTCTGGGTGGTGGAAGAATTGATTTTACTGGCGCATTCGATGTTTTCCCTCAAACTTGGATAGCCAATCCATGCCTAGTATCATCATCCATTCCTTGTGACTCCAGTATATGAGGTCGGTGGGAAAAACATGTCCCTAACCTATGTTAATGGCAACTGATAACATCCCCATACCATATCACCTCTACTCTGCTCCTGGGGAACTTACTAACATAGGTGGACTTAAGGACTACGGTGGCAACTTAAATTTGTCCCAATCCCTTGATATGATGAATGCATGCCACCATGCCAAAAAGACAAGGGCTGTAATGACTTAATCAAAAACTACCAATAACGCGTCGGATGTTCGTCAACTTCCTCCACATTGACGTGATTCACCTGGCCTCTAGTGAAGGGATTGGGCTTCTTCTCCTGAGCTTCCATTCCATTACCATTCTTAGAGCCTTATGGTTGTGGTGAATTTCCTCCATGTGTGAATGTCCTACATGGTTACGCCCTCCTGGTTATGAGTATGATGCCCTCCTGATACGGGGAATAGCGTGGCTTCTGCTGAGCTCCCGAAGTGTATCTTCCCTGTCCATACTTCCTCTTAGCGATTATCATCTGTTGCTGCTTGCCCTTCAATCATTATGGCCTTGTCTAACAGCATCCTAGTAGTTGTTGAAAGTTGCCCACGATCAACTGCATGCTCAGCTCATCATTAGTCCCTCAGAAACTTCCTCCTGCTTCGCGCATCTGTGGCCACATCATCGGGGCATAGCGTGCTAGCTTGCTGAACTCATCCACATACTGCCCCACTGTACGACTTCCCTGGCGTAAGTTGCGAAACTCACGCTTTCTTCAAAACTCATGGCTCCAGCTGAAACATTGCAGTGCGGAAGGCCTGCTGAAACTGATCCCATGTGACTGTGGGCTATGGGTAAGTGGTGGTGTGTTTCTCCCCACCAAGATGTGCAGGTCCATCAGCTGAATTGTGCGGCAAAGCGCACTCTCTCTGCTACCCGTGCATCCAGCAGTGGTCAGCTTCCTCTTCCAATCTCGGAGCCATCATCTGCAACAATCGGCTCGGTGCTACTAGAAAAAAACACAGGCGGATTCAACCTCAGAAAACGGGCTAGTTGTCAACGGGGGTGGTGGCGTGGGTTGTTTTTGTTGTTGTTGCCTTGGTTCTGGTTCTGGACTAACAGCTGCATCAAGGCATTCTGTTGCTGGATCCACTGGGTGAGCTCCGCGGGAAAACGATCCAGGGGTCTTCTCGGAGGCATCTGATAGGTTTAGAGGGTGAAACAGAATAGAATAGGTCTAATGAAGATTTCACTACCCACTGCATATGAGACAAACATATTCAATTCACATCACTCAATCCAACAAAAATATCACACAATCGATCTACGCTACTATTACAAAATCGCAAAGATTCTAACTACTTGGGAGAAATACTACTAATAACATTGGTCGTCTAGAAATTTTGATCTGTGGAAGACTCCATAAGTCAGCTCCAGCTTCTCTTCATAGTCATCATCACTATCATCATCTGCATCACTATCCCGTGTCGGTGTCATCCAATTGATGTAGTCCTCCGAACGGATATCCACTTCTGGTTCTGCTTCGGGTTCACCACGGTGTGTTCCTATGCTTCTTCTTCAGTTCTTTATGCTTCTCCAGTAGCAACAACGCAATTTCTTCTTCATTCACCATCCACGTGTTGACTTGAGGTTCCTCTTCTAGCTCGATATTCCTCTTCATCACTTCTTGGTCTTCTTCATGATATCACCATCTGGTTTTCATATCGTCGAATGTGTTGATCCATCTCCTGAATTACGCGTCAATATGATCCATACCTTCCTAGTGCATCACTCCCATTGCTCGTCTCGGCGTCCACATATCTGATAGACGGTGTCTTCAAGGTCCTTGTGGTACTCCCTCACAAATACGTCCAAAGTGATTGGGCTGCCATGCTCTTTTCCTAAGCTCCAAGTTGGTGGCATCCAAGGTAACTCGATGCTCGGTTGTTTTGGTGCAAATGTCCTTCCAGGTACAACACGAACTTTGATCCTCCAGCGCTCCTCTTCTGGTAAGAGTTGCAGTGAGGTTCCGGTGGACGCTTGGTAGACCGATGTTCAGTACTTAGTGACTTCCTTCAAGTGGCGTCCGAAAGGGGTGTCGTCAGTCCGTTGAGTGACTTGTTCCTGGAGTCCGCCATCTATAGAGTAGAAATGAGGAGGATTAGTGAAATGAGCAGAGAAGAGTATCCTGTGGCTTTTCCTAGTGGTCGCTCTCCAAGTCAGCATGTGCTCTGATACCATCTTGTAGCGACCCGATCCCAATGGACCGAAGTCTCTTTGCTTAGTGTCATCCCTGGATCGGTAATGCTGACACACACAAATCTCGAGGATTTATAACAGAGTTCAATCACACATTAATACTTCAAAATCCTCATAAAGAGTATTTATTACATAATATATGGCTGAAGGCCACTAAATAATACTATACTGCGGAAGCTTCAAAGGTAATGAGTCCATCAACTCCAACGGCAAAGCGAGTGCATGACAACGACCTATACGTCACCTTAATCCTCGTCTGAAAACTCTGCAACATGAGACGTGCAGCCGTGTAGTCAGCACATGGAATATGCTGGCGAGTTACACTGTAGAGCAAATGAATGCAAAGAACTATATCTACATGCATATTTGGCTGGTGAGGCTCTAGGTTTAACATTTTGCATAAACTAATTTTCCCTACAACAAGGGATAAATTTTATTTACTACCATGTTGTTACCATATTGAGAGTTTCCTCCCCGAACTCAAATCCCAAATTAAACAAGTATCATTATTAAACCCAATTCATTATTACGAGTATGAGATCACATAATATCCACTCACCAGATACCTCAAAAAAATGTCCATAACCGGGGACAACGGCTATCATGATTAGTTTGTACACTCTGCAGAGGTTTGCGCACTTTTCCACAAGACTCACCGCATCATGATCAAGATCGAGACATAGTCTTTCTGAAGCATTAACTCTCTACTCTGGGGAGACGGTACACCTACTTTTCCCCTACATCTACTATTCCACCTCTTCAAGAGCTCACACAACTTACTCACCTATGCCAGAGCCCATAATGGCTTGTGGCTTGCACACGGAGTTTCCAGTCATGAATATCATATTGATCCCTTTGAGCCTGGGTGGCGGACCTAGGGTAATCACACTTAGGTACTCCGGGATTCCCATGGGCAAGCCCTGTTTTCTTCCAGGTGCCCCAACAATCCACCCAGATGTTATTAAGTTTGCCACCTTAATGTTGTCCAAAAATTTATTATCTCTCCACAACTTCCATGTACAATCCACGATCCAATCCCCTCTACAATGGCTGTAAGCAATAATTGATCATAACTTATATTCCCGGGGTGATCAAAGTAATAGGTTCCTACCTCAAGTACTACACCAAACCACTATGTTTCCCAATCCTACTCATGCAAATGTTTAAGGGGCAAAACTAATGCATAGTAAAAACTGTGTATTGAAGAGTATGATCAAAGTTAACTTGCCTTGCTGACGATCGGAAAACCCTAGAGATTTCGTAATATCAGCTTCTCACTCTCGGAAAATCTATCGTAGACAACAATATCATACTAAATAGCATCATACTAAACAAACAAAATATATCAGAGAAACGCAAGAAACTCTTTGAAAAACTCCGAAAAAACGACCAACAACTTTCTGTACAGAACATAATTTTAAGAAAAAAAAATTGTGTGGTTTTGATCTTAACAGAAAGTACATGCCAAGATGCTTCGTTTGCAAAAAGATTCACCTAAAACGGAGTTACGAAACTCAAATTATAGCCAACGAAGTTTGAATTCAATCTGTTTGAATTCGAAATTTAAAACTTTCAAATAATTTTTGTTTGGTTCTCTTGATAGAGGGGTTTTTTATGAAACCGTAGGAAAAAGAATCAACTCAATTCGGATCTATATGATTAAAGATATGCTAAAAAGAAAAAACTAACAGGAATCTGAAAGTGTTTTTTTTTTAAACTGAAACTAGAGGTTTCGTTCGCTTACAGACAGAGACCAACGAGAGTTGGGGCTCTCTGGTCCAGGGGTGACGGCGATTCCGGCGATTCGTGGTGGCGCGGCGTGATGTCCTTTGGGTGAGGTGCGTGATAGTCTCGTCCGCTGGTGGTGGTGGTAGCGGTCGGCGAGACGAACGGAGGGCGAGGGTGTAGACTCGCGCGCGCTCCGGGTGTCCGTGAAAGACAACGAGCTCGTGCGGCTTCTGTGGGAGAGAATAAGGCGAGATGATGTCAATTAGTCACATGTCGAGGGAGACCGATTCAGGCAAAGAAGAAGTCGAGGGAGGCCTCACCGGCGACGAAAATCGACGGTGAACTCGGCTTCGGCGTCGAGATCTGTTTGAGATGTGCGTGTGTCTATGTTGGACTTGGCGAAAGATTTTGGGGTGGTCGAAGAGGAAGGGCCAGTATTTATAGGACACAAACTTGAGGAGAGGTTGACTCGGGATGATTTTCAAGAACTTGAACGGAGTCGGCGTCGGTAACGTGTACGTGCACGTGCACGTTCTCTGTCTTGTACCTATTCGTGGGAGAGAACAAAGAGGTGGGTCCAGCACAGGAAGGAAGTCACTAGAGAGAAGACGGGCGACTCGAACGAACGTGGGAGGCTCGGTCCTGGGTGCCGTTGGGCGCGCGTCGGCCTCGCTGCTGTGGCTGGGCCTGTTGTGCCTGCCTGGCGGCCCCGTTTTTTATTTTTTCAAATCATTTTTTTTTAAACAAATTTTCCCGGGAAGAAAACGCTAAAAAAAATATAAATAAATCCTAAAAATTCTAGAAAAATCACCGTAGCTAATTGGCCTTATTGTGACCTCGTGCACATTTTTCGTGACCTAAATGCAAAATAAAAAACAACATTTAGTATAATAAAATAAATAGACTTGCAAATAAAATCAAATTAAACTCAAAAAATTCAAAATTCAATTTCCATATTTTTCTACTGAATTGAAGAGTCATATTATCTTCTCTCATATTTTTTTTTAAAATATTTGGAAAATAATTTTGAAAAACAATTTTGATCCAATTTGCAATTTTTTGAAATTCAAAAATGGATTTTTGTGAAAGCCTCCAACTCTCAATGGGTCCCTTGAGTTTCTTAAGGTTTCTAGGATCAATCTCCAACAAAAATAAAATTCCAAAAATGCACAAATGATGAATGCATAGATGAATTCTAATGAAAACATCCGAAGTTGAAAAATGGGATGTTACAACGGAAGGCTATGTTTGTGCAAGAACTTGCCGTGAAAAGAGGTTATTTTGATATTAGCTCATTAAGATAATGGAGTAACGCCAGCTTATGAGATAGGCCGAAGTATATTGTACAAAGGAAATACAAATTTAAAGAAAGTGGGTCATGGACAAAAGGATCCAAAGCGAGAATTCAAAGTTGGAGTGAATAGTTTTCTTTTGTTACAATTGCTCGTTTAGATTCTTTGGCGAGGTAAGACCTTCTCCATCTAAATGGTAGGGGGGGAGAGACCAATAGTATTACTCGAAAGAGGTTTAATCGCATCTGGAGTCACCTCAAAATCAATAATGCCGAAGGGGTTACTACCCGAAGGTGTCCAATTGGTCAAGAGAATTAAAGCCTATACCGGTAGATCTGCACGGTCCTATTAAATGTTGAAGCAAATATTAATATCCAACCATGATACCGGGAGGACACAATAAAAGAACCTCCCGACCAACTCCAGAAAACTAAAAAGAGGGAGGTAACCGTGATAATGGTAAGGGTAAACTGAGGCTCCAAAAAATCCGTCGAACATATTTTCTGTCAGTTTTGGAATATCAAAAAAGTAAGGAAAGGGTAAGGATAACCCACGAAGGCAACGAGGAGGGCAAACAAGACCCCAGGGCGCGGGCCTGGCTGAGGCCCCCCGTGGGTCGGCGCCGGTGTGGTTTGTAGCCCACCAAAGCGTGACCTTCCCGACTAGGGAGGGACCGTTTGTAACGATGGGGGAAAAACCCCGATTTGCCGTTGTTTCCCAAGATAAAAAATGCGTTTATATACCCCTCCCCTGAACGTAATTCGACACGCACCAGTATCCCGGGAACTCCTTCTGTTCGTCTTTCTTGCTGTTTTCCTGGCAGATCTGAAATTGTCAATCTCAAGATTTCGGAAGAGGATTGCCCAGTTTTCTTATCATCCGCTGGATAAAATATTTCAAGGAACCACCTATCCCTATATATGTTCACTGATGAGGAAGATGAAGACGACCCAGTCCCTCCTCGTTTCCAACCCTTATAATAAGAGTAGTATTAGGCAAGAGGATAATACAGCTTGATATAGGAATGAGGAATCTCATGGAAAGCTTTTAAAAGCCTCCTACTCAAGCTGGAAAACTCACTACTATCTACTCCACCACTTCATCATCTTCCCCAACAAAAAAACTTGATTTCCATGTATGGGCACCCCCCTTGGCTTGTGCCAGCTTGGTGAGGTGCCCCTGGTATCTTATTACCACCACTATCTTCGCTTTCATTTATTTTAGTTCGTCTTTAGTTATCCTATGATTTAGAGTTGACTAAAGTTTAGTTCGATTCTTTCTTTTGAGTGCTTGCTTATTGATATATCTATCTCTTGTAATCATGTTGCGAGAATATATAATAGAGTAGTTTGAGTTTGGTTTCTTTTACTCTTTTGTTTCAACAGAGAAAGGAGAATAAATGAAAAGATCATATGCCTAATCTTATGGTAGTATGACATCACATAAGGCAAAGTAAAGTGGTAAAAATTTGGTTGAGATTGACAAACATAGCATTGTCCAATGATGCATTCATGAAAGAATTAAGAAGGAAGAGAGATTCACATCAATACACCATTTTGGACATCTTATGATTGTGATCCCCCATTACAATATTTTTGTTGTTAAAATTGTTTGACGTTGGACAAGGAAGACAATGTCATGATTTATGTTTGTTTCATATTCACGTGAAGTTATATTGTCATAGATCATTTAACATGTGGTGCTTGCCTCAATATCTTTTCTAGCCAAAATTCCGACTAAGTGAGAGATACTATCTTGTGCATACCCAAAAACCCTTAAAAACCAAAATCTTATTTTGAGAGTCCCACCCATACCTACCTATGGATTGAATAGAATCCTTCAAGTAGTTGTCATCAATTTCAATAAGGCAATAAAAATTGCTCTAATTTGGTTGGATCGTTTATGTAAGAGAAAATTGAGCGTTGTACGAACTTATGATGGCCCAAGTAATAAAAAGCACGGACTGCATAATAAAGGTGCTATCACGGGGCATATACGTGACGTTCTTTTGCATTAAGGGATTTGGCAATACAAACAATAAGTGCATGACAACCCTGCTTCCTCTGCGAATGGCCTATCTTTTATAACATTTATGCATTTTACTTTATGTAAGAAGTCAAGTATTCTCTCTCTTCTCTTCTCACCCTATTCCTTTTTATTTTCTTTTTCTCTTTTTTGCAATCATCATGTGGTGAGGAAAGATCAGGCACATATCTCCAGTTGTGATATGATGGGGCATGAGTTTATTATTGTTGACATCACCCTTGAGGTGAATACGTTGGGAGGCGAAACTATAAGCCCCCTATCTTTCGATGTGTCCTGTTTGAAACTTTTTGGTTTCATGGTATGCTGTGAGTGTTAGCAATCTAGAAGATTAATGATGGGTTGAGCATTGAGTTACTCCTTGGGACTTGCCTAAAGGCCTTCAATAGCATGACCTTCCTGAAAATTTATGAATTGTAGGTGCAAAGTTGACGAGTCCCATAGTTTGTTTGGTTTTCAATGGGGTTTATGCTATTATACTTTCAATTTTGTGATGAATTGTTACTTGTTCATGAGAATTATTATGATAAAAGTTATTTGATAATTGGTTATGTTAAAGTTCTTGCTGTTATGATAATATCTATGCTTCTTATGTCTGTATTTTGTTTTTATCGACACCTCCTCTCTCTAACATTTGGGCATGGTTTTTTCATATTCGTTTTTCGCTTGAGTACAAGCGAGGTCTACGCTTGGGGTAGTTGATACGTCCTTTTGCATCATGTTTTCCACTGTTATTTATAATGTTTTTATGCATATAAATGCGGTTTTTGGGAGTAATTCTATGCCCCTTTTCTCTCATAATATGCAAGGTTTACACAGGGGAGAAGTATCCGACAGCTGGATTCTGGACCTGAAAAAGCTACTCAGAGGTTACCTATTCTGCCATCTCCAAATGATCTGAAACTTACGGAAATTATTTTGCCTATATATGCAAAAATCTGGAGCACATAACTCCCTAGATGAGGCCCACCAGGTTGGCACAGACCCCCTGGGTGCGCCAGCCCCCCAAGGCGCGCCCTGGTGGGTTTTGTGCCTCCTCGGCCCCCTCGTGCCCATCTCTGGTATATAGGTCATTTTTGACCTATAAAATCAGGAGGGGACTTTCGGGACGAAGCGCCGCCACATATCATCGCATCTTCATCACCACACCTCGCCCTCTTTGGGAGGGCCCATCGCCAATCAACTCTTCAACACACACATCTCCTCTCAAACCCTCAGTTCATCTATTGTGTCAATCTTTGTACCGGAACCTTAGATTGGTACTTGTGTGACTAGTAGTGCTGATTACACTTCTTGTAGTTTGAATTACTATTGTGGTTTATTGGTGAAGATTATATATTCAGATCCATTATGCTATTTAATACCCCTCTGATGCTTGAGCATGATTTATTACGTTTTGAGTAGTTTACTTTGGTTCTTGAAGACCACGGGAGAGTCCGTGTTGCAAGTAATCATGTGAACTTGATATGTGTTCGATATTTTTGATGAGATGTATGTTGTGATTCCCTTAGTGGTGTCATGTGAACTCGACTACGTGGCATCTTCACCATATTTGGCCTAAGGGGGAGGATGCAGTTGTGGAGTGTTCTTGAGTGATTGGTGCTTAGTGACCGCTTAAACCCTAGTTTTTATCCTACTTCGTAAGGGATCGATTTGGATCCAAAGTTTAATGCTATGGTTATATTTAATCTTATACGTTTCTCGGTAGTTACGGATGCTGCGAGGGTGTTATCATAAGTGGGAGGTTTTGTTTTCAAGTAATAACAACAATAAGCACCGGTCACCCCATATCAAAATTTCAAAGTAGCGAACACGAATCCAAACCATATGAATGAAAGTATATGATGAAATTCCCGTGTACCCTCAAGACTGCTTTGCTTATCATAAGAGACCGTTTGGCCTGTTCCTTATTGCCCACAAAAGGATTGGGCTCCTGTCTGCATTTATTATACCATTACCATTCTTGCTCGTTACCAAATCATCTTGCTATCCAAACTAACTTGTTAACCGACTATTTCAGTGCTTGCCAGAAAATACCTGCTGACACCACTTGTCATTTCCTATTCTGCTCCTCATTGGGTTCGACACTCTTCTTATCGAAGGACTACAATTGGATCCCCTATACTGTGGGTCATCAGCAAGCGCACGAGCAACACGAGGTTGTTGATATCTTCCTCGAGAAGATGATGAGGAAATGCCTCACCCAAGCAACAAGCCCAACTGATTATGAATTTGATGAAGATATTACGTGAAAAGGCAGACCCCTCGCCTCTGAAGAATTTATAGGTGACCCTCCGGATCTAAGAGGAAAATTGACCGATTGAGGGAGCTTAATGCTTCCCGAGAGAACACACCCGGTCTGCATCTCTGGTTTTGCCCCCGACCCAGATGCATGTTATTCCTGCTCCTCGTCCATTGATACACAGATTGGAAGAGGATAGATAAGAAATCTGAATAGCCCCTGGTCACGAAGAATTGTCCTCACCTACGCTGTCCCAATTCTTCCAGAAAGAAGCGGTTGTGCCCCCAGTCGAAGAAAATACGATGAAAGAAAGCCCTAGTGCCTTAAATTCGAGAGCCGCTGAAGGATTCCGCGAGCACTATTATGGTCATTCTAGTTCCTCAAAGAAATCTTCACCTGAGAAGTCAAGGAAGCCGCGTGCTCCACTCAACCAATCGAGAGGTGTGCAAGCTCCGGATACATTCGTACCTGAATGTGAGCCGAAGAACATCTGAAAAATCCTTGGAGACATTTTCCGTTGTGTCCCAGCTGAAGATGGCCCAATGGTTCCATGCGTTTACTAGAGTTTCACCTCTTGAACTTGCATTCTTTGGGACAGACCGTATGAAGGAGAGGGGAACCTTGTTGTCGCCAGGTTCGGGACTAAGAACAGGCTGTGTATTGATGCCTCGCATCCTGTAATGAAAAGAAATTCGTCTTCAAGCACAAGATTCCTAAACTTGCTAGAGCTCGAAAGATTACCCTACTTCCACACACAATCGAGGCAAATCTGAGCATGCTTGCACTGACGAGTTTTCTTCGCTTCATTCATGGCTGGAATCATGAAGTAATTTCATCAATTCTATGTCAGGCTCTATATTTCTCAGGGAACTTGGAGATAGGATCTACATGGATCCTGTGAATGGCTTATAGGAGAGGAAAAGATTAAATGCTCAGCTGATTAGTTCTTAGCGTTGTTGAATCTGCTCGTTGCCATTTGATGCAAATAGTGACTGGCTGCACTATTGGAATTGTCCCGAGCTCAACGTGCATATTGCCTGATGGAGGCCCCAAACTGGTTCGTGCTGAAGCCTTGGATCACCCGAAAATCTGGCATATGAGAATAAAGTTCCTGTCTACATTCTCTACAACTCCCTCACTCCAACTAACATGCCAGAAACCACTCAATGGCATTTGTGGGAAATGCATGTTGCCATGCCTTCTGTTATTCCGTTCGATATCCCAGATCTGTTTCATTCGAAACTTGGCCTGTGCAGCTGATAGCCCTCCAATCTTAAGCCCATATTCTCCTTGGTCATGTATGGCCATTGGCAGCTCCTTGAAGCAAAGTCTACTGTCCATATGTTCCAAAGTTGTCAATGCCACTATCGTGACCGCTCATAATTGTGAGGGACATAGGCAATGAAAAATGCCATTGGATGCCACTACTTCTGCTTCATTTGCCATACTCTGCTGGATTGCCGAAGATCAAGAAGGCTAAGTTGAATTCCCAGTGAAAAAATCTTCACTATATGAGATTTGTCTTAGCACTCCGCAAGCATTGAAAGCCACTTAAGCTCAATAAAAAATAAACTGGAAATGATTGGCAGATAATCAATTTGGCTTCATAATTATTCTCGTCAAACTCTTCATATATGAAGAAGGAACAGAAGAAGCGCTCCTGGACCCTTCTGCGCAAGCTTACCTCCGCAAGCAACTTCCTGCAAAGGGTATTGAAAAGATATGATATCTGGAGTTGTTTGAAGTATGCTCATTCGAAGAAAACTCCTGTGCTACCTCAGCGGTGTTCTGCCTCTACTGGCCTGCTACTCGTCGAACCTAATGATGTTTTCCTTGAATACACGCAGGAACGTTTATCTACAGCCAGCATGCACCTCGCATGCCTCTTCCGAAGTTGGTTCCCACAGCCCAAGCGAAAATATAGACTAATGCTTCCGTCTCACCATTGCTAGCTCTGCATTCTCCTAACAGTTCGGTTCTGATGAGGATTCTTAGGACGAGTATTTAATCGAATGCACTTCCCTTTCCTTTTTGACACTTGTTAACAAAAGGGGGAGAAGAACATCGAGAGATAGATGAACGGTTTTTGTAGGTTGTTTTCCATTCGCCTTTTTGCTTTGCGTCTCGAACTATTTGTGTTTCTTCGAAAAGTTTTCTTTTGGAACTAAAGCACCGTCTGTGGTGTGATACTCGGTCGTCATGTACTGTTAATAACCCCCCTGCTGCTCTTTGCTCCAAATTAATTTGTTTGCAGGTGTAGCCGAGTTTTACTTCCTTGCATTAATTTATTCCGACACTTATCTATCGCGGTAGGGAAAGTAAAGTTTTTTCAGGAGGACAGGAAATCATACTTCTCTATAAAGAGACTTTCACTCCTTGGAACTATGTGTGTCCTATGTTAGATTGCTAAATCTTATATTTCGTCTCTATCTTTCAGGAGAAGAACATTATCTTCATTTAATTTCTTGAGAGAGAAGGAATCTCTCTATTACCAAGATGTTTTTTCCTTGGCATATCTTCCTAATCACCTTTGTTGCAGGAAAATCTTGTCTGAGCATATCTACTCCTACAAATGTACTTTTGTTTTCCCTTGCTCTGATCCTCGTCGAGTATCTAACTTGCAGTGGAACTTATATCTCGTGTGGATTCAAACTATTTTCTGACGCCAATCCTCATGGCTTATCGTTTCGTCACAAATCATTTCAAAGTATTAATATCTCACTAATCTTTTTCAAAGATTGTGTGTGACAAGGAGTACCTCAGACCCTGTCGAGTGTATTGAAAAAGACCCACGAATGATAATCATGGTACCAATATCACGTCGGCAAGATTCCAATCTCGCTTCCTAACCATTTTATCCTTCTATTCACTCGATGGCATATCTTCAGGGGAGCGTGTTTTATCTTCGTACTTGATCTCTCTCTTTTATGATCCTTCGCATTTCCAAGTGCATTCATTATCTTCTTTCGACTGTTCCATTTTGTCAACAATCATCCAAAAAGGGGGAGATTGTTTGGTGCAATATTTGCCGCTCCTATGTTTTGGAGATTGTTGACATAAACAAGCATGGACTGATTTGTTTACTATGCACACGAGGAAATAGTCCTGCCAACGAAGAGAATGCTGTTAAGGTTTCAAGTTCGAGGAACTTCACCAAAGATTTACTGCGTTGCAGAGAAGACTGTAGCTACATCTGTTGACTAACTGTTAGACGGTAATATTGACTGAAGGAGTTAACCCCTCACAAGTTATGCTCAAGTGAAGCAATTGGTTTCGGTATTTGTGCTCTGAATGAATTACTGCAACTAGTGGACGTCGAAGAACAAAGGTGAGACGTAGTATTCTTTCGTTCTTCTTCTTTCATTTTTGAGTCATAGGACTTGCGTACTATTAATAGGGGTAATCGGTTTCTCGAAGCTTTTTCGATCCGCTGTGATGCTTAGCCCAAACCTATCGAGACTGAGAGAAATCTCTTTGAGCTTTGACTATTACCAGTCATCAGTAGACTTGTTCTTCGTGCTTAAGGAGATATCTTTCGAACTAAGAGTTAGCATTTCCGCCTGCAAGAAATGTACGTTGTGCATCAAATTTTCTGGACTCGTGTCTGTTCGCCATTGGCTTGCTCTACTGTCCAATTTGAGTCATACTTCCCTTCAGGTAAGGTGCGGCTATCTACCACCCCGCTCTCGCTACTCCTTGACAGCTTGCGTTGGTTTTTCCCTGAATAGGAAATGGGTGATGCAGCCAAAGTAGAGATAAGTATTTCCCCTCAGTTTGAGAACCACGTATCAATCCGTAGGAGACAACGCACAAATCACCGAATACCTGCCAAACAATCAAACACTTGCACCCACGCGATAAAGGGGTTGTCATCCCTTCCTTTTTTTTGCAAAAGTGAGATCTGATAGAATGATAAACTATAAAGTAAATATTTTTTGGTATTTTTTTGTTTTATAATCGGAAAGTAAAAGATTGCAAAATAGTAGATCGGAAACTATATGCTGGAAAATAGAAGGTTTATTGCTGGAAATATAGATGGATAACTGATATGATGGAACTACAGACCCGGGGGCATAGCTTCCCTAAGGCTTCTCTCAAGATAGAAAATAAATCTGTGTGTTGAACAATTACTGCCGAGCATTTGTAAAAGCGCAAATGTTTATGACGATATCTAAGCAATGATCATGACTATGGCATCACGTCCGTGTCACGTAGACCGAAATGATTTCATCTACTACTATTACTGCACACTCGACGCTAACCAGCATGCATCTAGAGTTATTAAGTTCATAAAGAACGAGTAATGCATTAGTCAGATGACATGATGTAGAGAAATTACCAAGCAATATATTAAAACCCTCTTTTTATCTCGATGACAATACAATACGTGCCTGCTGCCCCACTGTCACTGGAAAGGACGACCGCAAGATTGAACCCAAGCTAAGCACTTCTCCCATTGCCAGAAACCAATCTAGTTGGCCAAACCACACGATAGTTTGAAGAGAATTACAAAGATATCAAATCATGCATGTTATAATTCCGAGACGATTCAAATATATTCATAATACAAAGCTGATCATAAATCCACAATTACACGGATCTCGCAACACACACAAACACGGTATTACATCGATAGATCTCCAAGAACACGCGGAGAACATGGTATTGAGACTCAAAAGAGTGCAGAGAATCCCTCTAGCTACATAGCTATGGACCCGTAGGTCTGTGGTAAACTACTCACACTTCACGGAAGGCAATGGTTTTGATGTAGAAAGCCTTCGTGATCGATCCCCCTCCGTCATGGTGCCGGAAAAGGTCCTAGATTGGATATCACGGGTACAGAAGGTTGCCGCGGTGTGAAAGTCTTTTCGTGATGCCTCTGTTGGTTTGGGGATATATGAGTATCTATTAGGCTAAAGAATTGAGGTCAGGAGGTGGCACTAGGGCCCACAAGGGTGGTGGGCGTGCCCTACCCCCTGGGCGCACACTCCCGTCCTTGTGGCCGCTCGTGGCTTGTAACACCCCATGTCATTAGCACGTAATCCTTTTGATATTGACACGTCACAAGTTTATACAGTGCTGATCATCATTAGGTCATCATTTGTATGTCACCTCCTAAGTCAGAATTCAAATTAATGAAGTGAGGAATAAAAGTTGTCCAACAAGAACTAAAATGTTCAATAATAGCAAATATTTAAGAGACCTTCGAAAATTGTAACCAACTTTATTACCTTAGTTAAGTGACCCAAGCCCTTTAACAGTGGCTGAAAATACTGTTTAATCACCTTTTTAATAAATATAGATCAAATATGAAATGATGTTTTGCCCAAACTAATTTTTGTGTTAGGGTAGAATCACGCTAATTTTGGACTAGGTCACACTTTTTACAAAATCCATCTGGGGCCCAAAATAATTAACACACAACGAGAAAAGAAACAGACAAAGAGAAACGGAAAAAGGCCTAAAAATCTTATTGTGCACTAGGGCCTTCTCGCTACAGCCGCGGCCCGCCCATTCCCCACCTCGTCCCCTACCTACCTGTCTCACCCCGCGCTCGCTGTGGCGCTCTGCGCGCACTCCGCGCGCAGCGCGCCCGTCCCCCCTCTCCTCTGCTCGACAAGCGAGCTGCTACATGGCTCGGCGGCGGGGATAGCCCCCATCTCCCATCTAGCTAACCTAGCGTGCCCTCATTCCCCTCTCCGTTCCTTCCCTCGCTCTCTTTCGGCTGTCGAGTGCCCCGTCGCCGCCGATCGCCGTAGCCCGGCACACCGTTGCCCCGTTTGCCGCCCCGCAATCCCACAGCTCCCCTCGCTCCTCTGCTTCGTCTCGCTGCCGAATCGAGGCCCCGGAGCCCATCAACGTCGCCGCCTTCTTCCTCCCTCTGCCTCGGCCACCGCATCGACCTCGCCATCGTCTACCCACCGACCACCCCAGCCCACTGCCCAGTCCCCACGCTCCCCTGGAGCTTCTGCGCGTGACGCGCCCTCCCCTCCTCCTCTAGCTAATCTGTAGCGCTCCTCCTTAATTCAGCCAACCCACCGCCGCGGACTCCTCGTCGCCGGGACCGTCCGGCGACCATTTGGTCCATTGTCTGCTGCCCATTCGCTTCGCCCGCCTCTCATAGGCCTCAGCCTACCCCTTGCTTCGCCCGTAGAAACATGCCCGTGTCGCTGTTCCCCTAGCTCACCCGAGAAGCCTCCGCCGCCGACTAGCTCACTGCCGCTCGACTCCGGCCTCCCCAGAACCCCCACCGCCACCGTTCGACCCGGTTCCGAGCCGTTCGAACTCAACAACCTTTCCCCAGCCCCGGAGACGCCCTGTGGCGAATCCCGAACCTCGCCGGCTCGCTCCGCCACGTTTGAGCTCCGCCGGAGCGCTCTCCGGCCGTCGCGCGCGACCTTGCCTGGGTGGCCCCGCCCCGTGCCACTGACCCTGGGCCCTAGTTGACCGCTGTTTGACCAGGTCAACTGCTGAGTGTCCGCCCCGTGGTCTATGACATCGGGGCCCACTCGGTTAAGCTAATTTAATAAATAAGATAATATTTATTAAAACCTAACAACACTGACTGCTGACCAACCTGTTAATAACCAATTCATTAATTTAACCCCTTAGTTCATGTCACAGTTTATGACATGTGGGTCCCACCTTTCAGGTTTGACCTCTGTAAGCCAAGCTTTGACCTTCTGACGTCACCCTGACCTCATGATATGTCAATCATTCACTATTCTGGATATTCAAATTTAAATTAATAATTAAATTCAGAAATGTTAAAACTTTAGACAATCATATTAAATAACCGTAACTCCGATGAAAAATAATTTTATATGAAACCGCTCAGAATTTCGATACGACCCGAAACGCTCCTTCGTATTCCTGTCCAGATGCCCTAGCTATATGAACATTGGACTTTTATACCGATTTTCGATAATGAATAGAGGCATGGCCCCACTTTAATTAGATAATTCGGTTAAATTCCTAAATTAATAATCATTTCAGTTAGGCCAGTAGAACACCCTGGCATATCATTTAGGCATGCTCATACATATTGTGTTTGCATTATTCCGTGACGTATTGTTTCTCTCCCCCCTTCTCTTTCGATAGAACGCTGAGACCGACGACGCTCTTCCTGGGTACGACTACACTACCGCACGCAGCCCTTTGACGATCTCTCTCTCTCCAGAGCAACCAGACAAGCCCCCCCCTTGAGCATCCAGATATCCGCCTTCCATTTCTCCTGCTTGCATTAGATTTTGATACTGTTCTGTATGCTCCTATTCTGATGCATGCCTGCTTTTGTAACCTGTTCATTGTTACCTTACCTGCCTATGATAAATGTTTAGTATAGGTTTGGTAATGACCACAGTGAACCCCACATCTTACCCATGGTTTTTCCCCCGCTTGAATCGTCGCGACTGATCAACGCGTCGTCGCCAGAGACCGACACCTCACTTCACACCCCCCTTAGTTGTACGCACTCGCATAGTCCTATCGAGTGCCGAGGGGATACCTCGTAACGCCTCCTGGTGAAACTCGCAGTGTAGCTGTTCGGTCGTGGTCATCGAGGGTGATTCCTCCTTCTCCACTTCCGATACGACTTGTCGTGCGACCCCTCAGTGTGAACCTCGAGGTGATGCCTCATATGTTACCCTGTGATCTCTGTCGAGTGGAATCCGCCAGTGTGATTCTCGGGTTTCCCTTGATGTTATGACTCCCGTTTCCCTTACCTTTGTTCAGGCGGCCACCCTGGTGGGTACCCCGCTGGGGATCTATGATGTCCGAGTGTGCCGAATGCATCGAGTTGTGATATTGAGGCGGATCATCATAGCTCTGATTCTCCGATGATACTATTGAGCCTATTGGATTGGGTTGTGATCTGAGTGGGTCGACGTTCCTATACGCCCTCCACCACGCGGGTATGTTTGTGGCCCTCTGCGATGTACGTTTTCTCCCGACAACTCTTCAGACTCAACGATTCCTAGAAACCTTAAGCAACTCAAGGACCCATTTGAGAGTTGGAGGCTTTCACAAAAATCCATTTTTGAATTTTCAAAAATTGCAAATTGGATCAAATTGTTTTTCAAAATTATTTTTCCAAATATTTTAAAAATAATGAGAGAAGATAATATGACTTCTTCAATTCAGTAGAAAAATATTGGAAATTGAATTTTGAATTTTTTTGAGTTTATTTGATTTTATTTGCAAGTCTATTTATTTTTATTAGTACTAAAATGTTTGTTTTTATTTTAGGCATTTAGGTCCAGAAAAATGTGCACGAGGTCACTAATAAGGCCATATAGCTACGTGAATTTTTCTAGAATTTTTAGGATTTTATTTATATTTTTTTTAGCGTTTTTCTTCCCGGGAAAATTTGTTTAAAAAAAAATGATTTTGAAAAAAAAAAAACTGGGCCGCCAGGCCAGGCCAACCGGCCCAGCCCAGCAGCGAGGCCGAGCGCCCCAACGAGGCCGAGCCTCCCCACGTTCGTTCGCTCGCCCGTCTCTCTCTCTAGTTGACTTCCTTCCTGTGGTGCCTGGACCCCACCTCTTCTGTCTTCTTCCCCACGAATAGGTACAGAACAGAGAGACGTGCACGTGCACGTACACGTACACCGACGCCGACTCCCGTTCAAGTTCTTGAAAATCCTATCCCGAGTCAACCTCTCCTCCAAGTTTTGTGTCCTATAAATACCTGGCCCTCTCCTCCTTCGACCCCCTCAAAAATCTTTCGCCAAGTCCAACCATAGACCACGCACATCTCAAACAGATCTCGACGCCCGAAGCCGAGTTCACCGTCGATTTTCGTCGCCGGTGAGGCCTCCCTCGACTTCTTTCTTTGCCTGAATCGGTCTCCCTCGACATGGTGCATCTAATTGACATCATCTCGCTCCTTATCTCTCTCCACAGAAGCCGCCACGAGCTCGTTGTCTTTCACCGGAGCACCCGGAGCGCGCGAGTTCTACACCTCGCCCGTCGCCGTTCGTCATCGCCGACCGCTACCACCACCACCAGCGGACGAGACTATCCGCACCTCACCCAAAGGACATCACCGCCGCCACCCACGATCGCCGGAATCGCCGTCACCCCTGGACCAGAGAGCCCCAACTCTCGTTGGTCTCTGTCTGTAAGCGAACGAAACCTCTAGTTTCAGTTAAAAAAAAAACGTTTCAGATTCCTGTTAGTTTTTTTTCTTTTAGCATATCTTTTAATCTATAGATCCGAATTAGTTGATTCTTTTTCCTACGGTTTCATAAAAATCCCCTCTATCAAGAGAACCAAACAAAAATTATTTTTGAAAGTTTTAAATTTCGAATTCAAACAGATCTGAATTCAAACTTCGTTTGGCTATAATTTGAGTTTCGTAACTCCGTTTTAGGTGAATCTTTTTGCAAATCGAAGCTCTTGGCATGTACTTTCTGTTAAGATCAAAACCACACAATTTTTTTTTCTTAAAATTATGTTCTGTACAGAAAGTTTGTTGGCTGTTTTTCGGAGTTTTTCAAAGAGTTTTCTTCGGTTTCTCTCTTGCATATTTTGTTTGTTTATGTATGATTGCTTATGTATGATATTGTTTGTCTACGATAGATTTTCCGGAGTGCGAAGCTTGCTATTACGAATCTCTAGGGTTTTCCGATCGTCAGCAAGGCAAGTTACACTTTGATCATACTCTTCAATACACAGTTTTTACTATGCATTAGTTTTGCCCCCTTAAACATTTGCATGAGTAGGATTGGGAACATATGTGGTTTGGTTGTAGTACTTGAGGTAGGAACCTATTACCTTTGATCACCCCGGGAATATACGTTATGCTCAATTATTGCTTAGCCATGCTGTAGACGGGGATTGGATCGTGATGTACATGGAAGTTGTGAGAGATAATAAATTTTTGGACAACATTAAGGTGGCAACTTTAATACACATCTGGGTGGATTGTTTGGGGCACCTGGAGAAACCAGTGCTTGCCCATGGGAATCCCGGAGTACCCGTGTGATTACCCTAGGTCCGCCACCCAGGCTCAAAGGGATCATATGATATTTCATGACTGGAAACTTCCGTGTGCAGCCACAAGCCATTATGGGCTCTGGCATAGTTGAGTAAGTTGTGTGAGCTCTTGAAGAGGTGGACTAGCAGATGTAGGGGAAAGTAGGTGTACCGGTCTACCCAGAGTAGAGAGTTAATGCTTCAGAAAGACTATGTCTCGATCTTTCGATCATGGATGCGGTCGAGTCTTGTGGGAAAAGTGCGCAAACCTCTGCAGAGTGTACAAACTAATCATGATTAGCCGTGTCCCCGGTTATGGACATTTTTTTTGAGTATCTGGTAGTGGATATTATTGTTGATCTCATCACTCTTAATTAATGAATTGGGGTTAATAATGATACTTGTTTAATTTGGGATTTGAGTTGGAGGAACCTTCTCAAATATTGGTACAACATGGTAGTAAATAAAATTTATTCCTTTGTTGTAGGGAAAAATTAGCTTTATGCAAAATGTTAAACCTAGAGCCTCCACCAGCCAAATATGCATGTAGATATAGTTCTTTGCATTCATTTGCTCTACAGTGTAACTCTGCCAGCATATTCCATGTGCTGACCTACACGGCTGCAACGTCTCATGTTGCAGAGTTTTCAGACGAGGATTAAGGTGCGATAGGTCGTTGTCATGCACTCAGCTTTGCCGTTGGAGTTGATGGACTCATTTACCTTTGAAGCTTCCGCAGTTATTTTATTTAGTTGGCCTTCAGCCATATTATTTATGTAATAAATACTCTTTATGAGGATTTTGAAGTATTAAGTGTGTGATTGAACTCTGTTATAAATCCTCGAGTATTGTGTGTGTCAGCATACCGATCCAGGGATGACACTTAAGCACAGAGACTTCGGTCCATTGGGATCGGGTCGCTACAAGATGGTATCAGAGCACATGCTGACTGTAGGACGCGACCACTAGGAAAAGCCACAGGATACTCTTCTCTGCTCATTTCTAATCCTCCTCTATTTCTACTCTATAGATGGCGGACTCCAGGAACAAGTTCACTCAACCGGATGACGACACCCCTTTCGGACGCCACTTGAAGGAAGTCACTAAGTACCTGAACATCGGTCTACCAAGCGTCACCGGAACCTTCACTGCAACTTTACCAGAAGAGGAGCGCTGGAGGATCAAAGTTCGTGTACCTGGAAGGACATTTGCACCAACAACCGAGCCCATCGAGTTTACCTTGGATGCACCAACTTGGAGCTTAGGAAAGAGCATGGCAGCCCACATCACTTTTGGACGTATTTGTGAGGAGTACCACAAGGACCTTGAAGACACCGTCTATCAGATATGTGGACGCCGAGACGAGCAATGGGAGATGATTCGCACTAGGAAGGATGGATCAATTGCAGCGTACATTCAGGAGATGGATCAACACATTCGACGATATGAAAACCAGATGTGTGATATCATGAAGAAGACCAAGAAGCTGATGAAGAGGAATATCGAGCTAGAAGAGGAACTCAAGTCAACACGTGATGGATATGAAGAAGAAATTGCTGTGCTACTGGAGAAGCATAAAGAACTGAAGAAGAAGCTAGGAACACCCGTGGTGAACCCGAAGCAAGAACCAGAAGTGGATATCCGTTCGGAGGACTACATCATATTGGATGACACCGACACGGATAGTGATGCAGATGATGATAGTGATGATGACTATGAAGACGAAGCTGGAGCTGACATTATGGAGTCTTCCACAGATCAAAATTTCTAGACGACCACCATGTTATTAGTAGTATTTCTCCCAAGTAGTTAGAATCTTTGCGATTTTGTAATAGTAGCGTAGATCGATTGTGTGAATTTTTGTTTGGATTGAGTGATGTGAATTGAATATGTTTGTCTCATATGCATATGGGTAGTGAAATCTCTCATTAGACCTATTCTATTCTGTTCTCACCCCTCTAAACCTATCAGATGCCTCCGAGACATGACCCTGGATTCGTTTTCCCGCCGGAGCTCACCCAGTTGATCCAGCAACAGAATGCCTTGATGCAGCTGTTAGTCCAGAACCAGAACCAAGGCAACAACAACAACAACCCACCGCCACCACCCCCTGTTGACAACCTAGCCCGTTTTCTGAGGTTGAATCCGCCTGTGTTTTCTAGTAGCACCGAGCCGATTGTTGCAGATGATTGGCTCCGCAAGATTGGAAGAGAGCTGACCACTGCTGGATGCACGGATGCAGAGAGAGTGCGCTTTGCCGCACATCAGCTTGATGGACCTGCAGCATCTTGGTGGGAGAACTACACCACCACTTACCCCATAGCCACAGTCACATGGGATCAGTTTCAGCAGGCCTTCCGCACTGCACATGTTTCAGCTGGAGCCATGAGTTTGAAGAAGCGTGAGTTTCGCAACTTACGCCAGGGAAGTCGTACAGTGGGGCAGTATGTGGATGAGTTCAGCAAGCTAGCACGCTATGCCCCAGATGATGTGGCCACAGATGCCGCGAAGCAGGAGAAGTTTCTTGAGGGACTCAATGATGAGCTGAGCATGCAGTTGATCGTGGCAACTTTCAACAACTACTAGGAGCTGGTAGACAAGGCCATAATGATTGAAGGCAAGCAGCAACAGATTGATAATCGCAAGAGGAAGTATGGACAGGGAAGATACACTTCTGGAGCTCAGCAGAAGCCACGCTATTCCCCGTACTCAGGAGGGCATACTCATAACCATGGAGGGCGTAACCATGTAGGACATTCACACAATGGAGGAAATTCACACAACCATAATGGCTCTAAGAATGGTAATGGCAATGGAAGCTCAGGAAAGAAGCCCAATCCCTTCACTAGAGGCCAGGTGAATCACGTCAATGTGGAGGAAGTTGACGAACATCCTGACGCAGTTATTGGTAAGTTTTTGATTAAGTCATTTACAGCCCTTGTTCTTTTTGACACTGGTGCATCGCATTCATTCATATCAAGGGGATTTGTGGACAAATTTAAGTTGCCAACCGTAGTCCTTAAGTCACCTATGTTAGTAAGTTCCCCAGGAGCAGAGTATATGGCTAGTCGGGGATGTTATCAGTTGCCATTAACCATAGGTAGACATGTTTTCCCCACCGACCTCATTATACTGGAGTCACAAGGATTGGATGTGATACTAGGCATGGATTGGCTATCCAAGTTTGAGGGAAACATCGAATGCGCCAGTAAATCAATTCTTCTCACCACCCCAGAAGGAAAGAGGATCAAGTATGTGTCTAGGCATGCGCCGAGGAGGACACAGGTGAATTCACTATCGGGAGTTGTTCAGGAGGAAGTACCGGTGGTGAAGGACTATCCCGATGTATTTCCGGAGGAGTTACCAGGCATGCCACCAGACCGAGATATTGAGTTTTTGATTGAGTTATTACCAGGCACCGGACCAATAGCCAAGAGACCGTATCGGATGCCCGCAAATGATCTGGAGGAAATTAAGGAGCAGATTAAGGAGTTATTGGAGAAAGGTTATATCCGACCAAGTTCGTCACCTTGGGGAGCCCCAGTGCTTCTAGTCGAGAAGAAGGATGGATCTTTGAGGATGGTTGTTGATTATCGTGCGCTGAATGAGGTGACGATCAAGAACAAATACCCTCTGCCGATGATCAATGATTCGTTTGACCAGCTGCAGGGAGCTAAGGTTTTCTCCAAGATTGATCTTCGATCAGGTTATCACCAGCTGAAGATCCGAGAGCAGGATATACCTAAGACAGCTTTTACCACAAGGTATGGGCTATATGAGTATACAGTTATGTCATTTGGTTTGACTAATGCCCCTGCCTATTTCATGAGTATGATGAATAAGGTGTTCATGGAATTCTTGGATAAATTCGTCGTGGTGTTCATTGATGATATATTGGTCTACTCGAAGAATGAAGAAGAACATAAGGAACATTTGCGATTGGTTCTCGAGAAACTCAGGGAACATCAGCTATATGCCAAGTTTAGCAAGTGCGAGTTTTGGTTGAAGGAAGTTGGATTTCTCGGACATGTTATATCAGGAGAAGGGATAGCAGTAGACCCTTCCAAGGTTAAATCTGTCACCGAGTGGTTGGCACCCACCTCAGTTGGAGAGATACGCAGTTTCCTTGGACTCGCAGGATATTATCGGAGATTTATTGAGAATTTCTCCAAGATCGCGAAGCCCATGACGGAGTTATTGAAGAAGGACACCAAGTTTAATTGGACCGAGGATTGTGAGGCCAGTTTTCAAGAGTTGAAGAAACGTTTGGTTACAGCTCCAGTGCTGATTCTACCGAATATACGCAAGGAGTTCCAAGTATATTGCGACGCTTCACGTCAGGGACTTGGAGGCGTTCTTATGCAGGAAGGGAGAGTTGTTTCATATGCCTCACGACAGCTTCGACCTCATGAGTTGAATTATGCCACGCATGATTTGGAGTTAGCAGCCGTAGTGCATGCACTCAAGACGTGGAGACACTTTCTCATCGGTAACCGTTGCGATGTGTACACGGATCATAAGAGTTTGAAGTATATTTTTACACAGAAGGAGTTGAACCTTAGGCAGAGGAGATGGTTGGAGCTCATAAAGGATTATGACATGAAGTTGCATTATCATCCAGGAAAGGCTAATGTCGTAGCAGATGCGTTGAGCCGCAAGAGTTATGTTAACACGCTCATAACCGGAGGATTACCCCCGGAGTTAGCCGATGATCTCCGAGAAGTTCGCTTGGAGATAGTTCCGAGAGGTTATGTTGCAGCATTGGAAATTCAGTCCACTTTGCTGGGAAAGATCCGAGAAGCCCAGAAGATGGACAAGGAGATTGCAGAGATAAAGGAAAGGATGAGTAAAGGAAAGGCTAAAGGTTTTCATATGGATGAGCAGGAAACTTTATGGTTTGAAGATCGCATCTATGTGCCCAATGACCCTGAGATCAGGAAGTTAATTCTTCAGGAGGCTCATGATTCGCCTTACTCGATTCACCCAGGCAACACCAAGATGTATCTGGATTTGAAGGAGAGTTTCTGGTGGATAGGAATGAAGAAGGATATTGCAGAGTATGTAGCAGTATGTGACGTATGTCAGAGAGTTAAGGCAGAGCATCAGAAACCAGCAGGGTTACTTCAGCCTTTGCCGATACCCGAATGGAAGTGGGATAAACTTGGCATGGATTTCATCACCGGATTACCCAGGACTTGTTCAGGATATGACTCCATCTGGGTTGTAGTTGATCGCTTGACCAAGGTAGCTCACTTCATCCCCGTGAAAACCACTTATACAAGCGCTAAGTTGGCGAAGATATACATGACCAGGATCGTATGTCTGCATGGAGTTCCGAGGACCATCGTATCAGATAGAGGAACACAGCTTACTTCAAAGTTTTGGAGTCAGTTGCACGAAACTTTGGGTACCAGGCTAGAGTTCAGTTCAGCCTTTCATCCGCAGACAGATGGACAGACCGAGAGAGTCAATCAGATTCTTGAGGACATGTTGAGAGCTTGTGCGCTAGATTATGGATCTAGTTGGGATGATAATTTGCCTTACGCAGAGTTCTCATATAACAACAGCTATCAGGCTAGTCTGAAGATGGCCCCTTTCGAAGCTTTGTACGGAAGGAGGTGCAGGACACCCTTGATGTGGGATGAAGTTGGAGATCAAAAATTGTTCGGGCCAGATTTAATCAGAGATTCCGAGGAGAAAGTCAAGTTGATTCGTGATAGACTCAAGATAGCCCAGTCCAGGCAGAAGAGTTATGCCGATACAAAACGCAAGGAGGTAACCTATGAAGTCGGAGACAGAGCTTATCTTCGTGTGTCGCCACTTCGAGGAGTTAAACGATTTGGAGTCAAAGGAAAGTTAGCGCCACGATTTGTGGGGCCATACAGGGTCCTAGAACGCATGGGTGAAGTTGCCTACAAGTTGGAATTACCCGAAGGTCTGTCAGGAGTTCATGATGTGTTTCACGTTTCCCAGTTGAAGAAGTGCCATGCAGAGATGGCCGATATTCCTCTGAGAGATACAGTGCCCCTGGAGGCAATTCAGTTGGAGAGTGACCTGACTTCTGAGGAGAAACCCGTCAAGATTCTTGAGCTCGCCAACCGAGTTACTCGCAGTAAGGACATCAAGTTTTGCAAAGTTCAGTGGAGTCACCATACCGAGGAGGAAGCCACCTGGGAACGAGAAGAAGACCTCCGAAAGGACCACCCCCACCTTTTTGCTAGCCAACCCGAATCTCGAGGGCGAGATTCATCTTAAGGGGGGTAGGTTTGTAACATCCCAATTTTTCAAATTCGGATGTTATTCATTAGATCATCTTATGCATTCATCATTTGTGCATTTTTGGAATTTTATTTTTGTTGGAGATTGATCCTAGAAACCTTAAGCAACTCAAGGACCCATTTGAGAGTTGGAGGCTTTCACAAAAATCCATTTTTGAATTTTCAAAAATTGCAAATTGGATCAAATTGTTTTTCAAAATTATTTTTCCAAATATTTTAAAAATAATGAGAGAAGATAATATGACTTCTTCAATTCAGTAGAAAAATATTGGAAATTGAATTTTGAATTTTTTTGAGTTTATTTGATTTTATTTGCAAGTCTATTTATTTTTATTAGTACTAAAATGTTTGTTTTTATTTTAGGCATTTAGGTACAGAAAAATGTGCACGAGGTCACTAATAAGGCCATATAGCTACGTGAATTTTTCTAGAATTTTTAGGATTTTATTTATATTTTTTTTTAGCGTTTTTCTTCCCGGGAAAATTTGTTTAAAAAAAATGATTTTGAAAAAAAAAAACGGGGCCGCCAGGCCAGGCCAACCGGCCCAGCCCAGCAGCGAGGCCGAGCGCCCCAGCGAGGCCGAGCCTCCCCACGTTCGTTCGCTCGCCCGTCTCTCTCTCTAGTTGACTTCCTTCCTCTGGTGCCTGGACCCCACCTCTTCTGTCTTCTTCCCCACGAATAGGTACAAAACAGAGAGACGTGCACGTACACGTACACCGACGCCGACTCCCGTTCAAGTTCTTGAAAATCCTATCCCGAGTCAACCTCTCCTCCAAGTTTTGTGTCCTATAAATACCTGGCCCTCTCCTCCTTCGACCCCCTCAAAAATCTTTCGCCAAGTCCAACCATAGACCACGCACATCTCAAACAGATCTCGACGCCCGAAGCCGAGTTCACCGTCGATTTTCGTCGCCGGTGAGGCCTCCCTCGACTTCTTTCTTTGCCTGAATCGGTCTCCCTCGACATGGTGCATCTAATTGACATCATCTCGCTCCTTATCTCTCTCCACAGAAGCCGCCACGAGCTCGTTGTCTTTCACCGGAGCACCCGGAGCGCGCGAGTTCTACACCTCGCCCGTCACCGTTCGTCATCGCCGACCGCTACCACCACCACCAGCGGACGAGACTATCCGCACCTCACCCAAAGGACATCACCGCCGCCACCCACGATCGCCGGAATCGCCGTCACCCCTGGACCAGAGAGCCCCAACTCTCGTTGGTCTCTGTCTGTAAGCGAACGAAACCTCTAGTTTCAGTTAAAAAAAAAACATTTCAGATTCCTGTCAGTTTTTTTTCTTTTAGCATATCTTTTAATCTATAGATCCGAATTAGTTGATTCTTTTTCCTACGGTTTCATAAAAATCCCCTCTATCAAGAGAACCAAACAAAAATTATTTTTGAAAGTTTTAAATTTCGAATTCAAACAGATCTGAATTCAAACTTCGTTTGGCTATAATTTGAGTTTCGTAACTCCGTTTTAGGTGAATCTTTTTGCAAATCGAAGCTCTTGGCATGTACTTTCTGTTAAGATCAAAACCACACAATTTTTTTTTCTTAAAATTATGTTCTGTACAGAAAGTTTGTTGGCTGTTTTTCGGAGTTTTTCAAAGAGTTTTCTTTGGTTTCTCTCTTGCATATTTTGTTTGTTTATGTATGATTGCTTATGTATGATATTGTTTGTCTACGATAGATTTTCCGGAGTGCGAAGCTTGCTATTACGAATCTCTAGGGTTTTCCGATCGTCAGCAAGGCAAGTTACACTTTGATCATACTCTTCAATACACAGTTTTTACTATGCATTAGTTTTGCCCCCTTAAACATTTGCATGAGTAGGATTGGGAACATATGTGGTTTGGTTGTAGTACTTGAGGTAGGAACCTATTACCTTTGATCACCCCGGGAATATACGTTATGCTCAATTATTGCTTAGCCATGCTGTAGACGGGGATTGGATCGTGATGTACATGGAAGTTGTGAGAGATAATAAATTTTTGGACAACATTAAGGTGGCAACTTTAATACACATCTGGGTGGATTGTTTGGGGCACCTGGAGAAACCAGTGCTTGCCCATGGGAATCCCGGAGTACCCGTGTGATTACCCTAGGTCCGCCACCCAGGCTCAAAGGGATCATATGATATTTCATGACTGGAAACTTCCGTGTGCAGCCACAAGCCATTATGGGCTCTGGCATAGTTGAGTAAGTTGTGTGAGCTCTTGAAGAGGTGGACTAGTAGATGTAGGGGAAAGTAGGTGTACCGGTCTACCCAGAGTAGAGAGTTAATGCTTCAGAAAGACTATGTCTCGATCTTCCGATCATGGATGCGGTCGAGTCTTGTGGGAAAAGTGCGCAAACCTCTGCAGAGTGTACAAACTAATCATGATTAGCCGTGTCCCCGGTTATGGACATTTTTTTTGAGTATCTGGTAGTGGATATTATTGTTGATCTCATCACTCTTAATTAATGAATTGGGGTTAATAATGATACTTGTTTAATTTGGGATTTGAGTTGGAGGAACCTTCTCAAATATTGGTACAACATGGTAGTAAATAAAATTTATTCCTTTGTTGTAGGGAAAAATTAGCTTTATGCAAAATGTTAAACCTAGAGCCTTCACCAGCCAAATATGCATGTAGATATAGTTCTTTGCATTCATTTGCTCTACAGTGTAACTCTGCCAGCATATTCCATGTGCTGACCTACACGGCTGCAACGTCTCATGTTGCAGAGTTTTCAGACGAGGATTAAGGTGCGATAGGTCGTTGTCATGCACTCAGCTTTGCCGTTGGAGTTGATGGACTCATTTACCTTTGAAGCTTCCGCAGTTATTTTATTTAGTTGGCCTTCAGCCATATTATTTATGTAATAAATACTCTTTATGAGGATTTTGAAGTATTAAGTGTGTGATTGAACTCTGTTATAAATCCTCGAGTACTGTGTGTGTCAGCATACCGATCCAGGGATGACACTTAAGCACAGAGACTTCGGTCCATTGGGATCGGGTCGCTACAAGATGGTATCAGAGCACATGCTGACTGTAGGACGCGACCACTAGGAAAAGCCACAGGATACTCTTCTCTGCTCATTTCTAATCCTCCTCTATTTCTACTCTATAGATGGCGGACTCCAGGAACAAGTTCACTCAACCGGATGACGACACCCCTTTCGGACGCCACTTGAAGGAAGTCACTAAGTACCTGAACATCGGTCTACCAAGCGTCGCCGGAACCTTCACTGCAACTTTACCAGAAGAGGAGCGCTGGAGGATCAAAGTTCGTGTACCTGGAAGGACATTTGCACCAACAACCGAGCCCATCGAGTTTACCTTGGATGCACCAACTTGGAGCTTAGGAAAGAGCATGGCAGCCCACATCACTTTTGGACGTATTTGTGAGGAGTACCACAAGGACCTTGAAGACACCGTCTATCAGATATGTGGACGCCGAGACGAGCAATGGGAGATGATTCGCACTAGGAAGGATGGATCAATTGCAGCGTACATTCAGGAGATGGATCAACACATTCGACGATATGAAAACCAGATGTGTGATATCATGAAGAAGACCAAGAAGCTGATGAAGAGGAATATCGAGCTAGAAGAGGAACTCAAGTCAACACGTGATGGATATGAAGAAGAAATTGCTGTGCTACTGGAGAAGCATAAAGAACTGAAGAAGAAGCTAGGAACACCCGTGGTGAACCCGAAGCAAGAACCAGAAGTGGATATCCGTTCGGAGGACTACATCATATTGGATGACACCGACACGGATAGTGATGCAGATGATGATAGTGATGATGACTATGAAGACGAAGCTGGAGCTGACATTATGGAGTCTTCCACAGATCAAAATTTCTAGACGACCACCATGTTATTAGTAGTATTTCTCCCAAGTAGTTAGAATCTTTGCGATTTTGTAATAGTAGCGTAGATCGATTGTGTGAATTTTTGTTTGGATTGAGTGATGTGAATTGAATATGTTTGTCTCATATGCATATGGGTAGTGAAATCTCTCATTAGACCTATTCTATTCTGTTCTCACCCCTCTAAACCTATCAGATGCCTCCGAGACATGACCCTGGATTCGTTTTCCCGCCGGAGCTCACCCAGTTGATCCAGCAACAGAATGCCTTGATGCAGCTGTTAGTCCAGAACCAGAACCAAGGCAACAACAACAACAACCCACCGCCACCACCCCCTGTTGACAACCTAGCCCGTTTTCTGAGGTTGAATCCGCCTGTGTTTTCTAGTAGCACCGAGCCGATTGTTGCAGATGATTGGCTCCGCAAGATTGGAAGAGAGCTGACCACTGCTGGATGCACGGATGCAGAGAGAGTGCGCTTTGCCGCACATCAGCTTGATGGACCTGCAGCATCTTGGTGGGAGAACTACACCACCACTTACCCCATAGCCACAGTCACATGGGATCAGTTTCAGCAGGCCTTCCGCACTGCACATGTTTCAGCTGGAGCCATGAGTTTGAAGAAGCGTGAGTTTCGCAACTTACGCCAGGGAAGTCGTACAGTGGGGCAGTATGTGGATGAGTTCAGCAAGCTAGCACGCTATGCCCCAGATGATGTGGCCACAGATGCCGCGAAGCAGGAGAAGTTTCTTGAGGGACTCAATGATGAGCTGAGCATGCAGTTGATCGTGGCAACTTTCAACAACTACTAGGAGCTGGTAGACAAGGCCATAATGATTGAAGGCAAGCAGCAACAGATTGATAATCGCAAGAGGAAGTATGGACAGGGAAGATACACTTCTGGAGCTCAGCAGAAGCCACGCTATTCCCCGTACTCAGGAGGGCATACTCATAACCATGGAGGGCGTAACCATGTAGGATATTCACACAATGGAGGAAATTCACACAACCATAATGGCTCTAAGAATGGTAATGGCAATGGAAGCTCAGGAAAGAAGCCCAATCCCTTCACTAGAGGCCAGGTGAATCACGTCAATGTGGAGGAAGTTGACGAACATCCTGACGCAGTTATTGGTAAGTTTTTGATTAAGTCATTTACAGCCCTTGTTCTTTTTGACACTGGTGCATCGCATTCATTCATATCAAGGGGATTTGTGGACAAATTTAAGTTGCCAACCGTAGTCCTTAAGTCACCTATGTTAGTAAGTTCCCCAGGAGCAGAGTATATGGCTAGTCGGGGATGTTATCAGTTGCCATTAACCATAGGTAGACATGTTTTCCCCACCGACCTCATTATACTGGAGTCACAAGGATTGGATGTGATACTAGGCATGGATTGGCTATCCAAGTTTGAGGGAAACATCGAATGCGCCAGTAAATCAATTCTTCTCACCACCCCAGAAGGAAAGAGGATCAAGTATGTGTCTAGGCATGCGCCGAGGAGGACACAGGTGAATTCACTATCGGGAGTTGTTCAGGAGGAAGTACCGGTGGTGAAGGACTATCCCGATGTATTTCCGGAGGAGTTACCAGGCATGCCACAAGACCGAGATATTGAGTTTTTGATTGAGTTATTGCCAGGCACCGGACCAATAGCCAAGAGACCGTATCGGATGCCCGCAAATGATCTGGAGTAATGCATTAAGTAAGATGACATGATGTAGAGGAATTAACTCAAGCAATATGATGAAAACCCCATCTTTTTATCCTCGATGGCAACAATACAATACGTGCCTTGCTTCCCCTACTGTCACTGGGAAAGGACACCGCAAGATTGAACCCAAAGCTAAGCACTTCTCCCATTGCAAGAAAAACCAATCTAATTGGCCAAACCAAACCGATAATTCGAAGAGAATTACAAAGATATCAAATCATGCATATAAGAATTCAGAGAAGATTCAAATAATATTCATAGATAAGCTGATCATAAATCCACAATTCATCGGATCTCGGCAAACACACCGCAAAAAAGTATTACATCGAATAGATCTCCAAGAACATCGAGGAGAACATGGTATTGAGAATCAAAGAGAGAGAAGAAGCCATCTAGCTACTAGCTATGGACCCGTAGGTCTGTGGTAAACTACTCACACTTCATCGGAAGGGCAATGGTGTTGATGTAGAAGCCCTCCGTGATCGAATCCCCCTCCGGCAGGGTGCCGGAAAAGGTCCCTAGATGGGATCTCACGGGTACGAAAGGTTGCGGCGGTGGAAAAGTCTTTTCGTGGATGCCTCTGTTGGTTTGGGGATATTTGGGAATATATAGGCGAAAGAATTTGGTCAGGAAGTGCACGAGGGGCCCACAAGGGTGGGGGGCGGGCCCTCCGTCCTTGTGGCCGCCTCGTGGCTCCTCTGATTTCATCTCCAAGTCTCCTGGTTTCCTTCTGGTCCAAGAAAAATCATCGCAAATGTTTTATTCCGTTTGGACTCTGTTTGGTATTCCTTTTCTGCGAAACTCAAAAACAAGGAAAAAACAGAAACTGGCACTGGGCTCTAGGTTAATAGGTTAGTCCCAAAAATAATATAAAATAGCATATTAATGCATATAAAACATCCAAAACAGATAATATAATAGCATGGAACAATCAAAAATTATAGATACGTTGGAGACGTATCAAGCATCCCCAAGCTTAATTCCTGCTCGTCCTCGAGTAGGTAAATGATAAAAACAGAATTTTTGATGTGAAATGCTACCTAACATATTTATCCATGTAATTTTCTTATTGTGGCATGAATGTTCAGATCCGTAAGATTCAAAACAAAAGTTTAATATTGACATAAAAACAATAATACTTCAAGCATACTAACAAGGCAATTATGTCTTCTCAAAATAACATGGCCAAAGAAAGCTTATCCCTACAAAATCATATAGTTTGGCTATGCTCCATCTTCATCACACAAAATATTCAAATCATGGACAACCCCGATGACAAGCCAAGCAATTGTTTCATACCTTTGATGTTCTCAAACTTTTTCAACTTTCACGCAATAAATGAGCGTGAGCCATGGACATAGCACTATGGGTGGAATAGAAGGTGGTTGTGGAGAAGAAAGAAGAGGGAGATAGTCTCACATCAACTAGGCGTATCAACGGGCTATGGAGATGCCCATCAATAGATATCAATGTGAGTGAGTAGGGATTGCCATGCAATGGATGCACTAGAGCTATAAGTTTATGAAAGCTAAAAAAGAAACTAAGTGGGTGTGCATCCAACTTGCTTGCTCACGAAGACCTAGGGCAATTTGAGGAAGCCCATCATTGGAATATACAAGCCAAGTTCTATAATGAAAAATTCCCACTAGTAAATGAAAGTGACAACATAGGAGACTCTCTATCATGAAGATCACGGTGCTACTTTGAAGCACAAGTGTGGTAAAAGGATAGTAACATTGCCCGTTCTCTCTTTTCTCTCATTTTTTTTATTTGGGCCTTCTCTCTCTTTTTTTGGCCTCTTTTTTTTGTCCGGAGTCTCATCCCGACTTGTGGGGGAATCATAGTCTCCATCATCCTTTCCTCACATGGGACAATGTTCTAATAATGAAAATCATCACACTTTTATTTACTTACAACTCAAGAATTACAACTCGATTCTTAGAACAAAATATGACTCTATATGAATGCCTCCGACGGTGTACCGGGATGTGCAATGAATCAAGAGTGACATGTATGAAAGAATTATGAACGGTGGCTTTGCCACAAATACGATGTCAACTACATGATCATGCAAAGCAATATGACAATGATGATGCGTGTCATAGTAAACGGAACGGTGGAAAGTTGCATGGCAATATATCTCGGAATGGCTATGGAAATGCCATAATAGGTAGGTATGGTGGCTGTTTTGAGGAAGGTATATGGTGGGTGTATGGTACCGGCAAAAGTTGCGCGGCACTAGAGAGGCTAGCAATGGTGGAAGGGTGAGACTGCGTATAATCCATGGACTCAACATTAGTCATAAAGAACTCACATACTTATTGCAAAAATCTATTAGTTATCGAAGCAAAGTACTACGCGCATGCTCCTAGGGGGATATATTGGTAGGAAAAGACCATCGCTCGTCCCTAACCGCCACTCATAAGGAAGACAATCAATAAATAAATCATGCTCCGACTTCATCACATAACGGTTCACCATACGTGCATGCTACGGGAATCACAAACCTTAACACAAGTATTTCTCAAATCCACAATTACTCACTAGCATGACTCTAATATCACCATATTTATATCTCAAAACAATCATAAGGAATCAAACTTCTCATAGTATTCAATGCACTTTATATGAAAGTTTTTATTATCTCTCTCTTGGATGCCTATCATATTAGGACTAAGTTTATAACCAAAGCAAATTACCATGCTGTTTAAAGACTCTCAAAATAATATAAGTGAAGCATGAGAGTTCAACAATTTCTATAAAATAAAGCCACCGCCGTGCTCTAAAAAGATATAAGTGAAGCACTAGAGCAAAATTGCCTAGCTCAAAAGATATAAGTGAAGCACATAGAGTATTCTAATAAATCACGATTCATGCGTGTCCCTATCAAAAGGTGTGTACAGCAAGGATGATTGTGGCAAACTAAAAAGCAAAGACTCAAATTATAAAAGTCGCTCCAAGCAAAACACATATCATGTGGTGAATAAAAATATAGCCTCAAGTAAAGTTACCGATAGACGAAGACGAAAGAGGGGATGCCTTCCGGGGCATCCCCAAGCTTAGGCTCTTGGTTGTACTTTAATATTACCTTGGGGTGACTTGGGCATCTCCAATCTTAGGCTCTTGCCACTCCTTATTCCATAGTCCATCAAATCCTTACCCAAAAACTTGAAAACTTCACAACACAAAACTCAACAGAAAATCTCATAAGCTCCGTTAGTATAAGAAAATAAATCACCACTTTGGTACTGTTGTGAACTCATTATTTAATTATATTGGAGTAATATCTACTGTATTCCAACTTTTCCATGGTTCATACCCCCCGTTACTACCCATAGATTCATCAAAATAAGCAAACAACACAAAGAAAACAGAATTTGTCAAAAACAGAACAGTCTGCGAAGATCCGAATTGTTCTAATACTTATGTAACTCCAAAAATTCTGAACAATTAGAACAACAGAGGAAATTTGTATGTAAATCTTGTATAAAAAATTCAGGGTTTGTCAACGCTCCAGTGAATTATTAAAATTCTGAGACTAGACGCAAAAGTTTCTATTTTTCAGCAAGATCAAATCAACTATCACCGTAAGCCATCCCAAAGGTCTTACTTGGCACAAACACTAATTAAAACATAAAACCACATCTAACCAGAAGCTAGATGAATTATTTATTGCAATACAGAACCAAAAAAACAAAAACAAAAATAGAATTGGGTTGCCTCCCAACAAGCGCTTTTCTTTAAAGCCTTTTAGCTAGGCATTGATAATTTCAATGATGCTCACATAAAAGAGAAGAATTGAAGCACAAAGAGAGCATCATAAAACACGTGACAAACACATCTAAGTCTAACATACTTCCTATGCATAGGCATTTTATAAGCAAACAAATTATCAAGACAAGCAAAAACTAGCATATGCAAGGAAGAAGAAAGAGACGATAGCAATCTCAACATGAAGAGAGGTAATTTAGTAACATGAAAATTTCTACAACCATATTTTCCTCTCTCATAATAATTACATGTAGGATTATAAGCAAATTCAACAATATAGCTATCACATAACATATTCTCAACACGATCCACATGCATGCGAAGTTGACACTCTTCCAAAATAGTGGGATTAACATTAACTAAAGTCATGACCTCTCCAAACCCACTTTTATCAAAAAAATCATAAGATTGAACATTCTCCAAATATGTGGGATCTAAAGTTGACACTCTTCCAAACCCACTTTCAATATTATAGCAAACATTATTATCAATCTCATATTCATCATGGGGCTTAAATAAATTTTAAAGATCATAAGAAGAATCACAGCAATCATGATAATTGCAACAAGTAGTGGACATAGCAAAACTAGCATCCCCAAGCTTGGGGTTTTGCATATCATTAACATAATTGACATTAATAGAATTTATAATAACATCATTGCAATCATGCTTTTCATTCAAAGATCTATCGTGAATCACTTCATAAAGCACTTCATCACAATTTTTAGATTCACGGATTTCAAGCAAAACTTCATAAAGATAATCTAGTGCACAAAACTCACTAGCAATTGGTTCATCAAAATTGGATCTCTTAAAAAGATTAGCAAGTGGATGAGGATCCATAAACTTTTAGCAAGCGAAGATGCAAGAAAAAAGAAGGCACATGGTAACACAAGCAAACAAAAGATCGAACGGAAGAAGGGCGAATAAAAAGGCAACTCTTTTCGAAAATCATTTTAGAAGTGGGGGAGAGGAAAATGAGAGGCAAATGGTGAATAATGTAATGCAAGAGATGAGAGTTTATGATGGGTACTTGGTATGTCTTGACTTGGCGTAGATCTCCCCGGCAACGGCGCCAGAAATTCTTCCTACTACTTCTTGAGCTTGCGTTGGTATTTCCCTTGAAGCGGAAAGGGTGATGCAGCAAAGTAGAGATAAGTATTTCCCTCAGTTTGAGAACCAAGGTATCAATCCAGTAGGAGACAACGCACAAATCACAGAATACCTGCACAAACAATCAAACAACTTACACCCAACGCGATAAAGGGGTTGTCAATCCCTTCACGGTTATTTGCAAAAGTGAGATCTGATAGAGATAGATAGATAAACGATAAAGTAAATATTTTTGGTATTTTTGTTTTATAGATCGGAAAGTAAAAGATTGCAAAATAGTAGATCAGAAACTTATATGATGGAAAATAGTAGATCGAAAACTTATATGATGGAAAATAGACCCGGGGGCCATAGCTTTCACTAGAGGCTTCTCTCAAGATAGAAAATAATACGGTGGGTGAACAAATTACTGCCGTGCAATTGATAGAAAAGCGCAAAGTTATGACGATATCTAAGGCAATGATCATGAATATAGGCATCACGTCCGTGTCAAGTGGACCGAAACGATTCTGCATCTACTACTATTACTCCACACATCGACCGCTATCCAGCATGCATCTAGAGTATTAAGTTCATAAAGAACGGAGTAATGCATTAAGTAAGATGACATGATGTAGAGGAATTAACTTAAGCAATATGATGAAAACCCCATCTTTTTATCCTCAATGGCAACAATACAATACGTGCCTTGCTTCCCCTACTGTCACTGCGAAAGGACACCGCAAGATTGAACCCAAAGCTAAGCACTTCTCCCATTGCAAGAAAAACCAATCTAGTTGGCCAAACCAAACCGATAGTTCGAAGAGAATTACAAAGATATCAAATCATGCGTATAAGAATTCAGAGAAGATTCAAATAATATTCATAGATAAGCTGATCATAAATCCACAATTCATCGGATCTCGGCAAACACACCGCAAAAAAGTATTACATCGAATAGATCTCCAAGAACATTGAGGAGAACATGGTATTGAGAATCAAAGAGAGAGAAGAAGTTATCTAGCTACAAGCTATGGACCCGTAGGTCTGTGGTAAACTACTCACGCTTCATCGGAAGGGCAATGGTGTTGATGTAGAAGCCCTTCGTGATCGAATCCCCCTCCGGCAGGGTGCCAGAAATGGTCCCTAGATGGGATCTCACGGGTACAGAAGGTTGCGGCGGTGGAAAAGTCTTTTCGTGGATGCCTCTGTTGGTTTGGGGATATATGAGTATATATATGTGAAAGAATTAGGTCAGGAGGTGCACTAGGGCCCCACAAGGGTGGGGGCGCGCCCTACCCCCCTGGGCGCACCCTCCGTCCTTGTGGCCGCCTCGTGGCTCGTCGGACTTCATCTCCAAGTCTCCTGGTTTCCTTTTGGTCCAAGAAAAATCATCGCGAAAGTTTTATTCTGTTTGGTATGCCTTTTCTGCGAAACTCAAAAACAAGGAAAAAACAGAAACTGGCACTGGGCTCTAGGTTAATAGGTTAGTCCCAAAAATAATATAAAATAGCATATTAATGCATATAAAACATCCAAAACAGATAATATAATAGCATGAAACAATCAAAAATTATAGATACGTTGGAGAAGTATCAGTCTCCTGGAGTTTAATACTGAAGCGCCGACCTTCTACCAGGTGAGGCCTGTCGCACAGACCCGGTCATCGCCGCACCAGTCGCACTCTGGGATCCTATCGTCATCGGACGACATTTCCTATGTTCATAATTCAAAGATTAAACTTCTAAAATTAAATATATGTACTATAAAAACTAAATTAGATCATTATTATTCATCACGGGTTGACTATCGGTCTGTCGAGTATTTTCTTGAGAACTCTCAGCTCACGTGGTGTATATATTCGACCGTCGGTGATGGTAGCTCCTCCCTTTGTTCCCGAGTGCATTACACCAAATTGTCTAGCACACGGGAATGAAGGAGAAGCTACCCCCACGACAACAGCCGGGATTCTTCTTCTCTCATATATGGTGGAGTCCCGACACACTTAAAGTCAACCCGAAATGTCGTTTAATTATCTTTCTAGAAAATCCGGGCCACTCGATATTTCCTACATATTCTAGCACAAGTCATGCCAAAATTCACGGAAAAATCTGGCATGACCTTTGCTAAAAAAGGACATATCGAGCGCCTGAAATTTGCCGAAGCGGAAATTAATCAACACTCCGGCAAAACATAGGCCACTCGGAGGTGTTCCCTGCAAACATGGCCACTTGGGCAAGCACATATCCTATTTGAGTAACACTAGATATACATGTTTATATCTACATCATATGAGCATTCAAACTTGATGCTCATTGCATTTCAATGGTTGAAAATATGAACAAAAACATTTCAAAATATCTTATATATAATCCTAACATAACTAAATTTGCCAATATATGTCTCTCTCTCTAAACTAGTTCTATTAAACACTTACTAAATAAACTAGTTCTATTAAGTACTTACTAAATAAACTAGTTCTATTAACCACTTACTAAATAAACTAGTTCTATTAAGCACTTACTATAAATAAACTAGTTCTATTAACCACTTACTAAATAAACTATTTGTATTAAACACTTACTAAAAAACAGTAAAAAACTACATTATATAAGAACATATCAGTGAGGAGAGATGGAGGGAGGAGGGAGAGGGGGGGGGAGGAGGAGGAGGGGGGTGGGAGGCAAGGAGGGGAGGAGGGGGAGGAAGGAGGGAGGAGGGTGGGAGGAAGGGGAGGAGGGGGTGGGAGGCAGGAGGCAGGAGGGAGGAGGGGTGGGAGGAGGGAGGAGGAGGAGGGAGGAGAGGGGAGAAGGGCGGTGGGAGGAGAGAGGAGGAGGGGAGGAGGACATGACACCTGTCGGGGCTGGATTTCGGGGACGCAATATCCCAGAAATTAACCCCTCGTGTCATCACCAGCCCAGGATTACTATTACTGGTGGACACGTCCTTGTTACAGATTATCAAGCAATTACAAGAATTGGATACAAGTCCATAAAGGTCTAATGATACAACGATGATATCTTGTGACGGGTGACAGAAGCGACTTGTGGTTCTCCAACGTCGATGGGGCTCCATTCCCACAGGAACGGCTGACCTAGATAATTCCTATCCCGCGTGGCTGCTATCCTAGGCTCCGTGTGGACGTCGTGGTGGTACTCCTCGCAGAAATCCTGACCTGGCCAAGTAAATAGCCAGGGACAAGCCTGTGAGTACGTTGGAATGTACTCGCAAACATCATGAACAAAAGATATACCGAATGTAGCAGATAAAATATATGAGCATGATGAACCAAACTATATGCGTATGCTCATGCTGGACTATATATATATATTAAATGCATGCTGACAGGAATTAAATCATGGCATGATAACATATTAGCATGTACAGATAAATGAATATATATAAAAATGTTAGTGATAAACAAGGAAAGTTAAAGGAAAATAAAATAAAAGAAATGCCGGTCGGATGTCTAAAGTGACATCACGGTAGGTCTTGAAGAGAAATGCCTAACGGGTATCCACAAGAGTAGTGGCGTGATAGACCGCCTGAGAACTCGAGGGACGCCACGAAGAGGTCTTGAAAAGAAATGACAGTCGGGTGTCAAAAAGTGACGCCACGGTCGGTCTTGAAAAGAAATGCCAATCGGGTATCCACAAGAGTAGTGGCGTGATAGACCGCCTGAGAACTCGAGGGACGCCACGAAGAGGTCTTGAAAATAAAACCGAATGCCCGGGGTAGTCTAGCCAGCCCCTGAGACACTCAGGAAAATAAAATAAAAGAAACAGGTTAGTCCACAAAAATATGCATAACCACAATAATATTAATATGCATAGCAAAAATATTCATGGTAGCATCAGGGTGACAATAATTATTCTGCAAAATAATTCAGGCTCAATTTAATTATTTTCCTCCGAAGACCGACACTAAGACCGACACTTGACCAACCCAGACTGTAGTCCTTAACCGCGGACACGGCTATTCGAATAGGTTTAAACTCTGCAGAGGGTGTACTCTTTACCCACAAGTAAAGGATTTCTTTAGTCAGTACCGTGACACTGACTAATTCCCATTACGGTCTTTGGGTTGAAAACACACCTGACCAGCACACACCAGATTAACCGTCCGGATGCCAGGAATCACCCAAAGCATCGTTTCAGAAAAACTCTAAGTCGGGGAGACAACAATCTCGAGTAGCATGGGATCACTATTAATATGCGCAGATTCCAAGGGGTGCCCCCCTCTCGGTCACAACCGGATACACCCATGCCCCCTGACTCGATGACAGGATTTAGTCCATGACTGTGGAAACCCTCATCGTAGCACTCTATGTGGTGTGTGCATGGAAAGGGGTTAACAACTTACTAAACCATACCCCACCTATGGCAGGGACAAGTGGCAGCACGAATCAAGTATGGGGGTTACCGGAACAAGACTCGATCTACGGTCGACTCAGGAGGCTCAAATATTTCCTGCAGTGGTTAGCACAACAAAGTATTCTTTCAACAGCAATACCAAACAGGGCCACAACCCTTGCATGCTCCAACATGCCCACACCGATCATTCTCGTAACAACGAGTTTTCAGTCTCACGGTCACTTTTCTCGTGACTGATTCTTCCTGCAGATTAGTCTGGACCGGCACAGGCATATGTGACATATGAAAATAGCCATGCTTACTCATACTTCATGCCTAAATGAAGGTAAAATATTTTCAAGGGGTCATGCAGGCATAACTATCAATATGCAAACTTTATATGAACTCAACATAATCATGATGCAAATATTAACTATGCAATTCACCATATCAAGTGTTCAAAATGCTTGCCTTGAGCATGCAAAAGTGTGGGGTGCTCTCCAAAAGTTTGAGAATTTTATCTTCCCTCCATTTCCTATTTTCAAAAACATTTAAATTACCACATAGAGCTAAAACAATGCTAAAAAGTTGTCTGATTTTTTTTGAAATAAATACTAAAATAAACTAGATGAAAAATGAGAATTAACAGAAAAAGAATCAATTTATTTGGAGTCCAGATGATTTACTTAGAGAATTTCTAAGCTAGGATAATTAAGGAAATGGACTATTTAAAATGTCCAGTGGAGACAGAGTTTAGAAAAAATGTTCACCTAGGCTGGAATAAAATAGAATGATTTTAGAAGTCTACAGAAATTTGAATCATCGAATTTGGGTTTGAAAAGGACACTGTAGAATTATTTGAAAACTGTAGAAAAGGAAAAAAGGGGAAAGAGTAGAGGTGCGCCCTGAGCGCGTTTTACACGGACGGCGTCACTGGGCTGGGCCCAGCTCCTAGCCCGCGGGAGGTCGCCGACGTCGAAGACGTATTAGTGGAAATACGTTTTCCCAAAGTGGAACATGTACTCGTAGGAGTACGTTTTCACTTAACCGCACACGCGTGACCCCCTGTTACTAACGAGCGGGACCCCTCGTCAGGTTTGACCCCAGTCTCCCCGCGTCTTCTTCCTGGCCGAGCAGATGAGGCCGCGCCGGCGGCCATGGTCGGCGAACGGCGGCACCCCTCGGGAAGTGGAGGCCACCCACGTGATCCGGGGGTTCTGGCAATCCTCCCGAGGTGCGGCACGGTTGGTGGAGGGCACAGGTGCTGCCGGCAGCGAGCTCACCCGAAGAGCTCCGGCGGACGCAATTTGGGCGTTTCGCCCACGGTCCACCTCCGGTGAAATTCATGATGGTGATGGATCTGCGGGTCTCTAGGGGAGCTAGTGGCGAAGGAATTGGGGAGGGGGAGGCTCTGGTATGGTGGGAATCATCGGCGAGGTGGTGGTGGCAGTAGCTACTGGAGGCGAGGAGGACGGCCATTACCGGTTGCTTTGCTGCTCGGGGGAGCTTCCAGAGGAGTGAGGGAAGGTGCCGATCACGAGAGAGAGCTCGGGAGGGTTTAAATAGGGAGGAGGAGGTCGGCTCAGTGGGTTCTAAAGATGGCCGAGGTGGCGGTGGCCATTACTGCGCCGTTCAAGTGGTTGAGGTCGGTGGCGAGGGTCAGCGAGGCCGGTGGGGAGTCGGTGGGGAGCTGGCGTGCTGCGGATGAACCTGGCCGTTCGCCATTAAGAGAGAGAGGTCTGGGGAGAGACGTGGTAGAGTGGCCGTCTTCGGGCGGCGGTCAGAGGCGGCGCTGGCCGGTGTGGGAGGCGCTAGGGGCCACGTACCGGTGTCGGCGAGGGTGGTGGCTTGCTCGTGAAGCTACCTAGGGAGGCTGGCGGGCGGGAAGGGGCGGCAGTGCAGCGGCAGGGCTCGGCGTTCGCGACTGCAGTACTGGCGCTCTGCTCGCGCACTGGTCATGCCCACCGGCTTCTCGATGAAATGCCCCTGGTATCTAAAGTGACCCAATTGAGCTGCAAACTGGCAGGGTGATGCTTACAGAGGTGTTGAGGATGTGGGACATGCTATTTTGGCCAGTGGAGCAAGTTCCTAAAGAAGTTTGGGAAGAGGCAAAGTTTCTGTCATGCACACAAGGTGCTTGACAGAATGCTATGGCCATTTAGTATATCATTTTGGTGGTGAAAGTAACCAGGATGATGCTTCATTGCATGATAAATGGGGTAGTAGAGTTGGTTTGGCAAAAAGAAATACTTTCTAGTGCAAGTTTTGAAGAATTTCAGTTCTGGACAGAAACTTGGAGGATGTATTTGGTGGATCAAAATGATGCAAATGGGGCTGATCTCCTGGACTTAAGGGTTTGGCTGGAAGGACTATAAGTGGGAAAAATTTCAGAATTAAAGGAGTAATTAAAATTGAGGTTGTAGTTGTAACCTAGAAATGGGACAGAATTGAAAAGTGGATGGTTCACTCAAAATTTCCAAAAGACCAAGTTGGGTTTTTGCATAAAAGTGATATGTAGGCCTCACATGACCCCTCATAATTTTTGTGAAATTTTGAAAGATATATTTAAAGTAGTTGTAGTGCAACAGAGGCATTTAAAGTATTGAAAATGCTTTTAAAAGAATTATCTTGGGCAAAATTTTATTATGGAAATAATTCCTACTATTATTAAAATATAAATGAAATGTTTTAGGAAAACTACCAAAGCCACAATATTATTTCCAAAAATTTCTATATGGAGGGAAGAATTTTTGGGAGTCAGAACAGAAAATCCTCTGAAAATAATAAAGGACTTAATATAATTTCAAAATTTTATTTCTGGCCAAATTTTACTTAATAAAATCATGGTTGAATTTTTGGGGTGTTACAACACCACTAAGGGGATCACAACATACATATCATCAAAATATCGAACACATATCAAGTTCACATGATTACTTGCAACATGACTTCTCCCGTGACCTCAAGAACAAAAGTAACTACTCACAAATAATAATCATGCTCAAGATCAGAGGGGTATTAAATAGCATAATGGATCTGAACATATAATCTTACACCAAATAAACCATATAGTAACCAACTACAAGATGTAATCAACACTACTAGTCACCCACAAGTACCAATCTAAGGTTCTGGTACAAAGATTGAACACAAGAGATGAACTAGGGTTTGAGAGGAGATGGTGCTGTTGAATATGTTGACGGAGATGGCCCTCCCAAAGATGGGAGAGTTGTTGGTGATGACGATGGCGATGATTTCCCCCTCCGGGAGGGAAGTTCCCCCGGCGGAATCGCTCCGTCGGAGGGCAAAAGTGCTCCTGCCCAAGTTCCGCCTCGAGACGGCGGTGCTTCGTCCCGAAAGTCCCCTCTTGATTTTTTTTCTAGGTCAAAATGACCTATATACCAGAAGATGGGCACCGGAGGTGGGCCGAGGAAGGCACAACCCACCAGGGCGCGCCTGGGGGCCTAGCGCGCCCAGGTGGGTTGTGCCCACCTAGTGGGCCTCCTCCGGTAGTTATTTGCTCCAGTATTTTTCATATATTACAAAATAATTCTCTGTAAATTTTTAGCTCATTTGGAGATGTGTAGAATAGGTAACTCTGACGTAGCTTTTTCAGGTCCAGAATTCCAGCTGCCGGTATTCTCCCTCTTTGTGTAAACCTTGCATATTATGAGAGAAAAGGCATTAGAATTACTCCCAAAAGCATTATTATGCATAAAAACATTATAAATAACAGTTGGAAAACATGATGCAAAATGGACGTATCAGCTGCTGGAGTAGGAATTATAACTTCCACACGGCTAGCCTGATGCATGGGTTCATCCTCATGGGGTGGAGAAGGTGGGATCTGCTGCAATGGAGTACTTGAGTCAATAGGGTGAGCATCAGCGACAATCTAAAGGCAGCGATCCTTGATTCCTTTCGGTTTGCTGGCTCTTGCCTTAGCCTTCTGACATTTTTCCTCTTTGATTCTCCTTCGAGCCAGATCAACCTTGCGCTCAATCTCATCATTCCATCTGTCACACGACTGAGAAATATCCATCTTCAATCGCGAGAGCCAATCAATTTTGTCATTTCTCATGACACTGAGTGCCTTAGTAAGGTCAACAATCTCTTTGTTTAGGCTTTTCCTTTCGGATTCAGTATTGGCATCTCTCCTCATCTGCTCGAGGGTTTGCTTGTCCTTGACAGCCTGATTCAGCTTCTTTGTGATTTTCCTCAGCTCGATGAAGTGTTTCGTCACCATTTTGGTAACATCGTTAGGAAGGCACAAACTTGCTATATCTGCAGATTTTACATCGTAAGCAGCACTTTCAATCACATCAATCATAAGATTGAAGTCATATTTTTGTTCCTCTGTGGAAGCAGGAACACTGTGTTTGGGCTTCTTTGCAGAAGCTTCAGCTTTTTCTTCAGGCAGCAGCTTTCTCTTCCCAGCAGTGGAACCCGAAGGTTTATCAGTGAGGGGACTTGGTGCATGCCTTGGTGATTTCCTTGGAGATGGTGAAACTTTCACTGGCGAGGGGCTGTTGTGCGTCTTGTTGAGGATGGTACGTTGATCATACATGGGAATTTCATCACCATCATCGCTGGACGATTCATCAGATGAGCTAGGCATAACCTTCTTTGATTTTCTAGAGATTGTTTTCTTCCGTGAGGCACGAGGAGAAACCGACCTTCTGGACTTGCTTCCTTTGGATGCACAATCCTTTTTCTTCTACACGTCTTGCTGAGTCAGCGCGACGTTTTTAGCTTCGACTTGATTTTTCTTCGATTGCCTAGCATCACGCTTGGCTTTAGCCTTCTCCCTCTTGGCTACTTCATCGGGAAAATCCGCATTTTCAGAGACTCGGGATGAGCATTAGAAGGCGCTGGTGGTCTGACTTTTCCATCGTCTGGCCCAATGCAATTTTCTGCTATGTAGTCGTTCCACGGCGGCGTGAAGGTGATACGTCCATTTTGCATCATGCTTTTATATCAATATTTATTGCATTATGGGCTGTTATCACACATTATGGCACAATACTTATGCCTTTTCTCTCTTATTTTACAAGGTTTACATGAAGAGGGAGAATGCCGGCAGTTGGAATTCTGGGCTGGAAAAGGAGCAAATATTAGAGACCTATTCTGCACAACTCCAAAAGTCCTGAAACTTCACGGAGAGTCATTTTGGATTTAATAAAAAATATTGCGCGAAGAAAGTACCAGAGGGGGGCCACCTGCCATCCACAAGGGTGGAGGGCGTGCCCTACCCCCCTGGGCGCGCCCCCCGTCCTTGTGGGCCACCTGGCAGGCCCCCGACGCCCATCTTCTGCTATATGGTGTGTTTTGACCTGGAAAAAAAAGGAGGAAGCTTTCGGGATGAAGTGCCGCCGTCTCGAGGCGGAACCTGGGCAGAACCAATCTAGGGCTCCGGCGGAGCTGTTCTTCCGGGGAAACATCCCTCCGGGAGGGGGAAATCATCGCCATCGTCATCACCATCGATCCTCTCATCGAGAGGGGGTCAATCTCCATCAACATCTTCACCAGCACCATCTCTTCTCAAACCCTAGTTCATCTCTTGTACCCGATCTTTGTCTCAAAACCTCAGATTGGTACCTGTGGGTTGCCAGTAGTGTTGATTACTCCTTGTAGTTGATGCTAGTTGGTTTATTCGGTGGAAGATCATTTGTTCAGATCCTTAATTATAATTAATACTCCTCTGATTATGAACATGAATATGCTTTGTGAGTAGTTACGTTTGTTCCTGAGGACATGGGAGAAGTCTTGTTATAAGTAATCATGTGAATTTGGTATTCGTTCGATATTTTGATCAGATGTATGTTGTCTCTCCTCTAGTGGTGTTATGTGAACATCGACTACATGACACTTCACCATGATTTGGGCCTAGGGGAAGGCATTGGGAAGTAATAAGTAGATGATGGGTTGCTAGAGTGACAGAAGCTTAAACCCTAGTTTATGCGTTGCTTCGTAAGGGGCTGATTTGGATCCATATGTTTCATGCTATGGTTAGATTTATCTTAATTCTTCTTTCGTAGTTGCGGATGCTTGCAAGAGGGGTTAATCATAAGTGGGAGGCTTGTCCAAGGAAGGGCAGCACCCAAGCACCGGTCCACCCACATATCAAATTATCAAAGTAACGAACGCGAATCATATGAGCATGATGAAAACTAACTTGACAACAGTTCCCATGTGTCCTCGGGAGTGCTTTGCTTTATATAATAGTTCGTTCAGGCTTGTCCTTTGCTACAAAAAGGATTGGGCCACCTTGCTGCACCTTGTTTACTTTTTTTACTTGTTACCCGTTACGAATTATCTTATCACACAACTATCTGTTACCGATAATTTCAGTGCTTGCAGAGAATACCTTGCTGAAGACCGCTTGTCATTTCCTTCTGCTCCTCGTTGGGTTCGACACTCTTACTTATCGAAAGGACTACGATAGATCCCCTATACTTGTGGGTCATCAAGACTCTTTTCTGGCGCCGTTGCCGGGGAGTGAAGCGCCTTTGGTGAGTGGAATTTGGTAAGGAAACATTTATATAGTGTGCTGAAATTTACTGTCACTTGTTACTATGGAAAATAATCCTTTGAGGGGTTTGTTCGGGGTATCTTCACCCCGACCGGAAGAGCAAAGAGTTGCCCCTCAACCTACTGCACCTACTGAAAATATTTATTATGAAATTCCTTCGGGTATGATAGAGAAACTGCTAGCTCATCCTTACACAGGAGATGGAACATTACATCCTAATATGCATCTAATCTATGTGGATGAAGTTTGTGGACTATTTAAGCTTGCAGGTTTGCCCAAGGATGAAGTCAAGAAGAAGGTCTTCCCTTTATCTTTGAAGGAGAAGGCATTGACATGGTATAGGCTATGTGATGATATTGGATCATGGAACTACAACCGATTAAAATTGGAATTTCATCAGAAGTTTTATCCTATGCATCTGGTTCATCGTGGTCGGAATTATATATATAATTTTTGGCCTCGTGAAGGAGAAAGTATCGCTCAAGCTTGGGGGAGGCTTAAGTCAATGTTATATTCATGCCCCAATCATGAGCTCCCAAGAGAAATTATTATTCAAAAAATTTATGCTCGGCTTTCTCATAATGATCGATCCATGCTCGATACTTCTTGTACTGGTTCTTTTATGAAGAAGACTATTGAATTCAAATGGGATTTATTGGAAAGAATTAAATGCAACTCTGAAGATTGGGAACTCGACAAAGGTAAGGAGTCAGGTATAAACCTTAAGTTTGATTGTGTTAAATCTTTTATGGATACCGATGCTTTTCGTGATTTTAGCACTAAATATGGACTTGACTCTGAGATAGTAGCTTCTTTCTGTGAATCTTTTGCTACTCATGTTGATCTCCCTAAGGAGAAGTGGTTTAAATATCATCCTCCCATTGAAGTTAAAGTAGTAGAACCTATTAAAGTTAAAAAAGAAACTATTACTTATAATGTTGATCCTATTGTTCCTACTGCTTATATTGAGAAACCACCTTTTCCTGTTAGAATAAAGGATCATGCTAAAGCTTCAGCTGTGGTTCATAAGAGTTATACTAGAACACCTACACCCCCTGAGCAAATTAAAGTTGAACCTAGTATTGCTATGGTTAAAGATCTCTTGGTTGATAATATTGATGGGCATGTTATTTATTTCTGTGATGAAGCTGCTAGAATTGCTAAACTCGATAGTAAAGATAAACATAGACCCGTTGTTGGCATGCCTGTTGTTTCAGTTAAAATAGGAGATCATTGTTATCATGGCTTATGTGATATGGGTGCTAGTGTGAGTGCAATTCCTTTTTCCTTATATAAAGAAATTATGAATGATATTACACCTGCTGAGATAGAAGATACTGATGTTACTATTAAGCTTGCCAATAGAGATACTATTTCACCAATTGGGATTGTTAGAGATGTTGAAGTCTTGTGTGGGAAAATAAAATACCCTACTGATTTTCTTGTTCTTGCTTCCCCACAAGATGACTTTTGTCCCATTATATTTGGTAGACCTTTCTTGAATACTATTAATGCTAAGATAGATTGCGAGAGGGATATTGTTACTGTCGGTTTAGGGGATATGTCTCATGATTTTAATTTCTCTAAATTTCGTAGACAATCCCATGATAAAGAATTGCCTAGTAAGGATGAAATTATTGGTCTTGCTTCTATTGCCGTGCCTCCTACTGATCCCTTAGAACAATATTTGCTAGACCATGAGAATGATATGTTTATGAATGAAAGAAGGGAAATAGACGAGATATTCTTTAATCAAGGGCCTATCTTGAAACACAACTTGCCTGTTGAAATCCTTGGGGATCCTCCTCCACCCAAGGGTGATCCCGTGTTTGAGCTTAAACAATTACCGGATACTTTGAAATATGCTTATCTCGATGAAAAGAAGAAATATCCTGTTATTATTAGTGCTAACCTTTCAGAGCATGAAGAAAAGAAATTATTGAAAACTCTAAAGAAGCACCGTGCCGCTATTGGATATACTCTTGATGATCTTAAAGGCATTAGTCCCACTCTATGTCAGCACAAAATTAATTTGGAGAATGATGCTAAACCAGTTGTTGATCACCAACGATGGTTAAATCCTAAGATGAAAGAAGTGGTAAGAAATGAAATACTAAAGCTTCTGGAGGCAGGTATAATTTATCCTATTGTTGATAGTAAGTGGGTAAGTCTTGTTCATTGTGTCCCTAAGAAGGGAGGTATTACTTTTGTTCCTAATGATAAGAATGAATTGATTCCACAAAGAATTGTTACAGGTTATAGAATGGTAATTGATTTTCACAAATTAAATAAAGCTACTAGAAAAGATCATTACCCTCTACCTTTTATTGATCAAATGCTAGAAATACTATCCAAACATACACATTTTTGCTTTCTAGATGGTTATTCTGGTTTTTCTCAAATACCTGTGTTAAAAGATGATCAGGAAAAGACTACTTTTACTTGCCCTTTCGATACCTTTGCTTATAGATGTATGCCTTTTGGTTTATGCAATGCACCTGCTACCTTTCAAAGATGTATGACTACTATATTCTCTGATTTTTGTGAAAAGATTGTTGAGGTTTTCATGGATGATTTCTCCGTTTACGGAACTTCTTTTGATGATTGCTTAAGCAACCTTGATCGAGTTTTGCAGAGATGTGAAGAAACTAATCTTGTCTTGAATTGGGAGAAGTGCCACTTTATGGTTAATGAAGGTATTGTCTTGGGGCATAAAATTTCTGAAAGAGGTATTGAAGTTGATAAAGCTAAAGTAGATGCTATTGAAAAGATGCCGTGTCCTAAAGATATCAAAGGTATAAGAAGTTTCCTTGGCCATGCTGGTTTCTATAGGAGGTTTATTAAAGACTTCTCTAAAATTTCCAGGCCTCTCACTAATCTCTTGCAAAAAGATGTTCCTTTTGTTTTTGATGATGATTGTGTAGAAGCATTTGAAATACTTAAGAAAGCCTTGATTTCTGCACCTATTGTTCAGCCACCTGATTGGAATCTACCCTTTGAAATTATGTGTGATGCTAGTGATTATGCTGTTGGTGCTATTCTAGGGCAAAGAGTTGATAAGAAATTGAATGTTATTCATTATGCTAGTAAAACTCTAGACAGTGCCCAGAGAAATTATGCTACTACTGAAAAAGAATTTTTAGCAGTTGTCTTTGCTTGTGATAAGTTCAGATCCTATATTATTGATTCCAAAGTAACTGTTCACACTGATCATGCTGCTATTAAATATCTTCTGGAAAAGAAAGATGCTAAACCTAGACTTATTAGATGGGTTCTCTTGCTACAAGAATTTGATTTGCATATTATTGATAGAAAAGGAGCTGAGAACCCCGTTGCAGACAACTTGTCTAGGTTAGAAAATATTCTTGATGACCCACTGCATATTGATGATAGCTTTCCTGATGAACAATTAGCTGTCATAAATACTTCTCGTAATACTCCATGGTATGCTGATTATGCTAATTACATTGTTGCTAAATTTATACCACCTAGTTTCACATACCAGCAAAAGAAAAAGTTTTTCTATGATTTAAGACATTACTTTTGGGATGACCCACACCTTTATAAAGAAGGAGTAGATGGTGTTATTAGACGTTGTGTACCTGAGCATGAACAGGAACAGATCCTATGCAAGTGCCACTCCGAGTCTTACGGAGGACACCACGCTGGAGATAGAACTGCACATAAGGTATTGCAATCTGATTTTTATTGGCCTACTCTCTTCAAGGATGCTCGTAAGTTTGTCTTGTCTTGTGATGAATGCCAGAGAATTGGTAATATTAGTAGATGTCAGGAAATGCCTATGAATTATTCACTTGTTATTGAACCATTCAATGTTTGGGGCTTTGATTATATGGGACCTTTTCTATCCTCTAATGGGTATACACATATTTTAGTTGCTATTGATTACGTTACTAAGTGGGTAGAAGCTATTCCAACTAGTAGTGCTGATCATAACACTTCTATTAAGATGCTTAAAGAAGTTATTTTTCCGAGGTTTGGAGTCCCTAAATATTTGATGACTGATGGTGGTTCACATTTTGTTCATGGTGCTTTCCGTAAAATGCTTGCTAAGTATGATGTTAACCATAGAATTGCATCTCCATATCATCCTCAGTCTAGTGGTCAAGTAGAATTGAGCAATAGAGAGATTAAATTAATTTTGCAAAAGACTGTTAATAGATCTAGAAAGAATTGGTCTAAGAACTTGATGATGCATTATGGGCTTATAGAACTTCTTATAAAAACCCTATGGGTATGTATCCATATAAAATGGTTTATGGAAAGGCTTGTCACTTACCTCTTGAACTAGAGCATAAAGCTTATTGGGCAATTAAAGAGCTCAACTATGATTTCAAACTTGCCGGTGAGAAGAGGTTATTTGACATAAGCTCGCTTGATGAATGGAGAACCCAAGCCTATGAGAATGCCAAGTTGTTTAAAGAAAATGTTAAAAGATGGCATGACAAAAGGATACAAAAGCGTGAGTTTAATATAGGTGATCATGTTTTGCTATACAACTGTCGTTTAAGATTTTTTGCAGGAAAGCTTCTCTCTAAATGGGAAGGTCCTTACATTATTGAGGAGGTCTATCGTTCCGGTGCCATAAAAATCAACAACGCTGAAGGCACAAATCCGAAGGTGGTAAACGGTCAAAGAATCAAACATTATATCTCAGGTACTCCCATAAATGTTGAGACCAATACAATTGATACCGTAACACCGGAGGAGCACATAAGGAACACTTTCCAGAACATTTCAGACTCCGAAAAGGAATAGGTATGCGGTACGGTAAGTAAACCGACTCCAAAACGTTTCCAATGATAGTTTTTCTCCGTTTTGGAATATTTAAAAAATTAGGAAAATTAAAAGTAGTCCGAAAGAGACACGAGGTGACCACAAGGGTGGAGGGCGCGCCCTAGCCCCCTGGGCGCGCCCCCCGACCTTGTGGCCACCTCGTGTGCCCTCCGGACTCCGTTTTCTTGCACAATACTTCTTTTGGTCGGTAAAAATTCATTATATAATCTCCCGAAGGTTTTGACCACCGTACCATGACAAAATCCTCTGTTTTTGTTTTGAGTTGTTTCTGCAGCAGATTTAGAGCAAGATGTCTTCGCAAGAGTCAGTCGGGGAGAGTCGTGTATCTCACCCGACATCGGGCCCAAGAGCATACAGCGAAGCTGACCACTTCAGGCAATCAACAGAGGAAGAGATGGAGGCTGACTTGAAAAGGGTGGATGCCATGGAGGAGGATCAAGAAGTCACCTCTTGTCTTCAAACCGGATTCATGCTGGAGGAACTTCAGAGCTCAGCAATACCAAATTCTGTCATTCCTCCCAATGCTAGATTTCTCTCTTATGAAAATATGAAAAAGAGCGTTGCCTTTTCTCCCGCAGCTATAAAACATCCATGGGTGAATGGAGCTCTAGCCGTACGGGTAAACTTTGCAAGGAAGTAATGGAACTTAAGCAGCAAATTAATAAGCTCAAGGAAGAGAATCGCATCCTAAAGGGCATCATCGCCAAGAATATCACACCATCACCTCCGAAGAAAGAGACATAAATACATGGGTATGGGCACTCCCCTTGGCAACTGCCAACCTTGGGGGAGGTGCCCCGGTATCGTATCACCATCACACCTTTACTTTTATCGTTTTTCCTAGTTCGATCCTTTTGGTTATATCTTGATCTAGTAGAATAAAGTTTTAGTATGATCTAGCTTTGAGTTTTGGTTTGATCTCTATCTATGTAATCGAGTCCATGAGTTATATAATAAAGAGTAGTTTTGAGTTGAGGGCTTTGTTTTCTTGCTATGATCTTGAGAGAATAAAATAATAAAAAGAAATAAAAAGATCATATATTGATCTTATGGAGAGTAATGACTTCACATATAAAGAGTATGATGAATAAAATTTGTTGGGAGTTGACAAACATAGTTTTGGTCATTGTTGCAATTAATAAGAAGTAATAAAGAAAGAGAGGCTCCACATATAAATATACTATCTTGGACATCTTTTGTAATTGTGAGCACTCATTAAAATATGACATGCTAAAAAGTTGATGTTGGACAAGGAAGACAACATAATGGGTTATGTTTTCTTATATCCGAATAGAAGTTATATTGTCATGGATCCTCCAACATGTTGAGCTTGCCTTTCCCTCTCATGCTAGCCAAATTCTTTGCACAAAGTAGAGATACTACTTGTGCTTTCAAACATCCCTAAACCCAGTTTTGCCATGAGAGTCCACCATACCTACCTATGGGTTGAGTAAGATCCTTCAAGTAAGTTCTCATCGGTGCAAGCAATAAAAATTGCTCTCTAAATATGTATGATCTATTAGTGTGAAGAAAATAAGCTTTATACGAACTTGTGATATGGAAGAAATAAAAGCGACGGACTGCATAATAAAGTTCTTTATCACAAGCGGCAATATAAAGTGACGTTCTTTTGCATTAAGATTTTGTGCATCCAACCATAAAAGCGCATGACAACCTCTGCTTCCCTCTGCGAAGGGCCTATCTTTTTACTTTTATCTTCTACCCTTATACAAGGGTCATGGTGATCTTCACCTTTCCTTTTTACACTTTTTCCTTTGGCAAGCACTATGTGTTGGAGAAAGATCCGGATATATATATCCACTCAGATGTAGGTTGTCATAAAGTATTATTGTTGACATTACCCTTGAGGTAAAAGGTTGGGAGGCGAAACTATAAGCCCCTATCTTTCTCTGTGTCCGATGGAAGCTTTGAACCCATAAGTATCGCGTGAGTGTTAGCAATTGTGAAAGACTAAATGATAGTTGAGTATGTGGACTTGCTGAAAAGCCCTTATATTGACTCTTTCAGATGTTATGATAAATTGCAATTGCTTCAATGACTGAGATCATAGTTTGTTCATTTTCAATGAAGTTTTTGATTCATACTTTACCTTATGAACGAATTGTTACTTTAGCATAAGAAATTATATGACAATATATGTGCTGTTCTAAAGATGATCATGAGGCCCTCATGTCCGTATTTTATTTTATCGACACCTCTATCTCTAAACATGTGGACATATTTTTCGATATCGGCTTTCGCTTGAGGACAAGCGAGGTCTAAGCTTGGGGGAGTTGATACATCCATTTTGCATCATGCTTTTATATCAATATTTATTGCATTATGGGCTGTTATTACACATTATGGCACAATACTTATGCCTTTTCTCTCTTATTTTACAAGGTTTACATGAAGAGGGAGAATGCCGGCAGCTGGAATTCTGGGCTGGAAAAGGAGCAAATATTAGAGACCTATTTTGCACAACTCCAAAAGTCCTGAAACTTCACGGAGAGTCATTTTGGATTTAATAAAAAATATTGGGCGAAGAAAGTACCAGAGGGGGGCCACCTGCCATCCACAAGGGTGGAGGGCGTGCCCTACCCCCCTGGGCGCGCCCCCCGTCCTTGTGGGCCACCTGGCAGGCCCCCGACGCCCATCTTCTCTATATGGTGTGTTTTGACCTGGAAAAAAAAGGAGGAAGCTTTCGGGACGAAGCGCCGCCGTCTCGAGGCGGAACCTGGGCAGAACCAATCTAGGGCTCCAGCGGAGCTGTTCTGCCAGGGAAACATCCCTCCGGGAGGGGGAAATCATCGCCATCGTCATCACCATCGATCCTCTCATCGAGAGGGGGTCAATATCCATCAACATCTTCACCAGCACCATCTCTTCTCAAACCCTAGTTCATCTCTTGTACCCGATCTTTGTCTCAAAACCTCAGATTGGTACCTGTGGGTTGCCAGTAGTGTTGATTACTCCTTGTAGTTGATGCTAGTTGGTTTATTCGGTGGAAGATCATTTGTTCAGATCCTTAATGATAATTAATACTCCTCTGATTATGAACATGAATATGCTTTGTGAGTAGTTACGTTTGTTCCTGAGGACATGGGAGAAGTCTTGTTATAAGTAATCATGTGAATTTGGTATTCGTTCGATATTTTGATCAGATGTATGTTGTCTCTCCTCTAGTGGTGTTATGTGAACATCGACTACATGACACTTCACCATGATTTGGGCCTAGGGGAAGGCATTGGGAAGTAATAAGTAGATGATGGGTTGCTAGAGTGACAGAAGCTTAAACCCTAGTTTATGCGTTGCTTCGTAAGGGGCTGATTTGGATCCATATGTTTCATGCTATGGTTAGATTTATCTTAATTCTTCTTTCGTAGTTGTGGATGCTTGCAAGAGGGGTTAATCATAAGTGGGAGGCTTGTCCAAGGAAGGGCAGCACCCAAGCACCGGTCCACCCACATATCAAATTATCAAAGTAACGAACGCGAATCATATGAGCATGATGAAAACTAACTTGACAACAGTTCCCAGGTGTCCTCGGGAGTGCTTTGCTTTATATAAGAGTTCGTTCAGGCTTGTCCTTTGCTACAAAAAGGATTGGGCCACCTTGCTGCACCTTGTTTACTTTTTTTACTTGTTACCCGTTATGAATTATCTTATCACACAACTATCTGTTACCGATAATTTCAGTGCTTGCAGAGAATACCTTGCTGAAGACCGCTTGTCATTTCCTTCTGCTCCTCGTTGGGTTCGACACTCTTACTTATCGAAAGGACTACGATAGATCCCCTATACTTGTGGGTCATCAAGACTCTTTTCTGGCGCCGTTGCCGGGGAGTGAAGCGTCTTTGGTGAGTGGAATTTGGTAAGGAAACATTTATATAGTGTGCTGAAATTTACTATCACTTGTTACTATGGAAAATAATCCTTTGAGGGGTTTGTTCGGGGTATCTTCACCCCGACCGGAAAAGCGAAGAGTTGCCCCTCAACCTACTGCACCTACTGAAAATATTTATTATGAAATTCCTTCGGGTATGATAGAGAAACTGATAGCTCATCTTTACACAGGAGATGGAACATTACATCCTAATATGCATCTAATCTATGTGGATGAAGTTTGTGGATTATTTAAGCTTGCAGGTTTGCCCAAGGATGAAGTCAAGAAGAAGGTCTTCCCTTTATCTTTGAAGGAGAAGGCATTGACATGGTATAGGCTATGTGATAATATTGGATCATGGAACTACAACCGATTAAAATTGGAATTTCATCAGAAGTTTTATCCTATGCATCTGGTTCATCGTGGTCGGAATTATATATATAATTTTTGGCCTCGTGAAGGAGAAAGTATCGCTCAAGCTTGGGGGAGGCTTAAGTCAATGTTATATTCATGCCCCAATCATGAGCTCCCAAGAGAAATTATTATTCAAAAATTTTATGCTCGGCTTTCTCATAATGATCGATCCATGCTCGATACTTCTTGTACTGGTTCTTTTATGAAGAAGACTATTGAATTCAAATGGGATTTATTGGAAAGAATTAAACGCAACTCTGAAGATTGGGAACTCGACAAAGGTAAGGAGTCAGGTATAAACCTTAAGTTTGATAAGTGGGAGGCTTGTCCAAGGAAGGGCAGCACCCAAGCACCGGTCCACCCACATATCAAATTATCAAAGTAACGAACGCGAATCATATGAGCATGATGAAAACTAACTTGACAACAGTTCCCATGTGTCCTCGGGAGCGCTTTGCTTTATATAAGAGTTCGTTCAGGCTTGTCCTTTGCTACAAAAAGGATTGGGCCACCTTGCTGCACCTTGTTTACTTTTTTTACTTGTTACCCATTCTGAATTATCTTATCACACAACTATCTGTTACCAATAATTTCAGTGCTTGCAGAGAATACCTTGCTGAAAACCGCTTGTCATTTCCTTCTGCTCCTCGTTGGGTTCGACACTCTTACTTATCGAAAGGACTACGATAGATCCCCTATACTTGTGGGTCATCAGAAGGCAAACAAGATTTGATAATTTTCCTGAACATTTTCATAGTTGAACCATTTCTTCGCCCAGTGACGGTGAATCCTTTGCAGCCTGTTATTTCGTTCGGTTGTAGTTTCAACTCCGGGTGGAGTTCTATAACCATCAAGTTCAGACATCTCAGCAGTGGTATTTTTCTCTCTGCCACATCCACCCTTCTTGGAATTTCCATTAGAGAAGAGAGTAAGAGCATTAGTGACTAGTTCATCCACAGGCTGACTGTGAGCAGAGGGAATTTCATCATCTTCTTCTTCAGATTCAGACTCAGATTTCTTCTTCAGTGTCTTCGGTGGCTTTGATGATTGGGATAATTAATTCTGTGCCCTTACTTGTGTCCCCCTCGGCAGGTTTACCCCTAGTTTCCAAAAACACTCGTTCCTGCCCAAACCATTTTGCTCGTCTTATGCTTTTGCCCTTTGACCGTTTGACCATCACTTTAAAAAAATCATAACAAATTCATACTTACTCAGAAAAATGTAAATAAGATATCAAAATGTTTGTAACACCCCTGTGTAATAGCCACTGTGGTTACCTGCTAATAATGCCAAGTCATCTCATTTGCAGTGCCTAGTCATAGTGGTTAATCTAAACAGTTCGAATACTTCTCTGAAAATCAACTTAAATTCAAAAGTGCAAAATAAATTTGCTCAAACCCTATTGGAAAAATGTTCACTAAATAGCAAATATTCCAGAAGCACTTATAAAAACATAAACAATGATTGTTGAATTAGCTAAATAACTCAAACCACATGAAACAGCACCAAAACATCATTATCTAAATCATTTATAATTAAATCAAATTCAAATAAAATCCTACTTTGCCCAAACAAGTTTTTGGTGACAAGAAATATTACATTGTAATATTTGGGCCAAGTCCCACATTTTACAAAATAGCAAAAGTGGGCTAACAATTACAAAACAGAAAAGAAATAAAGAAAAAGCAAAACAGAAAATAAGAAAAATAAAACGAGGCACTGTGCACTGGTCCTAAGTGCACAGTGCCCCGAAAACCAGCCCACCTAGCCCATTTCCCTCTCTCTCCTTCGTCGTGTCGGCCGCTCCCTGGCCGAGCGCGCGCGTGCCGGCGAGACGGCGACACGCCGACGCCCACCGACGCCACCGACAGGGAGGAGGATAAGGACGAGCCGGTGCTCTTCCCCTGGACCTCCCCACTCACTCTCCCCCTCTCTCCCTCGCTCCGCTGAGCTCTTTCCCTCTCTCCAGTGCGCTGCCATGGCCTCGCCGGCGTAGATCCCGCGGCCACCGTCGACTCTGTGCTGAGCAGCCGTGTCCCTCATCTCCGTCGTGGTCATCCACCTCGTCCTCGTCCACAAGCGCAAGCCGGAGAGCACCGGAGGCAGTGGATCGAGCGCGACGCCGATCTCTCTGGCTCCGGCGATCTTCCTCCACGCCGGCCATCCCTGCAGCTACTAAGCTTCCGAGGGCCTCCGTGTGCCGCACGGTGAGCTCCTCCTCCTCTCCCCTAGCTTCCCTGTTCTCCTGCGTCGCCGTAGCCGTCGCGCCACACGGGTCTGAACGCACCGCCGCCGACGGGCTCGTGGCCGTCGTCACAGTCGCCGTCCGGCTCACCCGAGCACCGCTACGTGCTCCTTGTGCTTCCAGGAGCCCAGGGAGCCCAGCCACGCATTCTGTCGAGCCCCGTAGCCCCAGTTTCGATGACGTTCAAAGTCCGACGTCCGCCGCGGCACTCGCCGTCGTCGCCACGGTGCACCTCCGGCCGCGTAGTCACCCTAGATCGACGCGGGGTGGAATGGCCGATCGAACGCGCCCAAAACCGCATGATTTGGTCGCCTGTGCGTGATTTCTGCTGCTGGCCGGGTTCCTCCGCCGCGTCGGGAGCTCGCCGGAGCAGCTCCGGCGCCACTGGCCGACGTGGCCTGACCAGTGGGCCACCCCGAGTCGCTGGCAGCTGGGCCCCGCGGACCCAGTTGACCGGGTCAACACTGGTGACGTGGCACTTTCTGTCACTGACCAGTGGGCCCGCGTAGTTAATTAGTTAAATAGGTTTTAAAATTAAAACTAATCACTAAACACTCACTGAAATATGGGGCCCACCCCCTAATTAACCCTGTTAATTAAATCAACTCACTGTTAGTCTTAACAGAGACTGACATGTGGGTCCCACTGGACCCACATGTCAGATTTGACCCTGGTCAATTGGCTGTTGACTGCTGACGTCACAGTGATGTCATGCTGACGCAATAATCAATTTCTGCTAAATAAAAATAATTCCAGAAAATATTTAAAACTTTGAAAATTCGTAACTTTTAAACCATAGCTCCGATCGAAAAACTTAAAACATGAAAGTTGCTCAGAACAACGAGACAAATCTAATCGTGTCATCTGTTTCGATGCCGGAACCCCCCTACGTAGGTGAAACCGCAACATCGAGGCCGTATCCAGTAGATGAATAGTGCATAATCACCGGATAATAAATCCAATTTAAATCCTAAAGTAACTAAAAATGACTTAGACATACTTTAGACAACCCTGCACTGCATCCTAGTCATGGCATGCCCTGTACTGCATTGTTGCTGTGTATTTAAATGTTTCCTCCCCCTCTTCTCTCTCGGTAGACCCCGACGTCGACGTAGCTCCCGAGACTGACGCAGTTCAGGAGCCCAACGACACCATCGACGATCTTGCCCTTGCCGCCGAGCAATCAGGCAAGCACCCCCCCTTTTGAGCATTTCGATAACGCCCTACTCTTCTCTTTCTTATGCTTGCATTAGAAGTTGTTGCTGCTACTGTTATCCTATATCTGCTGCATAGCCTGTTTAATTGTAACCTGCTGTTGATACCTACCTGTTACCCTAAACTGTTTAGTATAGGCTGGGTAGAGACCTATCAGAGACCCCACTTTATCCCGACTGCCCCGCTGGATTCTCAGAAGACCCGATCAACGGGATTGAAGACCAGGCCCCGACATTGCACGTCACTTCCCCCTTAACTGCTCGACACTACTGCATTATTATCGAGTGCCGAGGGTGATACCTCATCAGCACTTCTGATGATAACCTTGTAGGTTAGTTATTCGGTTGTGGTCAGCGAGGGTGATTCCTCCTACACCACCCCCGATAACGACATTGTCGTGCAACTGTTCAAGTGTGGACCTCGAGGGTGATGCCTCTTTAGTTCACCTTGATGTTTACGTCAGGTGGGAATCCAACGAGGGTGATGCCTCGGATTCCTTCTTGATATGATAGCCACACGGATGCCCTTACATTATTGTTGACACTGCTTACTCTGGATAAAGACGGGTTGGCCCTGAGGGGTACCCGCGCGAGCTTAATTGCAAGAGATGTGGAATCGGGTGGACCTAGATGGTGCCCGAGAGTTGAACACGAGGCGTGGCCAGGCATTCCTAGCCCTTGCCGCAAGTCCTCGAGACGGGGCGACGGGGTCACATCTTTCATGAGTCTCTGCTCATTTCCGCACTACCAACACACAAACGGTTTGGATATTTGATCCGAGGGGCCTCTGGCCTGATAGCACTAACCATCACGTGGGCATAGTATGGGCGTTCTACGTCGTATACTTCAGCCGAAGCTTAATTGACATCAGCAAGGAGCAGCACACGCTGGGTTGGACTGGGAACGCAACCACGCTTGTATTAAGGGGTTGCTAGGTCTGCTCACCGGCGGTGCACGTAACGCGCAGGAGTCCCCGGGGCGATGGCCCAAGACCCCTGGGCGCATAGGTTAGTCCGGCGAGCTGACCTCTCTGTTAGGTATTCGGTCGGGTTGCGGCGTATCGTTTGGCCGAGGCCGGGCATGACCCAAAAAAGTGTGTCCGGCCGGAGTTAAGCGAGCGTGGTGGGTAAGTTGGTGCACCCCTGCAGGGAAGATCTAATATATCGATAGCCTGTCCTACGGTAACAGACACTCAGAGTTGTATCCCGATCGGTACAATTAGAACTAGTGACTTGAGATGATACTGGATAGTATGGCTCTGGGATTGCTTTCTCGCAGGGAGTCGAGGAAGAATCTCTGGGCGAGGTTGATAACATTACTACTACTTTACATTATGTTAATCTGCACTCTTCTAATGCTGCATGACCAATGAAGATGCTTGAAGATGTTAGTCTTTGATAGGACTAGGCCTTCCCCTCTATTCTGGCATTTCTGCAGCCCAGTCCACATATACAGCCCTCCTTTGAAAATGTTGCATATGTAGTGTAGATTCTTGCTTGCTGAGTACTTCGGATGAGTACTCACGTTTGCTTTATTTTCTTTTTCTCCCCATATCCAATTGTCGCCGCCAGATGACGGAGCCCTTGAGATAGCTGCCCCCGTCGACGACTACGGCTACTACTACTACCCTCCAGGCGAGTACTACTACGAGGAGCCGACCGACGACCAGGAGTAGGATTCGGAGGGTCCTAGACAGGAGGCCTACGCCTTTCGATCGTAGTGTTTTATTTTGCCCCGCCTTTCTAAAGGCCTATCTGTTTCTCTGTAATATTTGTACCCAGATATCTGATGCTTCCGCTGACACTTGTATGCCATCGAGCTATGTATTCGAGCCCTCGAGGCCCTGGCTTGTAATATAAAGCTTGTATGACTTTATTTATGTTTTAGAGTTGTGTTGTGATATCTTCAAGTGAGTCCTTAGGCTTGATCGTGTGCATTTGCGTGTATGATTAGTGCACGATTAAGCCGGGGTCGTCACAATGTTCATAAAAACATCACCTATATGTCCATGTCATTTGCATTCATGACAAATGTGTTAGGAGGTCCCCATCTCAGATTGAGCTCCTATGATCTCAGCTTGAACAGTAAAATCCAAAAAATTGAAAAGAAATTATGAAAATTCTAAGTTTTTTAGGTGGCAAACATTGACCAATGTTTTGAGTTCTTGCCAAGTTTCATAAGGGAATGACATTCGTGGAAGTCATGGTGAAAAAAACAAAACCAATGCTCAGAAACAAAAGCATTTTGGAGTGCTAATTTTGTTTTTTGGCCACGACTTCCATGAATGTCATTCCCTGATGAAACTTGGCAAGCACTCAAAGCATTGGCCAATGTTTGCCACAAAAAAATTTAAGAATTTTTTGAATTGTTTTTCAATTTTTTAAGATTTTACTGTTCGTGTTGAGATCAAATGAGCTCAAACTGAGACGGGGACTTCCCAACAATTTTTTCATGAGTGCAAATCACATGCACATATAGGTGATGTTTTTCTTAACATTTTGATATCTTATTCGCATTTTTCTGAGTTAGTATGAATTTGTTATGAAATTTTTGAATTCATGGTCAAACGGTCAAAGGGCAAAAGCATAAGACGAACAAAGTGATTTGGGCATGAATGAGTGTTTTCGAAAAGTAGGGGTAAACCTGCTGACTGTGACCCAACTAGGGACATAAAATCAATTATCCCTTGATGATTTTCCTCCACCAGTTAATCTCATTCGGTCAGATTCTGGAGGATACTGAAGCAAATCTCCTTCAGACTCTGTGTACTCATCCGAACTTTGTGCCATTGCTGACCTATGAAAAGAATAGATACGAGGGAAAATAGGGTAGGGTCATAAACATGCACAGAAGCCTTTTTGAACGAAAATGAATGTTTTTCGGAAGGAACAGAGGAATCCATGGAGCACTTGGAAAAGATGTCTTTGATAAATTTTCACCTAGCCAAGACTTGGTTAAATCTATCTAATCTTTCGAAAAGTACTCGTGAACCCTAGATCGAGGAGAACTAGTATGAGGAAAAAGCTACAAACCATACGAGTCAAAACCTAGAGATTCCTAAAGATCTACCGCAGAGATTAAATCAAAAGAAATGGCGTCGGTATGAACTGCCCTACGAACAGAGAATGGAGCAGGAGCAGATTCGGATCTAGGTGCCCTAACTTGGCAGCATAGATCAACTACGGCAATGCGGAGAGGAAGATTACCGCACTGGTGTGATCAACTACGATGAGACTTCTCCGGAGTCGCACGGCAAGGCACCTCGCAGGAGTTGCTTCGAGCTCGGGCTCGGGATGACGGTGGATATGAGGGTTTGAGGAAGAAATGAGGAACAAGACCACAGGAGGGGTATTTATAGCAAGAGAGCAGAATCATCTCTCCGAAATCCACGGCCCTTAGAGGCTGGACATTCCACATTCAACGGACGCGATCACGATCGTGGGGATCGTGGGCACGTGGCAACCGTTTCCTGCTAAAAACTCGGAAACTGAGCGGGAGGCCGAACGTTTTGAAAGAGGGCAAGCGCCAAAAACAGATTAAAGTTCAAAGTAGATTTCTTTCGCGACCAAGGATGCCGAAAAGAAATTTTCTTCAGATAAAGTTGCATGTTTATGACAGATATCATAGATTGGATGAGAAAGAATAGAGGGATAACAGGGTCCGAAACAAAACACTTAGCCAAAAGAAAGGGAACACAAAAGTAGACAGCTATGAGTGAGTTGTTTATTGGACAAAACACAAACACGGCGAAAAGAAAACACAAAGACAAACTAGAGCAAATTAACACAAGGGGCAAGCACCAACAATGCAAATCTCAGGGTTAAGAATAAACAATAAGAGTCCCTGAGAGATTTCCTACAAGAAGGATTAGTTTTTCTTCGCAACCCATACTTGCGTGGGCAGCGAGCATCTCTTTTGCTTAGGTTGAGCAGAGACATTCCTTCGGTGAGATCTGTATTTCACCTGTGCATTTCGAGAGTAATCAAATGAATAGGCATTGAAATTGTTTCCAGAGACATGAGCATAATGATTCGAGGAAGTACGCATGTACTCCTTTTGTCGAAAGTTTGACTGAAATCCATTCGAGGGAGTTTCAGTACCAATCTGTGAATGATAACCATCTCTTCGAAGGGAATTTCTCTGCATATTCAAGTTAGCAGTGACAGATAAATTTTCAATGATGCACTTTTTCACCCAGATTTGCTTCTTGGATGAGCCTAACCTGCACTTAGTTCCAACATACCGAGCGAAAACCTTACCATTCTGTTGTTTGAAGAGTTTGTATTTTGAGTCATCAGACTCGTCAGAAACAACAGAGATAAGAGAGTCATAACCATATAGAATTGCAGGTTCGAGAGTTTTACTTTTAGAAAGAACCCAACTCGTTCGTGGATATTGTTCGGGAGTCCAGTAGGTTCCATCAACGTTGAGTTTTCTTTCGAAACCCAAACCTTCCTTTCGAGGGTTTTTGTGCAGTATAGACTTCTTGAGCACATCACAGAGAGTTTGATGCCCTTTGAGGCTCTTCAGCATTCCTGTCTCAAGCAAGCTCTTTAATCTGCAATTTTCATCAGATACAACAGCAAATTCCTCGGAAGAGGGGTTAGAAATATCATTCGTAGACATTGCATTATTCTCAATGACAGCAGTAGATGTTTCAGCATTTGAATCAGTATTGCTACGTTCTAGGCATTTTAAGCAAGGAGGCACAAAGTCATCAGGAAGTTGTTCAGATTGCTCGGCGAAGAGAGAAGCTTTTTCTTTTGCAAGCACGTTATGAGACTCTTTCAGTGACTCGAGTTCTTAATTCCTGTTAAGGAGTTCATTTGATAAACTCTTGTAGTCAACTGTAAGGGAATCATATCGGTTGGAAAGATCATCAATAATTGAAGAAAAAGCATCATGCTCTTCGATCAACTTTTGATTTCTCTCCATCTCTTCGACTAGTAATCCTTCGGTTTTCCTAAGATTGTTCTTGAGTTCCTCAAGCACATCTTGTTGAGATTTTGCAATCTTAACCAGCTTAGCATAGGCATTATATTCAGGAGAATATTCATTCATAGATTTTCGGTATTTTGTTGATACCTGATCCTTTGAGGATTTTGCCATGAGACAGAATGCGATGGGTTCATCATCACTTGAAGCATAGTCATCAGTGTCTGATTCGAGTGAAGTCTCAGATGATTCACAAGCCACGAAAGCATTGCTCCTTCCTATCCTTCTGTGAAGCTCTTTATCTTCTGATTCTGATTCAGATGTCTCATCTTCAGAATCCAGGTTCATATCAGCGCAAGCTTTGTTCAGCTAAGATATTATCTTCATATTGGACTCGATGGTTGCTCTGGCTTTCACGTCATTGACTGGTCTCGTCGAAGAAGATGGGGAAGATTCATTTTTCTTTGAGAGCTTAGTGTGACGATCCACGCGAGTGAATCCATTTTCGTGAAGATACATCCATCTGTTGCTTGGTTTTCTATCCCAGTAGGGACAGTCTGCAATGAGGTGACCAAACTGTTTGCATTTGAAGCACTTCATTTCTTTCGGTGGTAATTTTCTCGAAGATTCAGGCAAGTCAAATTTTGTCTTCTGAGATCACTTAGCCTTTCTGTGAGCATTTCCAGTTCCCTTGTGATGGTGTGTTGATTTTCAACATCTTCTTCTTGTGAGTTGCCATAGTGTGAGAGAATTTCCCCTTCACTTTTCGAAGAAGATTCTTGATCTGCATTTTCAAGTTCCATCTTGTCTTCATGAATGGTCAACAGTGTCATGACCTCGACGTAATGAAGTTCTTCATAGTCTGGTCTTTGTTTGATTTCAGCTACGATTGGATCAAAGGTTGCATCAAGCGCACTCAGTAGCTTGTTGACCATATCTCTATCGGTGATATCAGTTACTCCTCGTCGATGAAGCCTTTCAACAATATTGGTCAACCCATCAGTGAGTTCCATAGCACTTTCCTTACGAAGACTTCTAAAACCAGCAAACATAGCACGAAGCATTTTAGTGTGGGAATCTGTTCTGGTAATGAATTATTCATGAGCATTTTTTATGGCATCCTAGAGTTGCTTTGTAGTGTCAAGCTTTCGGAACCGAATGAAAATGTCATTCGAGATACTTTCACAGATAATATCTTTTGCTTGTGCATTCAACCGCAGTATAGCTTTGTCATCAGTATTTGGTGCATCTGGGTGCTGAATGATATATCCATTTTCCACAATTTGCCATAGATCTATGTTGATTGCTTGAAGTCTGATTCTCATTCTTTCCTTCCAGTAGACATAGTCACTTTCATCGAAGATAGGAAACCTTTCAGAGTGCGAGGATCTACCTGCATACGACATACTCAAAACTCCAAGGTGGTTAAACCTTTAATAAGCAGAGACAGGGAGTGCCTGCTCTGATACCAATTGTTGGGACCGAGAGTATATCGACCAGAGGGGGGGGTGAATGGGAGATTCAAAAATTCTTTCGAATGCTATGAATTGATCCCAAACACAGCAGCGGGAATAAAGTTTGGTAGATACAAACTTAAACAAGCACTTTATCTAGGAACATATCTATCGATGAAAGAAGCAATGATGGTACGAGCATAAGATATCACAGGTTTGACAATGACGATGGTAATGCAATATGCTAGCAGATGCAGCAGCATGAGAGAGAAATAAAGTGCGGAACTACGATAGATAACCACGAGAAAGAACTACGACATGTTGAATGAAAACAACACAGAGAGACACACGAGATTGAACAAGTATGAGTAGCAGAGTAAGTGAATGAAATGATTACACTGAATGAGGAGAAAGTAACAGAGCGAGCAACGAGGGATAACAGATGATAATGATGAAAGATATGCCACATACAACGACTGATCAGACAAACAATCGACACAGAGCACGAAAGTAAACTGCTGAAGGTAATGCAGTAAAGTAGATTGAACCAGTGGTGATCGATGGTGACAGATGAATTTGGTAGACCAGTTCGCCCTTTTGCCGAAGGACTACGTCTGGTTGGAGGGGTTGTGATTTAACACAGAAGATAAACTCTCTTCGCCCTATTCTCTTTCAACTCGAAGCTGATCAGACTCCAGTTGATTTCACTCGTGGTAGATACTTGTCGGCGATCTCCAAACCTTCGGTCGAACTTCGCGAACCACAATCACTCTTGGTTGCTGAAGATCTTGCTCGGTGAAGACAACAACTCTTCAACACTCGAGCAGACACCTATTCGTCTAGAGAGTGCGCAATTGTCAAGAGTAATAGGTACAAGAACTCTAGACTCAGAACTGCTGTGATGCTAAACCACTGTCTAAGTTTTGGGCTCTTGATTTTCAATCAGTGGATCTTAAACTCAAATCACTCAGAGAGGGGATGCTCAGTCAATCTTCTCAGAAATCTTAAGCGGAGCAGCCAACGGACAATGTTGGAGCGGGGTGACTATTTACAGCCGCAACCTTCCCTGAAGGGAAATGACCAAATTTGACATGTAGAGCAGCCAATGGCCGAACGACACGAGTCCAATGGTCGGAAATTTGAGCACAATGGTAACATTTCTTGCGAAGCAAGAAATGCTAACTCCTCAGTTCGAAAGATATCTCCTTCAGCACGAAGAACAATGTCTACTGCCGACAGGTAATCATTCGAAGCTCAAAGAGATTTCTCTCAGTCTCGCATAGGTTTGGGCTAAGCATCACAACGGATCTAAGCTTCGAGAACCTATACCCCTCTTAATAGTACGCAGGTCCTATGACTCAAATAAATGAAAGAAGAACAACAAAATGAATACTACGTCTTCACTTTGTCTTCGACTTCCACTCGTTGTAGTCAATTCCTTCGGACACCAATACCGAACCAATTGCTTTGCTTCAGCAATAACTTGTTGAGGGGTTAACTCCTTCACGTCAATCTTCTCGTCTACATGTTCTCAACAGATGTAGCTCATTCTTCTCTGCAACGCAGATAATCTTCGGTGAAGTTCCTCGAACTTGACACCTTAGACAACATTCTCTTCGGTTCTGCATGGACTATTTCTCTGCACTAGCAAACAAATCAGTCCATGCATGTTTCTGTCAAAAATCTCCAAAACATAGGAGGGCAAATATTGCACCAACAAGGCCTTCCTTTGGTGGACTCTACTCGCAAGATCAAAATAGCTCTACTACATATTCTTGACACGAGATCAGTCCCTTGCCACCCACATTTGTCACTTAGAGATTAGTGCAAATGTGTCCACATTTCTCAAGAATAAGCCACTTGGAAAGACACAAAATTCATGAAGTGTACATTTCGAGTGTTCTTCAACGAAACAATTAGATCCTGATTTCCAACTCAAAAACCTCGAGGACAAGGATACTCTTCAGGAGAAGGCGATTGTGAGGAGCACACTCACTGCATTTCCAAACTAAAGAAATGAACACTTACTTTTAATATTTTGACACCCATGACAAAGCGCTACGCGGCTGCTGGATGGGCGCTTGAGATGCAATCTGGTAAATGAAGATCAACGATGATCATGCACTGCCAGCTACCTGGTCCATTTCACTTTGTTGTCTCCATCTTCTGGACAACCTACAACACATGACATAGCTCGTCTGGCGGCGACAGCCACCGCTGGGCTATTATCATTCTCCTCCCCCGATCTGGAATCCAATCTTCACCTTGTCCAAGTTGTAATAGCTAGCTCTAATCGTATCGTAGAACCATAAGCTACTTGGCAGAATTCGGTCGATCCTCGAACTTGTATACAACTATCTTCCGCTGTTCAATAAATTCAGGGCTAGTTCGAGTATATTGTGTGTGATGATCTTTTTCTCAAAAGAAAAATATATTGTGTGTCCTGTCACGTCCAGCGGAGGAATAACCTGCGTTTCGCTCGTCCAACTTTTCCGCCGTTCGTCCGTCGTGCTGTTTTACGTTTTAGCCCCTAATAAAAAAAGTGGGCATATCAATCCGCAGTCCATTGGGTTGGCCCCATCGTCGCCCGTGCTCCTGACGAACTGAGCTTCGGTGCCGTAAAGGCAGGTGCCTTTGGACCATTGACATGTGGGCCCATCACACGGCTGGCCCACATGTCAATGACCCAAACGCAGGTGCCTTTACGGCACCGAAGCAGCGTCCGCTCCCGACCCCCCATCTCTCGCTCCCTCTCTCGACCGACCCAGCTCTTTTGTCTCGCGCAAACTAGGGTTGACCGCCGCCGCCGTCTTCCTGTTCGACGGCGAGCCCCGCCTCTCCGCCGGCCGCACCCATCCCCGCCTCTCCGCCGGCCGCACCCATCCCCGCCTCCCTACCTCTCCACGGGAGCTCGACCCCGTCTCCCTCTACCTCCGCGGGACCTCAGCCACAACGACTGGCCGTCGCAGGACAGTGGTCCTATCCCATGCCGCCGCCTGGACGCCGCGCTGGAGGCTCTCGCGGCCGCCCGGAGCCGGGAGCCGGGACGCGTTCCTCCACAACGCCGTGATCCCGGGCTTCGCTGACTCGGGCCTCCCGGGCAGCGCTCTGGCCGCCTACCGCTCCATGCTTGGCCGCCGTCGCGCGCCTGACCGCTTCACCTTCCCCATCCTCCTCAAGTGCTGCGCGCGCCCAAGCTCCTCGACGATGGCCGCGCCGCCGAGTACCAGGCTCGGCATAACTGTCTGATCGCGCTCTACGCCAGGCTAAACACTGTCTCAGCATTGTCGGGGACGCTGAGAGGGTGTTCGACGGAATGCCGGCCAGGGACATCCTCACGTGGAACTCGATCGTGGACGGATACGTGTCCACTAGGGCACTAGGCTCTCGCGCCGCTGGCCCTGTACTGCTTCAGGGAGATGCACGAGGTGCGGCATGACAGAGTCGGGATTATCCACCACTCTTCCTGAAATAGGCGTTGATGCAAGGGCATGGGCTGGAGGAAGACGCCAAGGTTGGCACATCTCTTCTTGACATGTACTGCAAGTGTGGTGCCATTGCTTCTGACAAAGGTGGCCGCTATGATTGAGGAGGTAGAGGGGATGCTCGGCATGCCAATGGAGCATCTCTGACGCGCTCCTTGAGCTGGATCATGGTCTGCACAGAGACATCCACTCCAAGCTCAAGATGCTCATCAGCTACGTCGACAACCTCCCTCTACGGTAAAGGATCCCATTTCCGATTTTATCCGTTCCGATCTTTATGGTACTTCCAACACTTGTGTTCTTAGATTTTTTGGATGAAACAACATGGTACCGCGAGTGATGTGGGAGTTTGATGAGTTAGTGGGGGTTCTCATTTGTCAAGCCTAAGTAACAGGCCATTAGTGCGATGTACTAAACAATTTATGGTAGTGGATAGTTCACTCTGGATTACTTTGATTTATCCATTGTCGAACTCATCCTTTCAAAGTACAATTAGTAGAAGTTTATCTCTGTTTTTCCTCTACTGCTGAACTTTATTTTCTAGACTAGATACTTTTTTCTCTGTCTTGACTTAGGATCCTTATGATGCATTCAAAGATAGTCCATCAGTGAGATGATATTTAGCCAAAACATGTATGAGACAAAGAGTAGGGTTGAGAAGCTTGAGAAATTGTATGCAAACATGGCCTTGCAAAAAGAACCGAAGGTGCGCTTTGCCGCTTTCTATGGCAAATTGAAATATATTTTTCTTGTGTGAAGTCTATAGTATTTTTTGTTACTGAACCATAGATGTTATGTTTATTGTGAAAATAATTTAACCAGTTCACATTTTGTGAGTAACCAAAATCTCAAGAAACCTAAGTTTGTAATCTTTAAATGAACTGGTTAGACTGTTATGAAACGTTGCATTAGAGTGTAACTATATATGCTTTTCAGATGCTGTGGTTGACAGGAACTGCTTCTCTTCTACAGACGCAGTGTAGAAAGAGGGAACCCAGGAACCCCATGCCGACAGGAGTTATGTCTTCCCCACATCAAAATCCTTTTGGTTACTGTTAGTTGTGTGAGAAGTGTTTCAGATCCTGTCAGTTAGTTCCAGCAGCATGACTGTTTCTAACTCATGGACTGTAAATTGTGGGACTATTGTTTATTTTTGTGACTTAGTAGTATACAATTGGAATGTGAGTCTAGATCAGGGAGTTACTGCCTTGATTTCCTAGGACCGAAGAATTCAGACTGCCTTTTTTTCTTATCTGCAGGTGAAGAAGTCCGGCAAGAATGAGAAGGCCGACATGTCAGAGTTCACGGCGCAGTTGGACTCCATTGGGTTTAAGATAGTTGAGGTCACTGTGGATGGCAACTGCTTCCTCAGGTTTTGTTCAAATACTCATCATCTTGATAAAATAGGGGGATTTTGTGGCTATCTATGCTGTCTTTTAGGTCATATATGACTAATCATTGTAGTCAGCAGGGCAATGGATGACCAGCTGGAGGGCGACAAGGAATGACAAATGAAGTACTGGGAGATGGTCGTGCAGTACATCATGGTATGCAGTGAAACGCCTTTTTTGTGTAGCAAGTTACTCGCGAATTGTAAATCCCAGTTAGGATTTCATCGAGCATATGTTTGACTAATTAGGTGTGTTGCGAATTGTTGATGGTGCAGGTTGCCCATGGGCTATGGCGCTTTCTAATAATCCTTGCCGTGTGCAAGTTGCAGAAACACTGCAAGGAGTTTGAGCCATTCATCGAGAATGAGATGTTATTGAATACTGTGACTGATGAAGAACGGAGTTGCATCAGGCTTCTCCTGTCACAAGAAGAAACGTTTGCATTCACATGGTAATTTTCTGTACAACGATTTCCTTTCTGTACTAGAGGCAGGGTGCCAAGCCCGCTTGCTCCCGGTACATTGTGACATGAAGCGCCGTGAGGAGGGAGGTGCTGAATACAGCTCGTTGACGACCACCAACCGCGGCTGTGCCACCATCGGGTGCTAGATCTTCCACATGCAGGACCACAATTGCCGTTGCAGTATGCTGCTGCCAAGCCAGGCATACCAGCCCCTGTTACCGCTGACAAGCGGGCGTACAACCTCCTTTCTGTAGGCCACGCGACCGCACGCTCTTGACCCCCCGCCCCCCCTCCCAACACACACACAGAAACCATTTTGCAGACAACTGTCAAATTGATTCTTCAAGGTCGGCCAGAGGAACTTTTATCGCTGCTTCTTATGCCTTGCAGAAATATGTAAGCAAGCACATGGAATTGTACTATACTCCCTCCGTAAACTAATATAAGAGCGTTTAGATCACTATTTAGTGATCTAAACGCTCTTATATTAAATAGTGATCTAAACGCTCTTATATTAGTTTACGGAGGGAGTACCATTTTAGCTCACAGTGTTTCAGGGTACCATCGTCCTTAAGGAAATGTTGATGAGTAGATATATCAACTTGCCAGACATGTGTAAATAACTTCCCAACTTTTTGACACGAGAGAAGTATGACTGGTATATGTGTCTGATCTGATACCCACACACCTGCCCAACATCACTATAAATGATAAAATGTATGTAGGTAAAGTCTTGTAGCTAATAGGAGTTATATCCATGAGTGTTTGGCTCATGTTTGTAGTGATATGGCGATTCTGTAGTACAAAGTACAAACAACATATTGTTTAGTGTTGGAACTGTCACACAATCATTAACCCACATACTGGAAACCAACTTGTGTACAGTCTCACCAACTTACTCTAAAAGATAAACTCATGGATGCAGGTTGGACTTGATCTGAGAATAGCTCTTGGCTCCCACCTATCACCGTCCACTACTACATGAGTAAAATTGCTGCATTTAACTAACACCAGGGTAAGCGTATATACTAAGTCGGTCAAGGATCTTTCCAGTGTGCATGGCTGCATGCCTCAAGGTATGCTTAGGGGATCATACAAAAGTATGCCATGCCTGATCTCACAGTGTCAAGCTAACACTATCCACTAGTAGTGGGAAACTTACCAGTGGGTCCACTTTGATTGCCTATGGCACTGCAGCTCACCCTTATTTTGTCACTGGAGATAATCAATACGCTCAGGATAGGCACCACGACCGAGACAATAGTTCAGATACTTGAGCACTCCCTTTGTTTCACTGTAACCATTACATGATTCAAGCATCTTCTTTTCTAAACAATTGTCCATGGAGATAATCATGAGTGTAATCAAATGCAATGTTTCCACTCTCTATTTCTACTTTTAGTGTTTTGGAAGAGCTTAAGTGGTCGTAGCAAGTCATTTTATAGGGGCATGTATCGGTCATTTCTCTTAGGTTAGTACTTCTTGGTCAGTGGGCATGGTGGGATGATGACAAATATAGGGAGGTGAATTTGAATATTACTTTTAAGCTAACCTTTATAATCATTGATATGATCTCTATGAAATAAAGCATCAGATAGAAGTTTTTATAATTAAGTAAAAAAGTAAAAGAGTAGTAGTAACTAAATAGTTGTAGGGTTTAACCTTCAAATTTTAAGATGGAAACCCTAAGGAAAAGTCTACTTTGGTGCCTCAACTATTATTGTCTCAGTTTAATTTGCACCGCAGACTCCAAAACCATGTAATGTGCACCCTCAAATATGAACCCTTTCTGATTATATCCCAGGGAAGTATTTGATGTGGTGTGGCATTCATGTCAAAGTATTTTGCCACCTCATTCCCTGTTAGGTGGTTTTGTGTGACATGGCATCCATGTCAAGCTAGGAACACCAGGAACAAACAGAAGCAGACTGAGGTGGGGGTGGGAGAAAAACAGAGGTTTCCATTTTTTCCCCAATATCTAATATGTGGGGTCTACTGCTCAGTGGAGAAAGACTTTTTGCCAGCCATCTCGCCAAATAACGCTCGTGAAGCCAAATTTGGAACATCCCCATTATAAGGAAAAGGCGACAAACTAGTGTGAACTGTACGCAATTAACTTTGTAATTTTGCGCTGAGCAATAGCTGTCACTGGCGTTACAACCTTTTGCTATATAATAGTCACATCCATCTCCTTTTGGGACACCAGTCCGGAAGGAAGCCATAGTTCGAAGCTTCGAACCTGGTTGCGATGGATATGGTCTTTGATGGAGGAGGAGGTGCTGGCGGTGCCAACAACTGGAGGTCCCAAATCAGGGAAGAGATTCGCAAGTCTCATATCTCAGCACTGTGAGCAGTCTCTACCCCCCCCCCCCCCCCCTTCGCTTGTTTGCTAGTTGTTTGCTATTTCTGTAATTTTGGTTTCTACATGGTACTGGGCGTGATAGATCATAGATGTATGTGGAGGGTTGCTCACTCGGCTCATATCATATATATTATTACGCTATTTTTGGTGTTACTGTTCGAACTTGAAAGTGCACGCGATGTATCACATATCTCATTACTTTTTAATGTTATCTGTACAGATCAGAGGCTCTGATGCAAGCACTGTCACCAGACGAGCCCGAGACATTGACTGATCTTCTGAATGTTGCTGTCAGATTAGAGAGAATGATTTTCGTAGTAGCTGTTAACGAGGTATATTCCATTTCTGTAATATTTCATTGACTTTTTACAGATCTTGATATGCTGATTTATATGTTAAAGCTTAGAACAGGAGTACTTCCGGCTACTAGTCTATGAAAGCCTCAAGCTCACCAGCTTATCATATGATCTGGGCTTCGCAGCTTATCCAGGGAAATCTCGGATATCCAATAGAGTATTTATGTAATAACCTAGGGCATAACTACCACGAACCAATGGCGATGAGGCATTCTCAGCCTAGTTGGTGGCCTTGGTCCGGGAAGGTCCTGAGGGACACCACACTTGATTGATATTGATGGTTGTGGCAATAATGGAACAACTGCACCTTCAGTGGTTCCCAGCCATTCATCCTCCAGTGCAGACTATCAACGATGATGCACAGGCATGGAGCAGACTGGGGGTGAAAGGGGTGTGCATAGTCCTCCCTGGGGTTTAGTGTGTGCGTGCTATCGCTTGGACGAGCGATCATGTGTGCATTTGTGTGCGCTGATTGTTCTTTATCAACCCTACATAGCAATGAAACGATACACAAGCCTTTTGCATTTATACGAAAAATATTTTGAGTACTCGCCATAAGTACAGCTCATTCTTCAGTCAACTATCATTCCATTATGTCTTGTGAATCATAGTATCTAGTATGTTTGCTGCATACCTTGTGAATACTGGTATTGTATTTCACAGGATGGGAGGAAGGTTTATTTCTTTTAATGTTCTTTTCCCTTGAGCTTTTGAAGGAATGTCTATTTAGACTTCAAGCTAAAAGATTTGGTGTTTTTTTTATTCTCAGGTTGATTATAATTATAAGCTGTATACGAGATTGGATCATTTAGAGGGTGATCATTTTGAGGACATATCATGAGATAATCATTTTGAGGACATTTCATCAGATGATCATTTTGAGGACATCTCATCGGATGATCATTTTGAGGAAATTTCATCAGATTATCAAATGCTTGAACCCTCAACTGCGACGCTTCTGCGAGGAATTTTTAGTGATCCACAGAGTCAAAGCATTCAGGTACAGAGCAACCTCCAGAGGGTGCTATCTGGTGGTAATACAAAAGCAACAGGTATGCCCCTTCATGATTTTAGTTTGTCATTAGGTCCTTTAAATGCATTTTAAAAAGGATATTTGTTTCTTGGAGTTGCATGTCGCATCATTTATGCAGCTAATAGCAAACTTGTGATTCACGTCTAATCTGCCCTTTTGTTTGATCGAGCGCCTATAGGAAATGAAGAGAAGCCTTGCTGTGATGACAATGATAGGATTAGCGTCCTTCATGAGAGCATACTCCATTGTATCATGTCCTTCATGCCAGCACAGGACGTCGTACGCACAAGCATGCTATTCCGAAGATCGCGCCCATTATGGACTTCAGCGCCATGCCTTGATATCGATATTGATCACTTTGATATGGACAGAGTAAAGTTCAACAAGTTTGCAAAAAGTTTGTTTGAGCGGCGGGGTAATGCTAATACATTGGACAAACTCCGCCTTCACTCTTTTGCCATTGATGCAGCCAAGTATTGGATCGGTGATGCTATCAGACTTCATAAAGTTAAATCGATTGATTTCACTGAAAATACAAGATGGGAAGCTTTTTACTTAGATCCTAAAGCTATCAACTTTAGCTCTAAATATCTGCAAAGTGTGAAGCTCACTAATGTTACTCCCTCCGTCACGGTTTAGAAGGCGCGCTTGGAAATTCTCTAGGACCTAGGTGGTTATCTATTGGTTGTGAGATGGGCTAAAAAATAGCATTCACACCACATGCATATAGGAGTAGTACATCGGAGTACTAATTAGCTACTAGGAGTAAATGCAATGCGCCCTAAACCTTGTCTATTGTGGAAACGCATGCAAATTTAACTGTGCCTTCTAAACTGTGACGGAGGGAGTATAATAGTCACATCTGTCTTTCATCAGCTCAGCAGTGAATGCACATCTTTGGAAAATCTGCAGTTGGCAGATAGCACTCTTTGTTGTCCTGAGATTTCATCAAGTTCATTGAAGACTCTGGAAATAATAAACTGCTTAGTTTTAAATCATCTTCTGGTTCGTGCTGGCAAGCTGGTCTCGCTATGCTTCAAGGACACACGGTGCAGGTGCACTCCAAAATACATAGTTCGAACTACATCAGCAGTAATCCTATGTGATCTTTCAAACGCCAAGAGCATAGAACTGCCAACACCAGTGAGACATGTATGGGTGCTTCTTAATTTTTGTACATGTCTGAAATATTTGTTTCTTTAGAATCTGTTCTTATTTTGTTTGACATATGTGAAGGTTGCATTCGAAAGAATGACTCCAAGGTGCCCAATGTTCATCTGTCTGACAAGTCTCATTGTTGGTGAATGGTGTCTTTCCAACAAATTTGCTCCTCTAGCTTGCTTCCTCGAGCACTCCTATGCTTGAGAATCTTGATCTGAAGCTCAAGGTGGTTGAAAACACTCAGTGTTTGTCCTTTGTCTATTTTCTTAGCTGAAGACTGGAATTCCTATTAACATGTTCTACTCTTATAGAAAATTTCAGTTTGACTGTGAAGAGCAAAAGCAGCCGCTTCGAACGGCTGAGGGAATATCATTCCAAGCCAAACGCCTTAAGAAGGTAACTATCCACTGCGCCGAAGAGGAGGACAGGCTTCCCATGTTGAAGGCTATACTGCTTGCCAATGCAACATCTGTCAAGCACATCGACATCAATACGTACTCTTAGGATGCTGCGCCTAGCGTTCTTCTGCATATGGAATGCATCTTTGCATAGCGCTTTCGCTGTGTGACATGTGTGAGACCTGATGTAGCTAGAGATTTGGTTGTTGAATGTTGTGTTACATGGCCTTGTTAACATTTACCGCTGTGCGATGCTTGCTACCATTTATCTAGGTTGGTCGATGAACATTTACAACTCATATGATGTGTTCCTTTTGTTTTTGTGTTTGGGGAGATTTATTATGTTAACTGAAACTGCAGGGTTGCAGGGCGTACTCATATGATGTGTTCCTTTTGTTTCTGTGTTTGGGGAGATTTATTATGTTAACTGAAACTGCAGGTACGGTTGGAGGAATGTGGTTAAGCCAAACCTGTGCTGGCTGTGCACCAGACAGATGCTTTCCTGCAGTTGCCAACCGCCATGATCGCCTCTCGCCTCATAGAGCAGATCTCGAATTCTTTTTCCAAGGCAATGTGAGTTCAGAGTCGTAAGATGCATATTGCCAGTGCCTTGGAATCTGAGTGCACTGACGGCTTATGGGCCTTTGGATGAGAAAGGGAGGGACAGGATTTTGCTACAAGGTGAGCCGATGGAACATTTACAACCTTGCACTTGATCAGAATCAACCTATCAATCAGCAAGAACAAAGATCAACGCACGCATACACACAAAATTCTGACAACGAAGTTGTAAATGCAGTTTCTGCCGGGTTACCAGGCTGGCCAGCGTTGCACGAACGAAGTCAAAGCCTGGTTTTACGCGCTGGTCTGTTTCTTGTCCCGTGAATTTCACCTGAATTTTGCTGAAATTGCGGGGGAAACGTACAGTTCTGTTTTGGGGAGGATCGGGAAGGCGGCAAGGCGCCGAGTCAACTTGTGCAGCAGCTCCTGTTCCTTCGGCCATCTGTATGCTATGTTGTACCGAGAGCGGCCTTCCTGCACGCAGCGGCAGCTGATCGCAGCTATCCAACCGGTGGTCCAGGCGAGGTGATCCGTGCACTAAAATTCGTTGAAATGGGGAAAGTGGACATACATCGGCCGATACATGCGAATACCCTTGGCCACGTCGGTCTCGTGGGGTGCACTTCTGACGCAAAAGGAGCCTGTCCGCAGAGTGTGCAGTGAGATACCCGTACCTCTACTTTTTTACTCCGCGGGGCAGGGTGCTGTTTTTTGTAAAGTTGCCTGGGAGACGCAGTCTTGCAGATGGGCTGTGCTGTTCCTCTCCTCCATCTTCTCTCGTCCTAATCAGCTCGTCCGCCGTCCTGCCCAGTGCACACGTATCAGTGTGGTAATGAACGGAAAAAAAGGATCGACTGAAAGAATGGATGTTGAAAATTACTTACTGCCAGGTTCGGGTACAAAATCTGTTAGATTTGTTAGTGGCAATGGTGTGTCGTGGCAATTTGTGGTAATAAATCTTTGTTTCTGGTACTCTGTTTTCATCTGATAGATTTGTTCGTGGCAATAAAATCTGATAGATTTGTTAGTGGCAATGGTGTGTCGTGGCAATTTGTGGTAATAAATCTTTGTTTCTGGTACTCTGTTTTCATCTGATAGATTTGTTCGTGGCAATCTGAAAAGCTGGCCAAAATTGCTAGCTCGCTGTGTAGTCTCTTCGATTTATTTGGTGGGGAAGCTTTTGTCAGGGAGAAATTATGATATATGTGGACTTGAGCAACCTCTGGCCGCTGCTGCGCTTTGAAGGTACTATGGTCTTACGTGATAAAATGAATTGAGGGCCCGTGCTGCATAGACCCTGCGGCTTGTCCGCTTGTGTCAGGTCATGCTGTCAGTCATGGTCCTTCCAATACGCATATACAATAGCCAACGTTCGTCTATACTCTAACTAGCACGCTTCCCTGATTCGAATCGCGAAGTTGCCGTCGCCGTCGATGCCGTGCATGCAGCTGCCGTTGCGTGCATCGATGCACTTCTCATGTTGTACCGGCCCTCTTCACTTTCCAAGTAGTAGCGCGGCAACTAAGAGCATCCACAATGTAGTTTTTTTTCCTCACAGCATTTCTAGCAGCTCTCCTAAAAGTCTTATTTTAGAAGAAAAAAAGTTTTGAGGAATTAAGTCCTATCTAACATATCCTCTACATTGTACATTCCCTTAAAATATAACCCCCTGAAAGGATCGAGAAGAGGGTTCTAGAGGGGGGGGGGGGGGGGGGGTGATTAGACCCTCAACAAGTAAAAGTGGCAGTTTTTAATTTTTTCAAGTTAAGATTGAGTTTAGCACATGTTAAGACACTCTCAATACATTTTAAGCAAGCATGACAAGAGTATATGCAGCGAAAAGAGTAAAGCATGCAAGTTGTAAGAAAGTAAATGGATGGGATTGAAGTTTGCAAACGCAATGGAGACACGGAGATTTTTGGCGTGGTTTCGATAGGTGGTGCTATCGTACGTCGACGTTGATGGAGACTTCAACCCATGAAGGGTAATAGCTGCATGAGTCCACGGAGGGCTCCACCCACGAAGGGTCAACGAAGAAGCAACCTTGTCTATCCCACCATGGCCATCGCCCACGAAGGACTTGCCTCACTCGGGTAGATCTTCACGAAGTAGACGATCTCCTTGCCCTTACAAACTTCTTGGTCCAACTCCATAACTTGACGGAGGCTCCCAAGCGACACCTAACCAATCTAGGAGACACCACTCTCCAAAAGGTAATAGACGGTGTGTTGATGATGAACTCCTTGCTCTTGTGCTTCAAATGATAGTCTCCCCAACACTCAACTCTCTCTCTCTCAGATTTGGCTATGGTGGAAAGATGATTTGAGTGGAAAGCAACTTGGGGAAGGCTAGAATCAAGATTCTTATGGTATGATTGGAATGTCTTGATTTCAACACATGAGTAGGTGGTTCTCTCTCAGAAAATGTATGGTGAAAGTGTAGGCACGTTCTGATGGCTCTCTTCACGAATGAAGAGGGGGTGGAGGGGTATATATAGCCTCCACATAAACTCCAACCGTTACACACATTTGACCCATCTCAGTGGGACCGAATAGTTAAACTCGGTGGCACCGATTAATTCAAAAATGTGAACGTTAGGAATCTCAGTGGGACCGACTGGAACAACTCGGTGGGACCGATGTGCTAGGGCTTAGGGCAAACATCATCTCGGTGGCGCCGACTGCATCAACTTGGTGAGACCGAAGTGAAGCAATAAGCAACAGAGAATCTGTCAAGCCAACTCGGTGAGACCGATTGCATAAACTCGGTGAGACCGAAATAAATGCAACAAGTCACAGAGCGCTGGCAAGGCCATCTCGGTGAGACCGAGATCCGTATCGGTGAGACCGAATTGCTAGGGTTTCTGGTTGTGGCTATGTCATATGAACTCGGTGGCTCCGGATAGAAAGAATCGGTGGGGCCGAGTTGGAGTTTAGGTTTTGGACATATTTGGATGGAGAAAGTGGTTGAGGGTTTTGGAGCAATATCACTAAGCATTTGAGCAAGCAAGCCATTAAGCAACACCTCATTCTCTTTTAATAGTATTGGCTATCCTATGGACTCAATGTGATCTTGGATCACTAAAATAAAGATGAAGAGTCTTAAGTTTTTGCCAATATTTGTCCTTAGCATTTTGAAGGGGTTCCACATCCTCTTGTCCTTGCCACGCCATTGTTGGACTTGTCTGAAATATACTAGATGAAACCATTAGTCCAACAAAAGATATGTTGACATTAATTACCAAAATCACCCAGGGAGCACTTGTGCTTTCAATCTGCCCCTTTTTGGTAATTGATGACAACATACATCAAAGCTTTAAAGATGGGATCCTTGGCCGTCCAGCTTTGGCAAAATTCATGGCAGCATCTCACTATGCCTATAACACTTTGAAGATGCCAGGGCCGATGGGCGTCATTTCCATCCCATCAGACGAGAAGGATGCACTCATATGTGTAGATCAGATGTATCGGGATGCGGTAGCAGCTGAGGCTGCAACAGTCACAGCTCCCACCAAGGAAGCAAAGAAGGGAAAGAAGGCTAGCAGAGATGCCGGCAAGGAATTTGGGAAGCGTGCCTCTCCGGAGTGCGCTGCGCCTGTTGATGACTTGCTGGAGAGTTCCACTAGTAAGAGGTCCAAGATTGCCTCACCTGCTGTGAAGAAGGTCCCGGCAAGACAGGATGGCACTGACGGTACGTTCACCATCAGTGCCGCCCTTGACGACAAATAGGAAAGCGCGCGTGTTGCCTTCCTGCGGGCAAATGTCGATGTGTTTACTTGGCAACCATCTGACATCCCCGGCGTTCCCAGGGAGGTAATCGAGCACCACCTTGCTGTGTGTCCTCATGTCCGGCCCATCAAGCAGAAGGTCAGGAAGCAAGCTTTGGAACGGCAATAGTTTATTGTCGAGGAGATTAAGAAGCTTGAAGCAGCTGGTTTGGTCAGGGGAGTTTTACATCCAACCTGGTTGGCAAACCCAGTGGTGTGCAAGGAAAACGGGGAAATGGAGGCTTTGCATAGACTTCACAGACCTGAATAAGGCCTGCCCGAAGGACCCTTTCCCCTTGTCGTGCATCACTACTGGAAACAGAGAATTTGCCATCAATCAGTTCTTTGCCGTCTGCTAGCGGACAACAAAGACCTTCTTTGTCGTTTGCTTATAAAAACAGACGGCAAAGACCTGGCTGACGGCAAAGAGCCTATTTGCCATCAGCCAATTCTTTGCCGTCTGCTAGCGGATGGCAAAGAATCTTTGCCGTCTGCTGGCAGACGGCAAAGAATTGACTCTCTAACGGCCGTTGCCCCCACCACCTCCTCTCTCTCTCTCCCTAACCCCCGACCCGACCCCCCGCACCCGACCCCAACCGCCACCGGCCACAGCGCCCCCGACCCCCACCGCGCCCCCGCCGCCCCGCCCCCTCCCCTGCGACGGCCGCCCGAGCGCCGCCGTGAGGCAGGCCGCGGCGCCGCCCCCCTCCCCTGCGGCGGACCTACTCCACCGGGCTGCCCCCCTCCTCCACCGGCCGCCCCCTCCCCTGCGGTGAGCTCCTCACCATTTTTTTCTTTTTTTTTACTTTTAGGTTTATGTTTAGTTTAGTTTAGTTTTAGGTTTATGTTTATGTTTAGTTTAGTTTAGTTTATTTTAGTTTAGTGTAGTTTAGTTTAGTTTTAGTTTTAGTTTAGTTTAGTTTAGTTTTAAGAAGAAGAAGAAGAAGAAGAAGAAGAAGAAGAAGAAGAAGAAGAAGAAGAAGAAGAAGAAGAAGAAGAGGAGGAGGAGGAGGAGGAGGAGGAAGAGGAGGGAGGAGGAGGAGAAGAAGAAGAAGAAGAAAAGAAGGAAGAAGAAGATGAAAAAAAGAAGAAGAAGAAGTAGAAGAAGAAGATGAAAAAGAAGGAAGAAGAAGATGAAAAAAAGAAGTAGGAAAAGTAGAAAAAGAAAGAAAAGAAGGAAAATAAGGTTGAGGGTTGAGGGGTCGATGGTCGAGGATCTTCGAGGGGTCGAGGATCGAGGATCGCCGAGGGGTCGGGGGTCGAGGGTCGAGAGGTTGTGCAACTAGGATGATATTCTGTAACAACTTTTTTAACGAATTTGAGAGGATGATGGTGAAGAACTCGAAAGCCATTGGTGTCTTGCGGTCATTTCCATACATTCTGCTACAGCACAACAACCCTTCTTCTGACCACCATTGGTGTCTTGCGGTCATAAGAAGGGTTGTTGCACTGTAGCAGAATGTATGGAAATGACCCCAACACACCAATGGCTTTCGAGTTCTTCGCCATCATCCTCTCCAATTCAACACTACCAGCACGACGAGCTATGTTACTCATCTTTGGATTTAAATGTGCAGTTGTTTCGTCGCTGCGAGGGTCTGGTGTTCGACGAGCTCCACCCCTGCGTTCGTGGGTGAGCACAAATGACATCTCCTCCTCCCCCCTTAATTATTTGCTCTGTTCCGGTCTTCGTGCCGATGAAACTTGCTAGCTATAGGTGTCTTCAATCATCAGTATGTGTGACCAGTATGCGTCTCCCGTCCAAAAGGGTTACAGTTATAAATATGCATGTCTTTGCATATTTATAACCGTGATTCTTTCGAATTGTCCAATGTTATCCATGGACAGTCTGAGTATGTGTAGATTGGGTTCGTTTTCCCATATGCTCTGCTCCGGATCCGACGCATAAATTTTGCAGTGCCTCCCTGTTGTTCTCCGGGTACACATCCTCTCTGTTTATTGCAGAGATGTGTATCAGGAGAACAGCGGGGAGGTGCTGCCGAAATTTTGCGTCGGATCCAGACCAGAGCATGGGAAAACGAACCCAATCTACACATACTCGGGTGGGATTAGGACCTATCTTTACCTATTAGAGTGTAGGTTGCATGGACGTAATAAAATTGACAAACTAGATTAATTGATGAATATATACATGCTGAATTATATATGTGTTTCTTGTGTGTCCAGTAGCTAGGCAAGATGAGTGATCGTGCGTGGATGTACACCGGTCACACTAGTTAGAAAGACATGACCAATGAATGGTTAACAAAAACCAAGGGGTTTGTGAGAGCCGCATTTGCAAATGGCCAGAAGAAACCCTGGTGCCCCTGTGTCCGATGTGACAATTGGCACAAGAGGACAGAGGAAGAAATGGGCAAACACCTGCAGAAGAGTGGTTTTACGCCCGGTTATACTGTGTGGACATTTCATGGTGAGTCTACCCAACGTGCCAGAGCTGAGGTGGTTCGTCATCGCACCGACGAGCATGGTACCGGGATGGAAGACATGGTGCAAGACTTTGATGATGCTCGGGATTCGGACGATGAGATGGAGGAATCTGCAAAGGCCTTCAATGAAATGTTGGAGTCTTCAAAACGTCCTCTCCACGAGCACACTGAGCTTTGTCAGCTGGATGCCATCTCACAAGTAATGGCTCTAAAGGCTCAATTCAACTTGGGCAGAGAATGCTACAACGCGATGATGACATTATTTGGACGCTTTCTACCCAAAGGCCATGTAATGCCTGCAAACCTGTACCAGTCGGACAAAATCCTCCGTGCCCTTAAGATGCCCTATGAGAAGATACATGCCTGTGAGAAAGGATGTGCCTTATTTAGGCTTGAGTATGCGGACTTGAACTATTGTCCCATTTGCAAGTCTTCCAGGTATGTTGTGGTAGACAACGGTATGGGTGAGAAGACGCAGACCAAAATCCCCGTTAATGTTCTTCGGTATTTGCCAATCGTACCAAGACTTCAATGTCTTTTCATGGTCGAAGAGACGGCAAGACAGATGACATGACACAAAATGGGCAAAAGAACCGAACTAGATGCAGATGGGAATCTGATGATGGTACACACATCAGATGGTTCTGCGTGGAAGCGCTTCGATGCATTACATGAGCAAAAAAGGCAGATCCAAGGCATCCTCGAGTCGCCATCAGCACGGATGGGTTCAATGTGTTTGGTCTGACGGCAACCCAATACAGTTGTTGGCCCGTATTTGTCATTCCACTCAATCTTCCCCCCCGGACAGATTATGCAAAGAAAGAACATTTTCCTGACGTTGATAATTCCAGGGCCCAACTATCCGGGGAAGAATATGAATGTGTACATGTAGCCGCTCAAGGATGAATTGCAAGAAGCTTGGGATAATGGGTTCAAGACATACGATGCCGCTAGCAAAAAGAACTTCATAATGCGTGCCTGGTACATGTACTCGATGCATGACTTCCCGGCGTATGCGCTATTCGTTGGCTGGTGTGTGCATGGAAGGTTCCCGTGCCCCACATGCAAGGCAGCTCTTGAGTTTCGTTGGTTGCAGGCGGGTCGCAAGTTTTCTTGCTTTGACTTGCATAGACAGTTCCTGGATCCTCGCCATAAGTTCAGGAAAGACAAGAAGAACTTCATCAAAGGTAGAGTTTTCAAAAACTCTGCACCACCTGCGTTGATAGGCCAAGAGACCCTGGATCAGTTAAACGCTCTCGAGCCGGATCCAGAGCGTCCAGGGTATTTCAAGGGGTATAATTCGAAACACGCCTGGGCTCACAAGACATGCTTGTGAGATCTGCCTTACTTCAGAGACCTCCTTTGCCCACACAACATCGACGTGATGCACACTGAAAAGAATATCGCCGAGGCCCTTTTTGGTAGATTGTTCGGCATAGAGGGGAAGTCAAAGGATAATACTAAGGCTAGAGTCGATCAAGAGGTGCTATGTGATAGACCGTTACAAAACATGCAAGAACCGAAAGGAAAGCAGAACTGGACGAAGCCAAAGGCATGGTTCAATCTTGGAAGGCCAGCTATGAGGGAAATTAACTTGTGGGTGAAAATGCAGTTGATGTTCCCCGATGGGTATGCAGCGAATCTAAAGAGGGGAGCGAGTCTTAAAAAATTGAAAATATTTGGTCTCAAGAGTCATGATTGGCACATATGGATTGAGCGGGTAATGCCGGTGATGTTGCGTGGCTTTATCCCTAAGGATGAATGGCTAGTACTGGCAGAGAAGAGCTATTTCTTCCGTGTTCTTTGTGCGAAAGAACTATCGCCTGGCGTGCTAAAAGAAATGGAAGAGTTGGCGCTAGAGTTGATCTGCAAGTTAGAGAAGATCTTTCCGCCGGGCTTATTTAATCCAATGCAACACTTGATTTTGCATCTCCCAACCGAGGCAAGATTGGGGGGGGGGGCGTGCAAAATCGTTGGTGCTACGCAACTGAGAGGATGTAGAAGATGCTCCGAGCAAAATGTAAAAATAAACGTAGAATTGAAGCATCGATGGCCGAGGCATTCATTACGGAGGAGGCGGCAAACTTCATGACAACACACTACGAAGCCAAAAATCGTCATTTGCATAATTCGAAGCCTCGGTACAATGCTGGCGACCCTTAAAAGGTGGATCCAACCTCAGCCTATTCAAAGGGAATCTCGCACCAGCCGGTGCTTCGAAACCAATATCGTTGGATGTCGAAGAATGGTGGGCCATTTCGTTGTATATCTTCAACAACCTAACAGAAGTGCGGCCGTACATCGAGTAAGTTCTCGCGGTACATTGTTTTGCAACTTCTAATTCCTTTGAACTGCTCTTATTCCCGGATATTTGATACAGTCGATACGTCGCCAAATTCTCGGATGGAGCGGTGATCGAAAAGGAATCCATCAATGAGTATGAGCTTCTGGCAAAGCATGGAGGCGGCTTTTCCGGTTTCATCTCTTGGTTCAAACAAACGGTAATTTCCATTAGACCATTCTCATTTCTTCGTCTAATTTGCGGCTAATGCAACAATCCTTTCATATTAAACTTGTAGGCTAATTCAGAGTCTATGGACACCGAATTGAGACAAGTCGCTAATGGTTTTGACTATAAGGTTTGTTCATTTGACAAATACGACATCAACGAGTATCGCTTTCGTACCTTCGGCAAAGAGCTATCTATGGCCGACCGAAAATCTACAAATTGTTGTGTCTCTGCTATCGGCGAATGAGGTACCGACTATTATGGGAGAGTTGAAGCAATTTATAAACTTCTATTCTATGGTGAAAACCCACCGAACGTTGTAGTCTTCAAATGATATTGGTTCCAGCCGAAGGAGACTAGAAGGACTCATGAACATATAGGGCTAGTCGAAATCAAACAAAGCACCCATTTAGATGTTCTCGATGTCTATATTATGGCTCAACAGGCGACCCAAGTTTTCTATCTACCGTGGGCCTGCCAAACTGATCCAAATCTGAATGGTTGGGATGTCGTTTATGAAGTGCCGCCACGTGTTAGACCACCTCCCCCCAATGAAGAGGATTATGAACCTCACATTAACCCAGACACATATGAAGGTGAATTCTTCCAAGAAACACGTCTTTCCAAAAAATGCTTCAAGAAACGCTCTACTTCACCCCAGAACGTTGAAGTAGACAGCGACAGTGAATCCGACTTCACCCCTGAGCCGGAACAAGAAGAGCCAGAACAAGAAGAGGTTACTGCTGCGGATGACCTGTCAATGCTTGACTGATTACATAAAGGTGGCCTTCCACATGTTGATGCCGCTGAACCCGATGAGCACGTCATTCATGATACTGATGATGATGATGCATTTATTGATCCCGGAGCATATATAGACGATCAAGATTATTATTAGTTCATGTCAGGTATTCAATTTGTATTATATACATATATATATATATTGTTAGTTCATGTTAGGTATTCAATTTTTTTTATGTTGTACTTGATTTATATAGTTACTTGTATGATTGTATGATTTATATAGTTACTTGTATAATTTTCTTACTTATATGATTGTTTGTTATACATAGTGCCATGGTCTTGATATTCGTCCCCGTCGGCCCTCGTCCAGTTTATGATTTGGATGTGGTATATTCTCTTTTATAACTATTTGTTGCATTTCGCATTTATGACAATTATGCCCATCAAGTTGACATAGAGATATTTTTATCTAGGAGGTATGTGAACCGAAAATTGCAACCGACCCTCTTGTCGAGAAGTTAAATTTAGTTGAAAAAGAAAACGAGTATTTGAAAGAAAAAATGAAACAAATTGAAGAAGAAAAGATGAAATTGGAGTTGTATGTTGCCGATGTCGTCGATGATCACAAGATCAAGATGGATGCAATGCACTTGAAGATGGATGCAATGCGCTTGAAGATTAGTAAGATTAGAAAATATGCCATTGATAATGAGGCTTGGTATCATTATGCCATTGGATCAATTGTTACCTTAGTTGCGATCTTGATCACATTTGTTGTGATGACGGTAAGTTTTCTCTAGTGTTTTGCTTAACAAATGCATACTTAGCTTCATACATGCTTGTTAGCCCTATTATGCCACATACTTAGCTTATTTTCCCCAAAAAAGACGTACTTAGCTAATTATCCTCCAAAATGACATAATTAGCTTATTTAGTTCATTTATGACATAATTAGCTTATTCATTTCAAAAATGGCATAATAACCTTGGTTCTCTCATAAATGTCATATACTTAGCTTATTTTCCTCCAAAATGGCATAATTACCTAAGTTAGATAAAATGAGCTATACTTACCTAAGTTGGCTCAAAAATGGCATCATCACCTAGGTTAGCACAAAAATGACCTATACTTACCTTATTTTCCTCCAAATTGACATAATAAGCTTAGTTAGCTCAAAAATGGCATAATTACCTAAGTTAGCTCTAAAATGACACAAATAAGGAATAAGAAGAAAAACAAGGAAGAGGAGAAAAAGAAAGAATAGAAGAAGAAAGAGAAGAAAAAGAAAGAATAAAAAAAGAAGAATGAGAATGAGAATGAGAAGGAAAAGGATAAAAAGATAGAAGAGAAGAATTCTTCTTCTTCTTCTTCTTCTTCTTCTTCTTCTAGTCTTCTTCTTCTTCTAACTTTCTTACTCCCACTTTTGCAGGTTTGATTCACTTCATGTAAGCAGCATTGATGGACTGCTAGTGTTTAGTTTTTGTTTTCATTTGTATTGATGAACAATGTGAAACTATGTATGTATATATGGATGAACTCCGTGAAACTATGTACGTATTGGATCTTTTAATACCCTATGTGTTCTGTTGCAATGATGGACTGCTAGATGTTGGATACATGGGCTATGTTTGAGGTTGAAACTATATATATCATATATGTCTTTTGAAAATGCAGGGATACAACAGAAAACAGAAAAAACAGTAACAATACAAGCAATTTGCCGTCGGCCACCGACGACAAAGGGGTCTTTGCCGTCCGCCACAGACGGCAAAGAGGCCACGTGGCACCAACCTGTGCAACCTGGGAGCTGACCCATTTGGTCACTTTGCCGTCTGTGGCAGACGGCAAAGGCTGGAGAGGTTTGCCGTCTATGGCAGACGGCAAAGAGCTGGGTGGAGTGATGCGTCTGCTGACGTTACAAGGCGGACGACAAAGGGGAGGGCATGTTTACCGTCAACTGGCAGATGACAAAGCCTCCCGTTAGCCACCTAACATGGCTAACGTCTATTCTTTACCGTCCACGTTCTTTGCCGTCTGCCACTGACGGCAAAGGGTCTTTGTCGTCCGCTGTGAGAAAGCAGACGACAAAGAAGCTGTTTACCGTAGCTTACTGTGCCAGACAGGTTTGCCGTCAGCGGCTGACGACAAAGAGGTTTGCCGTTAGCTTTCTAGTCCTTTGCCGTCTGCCATGGCAGATGGCAAAGAAGCTGATTCCTGTAGTGCATTGATCAGATTATGGATTCCACTTCCGGGTGTGATCTGCTCTCCTTTTTGTATGCATACTCTGGGTACCATCAGATATTCATGTCCAAGGAAGATGAGGAAAAGATCACGTTCATAACTCCATGTGACACGTACTGTTTTTTACGGATGCCTTTCGGGTTAAAGAGCGCTAGATCCACTTTTGCAAGAGCAGTCCAAACTGGTTTTGAGCCTCAGCTACACAGGAATGTACAAGCTTACATGGATGATATAGTGGTCAAGACCAAGGACAGATCAACATTTATTCAAGATTTGGAAGAGACCTTTGCAAACTTGCGCAAGATCAATCTGAAGTTAAACCCCGAGAAGTGTGTGTTCGGAGTACCTTCCGGCAAGCTCCTGGGTTTCTTTGTATCTCACCGAGGGATAGAAGCCAACCCCGACAAGATCAGAGCAATTGAGCAGATTCAAGCACCCAGGACCGTCAAGGATGTGAGGCATTTAACTAGATGTGTTGCCGCGTTGAGTAGGTTCATTTCTAGGTCTGCCGAGAGCGCCTTGCCGTTCTTCAAAATTTTGAAGAAGGCAGGGCCAATGAAGTGGACCCCGGAGGTAGAAGCAGCACTGCGAGACCTGAAAGCATACCTTTCCTCTGCTCCCACCTTAGTCGCTCCTAGGCCACAAGAGCCGTTGCTACTATACCTAGCAGCAACAAACCAAGTGGTTAATGCAGCGCTGGTGGTGCAGCAAGAGGTGGATGAGGAAGCAACTGCAACAGTTGTCCCCTCCGGAGATGAAACTGAGCCAGTCACGGTAGGGGCAGGCACAGATCAAGGGGAAGCAGAGCAAGTTAGCAAAGGCAATTCCAAGACCGCGGCAATGAAGAAGGTGGTGCAACAACCAGTATACTTTGTCAGCTCCCTGTTGTAGGGGGCTAGGTCAAGGTATTCCGGAGTGCAAAAGTTGATCTTCGGCCTCATCATGGCCTGGAGGAAACTATGCCACTACTTCCAAACCCATGAGATCACAGTTGTCACCCGTTTCCCACTACAACGCATACTGAGGAACCCCGAAGCCACTGGCAGGATAGTTGAATGGGCACTAGAGTTGTCAAGCTTTGGCCTGAGATACAAAAGTACCTCGACCATTCAAAGCAGAGCATTGGCAGAGTTCATTGCAGAATGGACGCCCACTCTAGATGAAGAAATACCAGAGACAATTATTCCCGGCAAGGAAGCGCCTCAGGAATGGATCATGTATCTTGATGGTGCCTTCTCATTGCAAGGTGCTGGAGCTGGCGTGCTTCTTGTTGCACCCACTGGAGAGCACCTCAAGTACGTGGTCCAAATGCACTTTCCCCGGGAGAAGGCCACCAACAACACTGCCGAGTATGAAGGGCTCCTTGCCGGGCTCAGGATCGCGGTAGAGTTGGGAATCAAGAAGTTGATCATTCGTGGAGACTCACAGCTTGTGGTGAGACAAGTCAACAAGGATTACGAGAGCCCATTGATGGAGGCGTATGTAGAGGAAGTAAGAAGGTTGGAAGAGCACTTTGATGGATTACAAACAGAGCACGTGCCACGTGCGAAGAACAGCATTGCTGATTATTTATCAAAGTGTGCAGCACAAAAGCTTCCGGTGGAACCAGGGACTTTTGTCCTTCACCTAACTCAACCTTCAGTATCCCCTTCAATGATGGCCAGAAAAAGGAGAAAGTTGGACTCTGGCAAGTATCTCCGGCAGAGCTTCCCGAAGCCGTTGGTAGAGATGCTGCCGGGAACCACTCCACTTCGGTTGGTGAGCAGCACTCTCCTGCGGAACCACATGTTCTTGCGGTCAAGGTGAGCGCTCCCATGAACAAGGAGGTGCCGTTAGTCCGTGTTGTTGAGCCTCGGGCTCCAACTTGGGCGCAGCACATAGTCCACTACCTCCAAACAGGAGAACTTCCCAAAGAGCAAGAAGAAGCTGAAAGAGTAGCCTGACGGTCCAGTATGTACCAGTTTATCGATGACACTCTGTATAGAAGGAGGCCAAACGGTGTGAAATTGAAGTGCATTTGTCAGGAAGAGGGGTTGGAACTGCTAACAGAAATACACAAGGGCGTGTGCAGCTCCCATATTGGATCAAGGGCATTGGTTGGAAAAGCTTTCCGGCAAGGTTTCTACTGGCCCATGGCCCTCCAAGATGCGATTGAGCTAGTCTCCAGATGTGAATCCTGCCAGTTCCACTCCAAGAACATCCATCAACCAGCCCAAGCTCTCCAGACAATCCCTTTGTCCTGGCCATTTTTGGTCTGGGGGCTTGACATCTTGGGCCCCTTCCCCCGTGCTACCGGGGGCTTTGAATTCTTGTACGTCGCAGTCGACAAGTTTACAAAGTGGCCAGAAGTGGATCCAGTGAGGAAGGTAACCGCACAGTCAGCTATCAAGTTCTTGAAAGCATTGGTGTGCCGTTTTGGGGTACTTGCCAGAGTAATCATTGATAACGACACCCAATTCACAAGCCGTGCCTTCATGCAACACGTCCAAAACCTTGGGAGCAAGGTCTCTTTTGCTTCTGTTGCTCATCCCCGGAGCAACGGACAGGCCGAGAGGATGAATGTTGAAGTGCTACATGGGCTCAAGACGAGGACTTTTGATAAGTTGAAGAAATGCGGCAGACGCTGGATTGACGAGCTACCGGTGGTTCTTTGGTCCCTCCGTACGACACCAAATCGAGCCACCGGCCAGACTCCCTTCTCCCTAGTGTATGGGGCAGAAGCAGTGCTCCCCACATAACTCATATACGGGTCACCTCGAGTACTTGCCTACGATGAAGTAGCGCAAGAGCAGCTCCGGCATGACGATGCCATGCTCCACGAGGAAGATCGTCTCCGGGCCGCTGTGCGTGCTGCACGCTACCAGCAAGCCTTGCACCGCTATCATAGTCGCAAGATTCATGCCCGGAGCCTTGAGCAAGGCGACCTTGTCCTTAGGCGCGTTCAGTTCGCCAAGGGTTCCAACAAGTTGACGCCGAAGTGGGAAGGCCCTTACCGGGTAGTACGAGTCACCAGACCTGGCGCAGTCCGTTTGGAGACCGAAGATGGCACTAAAGTGCAAAACTCATGGAATATTGAGCATCTTCGTAAGTTCTACCCGTAAGGCGCGGCTGCCGGGCTCAGTGCCCGGCAGCCACCTTTTGTACAAGCCTTGCCGATGTGCATGTAACCCTTTGTACAAAGCCAGGCGCAGACCCTGTGCAAAGATAATAAAACAAAGCGCTGGCGCCTAAAAACTTGCATGCATGTTTAGTTTAGCATGAATTTACCATGGTCATTTAGAAAGGATCATATGTTGCTGTGTTTTCCCTCTGTACTAACTACAGGGACCCTGCCGTGGATGCAATCCCAAAAAGGAAGAGTGAGAACAAGCTTGCATTTCGATCCCCGACAACGCAAAACAGATAAGTTCTCTTTAAGATATCCATAGTGTGCCTCTGTAAGGGAAAAACTTGTGCGTAGAAAAACCTCGTCGCCTTCAAAACATTTGTGCTCCCATCCTTTGATTCGATGGTTACTTTAGTCAGGACGGTCGCAGTGGCATTTGGAAAATAAGGTTTGACAAGGGGCCGTTTTCCTTCCGCACTCCTAAGCCCACCAGGCCAAGCCTCGCGGCAACGATGGAAGGAACCGGCAAGATAATTTGTCGAAGACCTTGTTTACTTGAAAGTATAGAGGAGTCGCTCCTCTGCATGGATATGATACATGCACAAGTACCCGGCAAACATATCTTTTTTCATTAATACGCAAATAAACAAGTACAAACCATACAGAGTACAAATATGGATAAAAGAGATTACATATTTTAGACTAAAGTTTGGCAAGTGCCTACATATTTTGGATTAAAAAAAGATAAGTGCCCCGTAATCCCTTTCTTGTACCTCTCCTCCTAGGGACTACAGTGGGAGGTGGAGAGGGCAAAAGGATTGCCTGGGCAGAAGCCCAGCCTGACCCCGTCAGGGCCCGCGGGATGCAGCCTGACAAGATCGAGAGGGGCAGAGACGAAGACGACGGACGAAGAGAGCGGCTAGGCGATGCCCTGGTCACCACCGCCAGGACCAGCGGAACGCGGCAGGATGGACACCGGCAGGGAAGACGAAGCCGGAGTCCACGAGGAAGCCTGCCGGGGTCCAGCTGGAGGAGGCGGAGACATCCACACCCAACACCCCGACAAATCGCTCTGCCGGGGGAAGAAGACCCAGGTACAGATGATGGTGCCGCCGGTGCCTTGCTGACGGTGATGGTGCGGCTGGCGCTCAGCTGGAGTCGGAGCCGTCGTCCTCCTGCTCGGCGCCGTCGTCTTCACCGACATTGTCCTCTTCATCGCTGTCGCTCGAGGAGGAGCTTTCGTCATCGGTCGAGCTCTCCGTGCAGCACCCTAAGCGGGCACCCGAACGCCCGAAGACCTTGACGGAGAGCAGGGTGGCATCCATTAATTTGAAATGGAGAACGTGCCCTGCCGCCAAGCTGTGGGCACGAGCAAAAGTTTTCCAGCCACGCCGAAGAAGCATGACATGAGGTGCAGGGAACTCTACGTCCGCCCGCATGCTGCCATTGCAGCAGCCCCTCATGTGCAGCCTCAACCCTGGTGGCTGTTCTACTTCCATCACTCTTGTGAAGGGAGTAGGGAGCCGAAGGCGGCTACGCGGAGGCCCACGAAGCTTGACAATGAACTCCAACAGTTGATCCCCAACATGGCCTTCATTCGGGACCAGGGCGGCTGGAGGGGGAGCAATCAAGGCACCGTCGCGCCCTCCTTGGCCCCGAGCGCCACGGCGGCTGCGCCCTCATCCTACAGTGCCTCCTCGTGCGCTAGACTCTGCCCCTGCATCCCCGACAGGGGGAGGGAGGCGCTATCGAGTAGAAGCCCTCGTCACCACTACTGGAGTACTACCACGTCCTCTTCCCCTCACCATGGCGGAAGAGGGATGCCGGAAGAAGAAGGAGGAGTTGTGTGTGGGTGAGCCCTCCATCCATGCACCTTTTATAGGGAGGCATGGCCGAGGGCTGGCTCCTCACCACCCAGAGGGAAACCGCCCCACTCCACCACTCCAGCTCCTCTGCGTCACTAACGACGTGCTGAATCGAGACCGCCCTTCTGCGCCTATCCACGGTGCTGGGATTTCTGCCATTACACTCATCCCCGCGCCCTACGCACCCGCCACCAACCCTGCGCAATGCATGCAGCGTACGTGGCGGAAACGGCATGGGTGGTGGGATGAATAAAATGGCAGTTACCTCCCCGTGAACGTGGGTAGCCCCACGTCGTCTCGCACGACGCACGAAAAAACTGGAAACTGATTCAATCACAGGTTAATAAAGAAGCAAGGAAGATATCAAGGAAGAAGGAAATCCCATCGCGGTTCGGCCAAAGTGTTCGCCTGTGTATTTGTTGGGACCTACCCCAACGATGCTCAGCAGCACGTATGGGCCAGGCCTGGGGGCTCCTATTGGTACAACAAACATTTACGTTTGTTACCCAGACTTATACACAGGTGTGTTGGCGTCAAATAGCTACACCAACATACGAAGCAAGGCCAAGCCAGAGAAGCAGCTCTTAGTAAGATCAAAGAGCGGATCAAGAAGACCAAGACAAGACAAGACAAAAGAGCATCACCTTGGGTAGGCCTCCCTTGCCGGGCAGGAGAGCCTGGCCAGGTCGAGACCATCCCAGGGACAAATCCAAGATTTCCCCGGCAAGCTTGCCGGGTCTGCCAAGGGCGAATCTCCCCGCCAAGGCGCCACCGCTCCACCGCTCCACCGCATCGCAACGCAAATCATTTATCAGTGCGGTGTCGAGCCCCAAAGTGATTAAGTGGCTTCCACTGGGCACGTGGCAGCCATTTGGAAGACAGATTACCTTCATATGACACCCGTCCAGAGGCGTGTCAAGCAGATAAGCAGAAGAGGATTAAGCGGCACGGCAGGCTTGCCGGGCTGCATCCTCAGCATGACACCTAGAAGTGCATTTAATGCACTTTGTCCTAACTGCCAGAGTTAGGTATGATAGCACTGTTAGCTATCTAATCATTATATAAAGACTGTTTTGCCACTGTGGTCACCCCTTAATCTATAAAAGGAGGTCCAGGGCAACCTAGCAAAGGGTTCGGACCCTTGCATACTTGTACGCGCATAGCTGCTCTCCCCGAGGCCACCTTGCCGGGCTTGAGCGCTCCACGTTTGTTGGGTCTCTCCATCAAATCCACCAAAGCAGGAGTAGGGTTTTACGCCTCACGGCGGCCCGAACCTGGGTAAAAACCGCCAGTGTCATCGTCGTCATGGTGTTTCATGGCCTCTGCTCTTTGTGTAACGTGATCTTCCCCTCACCGAACCACAAGGGGCCGGTGGCCCCATAGGTGATCGTGTTCCACCACGACACTCTCTCCCCCTTTGACATTAATTTCCAAGAAGGGCACTTCAGGAATATGAGTCAGGTAGGTGTGGTCCTTGAGAGACACTACAAAGCAGCATGCAGCTTAAGATGCTGGTAGAGGAAAAGAATCATTGAGTGGAGCTGAAGAAAATAGGCAATATAAAATGGCAAAATGTTTTCTCAGCAAGGAAATCGGTGACACTGATCTATTTCCATCGGTGACTCCGAGATATCAGAGCCACTGAGGGTGCTCATCGGTAAGACCGAGTTAGTCCATGTCGGTTGTACCGATGAACTGTATACAAGAGATCCTTGTAGTTCGGTCAGGCCGACGGGCTTGGATCGGTGAGGCCGAGTTCAACGCAGAGGAAAATTTTGTCATCTCAGCTCACTTGGCAAATGATATTTCACAAAGATTTTCAAGGAATTGTCATAAGGATTTGCAATGAATTAACATAAGATACACATACATATGACAGAGAAAAACAAAATAGATCTACATGAAGTTTTTTTAAGATAGAAGGGAATCACTCTAGCAAGAAAACATGCAAAGGAAATACAAAGGGCACAAGAACACTAGAGAACTTCATCTAGAGATGGTCGGCGACAAGGTCACCGATGTTAGAGTATATTGACTTAGGAGTCAAGTGAGATCACTTGATCATAGGTCATACTCATTGTTTAAGCTCAAAATGGGGTTGCCATTTTTCATTTAAGCATTTTGATGTATTCACACCTTGTTGAGTTGCTTTAACTCATGACTTGGAGTAAAGCTTCTCTAAGATGGAATGACATACCTTGGGTTGTGGTGTTGATCTTGATCATGTAGTTGAACTTATATTGGATGCTCGAGGTTGTTGTAGTTGGGAGCACCCTTTGGAGTTGAAGTTCATCTTCCTACATGGGTTAGTTTTGCAAGGAAGAGCACTTGTGTATCCAATACCAATTGAAATTTGATATATTGAAATAGTCAAAGGATATGTTGAGTGAGTTCATGCTTCCTTGAATTCAACAACCAAACCATAGGAACTTGGTGATGTAGTAATTGCTCAAAATGTGAGTAACTTGCAATCTCATAGATTTTGGCTCATCCAAGTACCTACAAGGGTTAGATAACATGCAAGGGTGCAAATATACATCCAAGACAAAAGATCATCATCGTAAGAGAAATATCAAGGATTAGTCACCAAGGCTCATGCCTTGCATGTATCCAAATGGAATCTCTATTCCAAGTTTGAGGCATCAATGATATTCAATTCACCTCTCAAACGGCAAAATACCTTTTCATCAAGCGGTTTAGTGAATATATCCGCCAATTGCTTATCGGTATGAACATGCTTAAGATTGATGTCTCCTTTTGCAACATGATCATGAATGAAATGATGACGAACTTTAATATGCTTAGTTCGAGAATGTTGCACGGGATTGTGAGCAATCTTAATAGCACTCTCATTGTCACAAAGCAATGGAACATGTTTCACATGTATCCCATAATCTTTAAGAGTTTGGGTCATCCAAAGCAATTGAGCACAACATGATCCTGCGGCAATGTATTCCGCTTCGGCGGTGGATAAGGATACCGAGTTTTGTTTCTTGGAGGGCCAAGAGACAAGAGATCTACCAAGAAATTGACAAGTACCCGAATTGGACTTTCTATCAACCTTTTCACCGGCATAATCTGAGTCGGAATAGCCAACAAGATCAAAAGATAACCTCTTGGGATACCAAATGCCAAAGTTTGGTGTATGAATTAAATATCTCACTATCCTTTTCACGGCCTTAAGATGACACTCTTTAGGAGCCGCTTGATATCGTGCACACATGCACACACTTAGCATAATATCGGGACGGGAGGCACATAGATATAACAATGAACCAATCATAGAACGGTAAACCTTTTGGTCAACTAGATGGCCATCCTTTGTCAAGTAAAGATGTCCACTAGTAGGCATGGGGGTTTTCACACCTTTGCTTTCTTGCATGTTGAACTTCTTGAAAAATTCTTTGGTATACTTTGTTTGTGAGACAAAGGTACCCTCCTTAGTTTGCTTGATTTGTAAACCAAGGAAAAATTTGAGTTCACTCATCATAGACATCTCAAACTTCTCCGACATTAGCCTTCCAAACTTGAGTTGAGGTGGAACATCCTCATCATCATCTTCTTCTTCATTGTTGTTGGTGTTGTCGTTCGCTTGTGGAGGTGGAGAAGGAGGTTGAGGTGGATCATCTTGTTGTACTTCCTCATTTCCTTCATCTTGACGAGTTCCACTTGTGCCTCCAAGTCAACTTGTGGTTCACCTTGATGTGAAGTTGAGGCTTCCACTTGAATGGATGTAGTACTCTCCTTCACCTCCGTTGGACGAATCTTGCCAATAGACAAGTCTTGAATTGCTTCCGATGGATCTTCGTCTCCTACATCAATTGGCAATTGCTCTACTTGCAAGCCGTTAGATTCATCAAACTTCACATCTACCGTCTCTTCAACCTTTCGGGTGAAATTGTTGTAGACACGGTAAGTGTGAGAGTTTGAACCATAACCGAGTAGGAAACCTTCATGAGATTTAGGAGCAAATTTAGAACGACGATGCTTATCAAGAATGTAGCACTTTGAGCCAAATACTCGAAAGTATCCAACTTGGGGTTTGTCACCGGTGAGTAGGTCGTATGCCGTTTTGCCGAGAAGCTTGTGAAGATATAGTCGATTCGTAGCATGACAAGCTGTCTCAACCGCTTCCGCCCAAAAGTGTCTTGGCGTCTTGTATTCATCAAGCATCGTTCTCGCCATATCGATAAGTGTCCGGTTCTTCCTCTCAACAACTCCATTTTGTTGAGGCGTGTACGTAGCCGAGAACTCATGTGAAATCCCCTCTTCATCAAGAAAGGTATCCACATTTGTGTTCTTGAACTCCGTTCCATTATCACTTTGAACCTTCTTGATCTTCACTTCAAATTGGTTTTGGGCCTTGTTGGAGAAGTTCTTGAAGATCTTTTGGACCTGTGATTTGTCATCAAGAAAGAACACCCACGTAAATCTTGAAAAATCATCAACAATGACCAAACCGAATGAGTTACCACCAAGGCTCTTATAAGCATTGGGACCGAAAAGATCCAAGTAGCTCAAGTGGTCTTCTCGTGGTCATGATGTTCTTCACGGGATGGCTTCCTCCAACTTGTTTTCCTACTTAACAAGCACTGCAAAGTCTATCCTTGTCAAATATAACATCTTTAACACCAAGGATATGATCACCTTTAATAAGCTTATCAAGATTTTGCATGCCAACATGACCTAGCCGTCTATGCCATAACCATCCTTTAGAAGATTTAGCAATTAAACAAGTGCGAGGTTTGGCTCTCTTAGTGAAGTCAACAATGTATAGACCACCTCTACGAATACCGGTAAAGACCATATTATGGTTATCTCTTTGAAACACTTGGCAATCTACTTCAGTAAATAGAACATTGAAACCAAAGTCGGCTAGTCTAGATACGGAAAGGAGATTGTAACCAAGAGATTCAACGAGCATAACATTTTGGATAGAGCTATCATTGGAAATGGCCACCTTACCAAGGCCAAGTACCTTACCCTTGGAGTTGTCTCCAAAAGTGACGTACTTGTGTGGACCATCATTCTTAGCAAGATCGTGGAACATGTCTTTATCTCCGGTCATGTGATCGGTACATCCACTATCAAGAATCCACTCTTTTCCTTCGGCCATATAGTCACGAAGATTAGCCATGAGACCAAAATGCCTCATAGACTCCTCAAGGTCGGCATCACTATCTCCGTCTTCATCATAATAACCATGCCCAACATCATCCATATGATCATCACCTAGGTCGAGTGATTCATTTGATTTATGACCATGACAATGTTCAAGTTTATGAATTCTAATTGTTTGTGAAATGATGCTACTAATGACTCCAACATTTCCTTTAGCACGCATAAGATCACGAAGCTCAAATAGACTTTCATCAAACTTAGGATCACTAGGTTCCATATTTTGAAAAGCAATAGACTTTTGAAGAATCTCATCTAGATTTTTCAAGAAGTAATTCAGAAATCGTTCTTCAAGGTAATTCCATATAGTATACGCCATTCAAAAGTAGGCAAGCACACAAGCAAATTTCTAGGCAATCCTCTAATGATACGATCAATAGTCCTAAGATTGTGAACCATGTCAAGATACTCATCGGGGGTAGGATGCAAAGGATCAATGGGAGGAACATAAGGGCTAGTAATGTACTTGTTCAAATTATATTCATTGAAAATCACAAGCATTTCATTTTTCCAAGAACCATAAAACTCCCCATCAAGAATAGGCACTCTATGTCTAATACTCCCGAATGTAGACTCATCCATCTTCCTCCAATGGCGATTAAACCAAAGCAATGGAGACCAATGCTTTGATATCAATTGAAAGGATCGAGAAGAGGGGTCAGGACGGGGGGTGATTAGACCCTCAACAAGTAAAAGTGGCAGTTTTTAATTTCTTCAAGTTAAGGTTGAGTTTAGCACATGTTAAGGCACTCTCAATACATTTCAAGCAAGCATGACAAGAGTATATGCAGCGGAAAGAGTAAAGCATGCAAGTTGCAAGAAAGTAAAGGGATGGGATTGGAGTTTGCAAACGCAATGGAGACACAAAGATTTTTGGCGTGGTTCTGATAGGTGGTGCTATCGTACGTCCACGTTGATGGAGACGTCAACCCACGAAGGGTAACGACTGCGCGAGGCCATGGAGGGCTCCACCCACGAAGGGTCCACGAAGAAGCAACCTTGTCTATCCCACCATGGCCATCACCCACGAAGGACTTGCCTCACTCGGGTAGATCTTCACGAAGTAGGCGATCTCCTTGCCCTTACAAACTTCTTGGTTCAACTCCACAACTTGACGGAGGCTCCCAAGCGACACCTAACCTATCTAGGAGACACCACTCTCCAAAAGGTAATAGACGGTGTGTTGATGATGAACTCCTTGCTCTGGTGCTTTAAATGATAGTCTCCCCAACACTCAACTCCCTCTCTCTCTCTCTCTCAGATTTGGCTATGGTGGAAAGATGATTTGAGTGGAAAGCAACTTGGGGAAGGCTAGAAATCAAGATTCTTGTGGTAGGATTGGAATGTCTTGATCTCAACACATGAGTAGGTGGTTCTCTCTTAGAAAATGTATGGTGGAAGTGTAGGCACGTTCTGATGGCTCTCTCTCCATGAATGAAGAGGGGGTGGAGGGGTATATATAGCCTCCACACAAAATCCAACCGTTACACACATTTGACCCATCTCGGTGGGACTGAATAGTTAAACTCGGCGGCACCGATTAGTTCAAAAATGTGAACGTTAGGAATATCTGTGGGACCGATGTGCTAGGGCTTAGGGCAAACATCATCTCGGTGGCGCCGATTGCATCAACTCGGTGAGACCGGAGTGAAGCAATAAGCAATAGAGAATCTGTCAAGCCAACTCAGTGAGACCGATTGCATAAACTCGGTGAGACCAAAATAAATGCAACAAGTCACAGAGCGCTGGCAAGCCCATCTCGGTGAGACCGAATTGCTAGGGTTTCTGGCTGTGGCTATGTCATATGAACTCGGTGGCTCTGGATAGAAAGAATCGGTGGGGCCGAGTTGGAGTTTAGGTTTTGGACATATTTGGATGGAGAAAGTGGTTGAGGGTTTTGGAGCAATATCACTAAGCATTTGACCAAGCAAGCCATTAAGCAACACCTCATCCCCTTTTAATAGTATTGGCTTTCCTATGGACTCAATGTGATCTTGGATCACTAAAATAAAGATGAAGTGTCTTGAGCTTTTGCGAATATTCATCCTTAGCATTTTGAAGGGGTCCCACATCCTCTTGTCCTTGCCACGCCATTATTGGACTTGTCTGAAATATACTAGATGAAACCATTAGCCCAACACGAGATATGTTGACATTAATTACCAAAATCTCCCAGGGAGCACTTGTGATTTCACCCCCCCCCTAAACCAGCTGGTCTGCCTAGATTTAGTCTAGATGCATTCCACTCAACTTGTTGCGCCGACCCGACCCTCGCCACAGTCGCCTTCGTTGACTCCCTATCGGCGGAATTGACCGACCCCACCACCCCGCAGCACCGTCAGACTCTCTATTCAGGTTAAACTCACCGGCTGGCCTCCTAGACTTGTTTGTGATTAGTCAGAGGGTCGAGTCATTTTTGAACTTCTCATTCTAATCCATCCAATGGCTGCCTGTAATGGACAGCATCCAGTTGGGAAGAGCGAAAGTGTACAAATACCAATAATGGGTCAGTGGTGCCTTCCTACAGGGTTAAATTTTTCGGAAAGCCATGTTCATGCTTATGGATGACTTGGAGCACGAGTAATAGTCCATAGAACAACTTTAAGGGCGTCTCTAATGGCGACCCATAAATTTACTCCCGCATCCATCCGCGGATAGGGGGGACCAGTCCACGGACACGGATGTCGGAGGACGCCATCCAACATTGTCCGCTTACATTTCAAGCCGGGTTTCGACTTAGCGGACGAAATTCATACAAACTGGCTGATATTCATCAAAGTTCAGAAAGAAAATAGCACAAATCATCCACACATAGCATGTGAATAAGTCTAGTGTCTCAAATTCGATGTCCAACAAGTTTTTCAACGAATCATGTCGTCCCACACATACCGCCCCTTCAGCTTCATCCGATGGTGTGTGTCGTGGTTTTAACACGGCAGATGCCCTAGCAAAAGGACTTAGGTGTGGAGCCATCGCTACGATGATTAGCTTGAAGGGGTTGAGCGGGACAAGAGACACGAGTTTACCCAGGTTCGGCCTCTCACGATCGAGGTAAAGGCCTACTCCTGCTTTTCTGCTTATTGCTTGGGTATCGATTACAAGGGAGCGGAATCGCTTGACCTAGCTATCGATCGATTGTAACTTAAGTTTAACCCATCGCAGGGACTCGCCTTATACACAGGTTAAGGTCCTGGGCTTACAAGAGTCCAGGTCGGGTCATACAACGTGACCGACCCTGGTTCTAAGTCGCCTTGCATTGCTAGGCAAGTCGCCATCGGGCGGCTCACACCTCCGGGTCACGCTCCGTCTCCGGGTCTTGGGCCTTCAGTTGGCCCGCGTCGTAAGCCGCCTCCAGGATTTCATGTCTTAGCTTCTTCGGCCTTTCTAGGCGTTATTGCTAAGTCGCCAACAACATAACCTGGCCCCTCCTGGGCGGGTTACACCATGGGGTTATATCCCCAACATTAGGCCCCAGATTGATTTGAACTTGTTCATGTCAATCTTCACTGTCTCTGGTTGGTGAGTCTTCTTCGATTCTTCTAAAACTTCAACCTTGATTAGATCTTCATGACCCGCCATAAAAGGATGACATCATCTTCATAATTTCATAAAAAACCTCATGACATCACAACAAATCTTTGCATTAATCAACTATTCCAAAAATCAAGGCGCCCTTTCTGTCGTGATAATTATGACGTCTCCTCGATCTTCGGGCCTGCCGTTTCACTGTTCCATTTTCCCTTATAAATAGGCACGGCGGGTTGCCCTTTTTACTTTCACCCCGTCGCCTCCACTTCTTCTTCCTCACAGCGACCATCGCGACCGAAGCTCCGTCGCGCCAGCCGAACCTCGCCAGCTGCTTCATCAAGGCCGCTGCATCAACCTGTTGCGAACCAGAGCTCAGTGGTGCGTGTCCTCTCTCCTTCAACACCGTCAGGTATTCTTCTTCCCCTCCCTCAGATCCACATTAGGTCATCCAAGTTCATAGAGTTCATCGGTGTTCATCTAGGTTCTTCTTGTTCTTCTAACTAGAACTGGTATTTCAATCCAAAACAAAGTAGGAATAATGCGGTAGCAGTTTAGCCTTCGTTTCACATCTTGTGTAGATTGCTTCCTTTTCAGAATCAATATATAACTTACTAGCTTCTCTGCTGCCGCCCCTTTTAGGTTTAACAATTATTTACCTTTTTGCACTGTTTGTAGATCCATGAACATAGCTGCAAACTTGTAAAATCTGTTTGTCCCATACTTAGCAAAATTTCACCAATCCTGGATCCACAGACAATTGACCCGCCCTTTACCTTGCGGGCGGCTTAACAATGAACTTGTAACTCGCCAAGAATTTCAAATGCTGCTTCTTTCAATTAACCCGCCAATCATGCTGCCGGCTTATACTTTCATAACTTAACCCGCCATATGCTCATAACTTGATAGTTACTTCACTCCATGGTTAGGGCGGCTCATAATTTCTTAACAGTTCACCGCAATGTATAGTCTTTTAACCATAATTAGCTCATTATTGCTGAAAAATCATGTAATCACTTGGGCGGCTTACCATTGCAACTTTAACCCGCCATACCTTTACTCCATGGTCACAGCTTTTTAACCCGGTCAATCATGACCAAGACTCCCACTTCTTGCGACTGGGTTGCTTCTAGAGTCTCCGAGCTCATGTTAAATGAGTATGTGGACATGGGGGTTTTGCCAGCAAAAGACGTTATCCACTGGCGGGTTCCTAGTCCCGAAACTACTCCTCAACCCGGAGAGGGTGAAGTTGTCATTTTTTTGGATCACCTCCTCCGTTGCTTTTCACCACCCGGGTCAAAATTCTTTTGGGACGCTCTGCATTTTTAAAAGCTTCATCCTCAAGACATCGGACCCCACTATGTCTCCAACCTATGCCACTTCCAAGTATTCTGTGAAGTATACCTTCAAGAAGAGCCCACTGTTGATCTCTTCAGAGATTTCTTTTATATCAATCGCCAAACAGAGATGTCAGACGGACCCAGTCTCAAACTTGGAGGTGTTTCCATCCAGAGGCGGAGAGACGTAACTTTTCCCTCAGCCGCACTGCCCAACCACCCCAAGGACTGGAACTATACTTGGTTTTATTGCAAGGACACCACCCCAGCGGGAGAAAACCCCTTGCTGGGTTATCACCCCTACCGGCTCAGCACCAGCAGTGAGCTTCCGGGTCGGTTGACTGTTGCAGATCGCGCTCGGTATGCCCGCACATTTTCAAAGATAAGGGCCTTAATAGCCAACGGCTTAACTGAATTGCTCTGACCCGCTGCTGGGTCACATGGAGGATTTTACCACTGAGCCAGCGCAACATCTTAATGTGCCAATACACTGGTGGCACCAAGGACCCACAGCGCTATAATCAAACACGTATTACTGACAAAGATATCAATGATACAGTTAAAACACTGCTTGGGGAACCTCTGGAAGCTTGCAGCAAAGCAGGACTGAATCCTTTCTGCGCTCTTAACCTGGCTCCGGATGTAAGTATTTTGAACAAAACTTCATCTTGTTTATCTATCTCTTGTACTTCATATTTTTTAACCTCTCACTCATATATGTATATAGGCTGACTCTTCTTTCTAGAAAAAGAAGCTAAAAGCTGCCCCGCCCACTAAGAAGACTAAAACCACAAAGCCTCATGGCACGGGTCGCCGTAAAAAACAAACGGTAGAAGAGCTTCTCGAGCTAGATGAGTCGGAGGTAGAACTTGACTCCCTTGTTCTTCTTTTTATGCAACTTATTGATGCTGATTCCTCTCAGGATGAAGTGGAGACGAGCTAGGCCCATGAAGCAGAGGTAACTATTATATCCTCCGACTCAGAACCCTTGCCAAGAAAGAAAACACGACGGGTCATCCGAAAAGTAAGATTTTCTCACTCTCTTGCTCATTTGGACCCCAAATTTCTTTTGAAGAAACAACAGCACGAGTCAAGGCATCAGACCCGGAGCGGCGATAGTGAAGACCTTATGGCCGGCTTATCCAACACGCCGGCTCCCCGGAAACATCGTAATGAGGTGCCTCACAGCCCGACTCTATCCCTTCCAAAGGCTGGTCTCATGCGTCAACATCTTAATTCTTCTGATTCAAACTACCAGGGAACGCCTCCATCATCTGGCGACTCAACTGGAACACATCTTCCTGTCTTTATTATTGCCCAAGGGTAAGTACTTTCATCTGTTAATAAAAACTTTGTGGTGATATACTCATAAACTCTTGTGTTCTTGTCACAGGGGCAAAGCAAAGGCGGGTAAAAAACAAAAGGTGGGTGGCTCTTCCAAGGATCCCAAGGCTTCTGAGCCGGAGAAACGGGTGCTGGAGGCCCCTGAGGCCCCAATCCAAAATCCTGAAGATCCTATCAACCAGCAAGATTACCCGCCTCCACAGACTGACGCTGCAACCTTTGAGCCTATGGATACTAAGGTTAACCTGGCAACCAGCCATGACCCGCCAAGTCCTAAGCCGCCCTCTCCTACCAAGTCAACTGACAAAAGCCTTGCTGCTGCTGATGTTGAAGACGTTACTGTTACCGGGTCAGCCTTTAAGGCGCCCGAAGTCTCCAGAGTGTTAACTAAGCACTCAGCTAAGGAAGAAACATCCTCATTGGAGAAGGGTAAAGCTAAACTGGATCTGGAGAGCTATACAACCTTCAGCGCTAGTGAGCTGCATGAGGGCTATTTAAGCCACCTTCATACAAGCCGGGATATGGAGGCCGGCTTAGCCAACCTGATGCGGCAGAAGTACGAGGTATGAATGCGTTTAACCTCTCTTAGCATTATATATATGTCCATGTACCCCAAGTATTAAGTATATGAAGATCATTGAGTATGCTTGAGACTTGTGAAAATTTCCAAAGTGTAGCCCCCAAGGGCCGGCTTATCTTTCAAAGATGAGCTGGGTCTTTGAAAATAGTAACTTTGCAAAGAATCATGTGTAGCCCCCAAGGGCCGACTTATCTTAATAAGATGAGCCGGGTCTTACAAACACTTGTGAGAACCAGTTATGTAGCCCCCAAGGGCCGGCTTATCTTTGAGCCGAGTCATAATATAAATTGAAATGACCTACATTAGCCCCCAAGTGCCAAGTACATTGCTTGCAATGTGCTTGGGACTTAAATACCATTGTTGAATATGAACTTGACCATTTTAACATTACTTGTCACCCTTGGCAGGAAGCTTTGAATTTGGGCGAGTCAAACATCGCCGAGTTGAAGAAAAATCTGGAGACGCAGCAAAGTGAACGCGCCAAGGCTAAATTAAGCCTAAAATCATCACTAGAAAATATTGAGAAAATCAAGGCCAAATTTGATGAAGAAAAAGCCACCTTGGAAACTGAGAAAGCCAATCTTCTCAAGAGAGCGGAAGATGCTGAGGCTCAGCTTAAACCGGTGACTGAAGAGTTATCCGGCTTAAAGCAACATATCTCTCAAATGACAGCTGCCATCTTTGGTAAGTAAAACATATATTTCACTGTATTGACCCACCTGGCGACTTGTAATATAATTGTTAACCCGCCTGCCGACTCATGCTTGAAATTACTTAACAGGTGTCCGGAGTGCTAGCCTTGGCCAGAACGTTGTGATGAAGCTGAAGGCAGTTTACTCTTTAACTGAGAAGTTATATGCTGGCACTCTGCGAACTCTTGTGGCCATAGCGAACGGCAAGAAACCTCCAATACTTATGAAGACTGTGTTAGATCAACTTTCAACAGTGTCGGCTCAAGTTGAGGAGCTCAAATTATCAGCCGCCCGTGCAGGGGCCATTGTCGCCCTAAGCCGGGCCAAAGCTTGGCAATCAGAGTTAGACCCAGAAGAGATGGCTGATGGGTGTCCAGAATTCAACGATGACGGGTCTATCTTTGAGGAGGAGGATTTCACCAGATGCGTCAAAGAGATGTGACCCTTGGCGTGTAAACTTGCACAGGAGTTGGATCTGTCAAAGTACCAGGCGGCTTATGACAACAACAATGCTCGTGTTAAGCCGCCAACACATGAAATTGTGGACTTTACCCCTCAAAGGTGTAAGCATATCTTCGCCCCTGATATTGACCCTTCCCTTATTCTTAATGATGAGGCGACCTTTGAGGCGTTAACGGGCATCAACTAGACATCGGGTGATCTCCAGATGATAAACGACGAAGAGCCGGCACGGGATGATCCGGAGGCCTCTTCCTCAAGACGCCATGACGATAGCAACCCAGCGGGGTCGAACCCGGACGGCACAGAGGCTGGCTTAGAGGGGTGATTCAACTTTGAAAAACTTTGAGAAATTTGTGGGCTCCTGGTGCAGCCATGTAATAGCGTAGTTAAAACTTTATCTGCATTGCCATGCCTTCGAGCATGTGATGCCAACTATGCTTCGGCAATTTAATCTTTCTGATCTTGCCTTATATTTGCACATTTGGTCTTTCAACTTTGCCAAAATTTCTTTGAAAGCTTGATATATAATCTGTAAAAGATCCAACAGTGTCTTGTACTGGCGACTTATAGTCACAATCTAGGGCGAGTTAAATAACCCAACAATCCAGGGCGACTTATAGTCATACCCAATCTTTGAAAAGATCACTTTGGCGGCTTATAGCCTCAGTACGCCCAATATAGAGCAATATAACCCGGATCTATATGACCCAGCAAATTTTCATCTGCAAAACAGAAAAATAGAGTATGTATGGCTCAAATATTTGTTAAGCCAGCTTGTAAAGCACGACCAAAACAGATTGGTTTGTGAAAAAACTCAATTTTTTGCTTCAAACAAACTTGGCACGAAAGCCTGTCATCCCGTAAGCCGACTCTCACGTGACATAAATCCGTCATTTAAACCTTAACTAGTTCAGGATCTTATTGAAAAGATTGACTGTTAAGAGTACGAACGGGCCACATAGCGGAGAGACTACAACAGACATGTGAGTTTATCCTAGCTCACTGTAAGCCGGCTCTCACATGACATAAGCCGCTGTTTTAACCTTGACGAGTTCAGGGTCTTATTGAAAAGAATGACTATCAAGAGTACAGCGGGTCACCTGGCGGAGTAGCAAGTTGCAAACAGGCAGGTTTAACCCATTTATGGTATGAAAGCCGGTCAAGTGGGTTATAAAAGCTGTGCTCATAGAGCAGGAAGCCCCCAAGCGACCTATGGCATGAAAGCCGATCAAGAGGGTTATAAAAGCTATGCTCATAGAGCAGGAGGCCCCCAAATGACCTATAATATGGCATGAAAGCCGATCAAGAGGGTTATAAAAGCTATGCTCATAGAGCAGGAAGCCCCCAAATGACCTTATGACTAATCAATAATGACTCTTGCTCAGAAAAATTGAGATGAAACGACAGAGGCCCCGAAACTTGGGGATGCTGGCTTTATTATACTGATCATAAAAAGGTATGTACGTCGATGAAGGTATATACAATGATGAGAGCCAAGGACTCAAGTGTAGTAAGGCCAAAGATGAGCAATGTTCCATGGCCTGTTGGTCTCCTCCTCAGATGTGCGGGAATCTTTGTTCTCTCGTATGTCAATGAGGTAGTAGGACCCATTGTTGAGGTTTTTGCTGACCACAAAAGGTCCTTCCCAAGGTGGTGAAAGCTTATGCATCCCTGTCTGATCTTGAATCAAACGGAGCACTAAGTCGCCCTCTTGAAAAGTCCGGATTCGAACCCTATGGATGTGATAGCGACGTAGGTCTTGCTGATAGATTGCTGAACGAGCTACCGCAAGATCACGCTCTTCATCCAAAGCATCAAGTGCGTTCTGACGTGCCGTCTCATTATCAGCTTCAACGTAAGCCGCCACCCTGGGCGAGTCATGACGGATATCGCTTGGGAGAACTGCCTCTGCGCCATAAACCATGAAGAAATGTGTATAGCCTGTTGATCTGTTAGGGGTGGTTCTGATGCTCCAAAGGACTGAAGGGAGCTCTTTAACCAAACAACCCAGCATTCGCTCCAAAGGAACCATAAGCCGGGGCTTAATGCCTATCAAAATTTCTTGGTTAGCCCGTTCTGCTTGACCATTAGACTGTGGATAAGCCACTGAGGAAACATCAAGACGGATATGCTCTATTTGACAGAACGCTTTCATAGCACCCTTGGACAGATTAGTGCCATTATTAGTGATAATACTATGAGGATAACCAAAGCGGAAGATCAGCTTTATAACAAACTGAACTGCAGTCGCTGCGTCACAACTGCTAGCTGGCTCTGCCTCAACCCACTTGGTAAACTTGTCAACTGCCACTAGAAGGTGGGTCTTCTTATCCTTAGACCTCTTGAATGGTCCAACCATATCTAGCCCCCAGACCGCAAACGGCCAAGTTATTGGGATCATCCGCAATTCCTGAGCTGGCACATGAGCTTGTCTGGAGAATTTCTGACACCCGTCACACTTGCTAACAATATCCTCTGCATCAGCATGAGCCGTTAACTAGTAAAACCCATGATGAAAAGCTTTAGCCACCAAATATTTTGAGCCGGCATGATGACCACAATCGCCTTCATGAATCTCTCGTAAAATTTCACGACCCTCCTCAGGAGACACACAGTGTTGGAACACGCCTGTCACACTGCATCGGTGTAACTCACCATTGATAATAGTCATAGACTTAGACCTCCTGGTGATCTGTCGTGCCAAAGTTTCATCCTCAAGTAATCGCCCGGAGTCATATAAGCCAGATAAGGCCACATCCAGTCAGGAATAGCGTGAAGAGCCGCCACCAACTGTGCCTCCGGTTCAGGGATAGCAAGGTCCTCTTCAGACGGTAACTTGACCGAAGGATTGTGTAACACATCGAGGAATATATTAGGGGGCACCGGCTTACGTTGAGACCCAAGCCAGGACAATGCATCAGCTGCCTCGGTTTTTCGCCGATCAAGGTGATCCACCTGATAGCCTTTAAAATGACCAGTGATATTATCAACTGCCCGACGATAAGTCGTCATGAGCGAATCTTTAGAGTCCCACTTGCCTGAGCCTTGCTGGGCCACAAGGTCTGAGTCACCCAGGCACCTGACTCGGCTTAAATTCATTTCCTTAGCCATACGAAGGCCACGGAGCAAAGCTTCATACTCAGCTGCATTGTTGGTACAAGGAAACATTAATCTTAAAACATAACAGAATTTGTCACCTCGTGGGGAAGTCAAAATAACTCCAGCCCCCGAGCCTTCCAACTGCCTGGACCCATCAAAGTGGATTGTCCAATATGTGTTGTCAAGTTTCTCCTCAGGTGTCTGCAACTCTGTCCAATCATTAATGAAATCCACCAAAGCTTGAGACTTGATGGATGTTCTTGGCCATACTTCAAATTATGAGGTCCAAGTTCAATTGCCCACTTAGCAACCCGGCCCGTGGCTTCTCTGTTTTGAATAATATCTCCTAAAGGAGCAGAGCTGATGATGACCCACTAGTATAGGGATCAATCGTAGTCCTTTAGATAAGTAAGAGTGTTCAACCCAACGAGGAGCAGAAGGAAATGACAAGTGGTTTTTAGCAAGGTATTCTCTGCAAGCACTGAAATTATAAGTAACGAGTAGTTTGATAGCAAGATAATTTGTAATGAGCAAGTAACGGTAACGGTAACAAAAGTGCAGCAAGGTAGCCCAATCCTGTTGAGGCAAAGGACAGGCCAAAACGGTCTCTTATAATAAGCAAAGCGTTCTTGAGGGTACACGGGAATTTCATCTAGTCACTTTCATCATGTTGGCTTGATTCGTGTTCGCTACTTTGATAATTTGATATGTGGGTGGATCGGTGCTTAGGTGTTGTTCTTACTTGAACAAACCTCCTACTTATGATTAACCCCCTCATAAGCATCCGCAACTACGAGAAAAGTATTAAGATAAAATCTAACCATAGCATTAAACTTTTGGATCCAATTCGGTCCGTTACGAAGTAGCGCGTAAACTAGGGTTTAATGTTCTGTCACTCTCGCAACCCATCATCTACTAACTACTCCACAATGCATTCCCTTAGGCCCTAATAAGGTGAAGTGCCATGTAGTCGACGTTCACATGACACCACTAAGGGAATCACAACATACATATCATCAAAATATCGAACACATATCAAGTTCACATGATTACTTGCAACAAGATTTCTCCCGTGACCTCAAGAACAAAAGTAACTACTCACAAATGATAATCATGCTCAAGATTAGAGGGGTATTAAATAGCATAATGGATATGAACATATAATCTTCCACCAAATAAACCATATAGTAATCAACTACAAGATGTAATCAACACTACTAGTCACCCACAAGCACCAATCTAAGGTTCCGGTACGAAGATTGAACACAAGAGATGAACTAGGGTTTGAGAGGAGATGGTGCTGTTGAAGATGTTGATGGAGATGGCCCTCCCAAAGATGGGAGAGTTGTTGGTGATGATGATGACGATGATTTCCCCCTCCGGGAGGGAAGTTCCCCCGGCGGAATTGCTTCGCCGGAGGGCAAAAGTGCTCCTGCCCAAGTTCTGCCTCGAGACGGCGGCGCTTCATCCCGAAAGTCCTCCCCTTATTTTTTCTAGGTCAAAATGACTTATATACCAGAAGATGGGCAACGGAGGTGGGCCGAGGAGGGCACAACCCACCAGGGCGCGCCTGGGGGCCCTGGCACGCCCAGGTGGGTTGTGCCCATCTGGTGGGCCCTCTCTGGTAGTTATTTGCTCCAATAATTCTTATATAATCCATAAAAAATCTCCGTGAAGTTTCATCTCATTTGGAGTTGTGCAGAATAGGTGGCCTGACGTAGCTTTTTCAGGTCCAGAATTCCAAGAGCCGGTATTCTCCCTCCTTGTGTGAACCTTGCATATTATGAGAGAAAAGGCATTAGAATTACTCCATAAAGCATTATTATGCATAAAAACATTATAAATAATAGTAGGAAAACATGATGCAAAATGGACGTATCAACTCCCCCAAGCTTAGACCTCGCTTGTCCTCAAGCGAAAACCGAAATCAAAAACATGTCCACATGCTTAGAGAGAGAGGTGTCGATAAAAACAAAATACAGACATAGAAGTATCATGTATATTATTATAACAACAACAAACTTTAACATAAACTTTTATCATAGAACTTTTATCATATAACTTCTCATGAACAAGTAACAATTCATCACAATATCGAAGTATAAAGCATAAACTCTATTGATAACCAACAAACTATGTTCTCAGTCAACTTTGCAACTACAATTCATCATCTTTTCAGGAAGGGTCATGTATCGGAGCCTTTTGGCAAGTCCACATACTCAACCATCATATAGTCTTCTATAATTGCTAACACTCACCGCATACACATGAGCAAAAAGTTTCAACCGGACACATAGAGAGATAGGGGCTTATAGTTTCGCCTCCCAACGCACTCACCTCAGGGTGATGTCAACAATAATAACTCATGCCCACCCATATCCAACTGGATATATGTGCCTAGATCTTTCTTCACCACATGATGCTTGTCAAAAGAGAAAATAAAAAGGAATAGAGAGAAGTACTTTGACTCTTGCATAAAAGTAAATACATAAAAGTAAAGGATAGGCCCTTCGCAGAGGGAAGCAGAGGTTGCCATGCACTTTTTGGTTGTATGTCAAATCCCTTAATGTTGGGAATCGTTGCATGGAAAAAAAATTCTATCCCTATAGATCTTGATGCCCAATATATAAGCAGCTTCATCGAGGTCTTTCATTGAAAAATTCTTATTCAAGTATCCTTTTATGCTATCCAAAAATTATATATCATTTCCAATCAACAATATTTCATCCACATATAATATCAGAAATGCTACAGAGCTCCCACTCACCTTCTTGTAAATACGGGCTTCACCGTAAGTCTGTATAAAACCATATGCTTTGATCACCTCATCAAAGCGTATATTCCAACCCCGAGATGCTTGCACCAGTCCATAGATGGATCGCTGGAGCTTGCATACTTTGTCAGCACCTTTAGGATCGACAAAACCTTCTGGTTGCATCATATACAATTCTTCTTTAATATCCACTAAGGAATGCAGTTTTTGACATCCATTTGCTAGATTTCATAATTATAAAATGCAGCAATTGCTAACATGATTCGAACGGACTTAAGCATCGCTACGGGTGAGAAAGTCTCATCGTAGTCAACCCCTTGAACTTGTCGAAAACACTTTTGTGACAAGTCGAGCTTTGTAGACAGTAACATTACCATCAGCATCAGTCTTCTTCTTGAATATCCATTTATTCTCTATGGCTTGCCGATCATCGGGCAAATCCACCAAAGTCCACACTTTGTTCTCATACATGGATCCTATCTCAGATTTCATGGCCTCAAGCCATCTGTCGGAATCTGGGCTCATCATAGCTTCTTCATAGTTCATAGGTTCGTCGTGGTCTAATAACATGACTTCTAGGACAGGATTACCATACCACTCTGGTGCGGAACGTGTTCTGGTCGACCTACGAAGTTCTGTAGTAACTTGATCTGAAGTTTCATAATCATCATCATTAGCTTCCTCTCTAGTTGGTGTAGGCATCACGGGAACGGTTTTCTCTGATGTGCTACTCTCCAATTCGAGAGAAGGTACAATTACCTCATCAAGTTCTACTTTTCTCCCACTCACTTCTTTCGAGAGAAACTCCTTCTCTAGAAAGGACCCATTCTTAGCAACAAAGATCTTGCCTTTGGATCTGTGGTAGAAGGTGTACCCAATAGTTTCTTTAGGGTATCCTATGAAGACGCACTTCTCCGATTTGGGTTCGAGCTTATCAGGCTGAAGCCTTTTGACATAAGTGTTGCAACCCCAAACTTTAAGAAACGACAGCTTAGGTTTCTTGCCAAACCATAGTTCATACGGTGTCATCTCAACGGATTTAGACGGTGCCCTATTTAACGTGAATGCAGCTGTCTCTAATGCATAACCCCAAAATGATAGTGGTAAATCGGTAAGAGACATCATAGATCGCACCATATCTAATAAAGTACGGTTACGACGTTCGGACACACCATTACACTGTGGTGTTCCAGGTGGCGTGAGTTGTGAAACTATTCCACATTGTTTTAAATGAAGGCCAAACTCGTAACTCAAATATTCGCCTTCACGATCAGGTCGTAGAAACTTTATTTTCTTGTTACGATGATTCTCCACTTCACTCTGAAGTTCTTTGAACTTTTCAAATGTTTCAGACTTGTGTTTCATCAAGTAGATATACCCATACCTACTCAAATCATCTGTGAAGGTCAGAAAATAACGATACCCGCCGCGTGCTTCAACACTCATCGGACCGTATACATCAGTATGTATTATTTCTAATAAGTCATTAGCTCGCTCCATTGTTCCGGAGAACAGGGTTTTAGTCATCTTGCCCATGAGGCATGGTTCACAAGTATCAAATGATTCATAATCAAGTGATTCCAAAAGTCCATCCGCATGGAGTTTCTTCATGCACTTTACAACAATATGACCAAAACGGCAGTGACACAAGTATGTTGCACTATCATTATCAACTTTGCATCTTTTGGCATCAATATTATGAATATGTGTATCATTACGATCGAGATTCAATAAACCATTTATATTGAGTGTATGACCATAGAAGGTTTTATTCATGTAAACAGAACAACAATTATTCCTTGACTTAAATGAATAACCGTATTGCAATAAACATGATACAATCATTTTCATGCTCAACGCAAACACCAAATAAAATTTATTTAGGTTCTACTCTAATCCCGAAGGTAAAGGGAGTGTGCGATGGTGATCTTATCAACCTTGGAATCATTTCCAACACACATCGTCACCTCTTCCTTAACTAGTCTATGTTCATTTTGCAACTCCTGTTTCGAGTTACTAATCTTAGCAACTGAACCGGTATCAAATACCCAGGGGTTACTATGAACACTAGTAAAGTACACATCAATAACATGTATATCAAATATACCTTTGTTCACTTTGCCATCCTTCTTATCCGCCAAGTATTTGGGTCAGTTCCGCTTCCAGTGACCATTTCCTTTGCAGTAGAGGCACTCAGTTTTGGGCTTGGGTCCAGCTTTGGGCTTCTTCATGGGAGCGGCAACTTGCTTGCCATTCTTCTTGAAGTTCCCTTTCTTTCCCTTGCCCTTTTTCTTGAAACTAGTGGTCTTGTTAACCATCAACACTTGATGCTCATTCTTGATTTCTACTATCGCCGATTTCAGCATCGCGAAGAGCTCGAGAATCATTTTCGTCATCCCTCGCATATTATAGTTCATCACGAAGTTCTAGTAGCTTGGTGATAGTGACTAGAGAACTTTGTCAATCACTATCTTATCTGGAAGATTAACTCCCACTTGATTCAAGCGATTGTAGTACCCAGACATTCTGAGCACATGCTCACTGGTTGAGCTATTCTCCTCCATCTTGTAGGCAAAGTACTTGTCAGAGGTCTCATACCTCTCGACACGGGCATGAGTCTGAAATACCAATTTCAGCTCTTGGAACATCTCATATGCTCCATGGCATTCAAAACGTTTTTGAAGTCCCGGTTCTAAGCCGTAAAGCATGGCGCACTAAAATATCAAGTAGTCATCATATCGAGCTTGCTAAACGTTCATAACATTTGCATCTGCTCCTGCAATAGGTCTGTCACCTAGCGGTGCATCAAGGACATAATTCTTCTGTGCAACAATGATGATAATCCTCAGATCACGGAACCAGTCCGCATCATTGCTACTATCATCTTTCAACTTAGTTTTCTCTAGGAACATATCAAAATAAAACAGGGGAGCTATACGCGAGCTATTGATCTACAACATAGATATGCAAAAACTATCAAGACTAAGTTCATGATAAATTAAGTTCAATTAATCAAATTACTTAAGAACTCCCACTTAAATAGACATCCCTCAAGTCATCTAAGTGATACGAGATCCAAATCAACTAACCCATGTCCGATCATCACGTGAGATGGGGTAGTCATCAATGGTGAACATCTCTATGTTGATCATATCTACTATATGATTCATGTTCGACCTTTTGGTCTCCAGTGTTCCGAGGCCATGTCTGTACATGCTAGGCTCGTCAAGTTTAACCCAAGTATTCCGCATGTGCAAAACTGTCTTGCACCCGTTGTATGTGAACGTAGAGTCTATCACAACCGATCATCACGTGGTGTCTCAACACGACAAACTGTAGCAATGGTGCATACTCAGGGAGAACACTTTTATCTTGAAATTAAGTGAAGGGATCATCTTATAATGCTACCGTCATTCTAAGCAAAATAAGATGCATAAAGGATAAACATCACATGCAATCAAAATATGTGACATGATATGGCCATCATCTTGTGCTTTTGATCTCCATCTCCAAAGCACCGTCATGATCTCCAATGTCACCGGCTTGACACCTTGATCTCCATCATTGTGTCGTGGTCGTCTCGCCAACTATTGCTTCTACAACTATCGCTAACGCATAGTGATAAAGTAAAGCAATTACATGGCGTTTGCATTTCATACAATAAAGCGACAACCATAAGGCTCCTGCCAGTTGCCGATAACTTACAAAACATGATCATCTCATACAACAGCGTATATCACATCATGTCTTGACCATATCACATCACAACATGCCCTGCAAAAACAAGTTAGACGTCCTCTACTTTGTTGTTGCAAGTTTTACGTGGCTGCTACGGGCTTCTAGCAAGAACCGTTCTTACCTACGGCAAAAAACCACAATGGTGATTCGTCAAATTTGTTGTTTTAACCTTCTTCAAGGACCGGCCACAGTCAAATTCGATTCAACTAAAGTAGGAGAAACAGACACCCGCCAGCCACCTTTATGCAAAACTAGTTGCATGTCTGTCGGTGGAACCGGTCTCATGTACGTGGACATGTAAGGTTGGTCTGGGACGCTTCATCCCACAATACCGCTGAATCAAAATAAGATGTTGGTGGTAAGTAGTATGACTATCACCACCCACAACTCTTTGTTTTCTACTCGTGCATATCATCTACGCATAGACCTGGCTCTGATGCCATTGTTGGGAATCGTTGCATGGAAAACAAAAAAAAAATTCTACGCACACGCAATGATCTATACATGGAGATGCATAGCAATGAGGGGGAGAGTGTGTCTACATACCCTCATAGACCGTAAGCGGAAGCGTTTAACAACGCGGTTGATGTAGTCGAACTTCTTCGCGCTCCAACCGATCAAGCACCGAACGTACGACACCTTCACGTTCTGCACACGCTCAACTCGGTGACGTCCCTTGCCTTCTTGATCCAACACGATGTCGAGGTAGTAGATGATTTTCGTCAGCACGATGGCATGGTGACGGTGATGGTGAAGTGATCTTCGTAGGGCTTCGCCTAAGCACTACGAAAATATGACCGGGGGTGTAAACGGTGGAGGGGGGCGCCGCACACGGCTAAACAATTTTCTGGGTGTGCTAGGCGCCCCCCTCCCACATATATATAGGTGGGAGGGGGGGAGGCAGCCCCTAGGGCGCCCCAAGAGACCTGGCGGCAGCCCTAGGGCGGCTGCCTTGCCCTGCGCCCCCGCTTTCCTATATGAAGAATGGGGAAGGAAAGAGGGGGGAGAGGGAAGGAAGGGGGAGTCCTACTCCACACTTTCCTTTCCCTCCCCTCTTTCCTTATCCTCCTCATAGGCCGGCCTCTATAGGGGGCGCACCAGCCCCTTCTGGGCTGGTGTGTGTGATGCCCCCGGCTTAATCGTGCACTAATTATACACGCGAATGCACACGATCAAGCCTAAGGACTCACGGGAAGATATCACAACACAAGTCTAAAACATAAATAAAATCATACAAGCTTTATATTACAAGCCAGGGGCCTTGAGGGCTCGAATACATAAGCTTGCATACAAGCGTCAGTGGAAGCATCAGATATCTGAGTACAGATATGAAACAGAAACAGATAAGCCTTTAGAAAGGCGGGGCAAAACAAAAGCTACGATCGAAAGGCGTAGGCCTCCTGCCTGGGACCCTCCGATCCTACTCCTGGTCGTCAGTCAACTCGTAGAAGTAACCACCCTTGGGGTAGTAGTAGCGGTCGTCGGTGGGGGCAGCTGTATCCGGGGCTCCGTCATCTGGTTGCATCAAAAGGGATATGGGGGAAAAAGAAAGCAAAGCAACCATGAGTACTCATCTGAAGTACTCAGCAAGCAAGGATCTACACTACATATGCAACATTATCAAGGGGAGGCTGTATATGTGGACTGGGCTGCAGAAATGCCAGAATAGAGAGGAGGCCTAGTCCTATCGAAGACTAGCATCTTCAGCGGTCTTGCAGCAATAGAAGAGAGTAGAACAGTACAATATAATGTAGCAGAATGATATCAACCTCACCCAGAGATCCTTTCTCGACTCCCTGCGAGAAAGCAATCCCAGAGCCATACAGTCATCAACCTCGTCCTAAGATCACTTCTCGACTCCCTGCGAGAAGCAATCCCAGAGCCATAGTATCCAATTCTAGTTGTATCAATCGGGATACAACTCCGAGTGTCCGTTACCGAGGATCCGGCTATGCATAGAGTAGTTCTTCCCTGCAGGGGTGCACCAACTTACCCACCACGCTCGCTTAACTCCGGCCGGACACACTTTTCCGGGTCATGCCCAACCTCGGCCAAACGACACACCGCAACCCTACCTACAGCTCAGCAAAGAGGTCCTCGCCGGTCTACATCCTAAGCGCAAGGGGGTCTTGGCCATCGCCCCTCACCCTCCAGGTCATTGCGCACAGGGTGGATACCAGCGTCGCCTCGGGTGGCCGACACGATCCGACCGTGCCGCAATGCTGAACTGGATGTCTGTCAGAGCTTTCGGCTGATGCTACGATGCAGAACGCCCATACTATGCCCACGTGATGGTTAGTGCTATCAGGCCAGAGGCCCACTCAGATCACATATCCAAACCGTTAGTACCTTGGGGGTGCGGTAACGAGCAGAGACTCATGATCGATGTGACCCCGTCGCCCTATCTCGAGGACTTGCGGCAAGGTCCAAGAATGCCCGGCCACGCCTCGTATTCTCACTCGGGCACCATCCAGGCAACCCGCCTTCACATCACACGCGGGTACCCCTCAGGGTCGACCCGCCTTCCAAGTCACAGTGTAAAGTCCAATTATCCGCGTGTCCATAACATCAGGGGAATCCGAGGTATCACCCTCGTTGGATTCCTACTTGATGTAACCGTCAAGGTGAACTCGGAGGAATCACCCTCGATGGGTTCACACTTGATGTGTTGCACGACAGGGTCGTTACCAAAAGTGGTGAAGGAGGAATCACCCTCGATGACCATGACCAAATAGCTACTCTATAGAGTTAACATCAGAAGTGCTACAAGAGGTTTCACCCTCGGCACTCGATAGTAACACTACAGTGTCATTACAACTAAGGGGGTGATGTGCGGTGTCAGGGCCTGGTCTTCAATCTCGTTGATCGGGTCTTCTGATAATCCAGCGGGGCAGTCGGGACTAGTAGGGTCACTGATAGGTCTCTACCCAGCCTATACTAGACAGTTTAGGATAAGCAGGTAAGGTATCAATAGCAGGTTACAATAAATAGGCTATGCATCAGAATAGGTAAAGCAGCAGCAGCAGCATTTCTAATGCAAGCATGAGAGGGAAATAATAGGCGATATCGGTATGCTCAAAAAGGGGGGTGCTTGCCTGGTTGCTCGGCGGCAAAGGCAAAGGTGTCAACGGTGGCGTCGGGCTCCGGAGCTGCGTCGGTCTCGGGGACGACGTCGGGGTCTAACGAGAGAGAAGAGGGGGAGGAAACAGTATAAATACACAGCAAACATGAGCAACACAATGTACGACATGACAATAAGCAGTGCCGGGTGTGTCCTAACGTATGGTTGCACGTCACCGGGGAAGGGGGAAACTATCCGGGAATGTTTTCCCGGTTCCGGACATTTGTCAAACCGATGACTGGAGGGGATCGGTTCCATGTTTGGATAGTTAGGGATGTGTGACAGATGAACGGACCGGGCATTCGGATTCGTCTCGAAATTCTGAGCAACTTTCACATACAAAGTTTTTCGATCCGAGCTACGGTTTATTTTCTACGATTTTCTAAAGATTTTAGCATTTTCTGGAATTATTTTTATTAATTAAACCAACATTATCCAAAATAGTAAAAGATGACATCATCATGACGTAGAGGTGACGCCAGCAGTCAACAGTGCAGCTGACCAGGTCAAACCTGACCTGTGGGTCCAGTGGGACCCACTGGTCAGTGACACAACTAATTAAAGGGGGTTAATTTGACTAAACTTATACTAATTTTCTAGCGGGGCCCACTGTTAGTGTCTAATTAGTGTTTAAATTAATTAATTAATTAACAGAATATATATTTACCTAAAATCATTTTAACTGCTGGGCCCCACATGTCAGTGGGCGGGGCCACGCTGACTCGGTCAACTGGGCCCAGTGGGACCCAGTGTCAGTGACACAGGGCGCGCCACGTCAGCGCCACGCTGGACGTCGGCCACCGGAGCTCTCCGGCGAGCTCTCGCGACGGCGAGCAACTCCGGGAGCCCGGAATCTCTCTATAGGGCACCGTTTCGGCCGTGGTTTGTCTTGCTCGAACGAGCACTACATGGCGCATCTCATGGTGGCGTTGGTCGGAGCTGAGGAGGCCGGAATAGACGTCGGCGAGCACGTCGGTGGCGGAGCTCTCGGGCGTCGCACGGGATCGCGGCCGCGGTGGGTTTTAGCGTGCGCGTTTGGGCTCATTCGAACGCGGGAACATCACCGCATCGATCTAACCCAACGGCATGGGCTACGGTGATCGGAAGCGACGGCAGGAAAACACGGCGAGGCGGCGAGCTAGCTACGGCGAGCTATGCGGTGCGAGGTTAGGAATGGGGGATGGGAGGAGCTCACCGTGAGGCACATGAAAGGCCGGTGTGAGTTTTGGAGCGCAGGGGATGCTGGATTCGACGGTCGACGCCGGTCATGTAGAAGAAGCGACCGGCTCGATCCGGCAGCTTGAAGGCTCCCCGGCTCGACCTGGTGCTCATAGACGATGTAGGTGAGGTCGGCGGAGCTCCAGGTCTCAGCGGCGCGGCGAGGGGCAGCTGGTGTCCACGGCGACGACGATGGCGCAGTGACAGCGCGGTCGGGAGAGAGGAGAGAGACGAGGGAGAGGAACGATGAGGGGGAATGATGGCGCGCTACGGTTCGAGGAGAGGGAGAGGGGTCCTTATCCACCCACGGCGAGCGGCGAGGTGCGGTGTCGAGCCAGGAGGAGGGGGGCCGGGGCGTGGCGTGCGCGTGCTGTTCGACAGCGAGGCGTGGTGAGCAGTGGCGAGAGGTGGGAGGAGGAGCTAGGCAGGCTGGGCCGCACTGTGTCACTTAGGCCCAGTCGCTGGCGGCCTTTTTCTTTTTCTTTCTTTTCTGTTTCTGTTTTGTTTTGTCTTTTGTCTTTTGTTTTTATTTCGAACCACTTTTGTAAAATATGAGACTAGACCAAATAAATATGGTGCATTATAAGCCACTGCAATATAATGGTTTTGAGTCCAAAGGTTTTCATTTGGGATTTTATTTAAATGAAAAGGTATTAAATAACTTTGTTTTGCTACTGTTTGAGTCAATTAATTAATTTAGTGAATGTTGGTTATAAATTTAGAATAGTCTCTGGATTATTTACAATATTATGAGCATTTTAGTTTCTGGATTTGAACAACTTTTATTTTCCACTTTGAATTTAATTAAAGTTTGAATTTCCATTTGAATTTGAACTAAAAAGGGATATGATCCAAATGATGTCTAGGCACCGTTGATCATGATGACATGGCATTATCAAAAGGGGATTACTGTGGCTAACCACTGGGGGTGTTACAAATCTCCTCCACTAACAAGAATTCTCGTCCCGAGAATTAAGAGGTAGAAGGAAAAAGTTTGGGGTATTCCGCACGAAGATTATCCTCGCGTTCCCAAGTGGCTTCATCTTTAGTATGATTTGACCACTGTACTTTGAGGAACTTGGTGACCTTCTGACGGGTCCGACGTTCAGCTTCATCGAGAATGCGGATCGGATGCTCCTTATAGGAAAGATCATCTTGCAATTCGAGCATGTCATGATCCACTGCGCGGTGTGGAGATTCCTTGAAGCAACGGCGAAGTTGTGACACATGGAAGACGTCGTGGATATGAGAGAATTGCGGCGGCAACTCCAATTTATACGCCACCTGACCATGTCTGGCAACAATGAGGAAAGGACCAATGTAGCGGGGAGCTAACTTGCCCTTGATTCCAAAACAGTGAGTGCCCTTCATAGGAGTGACACGCAGATAAGCTTGATCACCAGGTTGATAAGTCAAACCCCATCATTTGCGATCATAGTTGCTCTTCTGGCGGTCCTGAGCCACCTTGAGATTTTCTCGGACAATTCGGACTTGTTCTTCGGCGTGTTGAATAATATCCGGACCCACGAGCGGTCATTCCCCAGTTTCTGACCAATTCAGAGGGGTTCGACACTTACGTCAATATAGTACTTCGAAGGGAGCCATTTTCAAGCTGGCTTGATAGCTGTTGTTATAAGAGAACTAGGCATACGGAAGAGATTCTTCCCACTTCTTGCCGAAAGAAATAACACATGCTCGCAGCATGTCTTCAAGCACTTGATTGACTCGCTCGACTTGGCCTTGGGATTGGGGGTGATAAGCTGAACTCCAGGTAATATGAGTTCCCATAGCTTCTTGGAAACTTTCCCAGAACTTTGAGGTGAAAAGGCTGCCACGGTCCGAACTAATCTCCTTCGGAATGCCGTGGAGTGAAACAATTCTGGAGATATATAATTCTGCTAACTGACTAGCAGTGATCGTCTCCTTGACAGGCAGAAAGTGTGCAGCTTTAGAAAGTTGGTCGACGACGACAAGAATAGCATCGTGACCCTTCTGTGACCTGGGAAGTCCTGTAATGAAATCCATCTGAACCTTATCCCATTTCCATAGAGGAATAGGCAACGGTTGCAGAATTCCAGCAGGCTTCTGATGTTCTGCTTTAACGCAACGACACACATCACATTCAGCAACATATCGAGCAATATCCTGCTTCATTTTAGACCACCAATACCTTTGACGGAGATCACGATACATCTTGGTGCTACCCGGATGAATAGACAGCGGGGTATCATGTGCCTCCTTCATGACCTTGTCAGTCATGAGTTCGAAGCGAGGTACGACAATGCGGTCTCTGAAATACACGGTTCCATCTTCAGACAGCGAGAATTCCCTGTACTTTTCAAGGTGAAGATCTTTCTTCATCAGATCAATTTCAGCATCTTTAGCTTGCGCATCCTTAACAGCTTTCTCAAGATCTGGTTGTATCACAAGGTTATTAAGTGAGCCCTGTGGAACAATACGCAGATTCAGCTTGCGTAGTTCTTCAAAGAGTATAGGTTGAGCTCGCCTAACCATGAGGTTGTCACAATAGGACTTGCGGCTTAAGGCATCAGCCATCACGTTAGCCTTGCCAGAGGTATAAGAAATCCCCAAATCATAGTCCGCAATGACCTCCATCCATCTTTGCTGACGGAGGTTTAGAGATGGTTGAGTGAACAAGTACTTCAAACTTTTATGATCTGTGTATATCTCACAAGATTACCGAGAAGGTAATGTCGCCACAACTGCAGTGCATAGATGACAGCAGCTAGTTCTAGATCATGTACCGGATAATTCTCTTCATGTGGGCACAACTGACGAGAGCCATAAGCAATCACTTTATGCTCTTGCATTAGGACACAACCCAATCCTTCACGGGATGCATCACAATAGATCACAAAATCTTTGCGGGAGTCTGGAGGAGCAAGTACTCGGGCAGATGTTAGCTTGTCTTTGAGTGTCTGGAAACTTTCCTGACATTTTTCTGTCCATTCAAATTTAACGCCCTTGTGAAGCAGATCAGTCAAAGGCTTAGCAATCTTTGAAAAATTCTCGACAAAACGACGGCAATAACTTGCAAGGCCGAGAAAACTTCTGACTTGCTTGATGTTCTTCGGAGGAGTCCAGTCAAGAATAGCCTGAACTCATTCTGGGTTAACAACAATTCCATCCTTGGAAATCACATGACCAAGGTAGGTTACTTCAGAAAGCCAGAATTCACATTTGGAATATTTGGCATACAACTGGTGTTCTCGGAGCCTTTCCAGTACAAGACGGAGGTGTTCAGCATGTTCTTCTTTATTCTTCGAATAAACCAGAATATCATCTAGATAAACCACGACGAACTTGTCGAGGTAATCCATGAAGATGTAATTCATCAGACGGGAGAATGTGGCTGGAGCATTAGTCAAGCCGAAAGACATGACAGTGTACTCTTAAGAACCATAGCGAGTAACAAATGCAGTCTTGGGAATATCCTCTTCACGAACACGGATCTGATGATAACCCAACCTCAAGTCGAGTTTAGAAAACACAAAGGATCCGGCAAGCTGATCATACAAATCATTGATCCAGGGAAGCGGATATTTGTTCTGGATTGTGGCTTGGTTAATGGGCCGATAATCCTGAACAATCGGTTAGTTCCATCCTTCTTCTTAACGAAGAGTGAAGGTGCTCCCCAAGCAGAGGAACTGGGGCGGATGAAACCCTTCTTAAGTGACTTGTCGATTTCTTCCTTAAGCTTGAGAAGATGGTGCGGAGGCATCTTATAAGGACGCTTCGCAATAGGAGTTGTGCCTGGTTTCAAGTCGATGACGAACTCAACAGCTCTAGTAGGGGGTATTCCTGGAAGTTCTTCTGGAAATACATCTTGAAATCCCGAACAACGGGAACGTACTCGATGCCTTCAAGAGGTGAAGCATTCAACGTATTCAGAACATATATCTGAGTCTCGGCATTCTGAACTGTTCGGGCTGAATATCCGACCGTCTGGCCAGAAGGGTGGGTGAGCTGGACTGTTTCAGTGGCACAGTCAATCAAAGCTTTATTGGACTTCAACCAGTCCATACCAAGAATGATGTCTATGTCGGAAGGTCCAAGTACAATGAGAGAAACCGGAAAAAGTAGACCTCCAATCTCGATGTGGTTGTGAGGGCTTAGCATTGTGGTTTGCCACTTGGATCTCGGGGACTGAACCATTAGAGGAGTGGGTAATTCTTCCAGGTATAACTCATGTGACTGAGCAAATTGTTGGGACACAAAAGCATGCGATGCTCCTGAATCAAAGAGAACAGAGGCTGGTACCGAATTCACAGAGAGTGTTCCCAGCACGATAGTCGGTTCCTTCTGAGCCTTTTCAGCATTGACGTGATTGGCATGGCCAAGTACAACAACAGACGGTATGGTATTACGGTTTCTGAATCGGCGGTTTCGACAACTCTTCTTACGACCAATAGGAGGACGTGGTGCAACCTGAGGAGAAGCCATAGCATTAGGCGGTCCATCAGGAACCGTTAGCTGTCTCGGCGGTGAAGGCAGTCGAGGTGCAACATAAGACGGCCTTGGTGTTGCAGCAGGTCGGTGGTAAACATTGTGGGGAATCCAGACTCGACGTTTCTGAACAGGCTGACCCGAGGATGAGCCAGCTTCATGAGTGCGCTTGAGAGACTCCTGGTGTTTAGTCAGAGTAGTCTCAACTCGGAAAGTTTGGCTGACAAGCGTTGCGAAGTCTGTGCAATCATGGACTGCAAGTGCGAGGTTTATATCAGTACGCAGTCCTTCATGGAATTTCTCCTGCTTGCGTGCGTCAGTGCAGACGTCATCTTCAGCATAGCGGGACAATTCAAGAAATTTCCGCTGATATTCATCCACAGTCATTGTACCCTGTGAGAGTTTGTGGAACTCCTGCTTCTTCTGGTCGAGCAGACCTGGAGGGATGTACCTTACATGAAAAGCTGACTGAAATTCCTGCCAAGTGGTTACTGTTTCAGCAGGCAACATACCCTTCACGAGAACCTAATGTTGGAGTTAGTAAAATTCTAACCCGAAAGGAAGAGAGATTAGAGTCCCAGAGTATAGACGAGGAATAAAAGATCCTAATACCACCCAATTGGCGACGTGGGCCCGTAAGCCACACGACCAAGTTAGTAAATTAGTTTTGGACCACTAGACTCAACTTCGGCCAAGGAGTTGGAAAGGGGGATTCCTACAGGCAGTCGGCTCTGATACCAACTTGTGACGCCCCCGGCTTAATCGTGCACTAATCATACACGCAAATGCACACGATCAAGCCTAAGGACTCACGGGAAGATATCACAACACAACTCTAAAACATAAATAAAATCATACAAGCTTTATATTACAAGCCAGGGACCTCGAGGGCTCGAATACATAAGCTTGCATACAAGCATCAGCGGAAGCATCAGATATATGTGTACAGATATGAAACAGAAACAGATAAGCCTTTAGAAAGGCGGGGCAAAACAAAAGCTACGATCGAAAGGCGTAGGCCTCCTGCCTCGGACCCTCCGATCCTACTCCTGGTCGTCAGTCAACTCGTAGAAGTAACCACCCTCGGGGTAGTAGTAGTGGTCGTCGGCGGGGGCAGCTGTATCCGGGGCTCCGTCATCTGGTTGCATCAAAAGGGATATGGGGGAAAAAGAAAGCAAACCAACCGTGAGTACTCATCCGAAGTACTCAGCAAGCAAGGATCTACACTACACATGCAACATTATCAAGGGGAGGCTGTATATGTGGACTGGGCTGCAGAAATGCCAGAATAGAGAGGAGGCCTAGTCCTATCGAAGACTAGCATCTTCAGTGGTCTTGCAACAATAGAAGAGAGTAGAACAGTACAATATAATGTAGCAGAATGATATCAACCTCACCCAGAGATCCTTTCTCGACTCCCTGCGAGAAAGCAATCCCAGAGCCATACAGTCATCAACCTCGTCCTAAGATCCCTTCTCGACTCCCTGCGAGAAGCAATCCCAGAGCCATAGTATCCAATTCTAGTTGTATCAATCGGGATACAACTCCGAGTGTCCGTTACCGAGGATCCGGCTATGCGTAGATTAGTTCTTCCTTGCAGGGGTGCACCAACTTACCCACCACGCTCGCTTAACTCCGGCCGGACACACTTTTCCGGGTCATGCCCGACCTCGGCCAAACGACACACCGCAACCCTACCTACAGCTCAGCAGAGAGGTCCCCGCCGGTCTACATCCTAAGCGCAAGGGGGTCTTGGCCATCGCCCCTCACCCTCCGGGTCGTTGCGCACAGGGTGGATACCAGATTCGCCTCAGGTGGCCGACACAATCCGACCGTGCCGCAATGCTGAACTGGACGTCTGTCAGAGCTTTCGGTTGATGCTACGATGCAGAACGCCCATACTATGCCCACGTGATGGTTAGTGCTATCAGGCCAGAGGCCCACTCAGATCACATATCCAAACTGTTAGTACCTTGGGGGTGCGGTAACGAGCAGAGACTCACGATCGATGTGACCCCGTCGCCCCGTCTCGAGGACTTGCGGCAAGGGCCAAGAATGCCCGACCACGCCTCGTATTCTCACTCGGGCACCATCCAGGCAACCCGCCTTCACATCACACGCGGGTACCCCTCAGGGTCGACCCGCCTTCCAAGTAACAGTGTAAAGTCCAATTATCCGTGTGTCCATAACATCAGGGGAATCCGAGGTATCACCCTTGTTGGATTCCTACTTGATGTAACCGTCAAGGTGAACTCGGAGGAATCACCCTCGATGGGTTCACACTTGATGTGTTGCACGACAGGGTCGTTACCGGAAGTGGTGAAGGAGGAATCACCCTCGATGACCACGACCAAATAGCTACTCTACAGAGTTAACATCAGAAGTGCTACAAGAGGTTTCACCCTCGGCACTCGATAGTAACACTGCAGTGTCATTACAACTAAGGGGGTGATGTGCGGTGTCGGGGCCTGGTCTTCAATCCCGTTGATCGGGTCTTCTGATAGTCCAGCGGGGCAGTCAGGACTAGTGGGGTCACTGATAGGTCTCTACCCAGCCTATACTAGACAATTTAGGATAAGCAGGTAAGGTATCAATAGCAGGTTACAATAAACAGGCTATGCATCAGAATAGGTAAAGCAGCAGCAGCAGCATTTCTAATGCAAGCATGAGAGGGAAAGAATAGGCGATATCGGTATGCTCAAAAAGGGGGGTGCTTGCCTGGTTGCTCGGCGGCAAAGGCAAAGGTCGTCAATGGTGGCGTCGAGCTCCGGAGCTGCGTCGGTCTCGTGGACGACGTCGGGGTCTAACGAGAGAGAAGAGGGGGAGGAAACAGTATAAATACACAGCAAACATGAGCAACACAATGTACGACATGACAATAAGCAGTGCCGGGTGTGTCCTAACGTATGGTTGCACGTCACCGGGGAAGGGGGAAACTATCCGGGAATGTTTTCCTGGTTCCGGACATTTGTCAAACCGATGACTGGAGGGGAACGGTTCCATGTTCGAATAGTTAGGGATGTGTGACGGACGAACGGACCGCGCATTCGGATTCGTCTCGAAATTCTGAGCAACTTTCACGTACAAAGTTTTTCGATCCGAGCTACGGTTTATTTTCTACGATTTTCTAAAGATTTTAGCATTTTCTGGAATTATTTTTATTAATTAAACCAACATTATCCAGAATAGTAAAAGATGATGTCATCATGACATAGAGGTGACGTCAACAGTCAACAGTGCAGCTGACCAGGTCAAACCTGACCTGTGGGTCCAGTGGGACCCACTGGTCAGTGACTCAGCTAATTAAAGGGGGTTAATTTGACTAAACTTATACTAATTATCTAGCGGGGCCCACTGTCAGTGTATAATTAGTGTTTAAATTAATTAATTAATTAACAGAATATATATTTACCTAAAATCATTTTAACTGCTGGGCCCCACATGTCAGTGGGCGGGGCCGCGCTGACTCGGTCAACTGGGCCCAGTGGGACCCAGTGTCAGTGACACAGGGCGCGCCACGTCGGCGCCACGCTGGACGTCGGCCACCGGAGCTCTCCGGCGAGCTCTCGCGATGGTGAGCAACTCCGGCGAGCCCGGAATCTCTCTGTAGGGCACCGTTTCGGCAGTGGTTTGTCTTGCTCGAACGAGCACTGCATGGCGCATCTCATGGTGGCGGTGGTCGGAGCTGAGGAGGCCGGAATAGACGTCGGCGAGCATGTCAGTGGCGGAGCTCTCGGGCGTCGCACGGGATCACGGCCGCGGTGGGTTTTAGCGTGCGCATTTGGGCTCATTCGAACGCGGGAACATCACCGCGTCGTCTAACCCAACGGCATGGGCTACGGTGATCGGAAGCGACGGCAGCGGCGAGCTCGAGCGGCAGCAGGAAAACACGGCGAGGCGGCGAGCTAGCTATGGCGAGCTATGCGGCGCGAGGTTAGGAATGGGGGAGGGGAGGAGCTCACCGCAAGGCACATGAAAGGCCGGTGTGAGTTTTGGAGCGCAGGGGATGCTGGATTCGACGGTCGACGCCGGTCGTGTAGAAGAAGGGACCGGCTCGATCCGGCAGCTTGAAGGCTCTCCGGCTCGACCTGTTGCTCGTAGACGATGTAGGTGAGGTCGGCGGAGCTCCAGGTCTCAGCGGCGCGGTGAGGGGCAGCTAGTGTCCACGGCGACGATGATGGCGCGGTGACAGCGCGGTCGGGAGAGAGGAGAGAGACGAGGGAGAGGAACGTTGAGGGGGAATGAGGGCGCGCTAGGGTTCGGGGAGAGGGAGAGGGGTCCTCATCCACCCACGGCGAGCGGCGAGGTGCGGTGTCGAGCGAGGAGGAGGGGGGCCAGGACGTGGCATGCACGTGCACGTGCTGTCCGACAGCGAGGCCCGGTGAGCAGTGGCGAGAGGTGGGAGGAGGAGCTAGGCGAGCTGGGCCGCACTGTGTCACTTAGGCCTAGTCGCTGGCGGCCTTTTTCTTTTTCTTTCTTTTCTGTTTCTGTTTTTTCTGTTTTGTTTTTGTCTTTTGTCTTTTGTTTTTATTTCGAACCACTTTTGTAAAATATGAGACTAGACCAAATAAATATGGTGCATTATAAGCCACTGCAATATAATGGTTTTGAGTCCAAAGGTTTTCATTTGGGATTTTATTTAAATGGAAAGGTATTAAATAACTCTGTTTTGCTACTGTTTGAGTCAATTAATTAATTTAGTGAATGTTGGTTATAAATTTAGAATAGTCTCTGGATTATTTACAATATTATGAACATTTTAGTTTCTGGATTTGAACAACTTTTATTTTCCACTTTGAATTTAATTGAAGTTTGAATTTCCATTTGAATTTGAACTAAAAAGGGATATGATCCAAATGATGTCTAGGCACCGTTGATCATCATGACATGGCATTATCAAAAGGGGATTACAGTGGCTAACCACTGGGGGTGTTACATTGTGTTCCCTCTCCTGGCCCATAAGGCCCATATCTTTGCCGGGGGTGCCCGAAACTCCTTTCCGGTGACCCGATAAGTACCCGGTACCCTCCGGAACACTTCCGGTGTCCGAATACCATCGTCCTATATATCAATCTTTACCTCTCGACCATTTTGAGACTCCTCGTCATGTCCGTGATCTCATCCGGGACTCCGAACAACATTCGGTCACCAAATCACATAACTCATATAATACTTTATCGTCATCGAACGTTAAGCGTGCGGACCCTACGGGTTCGAGAACTATGTAGACATGACCGAGACACCTCTCCGATTAATAACCAATAGCGGAACCTGGATGCTCATATTGGCTCCCACATATTCTACGAAGATCTTTATCGGTCGAACTGTTATGACAACATACGTAATTCCCTTTGTCAATCAGTATGTTACTTGCCCGAGATTCGATCGTCGGTATCTTCATACCTAGTTCAATCTCGTTACCAGCAAGTCTCTTTACTCGTTCCATAATACATCACCTCGTGACTAACTCCTTAGTCATTTGCTTGCAAGCTTATGATGTGTATTACCGAGAGGGCCCAGAGATACCTCTCCGAAACTCGGAGTGACAAATCCTAATCTCGATCTATGCCAACTCAACAAATACCTTTGGAGATACCTGTAGACCATCTTTATAATCACCCAGTTACGTTGTGATGTTTGATAGCACACAAGGCACTCCTTCGGTATCCGGGAGTTGCATAATCTCATAGTCGAAGGAATATGTATTTGACATGAAGAAAGCAATAGCAATAAAACTGAACGATCATTATGCTAAGCTAAAGGATGGGTCTTGTCCATCACATCATTCTCCTAATGATGTGACCCCGTTATCAAATGACAACTCATGTCCATGGTTAGGAAACCATAACCATCTTTGATCAACAAGCTAGTCAACTAGAGGCTCACTAGGGACACGGTGTTTGTTTATGTATTCACACATGTATTTAGGTTTCCGATCAATACAATTCTAGCATGAATAATAAACCTTTATCATGAATAAGGAAATATAAAATAACAACTTTATTATTGCCTCTTGGGCATATTTCCTTCACTTAATGCAAAAGAACGTCACGTTGTATTGCCCCTTATGATAGCAACCTTTATTATGCAGTCTGTCGCTTTTATTCTTTGCCATCACAAGTTCGTACAACGCTCAATTTTCTCTTACACTAAATGATCCAACACTTTTAGAAGCAATTTTTATTGCCTTTTTGCACCGATGACAACTTACTTGAAGGATCTTACTCAATCCATAGGTAGGTATGGTGGACTCTCGAAATAAGATTTGGGTTTAAAGGTTTTTGTATGCACAAGTAGTATCTCTACTTAGTGCGGAATTTTTGGCTAGCAAATATGGGGGCGAACACCACATGTTAAAGGATCTATGACAATATAACTTCTATGTGAATATGAACAAACATAAATCCTTACGTTGTCTTCCTTGTCCAACGTCAAGAATTTTGGCATATAATATTTTGATGAGGGCTCACAATCATAAAAGATGTCCAAGATAGTGTATTTGTATGTGAATCTTTTCTTCCCTTATTAATTCTTTCATGAGTTGCATCATTGACCAATGCTATGTTTGTCAATTTCCAACAAATTTTACCACTTATACTTTTCCTTATGTGATGTCACTACTTACCATAAGATTAGCATATGATCTATTCATTTATTTATTTTCCTTTCTTTTTATTGAAACATTAAAGTAAAGAAAGCAAAACTTGAACTAATCTTTATTATATATCTCGAACACGATTACATAGATAGATCACTAAGCAAACACTCGAAAAGAAAGGATCGAACAAAACTTTTATTCAACTAAATCAAAGGAAAATTGAAGATCGAACTAGAATAGATAAAAGCAAGGATAGTGGTGGTGATACGATACCGGGGCACCTCCCCCAAGCTTGGCACAAGCCAAGGGGAGTGCCCATACCCGTTACTCAAGTCTCCTTTGGTGATGATAAGGTGGTGGTGGTGAAGAAGTAGTCGCGATCTTATCTTCAGGTTTCCATGGCAAGGGCTCACCATCATAAGAGGAGGAGTGATTCTCGCGAGTCCTGCAACTGGCACCCAAACTCATACCTTTAAACCTTGCCTCATATTCAAAGACTTGGTTTTGGAGATCGTAGATCTGGCTTTGGAGAAAGTTGATTTGCTCGTTGAAGGTGAAGACGATGTCCTTCATGGACTTGCCATCCACCTTGAGATCACGGGTGTAGTCCGCGATCATGAGGTGATTGGCATTGAGTCCACGTTCCACCATGCCCTTGCACCTGAAGACCTCCTGCTCCATGGCTTCGAGCCTGGCATCCACGGTTCCCATCCCTTTGGGGCCCTGGATGTAGCGGATGTGGAGCACCCCCTCACGCATCTCGATGGCTTGAGGGTGCTGCATCACCTCCCGCAAGTACGGGTTGATGACATTCTCGAAGAACTTGTCCTTGGAGGATCTTGAGGCGGCCATGGTGATCTAGATTTGTCAAAAAATAGCAAGAAAGAAGAACAAAAGATTTCTCCGCGATACAGTGGTTAATAGGTTCAGGGGGGTATATAAATATTTTTTATCTTGGGGAACAAGCAAACGGAAGAAAAATGGAGTCCGGAAGGTAACCGAGGTGGGCACAACCCACCTGGGTGCGCCAGGGGGCCCTGGTGCGCCCTGGTGTCTTGTGCCCACCAGGGTTGCCTTCCTGGTTGTTTCTTATTTTCCTAATTTTTAATATATTCCAAAACTGACAGAAAATATTTTTGCGGATTTTTTGGAGTCCGTTTACTTACCGTATCACGTACCTCCTCTTTTTTAATTATTCTGGAGTGTTCCAGAAGGTCTCCTTTATGTGTTCCTCAGGTGTCATGGTTTGGATAATGTTGCTTTCAATGTTAATTGGCGTACCTGAGATGTAATGTTTAATCCTTTGACCATTGACCACCTTCGGGTTGGTACCTTCGGCATTATTTATTTTGATGGCTCCAGAGCGATAAACCTCTTCGATAACATACGGTCCTTCCCATTTGGAGAGAAGTTTTCCTGCAAAGAATATGAAACAAGAGTTGTACAAAAGAACATATTCTGCAACTTTGAATTCCCGCTTTTGGATTCTTTTATCATGCCATCTTTTAACCTTTTCTTTAAACAATTTGGCATTTTCATAGGCTTGGGTTCTCCATTCATCTAATGAGTTAATATCAAATAACCTAGACTCATTAGTTTGAAAACGTAGTTGAGTTCTTTAATTGCACAATATGCTTTATGTTCTAACTCAAGAGGCAAATGACAAGCTTTTCCATAAACCATTTTATACGGAGACATACCCATGGGATTTTTATAAGTTGTTCTATAAGCCCAAAGTGCATCATCCAATTTCTTAGACCAATTCTTTCGGGACCTATTAACAGTTTTCTATAATATAAATTTTATTTCTCTATTACTAAGTTCAACTTGACCACTAGATTGAGGGTGATAGGGTGATGCAATTCTATGGTTAACATCATATTTAGCAAGCATTTTCCGGAAAGCACCATGAATAAAGTGTGAACCACCATCGGTCATTAAATATCTAGGGACTCCAAACCTAGGGAAAATAACTTCTTTAAGCATTTTAATGGAAGTGTTATAATCAGCACTACTAGTTGGAATAGCTTCTACCCACTTAGTAACATAATCAATAGCAACCAAAATATGAGTATACCCATTAGAGGAAGGAAAAGGTACCATATAATCAAAACCCCAAACATCAAATGGTTCAACAGCAAGTGAATAGTTCATAGGCATGTCTTGACACTTACCGATATTACCAATTTGTTGACATTCATCACAAGAGAAAACAAACTTACGAGCATCCTTGAAGAGAGTAGGCCAATAAAAACCAGATTGCAATACCTTGTGAGCAGTTCTGTCTCCCGCATGATGCCCTCCATAAGCTTTGGAGTGACATTTCCATAGGATTTGTTCCTATTCATGCTCAGGTACACAACATCTAATAATACCATCTACTCCTTCTTTATAAAGATGTGGGTCATCCCAAAAGTAATGTCTTAAATCATAGAAGATTTTTTTCTTTTGTTGGTATGTGAAACTAGGTGGTATATATTTAGCCACAATACAATTAGCATAGTCAGCATACCAAGGAGTATTATGAGAAACATTTATTGCAGCTAGTTGTTCATCAGGAAAGCTATCATTAATAGGTTGTGGGTCATCAAGAATATTCTCTAACCTAGACAAGTTATCAGCTACGGGGTTCTCAGCTCCTTTTCTATCAGTTATATATAAATCGATTTCTTGTAGAAAGAGAACCCACCTAATGAGTCTAGGTTTAGCATCTTTCTTTTCCATAAGATATTTAATAGGAGCATGATCAGTGTGAATGGTAACTTTAGAATCAACAATGTAAGATCTGAATTTGTCACAAGCAAACACAACCGCTAAAAATTCTTTTTCAGTTGTAGCATAATTTCTTTGGGCACTGTCTAGAGTTTTACTAGCATAATGAATAACATTTAACTTCTTATCAACTCTTTGTCCTAGAACAGCACCAACAGCATAATCACTAGCATCACACATAATTTCAAAAGGCAAGTTCCAATCAGGTGGTTGAACAATAGGTGCAGAAATTAAGGCTTTCCTAAGTGTTTCAAAGGCTTCTACACAATCATCATCAAAAACAAATGGAACATCCTTTTGTAAAAGATTTGTAAGAGGCCTAGAAATTTTAGAGAAGTCTTTGATAAACCTCCTATAGAAACCAGCGTGACCGAGGAAACTACGAATACCTTTGATATCTCTGGGACATGGAATTTTCTCAATTGCATCAACTTTAGCTTTATCCACTTCAATACCTCATTCAGAAATTTTATGCCCCAAGACAATACCTTCATTAACCATAAAGTGGCACTTCTCCCAATTCAAGACAAGATTAGTTTGCTCACATCTCTGCAAAACTCGATCAAGGTTGATCAAGCAATCATCAAAAGAAGTTCCATAAACAGAAAAATCATCCATGAAAACCTCAACAATCTTTTCACAAAAGTCAGAGAATATAGGAGTCATACATCTTTGAAAGGTGGCAGGTGCATTGCATAAACCAAAAGGCATACGTCTATAATCATAAGTTCCAAAAGGGCAAGTAAAGGTGGTTTTCTCTTGATCAGGTTGTGAAACAGGTATTTGAGAAAAACCAGAATAACCATCAAGGAAGCAAAAGTGTGTGTGCTTTGATAGTCTTTCTAGCATTTGGTCAATAAAAGGCAAAGGGTAATGATCTTTCCTAGTTGCTTTATTTAATTTTCTAAAATCAATTACCATCCTATAGCCAGTAACAATCGTTTGTGGAATAAGTTCATTTTTATCATTAGGAACAACGATAATACCTCCTTTCTTAGGGACACAATGAACGGGACTTACCCATCTACTATCTGCTATGGGATAGATTATACCTGCTTCCAGAAGCTTTAATATTTCAGTTTGTACCACTTCTTTCATCTTAGGATTCAAACATCGTTGATGATCAACGATGGGTTTAGCATCAGGTTCCATATTGATCTTGTGCTGACAGAGAGTGGGACTAATGCCCTTAAGATCATCAAGAGTATATCCAATAGCAGCATGGTGCTTCTTCAGAATTTTTAATAATCTTTCTTCTTCATGTTCTAAAAGGTTAGCACTAATAATAACAGGATATATCTTTTTCTCATCAAGATAAGCATATTTCAGAGTGTCAGGCAATTGTTTTAATTCAAACACAGGATGACCTTTAGGTGGAGGAGGACCTCCTAGAGTTTCAATAGGCAAATTGTGTTTAAACAGAGGTCGTTGTTCAAAGAAATTTTTATCTATTTCATTTCTTTCATGCATATGCATATCATTTTCTTGGTCTAGCAAATACTGTTCTAGTGGATCAGTAGGAGGCACAGCAATAGAAGCAAGACCAATTATTTCATCCTTACTAAGCAATTATTTCTTATGATGTTTTCTACTAAACTTAGAAAAATTAAACTCATGAGATTCATCACCAAAACTAACACCGACGATTTGTTTCTTACAACCTATTTTAGCATTAACGGTGTTCAAGAAAGGTCTACCAAAGATAATGGGACAAAAGTCATCTTGTGGGGAGCCAAGAACTAGAAAATCAGTAGGATATTTTATTTTCCCATACAAGACTTCAACATCTCTAACAATCCCAAGTGGTGTGATGGTGTCTCTATTAGCCAGTTTAATAGTAACATCTATGTCTTCTATTTCAGCATGTGCTATGTCATTCATAATTTCTTGATATAAGGTAAAGGGAATAACACTCATGCTAGCACCTAAGTCACATAAACCATGATAACAGTGATCTCCTATTTTAACTGAGACAACAGGCATGCCAACAACCGGTCTATGTTTATCTTTTTCATCGGGTTTGGCAATTCTAGCAGCTTCATCACAGAAGTAAATAACATGCCCATCTATGTTTTCTACCAGGAGATCTTTAACCATAGCAACACTAGGTTCTACCTGGATTTGTTCAGCACGTTTAGGTGCCCTAATATAACTTTTATTGACCACAGTTGAGACCTTAGCATGTTCCTTTATCCTAACAGGGAAAGGTGGTTTTTCAATCTAGGCAGAAGGAACAACTGGGTCAACATTGTAAATGATAGTTTCATCTTTAGCTATGTCTGATTCTTTAATTTCTTCCTTAATAGGTGGGTGATATTTAAACCACTTCTCCTTAGGGAGATCAACATGAGTAGCAAATGATTCACAGAAAGAGGCTACTATCTCAGAGTCAAGTCCATATTTAGTGCTAAACTTCTGAAAAGCCTCGGTATTCATGAAAGATTTAACACAATCAAACTCAAGCTTAATACCTGACTCTTTACCTTCGTCGAGTTCCCAATCTTCAGAGTTGTGTTTAATTCTTTCTAAAAGATCCCACCTAAATTCAATACTCTTCTTCATAAAAGAACCAGTACAAGAAGTATCGACCATGGATTGATCATCACGAGAAAGCCGAGCATAAAAAATCTGAATAATAATTTCTCTTGAGAGATCATGATTGGGGCATGAATATGACATTGACTTAAGCCTCCCCCAAGCTAGAGTGATACTTTCTCCTTCACGAGGCCAAAAATTATATATATAATTCCGATCACGATGAACTAGATGCATAGGATAATTTTTTTGGTGAAATTTCAATTTCAATCGATTCCAATTCCAAGATCAAATATCATCACATAGCCTATACCATGCCAATGATTTTCCCTTCAAAGATAAAGGAAAAACCTTCTTCTTAGCTTCATCTCTGGGTAAACCTGCAAGCTTAAATAATCCACAAATTTCATCCACATACATCAAGTGCATATCAGGATGTTCGGTTCCATCTCCTGCATAAGGATTAGCTAGCAGTTGTTCTATCATACCCGAAGGAATTTCATAACCAATATTTTCAGTAGGTGCAATAGGTTGAGGGGCAACTAATTGTGGTTCTGATCAAGGTGAAGATACCCCGAACAAACCCCTCAAAGGATTGTTCTCCATAACAGCAAGTGGCAATAAATTTCAGCACGTAGTAATAATTTTTCCTTACCGATTTCCACTTACCAAGTGCGCTTCACTCCCCGGCAACGGCACCAGAAAAGAGGCTTGATGACCCACAAGTATAGGGGATCAATCATAGTCCTTTCGATAAGTAAGAGTGTCGAATCCAACGAGGAACAGAAGGAAATGACAAGTGGTTTTCGGCAAAGTATTCTCTGCAAGCACTGAAATTATAAGTAACGAGTAGTTTGATAGCAAGATAATTTGTAATGAGCAAGTAACAGTAACGGTAACAAAAGTTGCAGCAAGGTAGCCCAATCCTTTTGAGGCAAAGGACAGGCCAAAACGGTCTCTTATAATAAGCAAAGCGCTCTTGAGGGTACACGGGAATTTCATCTAGTCACTTTCATCATGTTGGCTTGATTCGTGTTCGCTACTTTGATAATTTGATATGTGGGTGGATCGGTGCTTAGGTGCTGTTCTTACTTGAACAAACCTCCTACTTATGATTAACCCCCTCGCAAGCATCCGCAACTACAAGAAAAGTATTAAGATAAAATCTAACCATAGCATTAAACTTTTGGATCCAATTCGGTCCCTTACGAAGTAGCGCATAAACTAGGGTTTAAGCTTATGTCACTCTCGCAACCCATCATCTAATAACTACTCCACAATGCATTCCCTTAGGCCCTAATAAGGTGAAGTGCCATGTAGTCGACATTCACATGACACCACTAAGGGAATCACAACATACATATCATCAAAATATCGAACACATATCAAGTTCACATGATTACTTGCAACAAGATTTCTCCCGTGGCCTCAAGAACAAAAGTAACTACTCAAAAATGATAACCATGCTCAAGATCAGAGGGGTATTAAATAGCATAATGGATCTGAACATATAATCTTCCACCAAATAAACCATATAGTAATCAACTACAAGATGTAATCAACGCTACTAGTCACCCACAAGCACCAATCTAAGGTTCCGGTACAAAGATTGAACACAAGAGATGGACTAGGGTTTGAGAGGAGATGGTGTTGTTGAAGATGTTGATGGAGATGGCCCTCCCAAAGATGGGAGAGTTGTTGGTGATGATGATGACGATGATTTCCCCCTCCGGGAGGGAAGTTCCCCCGGCGGAATCGCTCCGCCGGAGGGCAAAAGTGCTCCTGCCCAAGTTCCGCCTCGAGACGGCGGCGCTTCGTCCCAAAAGTCCTCCCTTATTTTTTCTAGGTCAAAATGACTTATATACCAGAAGATGGGCACCGGAGGTGGGCCGAGGAGGGCACAACCCACCAGGGCGCGCCTGGGGGCCGTTGCGCGCCCAAGTGGGTTGTGCCCACCTGGTGGGCCCCCTCTAGTAGTTATTTGCTCCAATAATTCTTATATAATCCATAAAAAATCTTCGTGAAGTTTCAGCTCATCTGGAGTTGTGCAGAATAGGTGGCCTGACGTAGCTTTTTCAGGTCCAGAATTCCAGCCGCCGGTATTCTCCCTCCTTGTGTGAACCTTGCATATTATGAGAGAAAAGGCATTAGAATTACTCCATAAAGCATTATTATGCATAAAAACATTATAAATAACAGTAGGAAAACATGATGCAAAATGACGTGTCAGCTGACCACAGTAATAGGATGTCCAAGAAAATAATGCTTCAGCTTGCGACTCGCCATGAACACCCCAAACACCAGTTTCTGCCAATGTGGATATCATTGCTTGGACTCAGTCAATACTTCACTGACATAATAACCCGGCCGCTGAACTGGGTACTCCTTACCCGCCTCCTTGTGCTCTACAACAACTGCTACGTTGACTGCCTTGTTGTTAGCCGCCACGTACTGAAGCAAAGGCTCTTTTTCAATGGGAGCTGTAAGGATGGGCGGCTCGGCTAACTGTCTCTTGAGCGCCTCAAACGCCTCATTGGCAGCATCACTCCAGACAAAGTGATATGTCTTCTTCAGCATCTGGTATAGGGGAATTTCCTTCTCTCCAAGGCAACTTATGAACCGGCTCAAAGCCACAATACGACCCGCCAGACGCTGAACGTCATTGACACACTCCGGCTTAGAGAGGGAAGTGATGGCCTTTATCTTCTCCGGGTTAGCTTCAATGCCCCGCTACAAGACTAGAAACCTCAACAGATTACCTGCAGGCACACCAAAGACACACTTGGCCGAGTTAAGCATCATTTCGTAGACCTGGAGATTGTCAAAAGTTTCTTTCAGATCATCCAAGAGAGTCTCCTTCTTCCTAGACTTAACCACAATATCATCCACATAAGCATGAATGTTGCGCCCCATTTGACTGTGAAAACAATTCTGAACACAACGCTGATAAGTCGCCTAAGCGCTCTTGAGACCAAAAGGCATAGAAACATAGCATAAAGCTCCAAAAGGTGTGATGAAAGCCGTCTTCTCTTGGTCTTTAACTGCCATCTTGATCTGATGATAACCAGAATAAGCATCTAGGAAGCATAAGCTCTCAGAACCCGCCATGGCATCAATGATCTGGTCGATACGGGGGAGAGCAAACAGATCAGCTAGACAAGCTTTGTTGAGATCTATGTAATCAACACACATACGCCATGTGCCATTTTTCTTAAGTACAAGCACAGGGTTAGCCAACCACTCAGGGTGAAAAACTTCCACGATAAACCCAGCCGCTAAGAGCCGGGCTACCTCTCCTCCAATAGCCTTATGTCGCTCTTCATTGAAATGATGGAGGAACTGTTTGACCGGCTTAAACTTAGGATCCACATTAAGAGTGTGCTCAACGAATTCTCTTGGTACACCCGGCATGTCAGAAGGTTTCCATGCAAAGATGTCCCGATTCTCACGGATGAACTCGATGAGCGCGCTTTCCTATTTAGGATCCATATTAGCCCCCACAGTGAACTGCTTAGATGAATCGCTAGAGAAAAAATCAACTTGCTTGGTATCATGACCAACTTAAATTTCAACAAAGGGTCTTGTTCGGTAGTGGGCTTCTTCAGAGGGGTCATATCAGCCGGGTCAACATTATATTTGTAGAACTTCAGCTCTTCAGTAGCACAAGCTGACTCTGCATAAGCTGCATCTCCTTCCTCTCATTCCAAAGCGATTTTTCGATCACCATGGACTGTAATTGTCCCCTTTTGCCCTGGCATCTTGAGCTGTAGATAAACATAACAAGGGCGAGCCATGAACTTAGCATAAGCCGGCCGGCCGAACAAGGCATGATACGGACTCTTGATCTTGACTACTTCAAACCACAATGTCTCTGCTCTGTAGTCATAATCATCACCAAAGGCTACTTCCAGGGCATTTTCCCCATAGGATACACCGACTTACCAGGCACCACACCATGGAAGACTGTGGAAGACGGCTTAAGATCCTTGTTAGTTAAATTCATCTGGCGAAAAGTGTCATAATATAAAATGTTGATACTGCTGCCACCGTCCATAAGAACCTTAGTGAATTTATAGCCACCAACTTGAGGGGCCACCACAAGGGCTAATTGACCCGGGTTATCAACCCACGGCGGGTGATCCACCCTGCTCCACGATATCGTGTGCTCAGACCATCTCAAATACTACGGAACAGCCGGCTCTACCGCATGAACCGCCCACTTATGAACCTTCTGATCTCGTTTGCAAAGACTTGTGGTGAAAACATGGTATTGGACACTATTGAGCTGCTTTGGATTACTCTAATATCCTGACTGATTACCTTGCTGCTGGTTACCCTGACCAGACTGTTGATTATGACCACCATGGTTACCTTGACCTTGATAGCCAGAATTTGAGTCGCCACCGCCAAAGCCGGACCCCTGAGAACCGGCTCCTGACCTGCCGGGCGGCCCATTATTATTGCCATGATTCTGACTGTGGCTATAATTCTTGAACTCTCGCATAACCCAACAATCCTTCCAGGCATGAGTGGATGGCTTGTTGGGAAGACTGTGCTTCGGGCACGGGTCATTAAGCGCCGCCTCAAGATTAAAAGGCTTTGCACTGCCAAAGGGCGGCTTACCATTACCATTGCGATGCTGGTTTTTGTACCCAGTGTTGGTGTTAGCTACTAGATCTAACTCATCGTCGGGGTGTCTGCACTTACCACTGTTACCCTGGTTGTTGCCATTATGCCCTGCCACATTCTGCTGCTGACCCTTACCATTGCCATTCTTCTTGCCCTTGTTGGATTTCTCATCATCAAATCTAGGGTCATTGTGTTATCAGAGTCTGCATACTTAATGAGAGCTGCCATGAGTTCGCCCATGTCATTGCAATAACGCTTAAGCCGCCCGAGCTTCTGCTTAAGGTGGACAAAGTGACAGTTCTTTTCTAAGATCAGAACCGCCTGACCCGCCGCAATGCTATCCGATGAGTGAATAATGGCAGAGACCCGCTGGACCCAATGGTTGGCCGACTCATCCTCACGCTGGACACAGTGATCCAGATCAACAATCGTCAGAGGCTGCTTGCATGTCCCTTGAAAGTTTTTGATGAAACACGCTTTCAACTCTGCCCATGAGCTGATGGAATTAGGAGGTAATCCTTTTAACCATGAGCGAGCTGGCCCATCCAACATCATAGTAAAGTATTTGGCACAAACCGCATCATTGACATCCAACATCTCCATGGTTAACTCATAACTCTCAATCCAGCCCTCCGGAGGGAGATCAGCTGTGTAATTAGGCACTTTGCGAGGATCCTTGAAATCCTTAGGCAAACGCTCATTACGCACAGCCGGTACTAAACATGGCACTCCAACAGACCTGGAAATCGCACCTGCTCCCACTAAGGCCGAAGGGGTCACCGGAGGCTGCTGATAAGCCCCTAGTTGAGCCACCGCCACCGCCTCTGCCTCTCGGTGGGCTCTGGCCTCGTCCACAATCGCTTGAGCATGAGTAAGGGGCGGGCTGTTCCCACAGGGCGGGTCATCCTGGGGCGGTCGACGATGTCATTCACTGCTGGAAACCGCCGGCGACTCAACGCGCCAGTTGTAACTGCGACTTGGGAGGGTGGTTGAGTGCACCCGGTCACGACTGTATGAATATTTCTCCTGCTGTGCAACCGTTGTTTGTAGGAGCTCAATCGCGTTCTACGCCTCAGCTACGAAGGGCGTCTCATCAGTAAGAGGGAGCGCATTGAGCCTGGTAGCCGCTGCTATCATGTTATCCACCGGGTTAGAATAATGGCCAGATGGTGTCGAGAAACACCAAGGCGGGGTCTGAGCCCTATGGGGCGGGTCTGACAGTCGAGGCTGAGCTGCCGCCCCACTCCTGGCGCCTCTGCAGCCCGGTTTGTTCCTGGCGGATTACTTGGTCCTGCCTCGGGTGTGTTAAAAAGGTTCCGCGCCTCATACTGCAAAGGCAGGCAGGTTTAATGTCTCCTTCGAAAAACAGCATTGGACGCGTTCTGATCCAGACTCAAGCAAAAAGCCTCCGCCCTTAGACGCTGTGACTCAGCATCCATCTAGGCCCGTTTCATTGCCATCCTCGCATTTTCTGCGTTAAGATCCTCCTGGGCCTTGGCTACCTCATCTCGCACCTTTGCAATCTCTGCATTATGCTCTGTTTGATTTACCGCAGTAACCTCTGTTGCTAACAAGGTTGTCAGAGTGCCCAAGAGATCTGACAAAACCTGAGTTGGTGGCCTAACTGAACCGCCAGCCGCAGCCGCCGCAGCCGCTGAACTAGATGTCATAGCTGCAGTTGTCGATGAATAGAGAGCTGGTCCCATGCCAGACATGAAGATAGCAGCCTTGCACGGCGGCTCATAGGGGTCCAGAATACTATTGCCATCAAAATAGCCCCCAAGCCCGCCATCTTGAAGCTGGTAAATTGACTCTGTCTCTTCGGTCGAGGACTCATCACCTGAGTAGATGAGAGTCTCTCCCCCAGATACAGAATCCTCCGCAAGATCCGTGCCATGCGCGAATCCGACGAAAACACACTTCCGGCCAGGTTGAACCCTGGCGGGTTGCGCGCGCCGAGCCGGCTCGACGATGTTGGTGCAGATGTCCGGCTCAGGCTCTGATCCGCTAATCTTGCCGATGAAGACGTGAATCCCGCTGAAGGGGACCCGGTACCCGTACTCGATTGAGTCAGCCTCGGGGCCCCAGCCAGCATCGTCGATGTAGAGCTTGCCGCGGCGACTCTTGGTTATCCTGCCAATGGCGTATCCCTCGATCTCTGGGAAAGAGCCCTTCAAGAACTCGAAACCACCGTGCGCTGGCCCCACGGTGGGCGCCAACTGTCATGGTTTTAACACGGTAGATGCCCTAGCAAAAGGACTTAGGTGTGGAGCCATCGCTACGATGATTAGCTTAAAGGGGTTGAGCGGGACGAGAGACACGAGTTTAGCCAGGTTCAGCACCTCACGATCGAGGTAAAGGCCTACTCATGCTTTTCTGTTTATTGCTTGGGTATCGATTACAAGGGAGCGGAATCGCTTGACCTAGCTATCGATCGATTGTAACTTAAGTTTAACCCGCCGCAGGGACTCGCCTTTATATACACAGGTCAAGGCCCTGGGCTTACAAGAGTCCAGGTCGGGTCATACAACGTGATCGACCCTGGTTCTAAGTCTCCTTGCCTTGCTAGGCAAGTCGCCATTGGGTGGCTCACACCTCTGGGTCACGCTCTGTCTCCGGGTCTTGGGCCGTCAGTTGGCCCGCGTCATAAGCCGCCTCCAGGCTTTCACATCTTGGCTTCTTGGGCCTTTCTAGGCTTTATTGCTAAGTCACCAACAACGTAACCTGGCCCCTCCTGGGCGGGTTACACCATGGGGTTATATCCCCAACAGTGTGTGTGTGTGTGTGTGTGTAAATGGCCGTCCCTCTGTCCTGTGGTACATCACGGCAGCGCGCACGGGCTACACAATGCATAGAGCAACATTGAGTGAATGAATGATTCAATCAACAAGTTGAGGAAGAAGAAGCAAAACTTATGATCTCCTCCTCTGCCACGTGCAATGGCCACCTTGCCTCTAGCTGAGCAACTACGTGACAAAACTTGGCGATGATGGTCTGGATGGCGTACCATTGATATGATAACGACCTCACATTGCCATCATGGATAATGTGCATGTTGTAGGGTGCAATGTGCTTTCGTGTGTGAAATGATTCATGTACTTGCTGCTAGAATACCCCCTCTGCTCCTGCCTACGAAATCCACGGATACGACCAACCACGCATCGCACAACAACTCATCCTCCATGGTCGAGTACCCCGCCATCCTTCTTACTCTGAAAAAATGACATGGCGTCTGAAAATAAGCCCAATGGCATTTGACCAAACACCTGCCGGGCGTGGTGGCCACCATGGAGGTCATCCACAGGGTGGCGGAGTGTACCTAGGTACAAACGGCTCCAAGGTGGACAGTGCCATGGTAAAAGGCGAGCAAGCGCATCGGTGCTGGTTGCGAACGTCCGACAATGCCTGTGTGGCGGCCGGAGAGGTACATCGGTGGCGATGGAGGTGGAGGTTGTAGATGCAAAGCAAGGGGGAGAAGTGATGAAGTGGAAGAAAATGGGACCAGGAGGGCGGATTTAGTGGGCCTGGGGTGTCGGGGTCCAACGTGGCTGTTGTCCGGACTCCCGCAACCCCCTCCCCCCCCCCACTTTCTCTCCACTTTGCAGGAGAAAGTGCGTCTGGACCGCCGAGCGGGCACCATGTTCCAAAAAAGGCATCTAAAATAGATAGTTTGACTGATTTGTTTTAAAGGAACAGGGGAGAATACCTCAAGCAACCTGGGGATGATCCGATCCACGAGTTTTGTTGGTTAAAATCTTTGATGTGGGAGGAATTTGGTGAAGGAGGAGAGAGGGGTGATGCCATGTTCGCCTCCTGGTGGCTAGGGAAGACATCCCCATAGGGCTGCTAGTCGGCTGGGTCCCACCCGCGACCAGATATTAATCCAGGGCAGAAATGCCACACCCCTTGGCGTTTCTAGCAATGCATCACGGTTTGGCATGTCTGCCAGCCACATCGGCATGGCGAAGCCAAATAGCCTGAAGATGGGCCAGGCCAGCAATGCCTTAGTGTCTGGCATTTCTATGTTGTTCAGAAACGCCACGACTTATGGTGTGTCTGAAAAGGGTCAAATCATGAAATAATTTTAGGAAGGTCATTTTGTGGAACGAGATCCTCTGATGTAAAGCCAACTACTGCCGAGGGACTTAGTACGACCAGCGCCGTTCATCTAGCATCCGACGACACGCGCTGCAAACCAAAACCAGTGCCATCTTTCCCTCGCGTGGACAAGAAAACCAGCCAGCCCATGCGGCTCAGTGTGCCCAGTACTCCTCGCTCTCGCGTAACTCGGCTCGCTCTAGCCTCATTGTAGGGTTCACCCCGCCGTCGAGGAAGAGCATCCGCTGCTCCACCGCCAGGGCGCGATGATGCCTAGGCGCTCCCCGTATCCGAGGGGCAAGAGTCGTCTGACACCTGTCGAGGCCATGAAACCCACATGGCAGTTTTCGTAAGGCCGCGACACACCTAGCCATGGAGGTGGCCGAGCCAGCCGCTACCCCACGACGCCCCAAAGCAAGGGTCGACGATGTTGCCGAGGTGTCGAGGCCACGAAGAGAATGCCACCGTTTGCTCAGTTGATTGACTTGCATTGTTTGGTCTGGACTGTCTTGCCTCACACTAGTTTTAGTTTTAGTCGGACAGAACCAGGAGAGAAGCGATGGCAGCAATAGCAAGGCAAATGTCAGCTCGAGATTGTAATTGATGTGAATCAAGACTACAATACGGTGAATATTGTGACTAAATTTAATCTTCAGATTGTAATATGATTTGACAGTGGAGTTGAGTGTATAGTTTGACTGAAGGTGTAGGAACGAAGTATGTCTACCAGAGGGGGGTGAAAGGGAGTTTTAAAATTTCTTTCGAAAACTTCAAAACTCTCAGAACCCAACAGCGGAAAGAAGGATAACAGATAACAGTAAGTGAAAGTAAACTATCGGACTAAAACTAAGCACAGACTTCAAAGAAAATCACATGGTGGAAAACATATAAGTAGGGTAATTCGAAAAGAATAGTGCAAGAAAAATCAGTGAAGCTCGGTGGAGACAAACGATTTGGTAGAAAAGTTCATCCTTCTACACAAGGACTACGTCTGGTTGGAGGGGTTGTGATTTAACACAGAAGATAAACTCTTTTCGCCCTATTCTCCTCGACAATTGGTTCGTCAACCAATGTCGATTACTCGTGGTAGATACTTGAGGTGATCTCCGAATCTTTACAGACTTCTTCTTCAAGAACCACAACCACTCTTGATCTCAGAAGGAAATGACACCTAACTGTCTAGAGAGTTTGCAGCTCTCAAGAGTAATAGGTGGAGCGTAGCGAACTTAGATTCGAGTGATGCTAAACCAGTATCTAACTCTTCGGCTCCAAGGTTTTTCTCTCGCTAGATTTGAAACTCAAATCACTCTGGAGAGGGCATTGCTCAACAAACTTCTTAGAATCAAACGGAGCAGCCACCGGACAAAGCTAGTGTGGGGTGGCTATTTATAGCCGCAACCTTCCCTGATGGGAAATGACCATTTTGGACATGCGGTCCAGCCAATGGCAATCCGACACGTTTGCAACGGTTGGATTTTTGAAGCAACGGTAACATTACTTGTGGAACAAGTAATGCTAACTCTTCGGTCAGAGTCAAATCTCTCGCAGCAAAGAAGATCACAGTTCTTGCTGGCAAGTATTTGCTCGGAACACAAAGAGATTTCTCTCATAACTTTCATAGGTTTGAGTTTAGCATTAGAGAACCTAAGCTCCAAACATTATACCCCTCTTAATAGTACAGTGGTCCTATGACTCAATGAAGGAAAAGAAGAACAACGAAACAAATACTACGTCTTCACTTCGTCTTCGACTTCCTTCGGCTGCAGTCAATTTCTTCTAAGCTCGCCGAACAAATTGCTTTGCGTCAACAATTTTAGGGGTCACTCTTCACAGCAAAAGCTTCGCGAATAATACTCACTGTTGTGCATGGCATATTCTTCAGAGTTTATAGCAAACTCCTCATGACTTCAGGGACTTGTTACTCTGTGTGCACTAGCAAACACACTAGTCCCTTACTATTTATGTTAACAATCTTCAAAACATAAGAAGGAAAATTATTACACCAACAATCTCCCCCTTTTTGAACAATATTTGACAAAACAGATAATCATCGAAGAGAGAAAGATATGCGATAAGGAACATGGTGAAATTGATAAAGTGTTACTGTTCTCGAGGATGAAGTATGCTCCCCCTGAATGTATGCATGAATATTAATTTTACGAAGTGATATTCCAGCAATAGATGTAATATATGGAGGAGATTTCATTCATTCGAGGCAATGATTAGCACTGATTGATTGAGTCCATCGATAGTTATAGTGCAATTATTCATAAATTCTCATAAAGTAACCTCCTACAAAATAGATATTACGGGAGAATAATCATCGCCAGGGGTTATTAACATTGCAGCACATATATTACTGAGAGTTTTACAACAGGATATAGATAACCGAGGAAGTACTATTGCAAACTCGAGAGAAAACCAATTCAAATGGAACACCAAAAAGAAAATCTAACAAACTCGATGTAGTTCTCCTCCTTTTTGTCAACAAGTGGCCAAAAAGGTGACGAATAACATGAGGCAAGAAAGCACAGCAAATATCATTTTGAGGCATCGCCAGAAGGGTTGTCCGAAGAGAGTTCTTCTTCAGAAGACACTGGAATTCCTTCATCATCAGCAGCAATAGGATTGTCTTTGGGCACAGTGACTGGTTGCTGAGCAGAAGTACTAGGCATACTGGGATCAGCCTTCGGAGGAGCAAAGGACATCAGATTGCCTTTAGGTGGTTTGACGGTAGGAGATGTGGCTTCAGATTCCTCGACCAATTTGCAGATGAAGTTCATCGGTGGGAAGCACTCGAGCAGGGAAAGGCGGAGTGTTGCGCGTCTGAAGATCATCCACACTGAAGTCTTGATCAATGTAGTCATTCAGCTCTTTGAGGTTCACGTCCAACAATTGTTTTTCGGTGAAGAACTTGCGAACCAATTTCTAGAGGAGTTTCTTATTCTCATCAGCTATCAGATGAATGAGCCTTGTGTGGTTATTGAGGAGATTGATTTCTTCTACAAGATGCTATTTTTCATGTTGATTATCAGCAATGTGTTGCAGAATCAACTGTTGTGTTCTCATGCTAATCTCCAAATGGGATGGTGGCTGAGAGGTTGGCATACGCACACGCTGAGGGAGCTGTGGACCATCAAAAGCTTGATGATAATCTTCGGGAGGTGACGTTGGTTTTCCGGAGGAAAATTCTTCCATAGCTTTCATAGTGTCACACACTGGTGGAATGAAACATTTGTGGCTAGCCTTGGCAAGATACACAGTTTGTACAGCATGATCAATCACCTTTTGAATCCATGGAGCAAATACTTTCACAGTGAGTGGGAATTGAGCAGCATCTTTTAGAATGTGTTTGAAACAGGTCTTCAACATCAAAGGCATATCGCTCGGAGATAGCATAGATGGTATTCCGAAGGATGTCATAAATGGATCTGTCCGCAGTCATGCCAACTAGAGGGTAGATGGTATAGGTGAGCAAATGATATAGCGTCTGATTGTCAAAGGTTAAGTGCTCAGGTAGTGGAGGACCAAAATAATCTTTGATCTTTTCTTTGTAAATAGTGCACTTGAAATCTTCATCGGAGATAACATTAATGAAGTGCATCCGAATCTCATTATTGCCACGCTTGAAGCAAGGGAAATGGAAGTGTGAGGTAAAATCGGTAGAGGTGCACTTGGTCCGTTTTCCTTCAGTCATCCACTCAAAAATCCACTTGCAGCTATCATTCTCATCACCAGAGATATACAATGTAGCATAGAACTGAAGAACAATCTCTCTATTCCAGGGATGTTCGAATTCAAACATCTTTGTGAGGCAGAAATCATCCAAGTCTTGAAGCAATTGGTTGAAGCAGCCAATGTTCTACATTGCTGGTATATTCGGAAATTCATGAGGAAAAATCTTCTTTGTTGGTGCAATATTTGCCCTCTTCTGTTTTGGAGATTATTGACAGAAACAGGCATGGACTGATTTGTTTGCTAGTGCACACAGAGAGAAAGAGTCCATGCAGAACCGAAGAGAATGGTGTCTCCGGTGCCTAGTTCGAAGAACTTCACCGAAGGATATCTGCGTTGCAGAGAAGAATGAGCTACATCTGTTGAACACATGTAGATGAGGAGATTGATGTGAAGGAGTTAACCTCACAAATATTTATTGCTGACGTGAAGCAATTGGTTCGGAGTTTCCGTCCGAAGAAAAATGACTGCAGCGAGTGGAAGTCGAAGACAAAGTCAAGACATAGTATTCATTTCGTTGTTCTTCTTTCATTCATTTGAGTCATAGGACCTCCGTACTATTAAGAGGGGTATAGGTTCTCGAAGCTTAGGTCCGCTATGATGCTTAGCCCTAAACATATGCGATACAGAGAGAAATCTCTTTATGTTTCGAATGATTACCTGCCAGCAGTAGACGTTATTCTTCGTGCTGCAGGAGATATCTTTCGAACTGAGGAGTTAGCATTACTTACTCCGCAAGGAATGTTACCATTGTGCTCAAAATCTGACCGTTGGACTCGTGTTGTTCGGCCATTGGCTGCTGCACATGTCCAATTTGGTCTTTTCCCTTCAGGGAAGGCTGCGGCTATAAATAGCCACCCCGCTCCAACATTGTCCATTGGCTGCTCCGCTTAAGATTTCTGAGAAGATTGATTGAGCATCCCCTCTCCGAGTGATTTGAGTTTAAGATCCACCGAGAGAAAAATCAAGAGCCCAAACTTAGACAGTGGTTGAGCATCACAAAAGTTCTGAGTTAGAGTTCTTGTACCTATTACTCTTGAGAGCTGCGCACTCTCTAGACGGATAGGTTTCGGCTCAAGTGTTGAAGAGTTGTTGTCTTCACCGAGCTAGATCTTCAGCAACCAAGAGTCATTGTGGTTTGCGAAGGTCGACCGAAGGTTTGGAGATCGCCGACAAGTATCTACCACGAGTGAAATCAACTTGAGTCTGATCAGCTCTGAGTTGAAGGAGAATAGGGCGAAGAGAGTTTATCTTTTATGTTAAATCACAACCCCTCCAACCAGACGTAGTCCTTTGGCAGAAGGGCGAACTGGTCTAACAAATCCAACTGTCACCATCGAGCACCACTTGTTCACTCTACTTTACTGCATTACATTCAACAGTTTACTCTGGTGCTCTGTGTCGATAAATAATCTGATCTATTGTTAATTATTGCATATTGTTCGTATCTATCATTTCGGTTGTTCCCTTCAGTTATCATTCGTTACTCACCCTATTGCATTCTCATCTTGCTGTGTAGTCCTTTCACTCATATACATTTTGTTCGCTCTTATTAACTCTGGTGTACTTTCTATGTATCGTTTGCATTCACCTTGTCCGTGTTCTTTCACTTGTTATCCTTCTTCATTCATACCCTATTTCTCTCATGCTACTGCATCTGTTTGCATATTGCATTACTATCATCATTGTCAAACCTGTGATAACCTATGCTCGAATGATTATTGCTGCTTTCTTTGAAAGATATGTTCCTCTCTAGTATGCTAGGTTAAGTTATATTCTATCGAACCTTATTTTCGCTACTGTGTTTGGGATCTGTTAAAAACATTTGAAATAATTTTGAATCTCCCATTCACTCCCCCCCTCTGGTCGATATACTCTCGGTCCTAACATTCTTGCTTTCATATAGCACCCGAGAGTAATAGCTAGCATGTTCCTTGGTCCAGAAACGAGGTGAATCAGATTGTGAGGACCATCATAGGGGCTATTCTGAAAAAACTTGGGATGAGTGTTCCTGTTGAACAGAGAACCTTTAGCACCAGCACCAGCCGAAAAGATAGGCAATGTTTCTCGAGGAAATGGAAGACTGAGTTCTTCTTTGGGAGAAAGAAATTCATTGCTGTAAACCATGGAGTCTGGATGACGACCAGAAAGAGACCTACGAGCAGATGGTCCAGGGTCATCAGAATGAGCATTCAAATCAGTTGTCAACTGGAGTGATAACCCACAAGTATAGGGGATCGCAACAGTTTTCGAGGGTAAAGTATTCAACCCAAATTTATAGATTCGACACAAGGGGAGCCAAAGAATATTTGCAAGTATTAGCAGTTGAGCTGCAATTCAACCACACCTGGAGATTAAATATTTGCAGCAAGGTGATCAGTAGCACAGTAGTATGATAGTTTTGATGGCAATGGTAACAGTAGTAGTAACAGTAACAGTGATAGCAATAGTTTTGTAGCAAGTGCAACAATAGCAATAGCAATAGTAACTTAGCAAGAACAATATGTGAAAAACTCGTAGGCATTGGATCGGTGAATTCGTTGGATGATATTCATCATATAACAGTCATAACCTAGGGCGATACAGAACTAGCTCCAGTTCATAAATATAATGTAGGCATGTATTCCATAAATAGTCATACATGCTTATGAAAAGAACTTGCATGATATCTTTTGTCCTACCCTCCTGTGGCAGCGGGGTCCATAAGGAAACTATGGGATATTAAGGCCTCCTTTTAATAGAGAACCAGAACAAAGCATTAACACATAGTGAATACATGAACTCCTCAAACTACGGTCATCACCGGAAAGTATCCCAATTACTGTCACCCTGGGGTTTACGGATCATAACACGTATCAGGTGCATATGACTAGCAAGATCAGATCTAGAACATAGATATAATGGTGAAAACATAAACAGTTCAGATCTGAAATCATGGCACTCAGGCCCTAGTGACAAGCATTAAGCATGGCATAATCATAGCAACATCAATCTCAGAACATAGTGGATACTAGGGATCAAGCCCTAACAAAACTAACTCGATTACGTGATGAATCTCATCCAACTCCTCACCGACCAGAGAGCCTACAAAGGAATTACTCACTCCCGGTGGGGATCATCATGGAATTGGCGATGGAGGGTTGGTGATGACGAAGATCGAAGATTCCCCTCTCCGGAGCCCCAAACGGACTCCAGATTTGGCCTCCCGATGAAGAACAGGAGGTGGCGTCGGCTCCGTCTCATGAAACGCGATAATTCTTCCTTCCTGATTTTTTCTCCAAAAATAGATATTTAAGGAGTTGGAATTAGGGTCTGTAGGGCCACCAGGTGGGCACAACCCACCTGGGCGCGCCTAGAGGGGGTGGTGCGCCCTGGTGGGTTGTGCTCAACCAGGGGGCCCCCTCCGGTGGTTCTTGGATCCAGTATTTTTCTTTTATTGTAAAATAATTCTCCAAAGATTTTTGTGCCATTCCAAGAACTTTTATTTCTGCACAAAAACAACACCATGGTAGTTCTGCTAAAAACAGCGTCAGTCCGGGTTAGTTTCATTCAAATCATGCAAATTAGAGTCCAAAACAAGAGCAAAAGCGTTAGGAAAAGTAGATACGATGAAGACGTATCAACTCCCCCAAGTTTAAACCTTTGCTTGTCCTCAAGCAATTCAGTTGATAAACTGAAAGTGAAAAAGAAAAACTTTTACGAACTCTTTTGTTCTTGTTTACATAAATAAGCTTAAGTAGCACCCAGGTTTTTAGCAAAGATCGTGACTAACCATATCAACAATAACTCTTAGAAATTATATTAACCCATATCAATAGCATAAGCAACTAGTGAGCAATAATAAGATATCTCAAATGACAACACTTCGTCAAAACAACCATGATATAATATGACAATAGTGGTATCTCGCTAGCCCTTTGTGAGTCCACAAAACATAAATGCTGAGCACCTCCAAAGTTCAAGCTGCGACTAAACATTGTAATTCATGGTAGAAAATATCCAGTCATGATGCATTCAACATTAACTATACACAATGCATGAGGATGACAATAGTGCTCTCAGATCTGGCGCTTGTTTGAGAAGGTGATGATGCAACATAAAATTAAATTGATAGTCCCTTCACAGAGGGAAGCAAGGATTTGCAGAGGTGCTAGAGCTCGAAGCTTAAATCAGAGATAAATGAAATTTTGGGAAATGCACCCTTCCTGTTTATGTCACGGCCAAGAGTTATTCATATCTTCCATGCTAAACACATTAGTGGCAGTTCCCAAGCGATAAAAGTAAAGGTTTACTCCCCCTCCACCAATAAACACACTCCACGGCTAGCCGAATCCATGGGTACTGTCCATACCAACAACAATCCTGGGGGAGTTTTGTTTAGTTATTTGTAATTTTTTATTTCGGGACTGGGAATCCCTATTACCGCCCATCTCGTGCAAGGACGAGTGAATAAACACTCATTATGAGAATAACCCGCTTAGCATGGAAGATACCGACTACCCCCTGTCGCTCTATGAACAATCCAGGCACACAAAAACAGATGTTCATTTGAAATTTTAGAGGTGGCACTTGCAAATTTACTTAGAACGGCAGAGTAATACCGCATATAGATAGATATGATGGACTCATCTGGAATAACTTTGGGTTTTGGGATTTTGATGCACAAGCAGTATTTCCGCTTAGTACAGTCGAAGGCTAGCAAATAGGTTGAGAAGCGGCTAGCTAGAGAGCGAAAACGTTCATGAACGTGCATTATGCATAATAAACATCGAATACTAGCATGAGTAGGATATGAACACCATGAACATAAATATCGTAGAGGCTATGTTGGTTTTGATTCAACTACATGCATGAACATGTGCCAAGTCAAGCCACTTGAAACATTCAGAGGAGGATACCATATCATCATACTACATCACAATCATTTTGATGCATGTTGACATCCAAGATAAATCATTATCCACTCCTAGCTACTTAAGCATGGCATGAGAAACTATAATCTCTAATTGTCATTGCAAACATGTTTGATCATAATATGCTGAATCATGGATACTAGGTTAAACATATTTACAAAAATAGAACAAGTTCAGTTCATACCCGTTTCTCTCTGCCACAGTCACTTCATCAAATATCGTCATTATTGCCTTTCACTTGCACGACCGAATGATATGAAAATGATAATAGTGCAAGAGTGCCGTGGACTAAGCTGGAATCTACAAACATTTTATTCAAAAGGAGAAGACAAGGTAATTTGGGCTCTTTGTTAGATCAATAGCAAATGCATATGAGAGCCGCTCAATATTTTCATCGTGGTCTTCTCCTTGGTATGACTCAATAAGAAGAAAAGAAGAAAATAATTTCAGACAAACACACTGAAATATTTTTGGAGTTTTTAGTTTTTCTTGAAGAAAGCAAATTAAATAAAAAGAAAAGCAAAAACAAGAAAAACTATTTACACGGGAAAGCTCCCAACAAGCAAAAAGAAGAATCGAGAAATCTTTTTGGGTTTTCTTTTTAACACTACAATTAACTAAACTAGAAAGAAAACCCGAAAAGAAGCAAGAAACATTTTTTTTAATTTTCTCAATGTTTTTCAAACACACAAGAAGAAAGCAAGAAAATAAATCTAGAATGGATAATACAATGAAAAAGTGTGGACACCGACAACTGGAATGAAATGTGTGAACATGAATGTAACATCGGTGGAAATACGTACTCCCCCAAGCTTAGGCTTTTGGCCTAGCTTGGTAATCACCACTCGTAGTAGCCATCAGGTCCCACATTGAAGTGTTGTGGTGCGGGTACCTGAGCGTCCCACTCCTGAGGTTCCTCCTCAGCCGCTACCTAGTTATTCCGGTAAGCAACAATGTCCTCAGGCATGATCCTGTATCCGTTCCTGGCAATAGAATCAAACAAAGCAGGTGCAGGCAATGGGATAACATCACGGGAATCCACACTGAAAACCAGGTTATAAAGAATATTATGAAGAGAGTCAGCATTATCAGTAAAATGGTGAGCCACCATCGCCTGGTGATCTAGATAGACTCGGGTCAAAGGATAATCATGTTGGCGTATCTAAACGTTAAAGTGACTCGCTAAGCGAGTAGCATAAATACCACCATGAATTTTGCCCTTGTTTCTGTTAAGGTGCGGACGACGTGCAATAATAGCCCCTAAACTGTATGTGAGATCATTGTGTAGTGCCCGGCGTATAATGGCGAAGTCAGGAACACTGAGAGCACCGACCTTTTCTCTAGCAGTTAGACACTTAGCAATGAATAGAGCAAAGTAATGCACAGAAGGAAACTACAAACTAGTGGCGGTGACACTCGATACGCCTCACTCATCTCCAACTGATAGAGTACGATAAAAGTCCTCAAACTCTGTAGGTCTATGCTCTCTTATATCCCTGTCAGAAGGGATCAAGCATATATCGCAAAAGTCAGTAAGTGGTATCTGATGGGTTTCAGCATATAAATTAAACTGCACCTCAGGACGTTTTATTCCTACTCAGAAAATGAAAATTTTGCACAAAGGAATTTGTAAGGAGGTGGTATTGATCACACTAAGCTGCGATGAAGTCGGTCAGCCCAGCATTAGCAGCGAATTGTGCGAACTCTTGACGGATCCCGGCCCCATCCATGAAGGGAATATGCGGCCATTAGCACGGCCACACCTCCGCTCTTCTCGGAGTGTTGAGGTCAGTGTCCGAGGATACCCCAATGACTCCTTTAGCATTTTTCTTGGAGGCAAACTTCCTAAAGAAACTCATCTTATTCCTATAGATAAAAATTCTAAAAAAATTAGTCCACAAAATTTTTGTCAACAAAACTTCACAATATTGATAGCAACTACTCATAGGGATGCCTAGAGGCCATATTAACCATTCAAGCTACTTAGAACTCTAAGAATTCAACATGCAAGCTCATCTACAGCAGCACCAAGAGTAGCTAATTATTCAAAATATAAACCACTAAAGCAAAAAACTAATTGGAGCAATGGAGGAGTTACATACCAAGTAGCAATCGCCCAAAACAGTTTCGGAAATGGAGCTTCGAGCAAAGAGATCGAAATTCGCAAGTTTGAGAGCAAGAACACGAGAGAGAGAGAGAGCTATGGTGATTTTTTTCTGGAGGTAGGAGAAGGAATGGGCTGAAGAGATAAGTGAGGGGACCCACGTGGGGACCACAACCCACCAGGGCGTGACTGGGGTTGCTGGCGCGCCCTGGTGTCTTGTGGTCACCAGGTGCACCCCCCTCTGATGTTATTTGCACTAAAAATTTAGAAATATTCAGAAAAAAATCGTATTAAATTTTCAGAGCATTCTGAGAACTTTTATTTTTGGGTCATTTTTTTATTGCACGGGAAATTCAGAAAACAAAACATGGCATTTTATTTTATTTAACTAAGAAAAACAGAAAACAAAAGTTGAGAGCAGAAGGTTGTGTTTACTAAATTCATCAACTTCATACCTCTAAAAAATAATCCATTAATAAGGTTGATCAAGTCTTATTAACAACCACCTTCAATTAGCATGAAACTGAAGAATTTTCGTGAAACACTAAGTTACCTCAACGGGGATATGCATGTCCCCAACAATAAGCATTTCATATTTCTTTTTGGCAGTAGGTAGAGGTAGTTGAAAACTTCCAATAGTGAGTGTCGGAGATTTTTCAATAACATTAATACCATTCACTTGGAATTGTTTTTCGAAAAGTGCACCGTATTCTCATTGCCATTGATATGAAAAGTGACCTTGCTTTTATTGAAATCAATAACAGCCCCTGCAGTATTCAAGAATGGTCTACCAAGGATAATCGACATGTTGCCGTCCTCGGGCATCTCAAGTATAACAAAGTCAGTTAAGGTACTAACATTTGCAACAACAACAGGCACATCTTCACAAATACCAATAGGTATGGCAGTTGATTTGTCAGCCATTTGCAAAGATATTTCAGTAGGTGTGTCGAATTCAGGGCTCCGCGGACCCAAGAAGGTTCGAACTCAGGGGCATGAACGAAGGATCTCGCTCCACAACCACGCTAGCTCGCCATGCCCATGACTTGACCTCGACGAGTACGCTGGATCGTGTGGAAGGGAACAACACAGAGATTTACCCAGGTTCGGGCCACCTTGCGGTGTAAAACCCTACTCCTGCTTTGTGGTGGATTGGCCTCACGAGGAGGTAGCGGAATGAACTAGTACAGTGGATGAGCGGCCTCGCGAGGGCTCGAGTGGTGAGGATGGAATGATGGATCTCCTCTTCTATGGTGGAGCCTAGCCTATTTTATAGTGGCCTTGGTCCTCTTCCCTCATAGCTTAGGCGGGAAGGGATTCCACAACAGCCAAATTTGAAGGGGGACAAGGAGTACATCTTATCCTGACGAAAGGTGGTCTTCGCCTGCAAAGATTCTGGCCATGACGCAGCGGTGGGCTTGGCGATGACATCCGTCCTGCCGAGCTCATGGTCTTGGTCTTGTTGCACCGAAGAGGAAAGCTTTGGGGCCTTCCTCGGGAACCTGCGCCTGTCCTTGCTTCCTTAGCACCGAAGAGGAAATTGTCCTCCTGCGTCCGCTGGCGCCCGCCTGGCCTTGGTCGTCATGGCTCACGTCATCACAGCCTCGTGAGGCTGGGTACCTACATAGAAGTCTCTGCCCCTCGGGAGGCAGCCTGGGGAGGCCGCTCCTCTGGAGGTCTTGGTGTCGTTCTCCTCGCGAGGCCGGAGGACCTCGTGAGGGTCTTGTCTTGGAGTCGTTGCAGCTGGGCCGTACCGGGCCGTCGACGGGCCCACGCGCTGGGCCGCAGGCAGGCAGATCTGGGTACCCCCGATCCCAGAACGCCGACAGTAGGGCCCAATTCATGCTCGAGCTGGCTTCGAGGCGCAGCCAAGGGGCAAGGGTGAAGCGCCGCGGGCCCCCAATCGCCTGCGGGCCAGGCTCGACGCATGGCGTGCGACGGGACGTGGATGCCTCCGCTTCCCCATGTCGCCTCGGCAACTGCCCAGGCTGACAAAAGACTGGTGCACGCCACATGGTCATCATTGCTCTCCTTTGCCTTGCTCCTGATCCCCTCCTCCAGCCGAAAACTCCTCCAGATCCAACCGCAGATCCGCCCCCTTCCTTCTCCTTCCCAACGCCGACGACCTCACGAATGGCACCCGGAAGGCGAAGCCCGCGGTCCAGACCACGACCTCCTCCTCTCCCTTTCCTGCGCTCGACGCGTCCTCCATTGCCGAGGAGGGGCATCTCAGCCCTGTGCTCCCGCAGACGGCGAGCGAAGACAACGAATGGGGCGAGACCGTGATCTGGGCCGGCTCCGCGGAGTGGAGCACCTTGGCGCGGACGGTTTATCCCTTCTTCCTTCACATAATCTTTGCGGGGCTAGTCCCGCCCTTCTCTGAGTTCTTCTGCGTCGTCCTCGACCACTACAGAATCCACGCCCTCCATCTTCAGCCAAACTCCATCCTCCTCATGTCCATCTTCGCCTTCTACTGCGAGGCCTTTGTGGGCGTGAGACCCTCCGTGGCGCTCCTCCGTCATTTCTTCAGCTTGTGGTTACACGACCGGACGCAACACTCTGCTTACGCTTCCTTCATCGCGGTCCACAAGGGGAATGTCCTCTTGAAGGCTGGGAAGAAGGTGGAGGGCTTCCGGCACCGCTGGGTCTTCCTGGACACCAAGGGTCTCAACCCGCGGCTGGAGCTGCTGACAGAGCTGCCTGAGCGGCTCGAGAGATGGGGCCATGCAAAGCTTACCGACCCCCGGGTAGAGCCTATCTTGAGGAGGATAACCTCGGATATGGAGGCCAGGCGGCTGACGGGAGGAATGCTCGTGAAGGAGTTCTTGACGTAGCGCCTGGCACCGCTCCAGTCGCACGTGCGGCCCTTGTGGGAATTCCAGGGCACGCGGGACTACAAGAGGCTACACCCCGCTAGCCTGACGGGCGAAGAGCTGGACAAGACCATGGCCATCCTGCTAAATGGCGATCCGGGGGACCTCCCCGAGGCCTACACCCCGCTGTACCGCCGCGACGACAGGAATGAGCTGGTCGCCACCATGCCCGCCTTCAATGAGCTGGGGCTCATGCCTTTCGAGCACCCCAACTCCCCCGTGCCGGTGTCCTCCGGCGACAGCGGCGGGGAAGAGGATTTAGAGGAGACTGAGGATGACGACCTAGAGGAAGTGTCCCCTCCATCGCAGAGTAAGCTCCTCCGCAACCTTGAAGACGACGACGACACCGACGAGCCCCCGGCCGTGGACTCCCCGCGCTCCACCAGGGTCCTCAAGAGGTCAAGGCCCACACCACAGACCACGCAAGCATCGGGCCGGGCGACCCTGAAGAAAAGCGCGGCCGCGCCCCCTCTGGAGGGCTCCGCAAGCTCCAGCGGGGCGATCCAGATGTCGGTCCCATCCCCGCCTGAACTGTGAACAGGGGACGGGGCAGCCACTGCTGGGGCGGACGTGGCCCCACCGGTCGTGACCCCTTAGGGCGACCCCCTTGCTTCTCCAGGCGGCAACGCCATGCCGGGGTCCGTCAAGGAGCACCCCACCTGCCCTCTAGACGCAGCCAAGGCCACGCCGAAGAAAAGCGGGGGCGCCCTGACCTTCACCGAGAAGGAGAAGAAGAAGAAGTGGATCGCCCCTGAAGAGTAAGTAACTTACCTTGCTTCTGGTCAGGCATAGATCGCATCTGTGCTCACAGCACTCCCTTCCTGACGACCAGGGGTGGCGACGTGATGAAGAAGAAGAAGGCGAGCACTGGGCCGAAGGAGCCCCCTGTCCTGAGGGCATCGTTGGCCTCCAGTGGCGGCCGCGGCGAGCGCGGGAGTGCTTTGCGCCAGCCCGATGCCGTCCCTGGACGCCCAGGCGGCACCGCACCCGGGCACATGGGTGCGCCGCCAGCCCCTGGCGCTTCACCGACGCTGCTTGGGGGACCGACCGCCGAGGATGCTGGGGTTCATGAGGCGACACTCCTTGTTGTGGCTGTGGCAACCCCGGCGCTGGTGGAGGGGGCGACCTCTTGTCCTCCTCTGATAGGGTTTGCCCCTGAGGACGCAGTGATGCAGTCTCAGGAGGAGCCAGCCCCCGTGGGCCAGCAGGCTGCGAAGTCGTCCGCCCTCGCCGTGCCTGAGGGGAGCCTGGAGCCTCCGGTGCCCCAAGCCAGCCATGTTACTGCTTCCTTGGCCACAGCGTCAGTCGACATGCCGGTGCCGCCTCCCCGTCAGACCCTCGCGCTCGCGAACTGCGGCCCCTTGATCAGGCCCGAGGCCTTGGACGAGGCATACATCGCGCTCAGCCGGATCCGGGCTGACCTCCAAGACGCCGATAGGTGCCTCACAAGGGAGCGCCTTGGGCTCGTCTTGGGATGGCTCCAGGCCGACACAGCCACCAAGACGGCTTGGGACCGGGCCGAAGCTGCCATCACGGAAAGCAGGAAGGAGGTCGCCGAAGCCAAGGAGGCTCGCAACGCGGCGCTAGCCAGCACATCATCTGCTGAGAAGCGTTGCGACGAGGCGGAGGCCACCCTGAAGGCCCTTTAGGAAGAGCAGGTTACGCTCGCTCAGCAGCTCCAGCAGAAAGAAGATGACCTCAGGGCCTGCGAGCCAAGGCTCGCGGATCGCGACTCCACGATATCCAAGGCGGCCGCTAATCAAGCCGCGGAGCACGACCGCCTAACCAAGCTGAAGGAGGAAGTGGCCGAAGCCCAGACGTCCCACGCCCAGCGCGTCTCCGAGGCGACAGCCCAGCTGGATGCCCGGGAGAAGACCCTCGTCGCCATCGAGAAGAAGGCGGCCGTGGAGCACGACGCCTTCCCCTCCCTCAAGCTCAGGTCTCGTCAGGCGTTACATTCCATCTATAGGGGAGGATTCGAGGAGCCGCTGGCGACCCCTGAGGGCGGCTATGCAGGGGTCTCCTTCGAGCTCGCTGAAGCGCTCGAGGGTGCTGCCACCGAGGTGGACTCTATCCTAGAGGAGGAGTGCCGCTCGCTCTTCTCCGCGGTTGCGATGCGCGTCTTCAGCCACCTCTACCTCCAGGATCCAGGCTTCAACTTCGATGCGGTGATCCACCCGGTTGCTCCTGAGTCCCGCGCGACCACTGTGGTTGCCATGAAGGGCCACGTGGACGCGCTGCTGAAGAAGTTCTCCTGCATTCCTGACACCGAGCCTCCGACGGTGGAGGCCAGCGGCAGCGATGTTGACGACAGGCTCCTCGTGACTGGGACGGGCGGCGGCGATGGCCATGGCGACGATGACCCTTCCTCCTAGGTTCTACCCTGCGACATTTATCATGCCTCGAGGAGGCGTAAGACTTTGCTTGAATTTACAAAACATTTGGTGCTTGTAATAATCGTTTGAACTCCGTGATTTCCTCTTCGCGCTTGGTTTCCTTCTTGTTTGCTTTTGTGCTCTGCGTCGGCAGGGCCCAGCCCCGCGCATACCTCGATCGCCGTTGGGGCGTCCGGATCGCCAGGATGACACCAAGGGCCGAGGGGCTACGTGACTAGTGAGGCCCCTGAGTCGTGATGCTCAGGGGTCCCCCTTGACGTGCGAGCAGCCCTCATGAAGGAAACATGGGCGGCGGCAAGGTTAGTCCGGAGTCCTCCATACCTTTCCTCGCCAGCCTTCACCTGGGAGGGGCGCGAGAAGACCAGGTACAAAGGACCTGGTGAGGTGGCGCGTGCCCAGGCTTGGCCTGAGCATAGCCCCAGTGTCCAGCCCCCTCGCGCGTTCCTCTCGGGGGAATGTTGCATGATAGGACCGTGTGATGAGCCGAAAGGTTATCCTGAGGTTGGTGCGGCCACTAGGGTGCCCTCAGTTGTTTATCCACCAGCGCGGAGCATGGGGCTTCCACTTGGGCGTGGGCATAGTCGTTGCTCAACCGTGTCGTCCGCCAGCGCGGAGCATGGGGATTCCACCTGGGCGTGGGCATAGTCATTGTTCGACCGTGTCGTCCGCCAGCGCGGAGCATGGGGCTTCCACTTGGCGTGGGATGGGAGCTCTGTGTTAGAGTCTCCAGGCGTGTACAGCCCAATTTCGTTCGTACGTGTGACTGGCATGGCAGAACTGGAGGAGGTGTATCTGGGCACCCGTGAGCCAGCGCGGGACTCACGAGGCCCTACCTCAAGGCGGGTTGCGCTTGAATCTTCTGGCGCGGAGTGCGCTTATAAAACCTGTGTGATGGGGGCAACCTGCACCAAATGAACCTTCGGGGGCCATCGCATGAGAAGGCCGAACACCAAGGACCCCAGGAAGTGATGCGAATGGGGCCGGCCCACCAGACAGAGCTCAGTCGCTTGGGTTTATCGACGCTGCAGGGACGGACCCGAGCATAGACGCCGTGCCCAGACTTCTCATGCAACAATCCCGAGGAAGGACACCTGGCGCGCGGCTCCCGTGATGGCGGAGCACCGGACTGTAGTTAGATGAACCGGGCCACGCGCCCTGACTCACCCACTCTCGATTAGCTCACGCAAGGATAAGGCACCAAGGACCCCGGGGACGTGCACGGGAGCTGGCCCGCGAGACAGAGCTCGGTCGCTTGGATTTATCAATGTTGTAGGGACGGACCCGAGCACAGACGCCATGCCAGTCCTTAATCATGAGGCGGTCGAGGGCGGGGTTGTGAGGGTGCACAAGCACCGGGCACGCAAGTTGAAATACTTAGGAAATTCATAAAAGGCAGAGCCAGTTCTGATAAATGCGCAAAACGATACAGCTGCAGGGGTGGGCCCTAACAGCTTGAGGATAATGTAGCTCGAAGGGCGCCCTCAACTGAACAAACCAAAAAGTCACCTGGCACCAGTGTCGTAGAAGCGTCGGGGTAGCTGAGGATGCATGTTGTGAAGATCGTTCCTCATGAGCTGGGCGGCTCCGGAGGCCTGTTCGGCTCGCGAGGCCCGGGGGGCTCGCGAGGGTCCGGGACCTCCGGAGACGCGACCGCCGAACTCCTAGCCTCGTGAGACGCCATAGCACGCTGCGCCAGGCGCTGGTACGAGGCGCCCATGTTTAGCAGGCCGAATGGCATGCAGACATAGTTGCAGGGGTAGCCCCCACTCCGGCCAACACATGACGGCCACAAGAGATCCTGTGAAGTGGCCCTGTTGAGGCCCGGGATGTTGACGCATATGCACAGCTCACCACCCACATCGGGGGCTGCAGCTGCACTGGGTGGTGCGGGGCGACGCTCGCCACACATGGCCTGCGCCTCCTGAAGCTCCTCGATCGCCTTGGTGATGAATTCTTGTGCCCCTGGCGCCTCGCACCTCGCTCCTTGCTTGTGGGGGCGCGCATCGAGGCACGCCTCCAAGTGGTGCCCGAGCACCTGCTACTTCTTGAGCTTGTGTTGGTTTTTCCCTTGAAGAGGAAAGGGTGATGCAGCAAAGTAGAGACAAGTATTTCCCTCAGTTTGAGAACCAAGGTATCAATCCAGCAGGAAGTACAAGCAAGTCTCCAATCTATGCACCTGCACAAACAATCAAACACTTGCACCCAACGCGATAAAGGGGTTATCAATCCCTTCACGGTCACTTGCAAGGATGAGATCTGATAGAGATAGATATAAAAGATTACTAAAACGTAAAACAAAGTAAAAACAAATAAATTGCAGCAAGGTATTTTTGGGTTTTTTTGGTTTATAGATCTGAAAATATATGATGGAAAATAGACCCGGGGGCCATAGGTTTTACTAGAGGCTTCTCTCTTGAAAGAAAATAATACGGTGTGTGAACAAATTACTGTCGAGCAATTGATAGAAAAGCGCAAAGTTATGACGATGTCCAAGGCAATGATTATGAATATAGGCATCACGTCCGTGTCAAGTAGACCGACTCCTGCCTTCATCTACTACTATTACTCCACACATCGACCGCTATCCAGCATGCATCTAGAGTACTAAGTTCAAAAGAACGGAGTAATGCCTTAAGTAAGATGACATGATGTAGAGGGATAAACTCAAGCAATATGATGAAAACCCCATCTTTTTACCCTTGAGGCAACAATACAATACGTGCCTCGCTACCCCTACTTTGTCACTGGGTGAGGACACCGCAAGATTGAACCCAAAACTAAGCACCTCTCCCATTGCAAGAAGAACCAATCTAGTTGGCCAAACCAAACCGATAATTCGAAGAGAAATACAAAGATATCAAATCATGCATATAAGAATTCAGAGAAGATTCAAATAATATTCATAGATAAACTGATCATAAATCCACAATTCATCGGATCTCGACAAACACACCGCAAAGGAATATTACATCTGATAGATCTCCAAGAACACCGAGGAGAACATTGTATTGAAGATCAAAGAGAGAGAAGAAGCCATCTAGCTACTCGCTATGGACCCGTAGGTCTGTGGTAAACTACTCACGCTTCATCGGAAGGGCAATAGAGTTGATGTAGAAGCCCTCCATGATCGAATCCCCATCTGGCAAGATGCCAGAAAAGGCCCCAAGATGGGATCTCATGGGTACAGAAGGTTGTGGCGGCGGAAAAGTATTTTGGTAGACGCTTCTAGTCGTTTGGGAATATTTCTGAATTTAAAGGCCAAGAATTAGGGTTGGAGGAGCTCCGAGGGGCCCACAAGCCCGCAGGGCGTGCCCCCCTAGGGCGCGCCCCTGAGGCTTGTGGCCTCCTCAGGACTCCTCTGACTTCTTCTCCAAGTCCTACATGTGTCTTCTGGTCCAAGAAAAATCATCGCGAAAGTTTTATTCCGTTTGGACTCCGTTTGGTATTCCTTTTCTGTAAAACTCAAAAACAAGGAAAAACAGAAACTGGCACTGGGCTCTAGGTTAATAAGTTAGTCCCAAAAATAATATAAAATAGCATATTAATGCATATAAAACATCCAAAACAGATAATATAATAGCATGGAACAATAAAAAATTATAGATACGTTGGAGACGTATCAGCACCTCCCTCGTCGCACTGATTAGGTCGGAGGCTCTCTAGATGGAAGCCCTCGAGCCCGCCTCGAGGGAAGTGCCGGGCGCGCCTTCCTATGCGGGAGGAAGAGGTGCCCCGACGGCAGGCGCGGTGCCTGAGGCCCCGCCAGAGGGCTTCTTGGTCTCCGGAGGACCCTTGGGGAGGAGCTGCTTCTTCTTCACGGGGGTGGCCTCATGAGGCAGGACGCCGCCCTCATCGTCAAAGTTCTCGGCCGCAATGGCACGGTAGGCATGCTCGAGAGAACAGACCGTGTCCTTCTCATCGCAGGCGACCGTGATGATGCCGCTGCACCCTGGCATTTTGAGGACGTTGTAGCCATGGTGGGTGGCCACCATGAACTTGGCGAGGGTAGGGTACCCGAGGATAGCGTTGTATGGAAGGCCGATGTGGGCGACGTCAAAGTCAATGAGCTCGGTGTGGTAGTTGTCGCGCTTGCTGAAGGTGACGGGAAGGCGCACCTGCCCCAGGGGTGTGGTGGAGCCATCAGTCACTCCTGAGAAGGGCTTGGTGGGCAGGAGCTGGTCATAAGGCACTTGGAGCATGTCGAATGTTTCCACAGAGAGGACATTGAGCCCAGCGCCACCATCGATGAGGGTCTTGGTGACGAGGACGTTGCTGATGGTGGGTGTGCAGAGCATGGGAAGCGCGCCTGCGGCGGTCGAGCACTTGAGGTGGTCCTTGGAATCGAAAGTAATCGCATACTGCGACCACCTGAGGGGATGCGCGGCCTCAAGCTTCGGGAGGGCCGCGTTCACCTCATGAGTGAACTGCTTGAAGGTGCGTTTCGAGGTAGGGGCCGGGGCACCACCCAGGATGCAATCGATCGCATGAGGTTCCTGGAGGGCCCCAGCCCCGTCATCCTCTCGGTTATCGTCATTTCTCCTTGGTGGCGGCGGTAGTGGAGGGAGGTCGGTTGTCGTCATGTCCCCAATAATAAGCATTTCATATTTCTTTTCGGCAGTAGGTAGAGGTAGTTGAAAACTTCCAATAGTGAGTGTCGGAGATTTTTCAATAACATTAATACCATTCACTTGGAATTGTTTCTTTGGAAAGTGCACCGTATGCTCATTGCCATTGATATGAAAAGTGACCTTGCTTTTATTGCAATCAATAACAGCCCCTGCAGTATTCAAGAAGGGTCTACCAAGGATAATCGACATGTTGTCGTCCTGGGGCATCTCAAGTATAACAAAGTCAGTTAAGGTAGTAACATTTGCAACAACAACGGGCACATCTTCACAAATACCAATAGGTATAGCAGTTGATTTGTCAACCATTTGCAAAGATATTTTAGTAGGTGTGTCGGATTCAGGGCTCCGCAGACCCAAGAAGGTTCGAACTCCGGGGCGTGAATGAAGGATCTCGCTCCACAACCATGCTAGCTCGCCATGCCCATGACCTGACCTCGATGAGTACGCTGGATCATGCGGAAGGGAACAACATAGAGATTTACCCAGGTTTGGGCCACCTTGCGGTGTAAAACCCTACTCCTGCTTTGTGGTGGATTGGCCTCACGAGGAGGTAGCGGAATGAACTAGTACAGTGGATGAGCGGCCTCGCGAGGGCTCGAGTGGTGAGGATGGAATGATGGATCTCCTCTTCTATGGTGGAGCCTAGCCTATATTTATAGTGGCCTTGGTCCTCTTCCCTCATAGCTTAGGCGGGAAGGGATTCCACAATGGCCAAATTTGAAGGGGGACAAGGAGTACATCTTATCCTGACAAAAGGTGGTCTTCACCTGCAAAGCTTCTGGCCATGACGCAGCGGTGGGCTCGGCGATGACATCCGTCCTACCGAGCTCGTGGTCTTGGTCTCATTGCACCGGAGAGGAAAGCTTTGGGGCCTTCCTTGGGAACCAGCGCCTGTCCTTGCTTCCTTAGCATCGAAGAGGAAACTGTCCTCCTGCGCCCGCTGGCGCCCGCCTGGCCTTGGTCGTCATGGCTCACGTCATCGCAGCCTCGTGAGGCTCGGTACCTGCATAGAAGTCTCCGCCCCTCGGGAGGCAGCCTGGGGAGGCCGCTCCTATGGAGGTCTTGGTGTCGTTCTCCTCGCGAGGCCGGAGGACCTCGTGAGGGTCTTATCTTGGAGTCGTTGTAGCTGGGCCATACCGGGCCGTCGACGGGCCCATGCACTGGGCCGCAGGTAGGCAGATCTAGGTACCCCCGATCCCAGAACACCGACAAGGTGTGAGCTTATTCAAATCAAGTCTTTTATATAAGGAGAAAGGCATAACACTAACACCAGCTCCTAGATCACATAAAGCAGTTTTGACATAATTTCGTTTGATGTAGCAAGGTATAGTTTGTATTCCCGGATCTCCAAGTTTTTTAGGTACGCCATCCTTAAAAGAATAATTAGCAAGCATAGTTGAGATTTCAGCTTCAGGTATTTTTTTTTTATTAGTGATGATGTCTTTCATGTATTTTGCATAAGGGGCCATCTTTAAAATATCAGTCAAGCGAGTGCACAAAAATACTGGCCTAATCATTTCAGCAAAGTGTTCAAATTCTTCATCATCTTTTTTCTTAGTTGGTTTAGGTGGAAAGTGTTCGCACACGAACATGTCACCGTGTACCCTCAATGCCGGGGGTGATGCACTGTAGCTCACATCGAAGGAGACCCGTCCGGAAGCGCGGTACACAAGCAATCCAGCGGGTGCTTTTGAGGACCCGAAACCCCACACGCCCGGGAGGGACCCCGTCTGGACACACGGCGGCTATGGGCTGCCCTAGGTCGATTCGCTCGCCCCTAGAGCCTTGAGGATCACTGCCCTTCAACACGAAGAACGAACGAAGAACGAGAGAGAAAGAACAAGGGAGAGATGTAAAAACTAGGGTAAAAAGTAGTATATTGATTTTTCGATTGTGTGTTGTTCAATCGGCCGTCACCTCTCATCTATTTATGAGGCGGCTGGACTTCCCGTACAAGAAAAGGCCTAAAAATTCCATCGAAAACATCAAAAGCCCTAATCTAACTCGGACAGAAATCTTTGGCAATTTTCCGGATCAACTCGGAGCCACCGAGTGGTTCGTTTCGGTCCCACCGAGTGAATGTTGCCAACTCTCTATATCCTTCTGTAATTTCCCGGATCAACTCGGTCTCACCGATTGGTTCGCTTCGGTTCCACCGAGTGAACGTTGCCAACTCTCTGTATCCTTCTATAATTTTCCGGATCAACTCGGTCTCACCGAGTCGATCAAATCGGTCGGTCCAAAATGACTCTGCAGCTTCTGTTTCTGACCTTGTTTTGCCTCCGCGGGTTGCATACGACCTCGGATTAAGACAACTTTTATATCAAAATCAACCATTTTGATGTGACGCACAACTTTCATGTTGAAACATTTTCCATAAGAGGCCATATTAATTGAGTTTCATGCCATTCTTTAATCTGGTGTCAACATGAGCATCTCTGAACTTGTCATAACTTTTGCATTCGAGCTCCGTTTTAGACCATCTTCATATCCATCTTGATCTTCTCGAAGAGCGCCATCCCATGGTGACTTCCAATCATAAGTTTGAATTAATCTTGACATAGCTTTAAGCAACTTTTACGATTGTGCCACTTTTGAGCATCAACACATGCCCCCCTATTTTTCAGCAAAGCTAGCATGCCGAAAAATAACTTGTGCCGTATTTACTCTAAGGACGATGTCAACACTCCATCGGCCATGTCTTCTTAGGGCGATAAGTATATATCGTCCATTGCTTGTGTGAACTTCTTGATGCAAACTTGGGCGAAATCTTCTCAACTTCATTAACAATCCGGTGATAAAGTTCCATAGATATGTATCTCAAAGCCATCCTCCGAACCATATTGTTCACCCTTTCGCTAGAATTTATAGATAACCAATAATGAACTTCCTCTAATCCTTGCTTTTGCCTGTATAAAAATTTCATTAGTGGCCGAAGCGGTGGGCTTTGGTTCGGCCTTACCTATGTCGGTGAGACCAAGCATTGGCTATTGATAGATATGCAATGCACCATGATCACGTGGTAGCCGGATGCTTATTGTGCCAATTAATTTTCTCTTCAATTGTCATGTCTAAATATATGAGCAATACTAAAGCAACCCAAGGTAAATTTTATATCTAGACACACATCAAGGTAAACTATAAGAGATTCGTCAAAACATTGATAACCCTTGGATATTTGTTGCACTACTCATAATGAATCTCCGAAAATCTCAATATGTATAGCACCTACGGCACTAAAAATCTCCAAACCGACTAACATTGCATATTCGGCTTTGATTATTGTGCAAAAAAAAATTAAGCGGCATGAGGCTTCACAAAATAGCACCATAAGGAGATATATAAACAACACCAACACCTTGCCCATTGTTAGGAGTTCAACCATCAAAACATAATCTCCATAGTACTAGAAAGACAAGGCTAATATCAATATTATGCATGTCATAAATCCGATGTTGAATAATAAAATAACAATGATTTGGCCTCTCATAGACTTGAAAGATTTGTAGGCCAAATCATATATATTAAATCAAAGCATAAACCCACTCACCAATTTTTCTATGAATTGGTCTATGCAACATATTTTGAATGGCATCGGTCATAATGTCTCATCTCCATGCAAGCATAATATATGTATACATATAAATTTTGAACACGTACCTTGTCTTGCTTTCCAATCGAACTAAGGACGGTGTTAGGATACTACACCGGCCATGCTTTGACATATTCTTAGGGCGATAGATAAATATCGACCATTACCATGAGGTCCATGTAGAATTCACCCAGCAAAGCATGTATAGCCGAAATAAACAAATGAAATTGCAATAAAATATTTCGGCCCCTTTGTATTAGCGACAAAAATGTAACTAACCAAATGTATAGTGATTTGGTAATACTCTCTCATGATATAGAAAATTATGTTGCATCCATGGATCAAAATAAATCCATGGAGGGTAATTGATCATACCCAGGGATGAATTCCATGGCAAAGGCATCAATGGCATGGTTGAAGAAATTGGATGATGTGCTAACCGGAGATTTTGATGTTGTGATGCACACCTTCGGCTTAATTGTTTGTTGCTTCCATCCTTCTCTTTCTTCACTTTTATTGTACTTGTTGCAGTAGAAGCATGCACATCGTTTGTGTTTTGATTGATCCTCTTGGGAACCCATGCCATGCTCTTCTTTTTCAGCTCTTGTGCACTAAGATTTTGTAATTCCTTCTTTTGCCACTACGATAAGCCGAGTGGGCATCTCGGCTGTGATTCTGTTTTGACCAATGGCAATTCTTTTTTGGCCTTGTGCACTTCAACTTCTTTTCTTCAAATTTGGCACTTTGACTCTCAACAGTTGATTGCTTCATCTCATTGCCTTTAGTACCTAATGTCAACACTTTAATTGGCTCTTTTTCATTTGAGATCAAATCTGAAGTAGCACTCTTACGACCATCTCTTTTAACGTGGTAAACTTGCTTGACCACCTCTTTCTTGTTCCTTGAGCTCTGAACCGATTCCTTATGATTGAAACGGTCTTTGACATGCGATTGTTCATCAAATGTTGATCTTTTTGGAGCTGCATAATGTTGGTGAGATGGTCTAAAATAAGATGGATAACGTGCCCTTGTATTATACATGTACCATGATGGATATGGATTTACATGAGCATAGGGAGGTATCCACGACATTGGCATTGGCGGCCCAAAGTAAGGATATGCATATGCTGCATTGAGATTCTCACTTTGCCAATACCAATCCTCGGATTTGCGCCTAGGGGGTGATCTTGATACTTTTAAATTACTTGGCTGATAAGCACTTTTCTCCTCACTCTTCTTTTGATATTTTTCCAATAGTTGCGTGAAAGTGACTTTCGACCTTTTACCTTTGTGCTTACCTAGGCCTTTGCTTTCTTTTGGTTTGCTTTCATAGATCATTGGACTTTCTTGCTGCCCCCAGTCCTTGGCGTCTTCATTGTAGCTTCGATGGAATTTTCGCCCTCAAGTTTATGTTCATTATGCTCTTCAACAACTTCTTTAATTGAAAGCTTGATCCCGTCACCTGTAGTTTTTACCTTCTCATGTTTAAATGGATCGGCTTGAAGCAGCCGATGCAAAAAACTTTTTCCATCCGGACCAATCGGAATAGACTGGTCATCTCTTGGTGTTTCAACAAATTTCAATCGTCCTTTATCAATGGACGATTTAACTATTTGACGAAACATGTTGCAATCGTCAAAATTATGCTTGGACGAATCATGCAACTTACAATACATTCATCCTTGGACTGATGGCTTGACATGGTGATCAAGAATTCTAATGTAATAATTTTTCAGCAACAAATCAAATATTTGATCACACATGTTTGATTTGAAGGTATACTTCTTGTTTTCTAGCCGATCTTGGTGTGCGAATGGCTTTGGAGGTAAGCAAACGAATGGTTCAGATTTGGAATCTCCCCATTTGGCTATGCATTGTGTTTTCTACTCTATCTCTGATGTCTTTGGATAAGATATTATATTAGCATCGGATTTCTCAAAAGAACTTAACCTTGGCTTTAAATTTCTGAAATGAAAATAGTTAGAACACACGTGTCTCAATTGAGACCTAGTGCAAGCCAAGTATGAAGCAAGCAAAGCTACCCAATTAGATATGAACTTTAAATAAAGCAATGGGAAAAGCTTTGGCTGCAGTAATAAGTCACTATCGGTCCCTTTGAATGTTGCAATATGTTGACCGATATGTTTTGTGACAATCTGATTGCTAACAAATAAATTACCCTTCTTCATTGGTCTCTCAATATTGCTTACGAAGATTTTTCTAATACATGCATCAACAACAAAGTTATGACCAAATCGGAATATAGGTAAATTACTTACTAAACATACCTCTTCAAATATGTTGGGAGAGTATGATGGTAGTGTGACTTGAAAATTATCTTGCTCCGTCTTTGGATGGCTCCCCAACTCCTTTTCATCATCCTTTTCTTGATTCCGTGCATCATTACCTCGAAGATCCTTGTCAACCGAACTTTGTTCGGCTACATGTTCTTGTCCTTGAGGCTTGTCAATTTTTACGGCACGGAACTCAAAGGGCAGAAGTAGGTTCCATTAACTTCAGAAAAAACCAAGCACGACTATTTTCCTATGCTTGCCATGCCCTTTCTCAATAATGCTTGTCTCTTTGGATTTGATGGATTCGAAATATACACTACTTGACTCGGGGTTTTCAACCGAAGCACTTTCATGTTCCGAATCATCTTTCTTTTCATTGATCTTACCAATTAGCAATGCTTCTTTTATTTGAGCCAATTCTTTTTCTGTTTGTTTTTGGCGGCGGGTGGCAAAATTGGCTTTAAGTTTTTCTCAATTTCAGCCCACTCTGGATATTATTGCCCCCCAATGCTTTTAGATTCTTTCGGCAATGACACACGGGTGTTGCCGAAACTTTGCAATTGTGTAGGGGGTGTACAATATGATGTTGTACTAGGTGAAGGCATATGCATTATTGCAGAACCATATTTTTGCTCGCCAATTCTATCAATTGGCAAATATTCATCTTCTTGCAAAACTCTAGCTCTTATTGCATTATAATCAGGAACTAGCCCCTTATCATGTTCTTCAAGGCAAAGAGCACTAATCTTGTTATTTCGGGTTATATCCCTTTTTAATGTAGCCACTTCCCATGTTGTAAGGGATTGCTCCACAATATTGGTAGATTCTTTCGGCAATGAGGTGTTGCCAAAATTCTGCAATTGCGTAGAGGATGCATTATATGCTACAACATTAGGTGAAGGCATGTGCACTCCTGCAAAATTTTCACTTATTAAGCTATGACCATGAAGGTGCGAAGCCGAATTGTGAGCATCTACAGTCGTATACGATGCCGAAAAATGAGGTGTGGCATATGACGGTTGAGAGTAACTAGCCGAATAGCTAGTAGTAGCATGGCCAATTCTCCCATCCATCGGCATGGTTGAGCTAGTATATTGCAAATTAGTTGCCGATGATAAAAAGGTGAAACACTTTGTCGCATGCTATTAGAAGTTCCTACATGTGGTGTTTCAAATTGATTAGCCAAACTCATCATGTTGCTCATCGGCATATGAATTTCTTGGGTTGCCGATGCATATGAGTTGGAATACATACGTTGCATGTTACTAGTATCATAAGAAGTTGAAGCATGTAAATTACTTTGAATCGGCCCTTGCACGTAGTTAGATGCATGATTGAAAAAACTAGGGCTGGCCGATAGAGTATACTCATTGAATGATCTAGTAACACCATACGAATTATTTGCATCTACACAAGAGGACTGGGTATTCATATTACCTTTGCAGATTCCAAACCCTAGATGACGATCTCTTCGTAGCAAGAACGGGCTGGAGACCGTTCAAAGCTTCGTCCCCAGCGGAGTCGCCAAAAAGTGTATTTGCACAAGAACACGTCACCGTGTACCCTCGACACCGGGGGTGATGCACCGTAGCTCATGTCGAAGGAGACCCGTCCGGAAGCGCGGTACACAAGCTATCCGGCGAGTGCTTTTGAGGACCCGAAACCCCACACGCCCGGGAGGGACCCCGTCTGGACGCACGGCGGCTATGGGCTGCCCTAGGTCGATTCGCTCGCCCCTAGAGCCTTGAGGATTGCTACCCTTCAACACAAAGAACAAACGACGAATGAGAGAGAAAGAACAAGGGAGAGATGTAAAAACTAGGGTAAAAGTAGTATATTGATTTGTCGATTGTGTGTTGTTCAATCGGCCATCGCCTCTCATCTATTTATGAGGCGGATGGACTTCCCGTACAAGAAAAGGCCTAAAAATTCCATCAAAAACATCAAAAGCCCTAATCTAACTCGGACAGAAATCTTTGGCAGTTTTCCGGATCAACTCGGAGCCACCGAGTGGTTCGTTTTGGTCCCACCGAGTGAATGTTGCCATTTCTCTATATCCTTCTGTAATTTCCTGGATCAACTCGGTCTCACCGATTGGTTTGCTTCGGTCCCACTGAGTGAACGTTGCCAACTCTCTGTATCCTTCTGTAATTTTCCGGATCAACTCGGTCTCACCGAGTCGATCAACTCGGTCGGTCCGAAATGACTCTACAGCTTCTGTTTCTGACCGTGTTTTGCCTCCGCAAGTTGCATACGACCTCGGATTAAGACGATTTTTATATCAAAATCAACCGTTTCGACGAGACGCGCAACTTTCATGTTGATTTTTTTTCCATAAGAGGCCATATTAATTGAGTTTCATGCCATTCTTTAATCTGGTGTCAACATGAGCATCTCTGAACTTGTCATAACTTTTGCATCCGAGCTCCGTTTTAGACCATCTTCATATCCATCTTGATCATCTCGAAGAGCGCCATCCCATGGTGACTTTCAATCATAAGTTTGAATTAATCTTGACATAGCTTTAAGCAACTTTTATGATTGTGCCACTTTTGAGCGTCAACAGAAAGGGCATGGGTTTCTGAACCCATGGCTCTCTTTATTTACCATGTTTCCTAGCAACAAAGTCTCTTTTATCATATCTTTTATTTTTAGGTTGTGGGTTATCAAGATCAACAGCTGGTTCTATTTCAACATAATTATCCGGTTGTTTATCATTGTTTGGTTGAGTATCTTCATGAACATCATCATTTTCATTTTCATTATCACTAGGTGGATGTTCATTACCAGATTGAGTTTCAGCATCAGAAATAGAGACATCATTGTTGTCTGTAGTAAGTTTTTTATCTCAGGTTCACTAGAGGTATGCAAAGTCCTATCATTTTTCTTCTTCTTTTTCTTTTTAGAAGGACTAGGTGCATCAGTATTAATTCTTTGTGAATCTTGTTTAATTCTTTTAGGGTGTCCCTCAGGATAAAGTGGTTCCTGAGTCATTCTACCTCCTCTAGTTACTACTCTAATAGCATGATCATTCATATTATTATTCATTTCATCAAGCAATTCTCTTTGAGATTTAGCAACTTGTTCTAACTGGGTTTGAACCATAGAGGCATGTTTTCCTACACCTCTAACATCATTGGAGATTCTAAATAATAAGTCACTCAAGCGGGCAATCATCTCAGAAGTATATTTCAATTGTTTCATAACATTGGCATTGAAGTGATCTTGTTTTCTAATGTAGTTATCAAATTCATAAAGGCATTGATTATGATGTTTATTGTAAGGGATGTCACGTTCATCAAATTTCATTAAAGAGTTTACCTCTACCACCCGTGGTGGTGGTGGTGTATCAAGTCCATGTATTTCTTCAATAGGTGGTAAATTCTTAACATCCTCTGCTTTAATACCTTTTTCCTTCATATTTTTCTTTGCCTCTTGCATATCTTCAGGACTGAGATATAAGATACCCCTCTTCTTCGGAGTGGGGTTAGGCGGTGGTTCAGGAAGAGTCTCATCATAATTTTTCAATATATTATTCAATAATTCCTCAGCTTGCTCAACAGTTCGTTCCCTGAAAACACAACCAGCACAACTATCTAGGAAGTCCCTAGAAGCATCGGTTAGTCCATTATAGAAGATATCAAGTATTTCATTTTTCTTAAGTGGATGATCAGGCAAAGCATTAAGCAATTGGAGAAGCCTCCCCCAAGCTTGTGGGAGACTCTCTTCTTCAATTTTCACAAAGTTAAATATTTCCTGTAAGGCAGCTAATTTCTTATGAGCAGGAAAATATTTTTTAGAGAAGTAGTAAATCATATCCTGGGGACTACGCACACAACCAAGAGTAAGAGTATTGTACCATATCTTAGCATCACCCTTTAATGAGAACGAAAATAACTTTAGAATATAATAGTAGCAAATTTTCTCATCATGAGCAAAAAGGGTGGCTATATCATTAAACTTAGTAAGATGTGCCACAACAGTTTCAGTTTCATAACCATGGAAAGGATCAGATTCAACTAGAGTAATTAACTCTGGGTCGACAGATAATTCATAATCCTTATCAATAACAAAGATAGGTGAGGTAGCAAACTGGGGATCACATTTCATTCTATTCAAAGATTTTTCGTTTAGTTTGCATAATAATTTCTTAAGATCATCTCTATCATTGCAAGCAAGAAAGTCTCTAGCTGTCTCCTCATCCATAACATAAACCTTCAGTTATCTTAGGCAATTCATATCTAGGAGCACTAGGTCTAACAGGTGTTTCAAGATTTTTAGTTTCAAGTACTTCATCAGTTTCAGCATTCTCAATATTTTTAGCTCTAGCAATTTGTTCATCAAGAAATTCACCTAGTGGCACATTATCATCAAGCAAGGCACTAGCATCATCATGAGTAGCATTCATAGTAGAAGTAGCATCATCAATAACTTGCGACATATCAGAATTAATAGCATGCGGTGGTGTTGCAAGTCTACTCCAAACAGAAGGTGAATCAAGTGCAGAGTGTGATGGCAGTTCCTTACCTCCCCTCGTCTTAGAGGGAACGATCTTGGTTTTGGTATCCTTCAGATTCTTCATAGTGATAAATATATAATAATCCCAAGTGACTGAACAAAAATAGCTATGCTCCCCGACAACGGCGCCAGAAAAAGGTCTTGATAACCCACAAGTATAGGGGATCGCAACAGTTTTCAAGGGTAGAGTATTCAACCCAAATTTATAGATTCGACACAAGGGGAGCCAAAGAATATTTGCAAGTATTAGCTGTTGAGTTGTCAATTCAACCACACCTGGAGATTAAATATCTGCAGCAAGGTGATCAGTAGCACAGTAGTATGATAGTTTTGATGGCAGTGGTAACAGTAGTAGTAACAGTAACAGTAGCAGTGATAGCAATAGTTTTGTAGCAAGTGCAACAGTAGTAATAGCAATAGTAACTTAGCAAGAACAATATGTGAAAAACTCGTAGGCATTGGATCGGTGAATTCGTTGGATGATATTCATCATATAACAGTCATAACCTAGGGCGATACAGAACTAGCTCCAGTTCATAATTATAATGTAGGCATGTATTTCGTAAATAGTCATACGTGCTTATGAAAAGAACTTGCATGACATCTTTTATCCTACGCTCCCGTAGCAGCAGGGTCCATAAGGAAACTAAGGGATATTAAGGCCTCCTTTTAATAGAGAACCGGAACAAAGCATTAACACATAGTGAATACATGAACTCCTCAAACTATGGTCATCACCGGAAAGTATCCCAATTACTGTCACCCTGGGGTTTACGGATCATAACACGTAGCAGGTGCATATGACTAGCAAGATCGGATCTGAACATAGATATAATGGTGAAAACATAAACGGTTCAGATCTGAAATCATGGCACTCAGGCCCTAGTGACAAGCATTAAGCATGGCATAATCATAGCAACATCAATCTCAGAACATAGTGGATACTAGGGATCAAGCCCTAACAAAACTAACTCGATTACATGATGAATCTCATCCAACTCCTCACCGACCAGCGAGCCTATGAAGGAATTACTCACTCCCGGTGCAAAGCATCATAGAATTGGCGATGAAGGAGGGTTGGTGATGACAAAGGTCAAAGATTCCCTTCTCCGGAGCCCCAAACGGACTCCAGATTTGGCCTCCCGATGAAGAACAGGAGGTGGCGGTGGCTCCGTCTCATGAAACACGATAATTCTTCCTATCTGATTTTTTCTCCGAAAATAGGTATTTAAGGAGTTGGAATTAGGGTCTGCGGGGCCACCAGGTGGGCACAACCCACCTGGGCACGCCTGGAGGGGGTGGCACGCCCTGGTGGGTTGTGCTCAACCAGGGGGCCCCCTCCGGTGGTTCTTGGCTCTAGTATTTTTCTTTTATTGTAAAATAATTCTCCAAAAAGTTTCGTTCCATTCCGAGAACTTTTATTTCTGCACAAAAACAACACCATGGTAGTTCTACTGAAAACAGCGTTAGTCCGGGTTAGTTTCATTCAAATCATGCAAATTAGAGTCCAAAACAAGAGCAAAAGCATTAGGAAAAGTAGATACGACGGAGACGTATCATGGAGCAATGACGGAGCAGAGGTCACAGTTGTAGGAGCTGTTGTTTCAGCATGTTGAGCTTCAGAAGCAATTGGAACTGATTCTTTTTTAGTTGGTGGAGCTTGATTTTGCTCGGCCTCAGATTGAGAGGGTTGCTATTGTTCGACCAACAGTGGTCTAAGGGAATTGATACTGTGGGAGGAGGTGGAGCAGATGCTTCTGAACGAACAAGTTCACCTTCCTCAGGAGCAGACTTGGAGGGAGAGACAGGACGATCAGTGGAAGCCACATGCACTATTTCATTTGGCCTTGGCCAGAGTTGAGCTTTGGACGCTTGAACAGGTTCAGGAATCTTTTCCTTCATAGGAGGAGCAAGACTGGGTGAAATCTCTTCATGAGCAGTGACAGCTGGTTTGCGAGAAGTTTCCTAATGCTGCTTCCTATTTTCGTGAAGTTCAACATGGATGTGACCTTTGATGAGGTCATTATAGCCAGTTACTTTAGCTTGATGCTCATCACAGATCTTACAGACGATTGTATCTAGGTCTGAGTGAAAACCCAATCGCCGATGTCAAAGCATGGTCATAGTACGATTAACACCCTTGTAGGAATTCTTGAGCTCACGAATGACAAACTTGGACGAGGCAGTTTTCATTTGATTGTCCAAATCAATTATCTCAGCAGACAGAGTATTTATTTCAACACCGTCTTCGCACATATCATTCACAAGGGATCCTGCCTGAGCAATGACTTCAGCAGGAATTGGGAGTGATGCCACTTCTCCATCGAATAGATTTTCCACAAACTTGTCAAGTTGTTCCATAATGAAGGTGTGATTGAAATAATGTGGGGCTTCAGTGGTTGCTTGAACAGGAGCAGGCTGTGGTGCAACACTCTCGGTTGGAGGCTTAAACGCGAGTGGCTGAGTCAAAGTGGGAGCAAACTTGGCAGATTTTCCTTTCGGAGTTGCATCATCATGTTGTACTGGAGCATTTTGATCGGGCGTGGGAGCCTTGATCTTCTTTAGATCGGGCTTGGGAATTCTTTCGCCTGGTTTAGCAGACTTGTGGAGCATCAACAACCAAATCCTTCAGATCTATAACTATGGGATGAGGAGTGGTGTTGACATGCTGTTGCAATGTGATAGTTGTATGAGGAGTTTTTCTCCGACCAATGATCTTCTTTGGATGAGCCTGATGAACTACTGGAGCATGAAGATCTGGCAGCACAGTGGAAGTAGTGATGTTAACTTGCTCACTAAGAGCAGCAGCCTCTTCCTTGTGACAGGAGGGTCATCGGCATCCGAGGGGTCACTCATGCCATACTCATCAACAGGTGGAGCCTTCTTTTTCCTCGGAGCACCCTTCTTCTTCGAAGCAGAGCTGGGATCATGCTTATGTTTAGAGCGACCCTCAGCTTTCCCTTCGGTCTTCTTCTTCTCAAGATCATCTTTAAGTAGGCGAAGGTTTTCAGCTTCCTCGAGCTTCTTCTTTTCGGCCTGCTTGGCTCGAATGGCAGCATTCATTTATCGTTTGAGTAATTCATCGGGATAGTCAGTGGGTCTTCGTAGAGATGATTCATCAGCATCAAGTGGAGGAGGAGGTCTTGCTTCGGGATCCTGACGAGGTATGAGAGATATTTCCCGGCAATCGCCCCATGGAGGAAGACATGCAAAATTCTTGGCATAACAAGGGTGAATGAACTTATAGAAGAACCATTTTCGCACCCAGTGACGTCGAATCTTTTGCAGACGATTTTCCCTTTGATCCTTGGTTTCTCCTTCAACAGTATTGTACTTGTCATGAGATATATATTGAGCATTGTTTGTGTATGGCCGTCGTCCGCCCTTTCTCTTTTTCTTTGGAGCAGTCTCTTGTTACTTGTTGTTCGGATCATCTGATTTCTTTCGCTTGCTTGTTCATGGGCCTACCGCTGGGTCCTTTGCATTCGATGCCTTTGACTCATCAGCCGTGCCCAAGAATAGATCTTCGTCTCTGTCAGTCCGACCCACTGGTTGGGCAGAATCTTCGACCGACTGCATTTTCCTATGAATAAGAGTAGATGCGAGGGAAAATGGGATAGGGTTACAAATGCACACAGTGAAGGTTTTGAAACAAAACAATTTTCGAGGGAATAGATGCAGACTTTGAGAACTGCTTAGAGAGAATGAAATGATTAGAATGAGCTAGTAGATCAAAGAAATATACTAGATGTTGTGCTAACTATTCCATTCGCTCGAAACAGAACACAAAACCTAGATCTGAACACGGAGTGAGGGACAACTACAAACCGCATCCGCGGATTTTACCTAATCAGTGAAGATCTGATAAATACGGTAAAATTTCACGAAAAAATTACCTTGGATGAATTCGAACGGAGAAATGGAGGCCCGAGTTCGTGCTACACATACCCTAGCTTTGTGATGTGCAACTGCTACGGCGGCGCGGAGTGGAAGATGACCCACGACGGCGTGGAAGGACTCTAGTGACCACCTTCCGGCAGTTAAGCGATGAGGTTGATCGACGATGTCGTGCTTGAGGTGGAGCAGTACGGATTGGGGATCGGAGGAGGGAGAGGATGGCGAAGGATGAAGTGTATTGGCGGATGGGGCGGCGCAGTATATATATATGTGAGAGGAAATAACTGCACGGGATGAATCTAATCAAACGGCCATAGTCAGAGGACTTTTGCAATTCAACAGCCAGGATTCTATGGCAGTTGTTGAATCGGCACATGGTAACCGTCATCAAGGACGTGGTCCTGACTTGGGCGGGAAACCCCAAATTTTGGACGGCTTTCGCCAAAAGAGATAAGGTTCGGACCGAAACAGAATCGTGGTCAAGGACACCAGATAAGTTTTGTTCCAGATAAATTTGTGCATTTATAACGGAGTGGCATAGACTGGAAGAGATAGATAAGAATGAAAACACAGGGTCCTGCACATTTCACTCAGACGAAAAACAATAGCCGAACGAAAAGTAATGAGTGAAATGCATTCGGATAGAAACAACAACACGAAAAGAAAATGCAGGACGAAAAGAAATGTGGTGGCGTGACCCACCATATAAGAACTGTATGACCCCGAGCGTCACACAACTAGTCGTGGCACCCGGTTAGTCTAGTTCTTCGTTAATGTATTCACTCTCAAAGAAAATTTCACTTTGTCGAAATTTTCAGACTCCTCGAGTGTTATGCACCCTTTCCATCGAAGATGTGGAAGTGTTGGTACGGGTGCCGAGTCCAGCTTACTGCATGTTTGCGGAATCTAGGATATTTAGCTCACACTGTAATGCACATAATCTTTTCTCATCGAGAGGCTTGGTGAAGATATCAGCGAGATTTTCTTCGGTCTTAACATGACTGATCACAATATCCTCTCGAGCAACATGATCACGAAGAAAATGATGTCTGATCTCAATATGCTTGGTGCATGAGTGATGCACTGGATTGTGTGCAATATTGATCGCACTCTCATTGTCGCACAATAAAGGAATCTTCTTGACCTTGACGCCATAATCCTTCAGTGTTTGCTTCATCCATAGTAACTGAGTGCAACATGCGCCAGCAGCAATATATTCAGCCTCAGCCGTAGATAATGACAAACAATTCTACTTCCTTGATGACCAACACACCAAGGATCTACCGAGGAAATGACACGCCCTTGAGGTAGATTTCCTATCAACACGGTCACCTGCATAATCTGAGTCTGAATAACCGATGAGGTTAAACTGTGCCCCCTTAGGGTACCATAAACCTAAGGTGGGGGTGTGAGCCAAATATCTCAGAATATGCTTGACCGCTTGGTGATGTGATTCTTTCGGTGCAGCTTGAAAATGGGCACACATACAAACACTCAACATATTGTCAGGTCTGGATGCACATAAGTAGAGCAAAGAACCAATCATCGAATGACAAGCCTTCTGATCATAATCTATTTTGTACACATCAGCATCGAGCTGACCATTCGTAGGCATAGGAGTTTTGTAGCCTTATGGTTGCAATCTTGCATCTTGAACTTCTTCAGACAATATCTGAGATATTTCTCCTGGGAGATAAAAATTTCATTCTTCTGTTGACGAATTTGCAACCCGAGAAAAAGTTCACCCATCATTGACATCTCATATTTTTCGGACATCATTCATCCGAATTCCAAGCTGCAAGCATTGTTAGTACAACCGAATATAATATCATCCACAATGTATAAGTCACCTTTTCTATGTCCCTCAAAGGCGGAGGAATTATCAATGGCCATAAAGACAATGCATTTGGAGATGGAAAATAGAGCCAACATGCCTAGACTACAAAGCTTGCCAACTGACATAAGATTGAATCCAAGAGACTGAACAAGTAAGACATCATCAATGTTCTTGTCCTTGGAGATAGCAATTTTACCTATCCCAATTACCTTTCCTTTGTTGTTGTCACCGAAAGTAATATACTTCAATGGTGAAGCTGAGAGATTTGGGTCGACAAACAACGACTTGTCTTCGGTCATATGACTAGTGCACCCACTATCCATGATCCATTCGGTACACCCGGAGACATAGTCCTGCAAGAGAATTAGGCTTTCTTAACCACCCACATCTTTGCAGGTGGCTTCGAAGCATATGAGCGAGCAGGATATGATTTCTTTCGGTAAACAGAAGAGTTGTTTCTCGCAGAAGTTCGAGCATAATCAAAGGAATATGCATGGAAATTCTTTTCAAACATATGTGCATAATGATTTGAAGACTTATGCATATATTTATTCTGTCGAACCTTCTCGAGGATGTATCGAGCACTTTCTTCCTGCATGATCAGTGGCACAGTAACAGGTAGTGCCTCGATAGTTTTCTTTGGGACCCAAATAGTTTTCTTTGGAGGGCCATTTTTGCGGATGGGTCTAACATAACGAGCCATAGCCTCCCCACTTTGGCTCTTGAACAATTTGTAATTGTCCAGAGAGTCATTATAAGAGTATTTAGGAATAGGACAGTCATAACCGGATAGTTAAGCAGGGTCGAGAGTTTTGCTTTTTGCAGGAACCCACACAGTACGAGGATATTGATTAGGTTCCCAGTTTGAACCATCCTGGTTTAGTTTCCTTTCGAAACCCAAACCCTCTTTCTTGGGGTTCTTGTGAAGAATGGATTTCTTCAGAACATCACACAAGGTTTGATGCCCTTTGAGAATTTTGAACATTCCTGTATGAGGAATATCCTTTAACCTAGCATTTTCATCAGACATAGAACCATTTTCGTCGACTGAGGGATTAGCATTCACAGAAGATTCAGCATTTGATTCAGCATTATTTCTTTCCAAACACTTTAAGCAAGGCGGTATAAAAACTTCAGTTTTCTCCTTGAGTTGTTGGGTGAGAAGATAATTTTCCTGATTAAATCACCATGAGCCTCTCTTAGTGACTCAATTTCTTGTTTCCTTTTCAGGTAATCATAGGCCAATCTTTCATGGTCTGCTGAGAGAAAATCATGATGATCACTCAGTTCTTCCATTCAAGATGAGAGAGAAGAATGCTCTTCAGTCAGAGACTGGTTTTTCTCCATCTCCTCAACCAACAACTCTTCAGATTTCCTGAGAGTTTTCTCAATTTTTTCGAGAGAGTTTTGTTGCTTCTTGGAAATTCTGATCAGCTTAGCATGGTCATCCTCTTTAGAAGAAAATTTATCACTGGTGTAAACTTTGTGATGTTTGGAGGATACCTTTTCTTCCGCAGCTTTAGCCATGAAGTAGAAAGTTGGTGACTCATTGTCGCTTGAGTGATTCTTGAAGAAGTTTGAGGTTGGAGTAGATGCACAAGCGATGCCTGCCATTCCTGAGTCCGAATCGTTCAACAACTTCTTCGGAGTCAGATGATTCTTCCTCCTCAGAATCCATCTCCTTGCCAACGTACGCCTTAGCCTTGCGAGAGGTGTTCTTGTGGTTGGATGAGGACTTGTAAGGATTGCGTGAAGAAGATCTTGACAAAGACTTGGAGGAGCTATCTTTCTTCTTGAAGAACTTCTTCGATTTCTTCTCATCATCTGAGTCGTAGTTCTTGCTCTTGCCTTTACCATGGTTGTTGTTTCCTGAACCAAATCTTCCACTGGCTCGTATCTCAGCTTCCCAGAGAGTACAGTCCAAGATGAAATGTCTTGGTTTCTTGCATTTGAAACAAGTGTACTCTCCTGTGGGTTTTGACGGGGATTTTGACTTGCCACAAGAGTTTGATCCTTTTCCCTGATACTGGTTTTTCTTTTGGAAGCGCCGAAATCTTTTAGTGATTAGTGCAAGATCCTTGTTGATCCTTTCAGGGTCATCGGAATCTTCTTCGGCATTGTCTTCTCAAGAAGAATCGGCTACTGCCTTAAGAGCATGATTCTTTCGGTGATTGGAGCCATAAAGATCCCTCTTTTCTTCTACTTGTTCCTCATGGGTGTTCAATCTTTCCATGATAACAGAGAGTCAAGGGTCTTGAAATCACCTCGTTCACGAATCATTAGAACAAGGGTATCGAAAGAACTGTCAAGTGACCGAAGCAATTTCTTTATGACTTCATGATCGGTGATATCTTTGGCGCCGAGACCTTGCAGTTCATTCGCAATGTCACTGAGCCGATCGAAAGTTTGTTGACAACTTTCATTGCCAATTCTCTTTAAGCGATTGAATTTTGCTCGAAGGGTGTCAATGCGGGCTTATTTCTGAGTAGAGACACCTTCATTGTTTTTCTCAAGGATATCCCACAATACTGAAGAAACTGAGCACGAGAGAGATGTCCACCAATTTCATCTTTAGCTTGAGCATCCATCTGAATAAGTTTCTTCTCGAGGTTAGTTGGGACTTGAGGGATTTCCACAGTGAAACCATTTTGCACCACATTCCACATGTCATTGTCAATTGCTCAGAGACGAATCTTCATCTTCTCCTTCCAGAAGGGATGTCCGTTCCATCAAAGATGGGAATCTTGAGGTGCAACTTGTAACTCACTGAAGACATACTTAAACTCCAAGGTTGTTAGACCAAAATGAGCAGAGTCAAGGAGTACCCCGATCTAATTCCAATTTTAGGAATGAAGTATGTCTACCAAAGGGGGGTGAATGGGATTTTTAAAATTTCTTTCGAAAACTTCAAAACTCTCAGAACCCAGCAGCGGAAAGAAGGATAACAGATAACAGTAAGTGAAAGTAAACTACCAAACTAAAACTAAGCACAGACTTTTAAGAAAATCACATGGTGGAAAACATACAGGTAGGGTAATTCGAAAGGAATGGTGCGAAGAAATAACCAGTGAAGCTCAGTGGAGACAAACGGTTTGGTAGACCAGTTCATCCTTCTACACAAGGACTACGTCTGGTTGGAGGGGTTGTGATTTAACACAAAAGATAAAATCTCTTCACCCTATTCTCCTCGACAATTGGTTCGTCAACCAATGCCGATTACTCATGGTAGATACTTGAGGTGATCTCCGAACCTTTACAGACTTCTTCTTCGAGAACCACAATCACTCTTAGTCTCTGAAGGAAATGACACCTAACCGTCTAGAGAGTTTGCAGCTCTCAAGAGTAATAGGTGGAGCGTACTGAACTTAGATTCGAGTGATGCTAAACCACTATCTAACTCTTCGGCTCTAAGTTTTTTCTCTCGGTGGATTTTAAACTCAAATCACTCTGGAGAGGGCGTTGCTCAACAAACTTCTCAGAATCAAACGGATCAGCCACCGAACAAAGCCGGGGTGGGGTGGCTATTTATAGCCACATCCTTCCCTGATGGGAAATGACCATTTTGGACACGCGGTCCAGCCAATGGCCAACCGACACATTTGCAACGGTCATATTTTTGAAGCAACAGTAACATTACTTAAGGAACAAGTAATGCTAACTCTTCAGTCAGAGTCAAATCTCTCGCGGCGAAGAAGATCACAGTCTCTTGCTGGCAAGTATTTGCTCAGAACACAAAGAGATTTCTCTCACAACTTTCATAGGTTTTAGTTTAGCATCAGAGAACCTAAGCTTCGAACACTATACCCCTCTTAATAGTACAGTGGTCCTATGACTCAATGAAAGAAAAGAAGAACAACGAAACAAATACTACGTCTTCACTTCGTCTTTGACTTCCTTCGGTTGCAGTCAATTTCTTCGGAGCCCACCGAACAAATTGCTTGGGGTCAACAATTTTATGGGTCACTCTTCACAGCATAAGCTTCACGAATAATGCTCACTGCTGTGCACGGCATATTCTTCGGAGTTTATAGCAAACTCCTCATGACTTCAGGGACTTGTTACTCTGTATGCACTAGCAAATACATCAGTCCCTTACTGTTTATGTCAACAATCTTTAAAATATAAGGAGGCAAATTATTGCACCAACAAAATGCAAGGGTTGTATACTGATGGAAATTGGGGTTGCTAACAAATATGGAATGCGAATCACTTAACTTATGTGTACTGTGATCAATGTTGGGGATATCGCTTATCAGGAACTTATCAGTCGACCCATGATAAGGGGTAAATCGGCCATTTTACCGGCATATCCGCCGATTTATCGCCATATCGGCTGATTTATCGGCCGATTTATCTTATCGGTCAGACAACGGTAAGCGATAAATCGGTCGATTTATCAGAATATCGGAAGATATCTTGAACAGTGACTGTGATATGAGATTGTTAGCTTGAGAGTATGTATTTCCAAGTCACAATGCTTGCTTTGGTTTTTGAATGACATAGAAAGTGACACTTGAATAGTGACCTTGCATGCAAAAAACCTGTAGGTGCATTGTACAAAAGAGATACCAAACCGGATAGTATATCTCTGGAAGGTATGGCAAGAGATTGAGCATTTTAATTGCTACTTGAACTAAATGGCAAAACGTTGCCTAGAATTGAACTTGGACTGAACTCGATGACAGTTGTTGCCTAGAACTAAACCTGCCAACTAATGCTTGCTTCACTCTCATTTAAGTTAAGTGATTGCCAAAAACAAGTAAACAACATCACTTCACCACGACCCAATGAAAAGATCATCTATAATTGGTCCCTGGAAATTAAATAAAAAGGTAAGATTACCATATGAGCAAGATTTTGTCATCTGTAGATTTCTGAACTATATGAGAAAGATTATACCGTCAACAACTAAGTGAAGCTAAGATTGGTCCCATTGTCCTTATAAAATCTATCATCTGTAGCTTGTGCACCACTACTATGTGCCACTTCATCCACCTCTTGTATCTTCCAATGAAAGAAAATTCGAGGGACACGAGAATTAATTAACATAATGATAAACTTGAAAGCACTATTATTCTTTAGGAACATACCTCTTCCCTGAACTGTAATGTAGTTCCATTTTCTCTTCTTTTCCTAGCCTTGTGCAACTTATCGAGCTATTTTTTTGTTTTGATCTTTTATTTTGGACCTCCTTTTTCTTCAGGCATGCATTAGTCAATAGGTCATTTGGTGGGCTAGCATTTGTGGGAATTGTACATCGATACCCAGATGTGCTTGTATATTCATTTATCTTGTCTTCAATTTGCTTGCCAAGAATGTCAAGTGTGATGTCTACTAGCACAATGCATTCTCGAAAGTTGGCTGCTTGATGTGCCAATTTTTGAAATTTGAGGGATACATATCTGTAGCTAAGCAAGGCATCCATATTTGGATTTTCGATTATATTTCTTCCCTCGTTGTCTTCTAGAGTTTCACTCCGTGCTTCCCATGTCCACCGCATTAACACATAATGTGGAGGTATTGACTTAATATTCATCAAGTCAAGAACTTTAAGAGCATGTCCACAATATACCAAATCTATCAAATTGCTGGCAGCTGCACTCAGCCGTTTGCTTCAAAGGATCACCAATAACTTTATGCTCTTCCTCAAGGGTAAAATCTCCTACTAGATATTCATTACAACTATCCAATGCCTTGGAACATGCTGCTAAGGATCTTTGATATTCACCTTGAAAAGCTTCAAATATACCAGCTGTATACACCTTGCTAGCATGCACCAATCACTAGTGGAAAAAGTGCGAGCCACAACTTTCGTTGGTGGTGGGCCGATTCCCAGCAACGCCAGCACTATTTTTTTAAATAGTGGTGGCGTCGGACAATTTGGTACGACATTGCTACTACCATATCGTTGGCGTATATTATTTCTTGCACGCCATAAATATTTTTTGAGTTTTTTTATGTGTGCTACCGTTTTCTATGGCGTGGCCCATTAGGCCTACGCCAGCACTATCCATTAGGCCCACGCCAGCAAAAAAAACTGCCCTGTCCAGTAAAAACCAGTACTCCGATTCACTATGAACTCACATCGAACACCCTTCTTCTTCGTCCCCCCTTCTCGACCAGCGCCGCCGCCGCCACCCGACCACGCCGCTCTTCGCTGCCGGAACTGCGCGGCCGCTGCCAACTCCGGCAAGGAGGTGAGATCTTCCCTCTTCCCCTCGCGAACCTTCTTCCCCTCCCAAGCGCGTCTCCCTCCGGTGGCGGATCTGAGCTAGAAAATTTCTTTTGATAGATGGAGTAGATGATTGGTTCATATATGAATGGATATGATATCTCTTTGATAGATGGATGGATGAATGGATAATATTAGTTTTTTTATATTAGTACTGTGATATTTAGTAGAAATTGATTTATTTGTACAAATTGATATATTTAGTAGAAATGGATAGAATGTGTTATGTGTAGAATGGGAGTTTTGATTGGTAGTTTCTTTAGAAATGTGCACTGAAGAAATCAGGGCAAGTCCTCATGTTCCAAAAAATTTAGGCTGATAATTTGTTATAACTATCATCCGGTTCCAAAAGAAAGAGAAAATAGCATTGGAAGTTAAATTGGAAGGTCTGTTTACAAAGGCTTTTCTATCGGGCTATTGTAACACCCCATGTCATTAGCCACAGTAATCACTTTTGATAATGACAAGTCAGCTAGATTAACAGTGCATGATCATCATTTGCATCATATTGCATTTCAACTCCTAGTTCAAACTTCAAGTAAATTCAAAGTGGAAAATAAAAGTTGTTCAAAACAGAAACTAAAATGTTCAATAAATAGCAAATAATTCAGAGGCAATTATAAAATTGTAACCAACTTTATTGAGATTGCATAAGTGACCCTAACAGCCTCAAACAGTGACTGAAAACAATATTTAATAACCTTTTCATTAATCCAAAATTAATATGGAATAGTATTTACCCAAAACCAGTTTTTGGTGATAGAATATGTTGCACTGTGATTTATGGTCTAGGTCTCATATTTTACAAAACCCATTTAATGCCCAAACAATTTACAAAACAGAAAAGAAAAGAAAACAGAAAAACGGAAAATAGAAAAAGGCCTAAAACCTACTGTGCACTTAGGCCTACCGTCTACAGCGCCGGCCCAGCCCATCCCGCGCCGTCTCCCACCTCGCACTGCTCCTCCCCGAGCCGCTGTCGCCGCGAGCGCGCTCCCGCAACCGGCCCTCCCTTCCGCCTGCTCGACAGCGGCATCGCGCCTGCCGCTGGGAGGATAAGAGCATCTCCCGCAACCCCCCTGGCGCCTCCCTCGCCCCATTTTCACCCTCCCTCCCTCGCTCTCCGCCATGGCCGAGCGCCTTCCTCGCCGCCGTTCGCAGAAGGCGCGGCCACCGTCGCCCGTGCACCTCTCCGATGAGCCCGTCCGCTCCGCCGTGGACCTCTGCTTCGACTACGCTGCCGGACCTCCTCCTCGCCTCCACCTCGGCCACTGCATCGACCTCGCCGTCGATCTACGCCACCGGCCCACCCCGAGCCCACTGCCCAGTCCCCACGCTCCCCCGGAGAGCTCCTGTGCGTGACGCGCCCTCCCCTGCCTCCCCTAGTCGCCTGTAGCGCCCGCTCCGCATTCGACCGAACCGCTCCGCCGCCTGGCCTCATCGCCGGCGTGGCCACAGCGACCATTTGGTCCCGTGCGTGCCTCCATTGTGTTTGCCGCATCGCGTAGGCCTCGCTTCGCCCTTTAGATCGCTCGAACGCGCGCCGTTTTATCGATCCCGTACCTCGCCCGAAGCACCTCGCCGCCGGCGAGCTCGTGGCACTCAGCTCCGGCCACCACAGCACCTCGCACCGCCGCCATTCGACGCGCGACGCCGAGCAGCGTCGAACGCGCCCAACCCCAGCCCCTTAGGCCCCCTGTGCGCGAAACCCGAGCACCTCCCGAGCCGTGCCGCCGCGTTTGGCTCGCCGGAGTCAACTCCGGCGTGTCTCCGGCCGGCCCCGACGTGGCGCTGACCTGGCCGCCCTCGTGCCACTGACCGATGGGCGCCACTGGGCCCCGTTGACCTTGGTCAACGCTGACTGGGCGCCCCTGTCTCGCTGACATGCGGGCCCCACCCCGATTAAAGGAATTAATAAAAAGAATAATTAGTTAGTTAGTTAATTAGTTAATTAACTGACTAAACACTCACTGAGCAGTAGGGCCCACCGTCTAATTAAGTTAATTAGATTAAACTAACTCTGTTTAGTTAGCACTGTCACTCACATGTGGGTCCCACTGGACCCACCTGTCTGGTTTGACTGGTCAACCGACCAGTTGACCTGCTGACGTCACTCTGATGTCATGCTTGCGTCATCATCTACTATTCTGGATAATTCGATTTTAATTAAATAATTAAATTCCAGAAAATAATTAAAACTTTAGAAAATCATATAAAATAATCCGTAACTCCGATGAAAATAATTTATATATGAAAGTTGCTCAGAATTTCGAGACGAATCCAAATATGTGGTCCGTTCATCTGTCAGATGCCCCTAGCTACCTGAACATGGAACTTTTAGACCGATTTCAATAAATGAATAGTGCCCAACTTTAATTAAATAAATCCGAATAAATTCCTAAATTAACTAAAGCATTTAGTTAGGCAGTAGAACACCCCGGCATATCATTTAGACATGTCATGCATATTGTTTGCATTTTGTTGTGAATTTATTGATTCTCTCCCCCTCCTTCTCTCTCGATAGACGCCGAGACCGACGCCGTTGCAGCGGAGTACGACTATGCTCCAGACGAGCAGCCCGTTGACGACCCCTCTCTCTTGCCAGAGCAACCAGGCAAGCCGCCCCCCCTTGAGCATCCAGATATCGCCCATTCCATTTCTCCTGCTTGCATTAGATTTTGCTACTGTTACTGTTTGTTCCTATTCTGATGCATAGCCTGCTTTTGTAACCTGTTTATTGCTACCTTACCTGTCTATGTTAAACTGCTTAGTATAGGTTGGTAGTGAACCATCAGTGACCCCCACTACCTTACCCTTGTTGCCCCTGCTTGATCATCGACGGCTCGATCAATGTGATCGTCGACCAGAGACCGACACATCACTTCACCCCCCTTAGTTGTATGACTCTGTATAGTTACTATCGAGTGCCGAGGGTGATACCTCGTAACGCACTCCTGATGAATACTCTGCAGTGTAGCTGTTTGGTCGTGGTCATCGAGGGTGATTCCTCCTTCTCCACTTCCGATACGACTATGTCGTGCAACCCCTCAGTGTGAACCTCGAGGGTGATGCCTCATACGTTCACCCTGATGATTTCATCGAGTGGAATCCACCGAGGGTGATTCCTCGGGGTTTCCCCCTTGATGTTATGACCACACGGTTACTTTGACCTTGTTACAGGCGGGTCGACCCTGATGGGTGCCCGCAGGGGATCTATGTTGTCGGGTGTGCCGGAAGGGCACTCGAGTGTGATATTGTCGCGGAGCTGCAGAAACTCTGATCGTCTCCGCGTGTTACTAAATCAGCCTATCGGATTTGGGTATTTAATCTGAGTGGGTCGACGTGCCCTATACGCACTACCACCACGCGGGATTATGGTTTATGGGGCCCTCTACGTCGTACGTTCCTCCCGAAAGCTCATCAGACGTCATGTTTCACCGTGCGGGCTGATCGCCGGGAATGGGCTGGATACTTCACTGACGAGTTCAGTGCCGCGTCTGCACCCCGGCCAGCCACGCAACACGCAGGATGCCCAGGGCGATGGCCCAAGACCTCTGGGTGCATAGGTTAGTCCGGCGTGCTGACCTCTCTGCTGAGCCTAGGTAGGGCGCTGCTTCGTGTTGATCTTCCGAGGCCGGGCATTACCCAGCAAGTGTGTCCGACCAGAGTTGATCGAGCGTGTTGGGTAACAGTAGTGCACCCCTGCAGGGAAGAATAATCTATCGATAGCCGGTCCTACGGTAAAGGACACTCAGTTTGTATATCCCGATCTACTACTTGAACTGGATACTTGTTACTTAATTGAAGCTTCGGGATCGCTTTCTCGCAGGGAGTCGAGGAAGGATCTCTAGGCTTTACTTCAACCTGTTTGCTTAATAAAATGCTATTCTACTCTCTTCTACTGCTGCAAGATGGTGCCTTCGTGAAGATGTTTGAAGATGCTAGTCTTCGATAGGACTAGGCCTTCTCTCTATTCTGGCATTTTTGCAGCCTAGTCCACATATACAGCCTTTCCCCTTTGATAATGTTGCATATGTAGTGTAGATCCTTGCTTGCTGAGTACTTCGGATGAGTACTCACGGTTGCTTTGTTACTTCTTTTTCCCCATACCCCACTTTGATGATACATCAGACGATGGAGCCCCGGAGCCGGATGCCACCTCAGGAGCTTACTACCAGGAGGGTCCAGACGGTACTTACTACTGGATCGAGCCAGCCGACCAGGAGTAGGATCGGAGGCTCCCAGGCAGGAGGCCTTCGCCTTACAATCTAGAGTCGTTGTTTGTGCTAGCCTTCTTAAGGCAAAACTTGTCTAACTATGTCTGTACTCAGATAATATTTGTATGGCTGACTTATGTATTCGGATCCTCGTGATCCCTGGTCTGTAATATTGTGGATCTCCGTTTATTTGTGTTAGAGTTGTGTTGTGATATCTTCCCGTGAGTCCCTGTGCTTGATCATGCATGTTTGCGTGTATGATTAGTGCACGATTGAGTCAGGGGCGTCACAAGATGGTATCAGAGCCGACTGGTTGTAGGAAGCCCCCTTCCAATTCCTTGGTCGAAGTTGAGTCTAGACATCGAAAAACTAATTTACTAACTTGGATGTGTGCCTTATGGGCCCACGTCGCCAACTGGGTGGTATTAGGATCTTTTATTCCTCGTCTATACTCTGGGACTCTGATCTCTCTTCTATTCGGGTTAAATGATTTTACTAACGCCGGCACTTAGGATTTCGTAAATCTCGTCTACCCGGAGAGCTGGATATCTGTGCGATTTCCCTGTCATTGATCTGATTAGTATGATAATCATTTTCCTTTCCATTGTTTTGCTTAACCTTTCTCTCTGAGTTGTGTTAAACTTCTCATTGTCATTTGACAAACCTGAATTTCCTCTGTTTCAGATGGATCGTTTGTTTCCACCACGTCCTACGACATAGCTTGTGCTTCATACTTGAGCTCGTGATGCCCCTGGGTTTCTAGCTGTCCTGATCGCCCTCCTGACCAGACTTGGCTACCGCTGGTACCCCGAGTACATGGTCTACGAGGATTACCGCGAGTTCAACCAGGAGCAGTACCATGCTGATGTTCGTATCTATGATCAGCAATATGACTCAGACACTGAGCTGCACCTTTTCCACGGTATCGGCGTGACGATTGAGATGGCAGTCCATGATGCCGCCTACTCTGCTGTCGCACGTCTCCGAGGAGAGTTCAGCAGTATCCTGGATGCCTCTGAGTTCCGATACATTCCGTATGCCCCTGCTGGAGATGCTACTGGATACTACACAGCTATCTGTGCCCCGTACGAGCCTCGTCGCTATGACCCGCGCATTCTGATTCAGTGCACTCAGGCTCTGGATCGCACTGTTCGGGCTCTTGCCGTCGAGTTGGTTGCCACTCGAGCACGTCTCTACGATGCTATGACACAGTTGCTACCCGCTGTTCGTGCAGGGATACATCCGGAGCACATCCTTTGTCCGCGTAGGACTCAGATGTATACTGGTATTGATTGGCCTGCTGTTGGAGGTCACACACCTGCACGTGGACCTCTTCTTACAGCTCGAGACCGGGTTCTGCATCAGAGTGCACATGGAGCGCAGGATCCTACCGCGACGAACATTCATCGTCCGCACTCGCAGTTACCCCGTTTCAGTGGTTATCCCCGACGTTGATGTAGCCTTTGCTATGTCTCGTTGTGTACTTCCTTACCGCGTGCCTGTGCGCCGCCTAGCATGACTAGTTTTTAAATTACGTCGTTATGCTGTCCACATGTACCCGACGCTGTGTATGGATCTGTATGTCTTAATTGACTACTATTATGTATCTGTTACACTACTTAATTGTTGTCGAGTTACATCATGCTTGTCGCTAAACACTCACAATTTCTTTTACTAAACTGCCCCTATTGATACTTAGCAGGATGGTTAGACCAGGTGGTCGTGGTCATGGTCGTGCCCCTAAACGCCCACCACCGCCAGACTATATGGCAGCTATGATGCAACAATTCGAGCTCAACCGTCAGTTCATGACCGGAATCATGGCTCAGTTTCCGCATCAGAACAACCAGAACTAGAACCCTGCTTCAATAACTTTGACAGAGTTTATGCGACTCAACCCCACTCAGTTCCGCAACTCTGACAAGCCACTGGATGCTGATGACTGGCTCCGCGACATCACTCACGAGATGGAATCTGCTAATGTTGCCCCTGCCAACTTCGTCACCTTCACGACCTTTTTCCTAAAGGGTCCCGCTGCTCAATGGTGGGACACGCACAAGCGTACACTGCCTGCTGGAACAATAGTTACCTGGTACGAGTTCTAGGCTGCTTTCCGCGCCCGTTATATTCCTCGGGGAATTATGGACAGGATGAAAACCCAGTTCCGCAACCTCACTCAGGGCAACAAGACTGTCGAAGCTTATCAGCGGGAATTTCTTGACCTCTCCCGCTATGCTAAAGAAGACATCGCCACGGATGCCCGTAGACAAGAGAAGTTTCGTAATGGACTCCACCCAGACCTCGAACTTGCCCTTGCTGCTCAAGACTTCAACGACTTTTCTACTCTTGTGAACAAGGCTATTCTGGTTGAGACCGCTCAGATGAAGCATAAGGACTCGCAGAAGCGCTATCGTGATGCTGGCTCATCTTCGGGCTCAGCACAGAAGCGTCGAGTCTGGATTCCCAACAACGTGTTCCGCCCAAATGCCCCTGCACCAGAGAACAACTATGCTGCACCACGTCTGCCTCCTCCCCCACCGAGGCAGCCAAGAGCTCAAGCTATTCAAAACAATGCTCCTCTTCGTCCTGAAGATGGTCTGTGCTTCAAGTGCCGCAAACCAGGTCACCAGGCTAAGGACTGCCGCCAGACTCAGAATTAGTTGGCTTTTCCTCATACTGGCCGTGGCAATGGTCGTGGCAACAATCAGGCCCGCAACTATAATACTGGGTCTGCTGCACATGGTCGTGGACACGCTTACAACATTGATATTGAAGAAGTCCAGGATCAACCTGCTACTGTGATGGGTACCCTTCTCGTTAACTCAGTACCCGCTTTTGTATTATTTGATTCAGGAGCGTCGCATTCATTCATGTCAGAAGCATTTGCATTATCGCATGACATTGCATTTCAAAAGATGAACCTCCCAGTAGTTATCCGCACCCCTGGCGGCCAGTGTCAAACCACTATGATGGCACATAATGTCCCCGTTGAAATTAAAGGGTTGGAATTCCTTGTTTTGCCCATTATTCTGAAGTCTTCCACCATAGACCTCATCCTCGGAATGGATTGGTTGAAAGCTCATATAGCTTCGATCAATTGTGCCACTAAAGTCGTCCAACTTCTTCACCCCTCCGATGAGATAGTGAACTACACCGCCCGAATTACTCAGAACGCTGAAGCTCAGATATATGCCCTGAATGCTTTGAACGCCTCACCTCTGGAAGGGATCGAGAACGTTCCTGTCGTTCGAGATTTTCCGGACGTTTTTCCAGAAGAACTTCCAGGAATACCCCCGGTTAGAGCTGTCGAGTTCGTCATCGACTTGAAGCCTGGCACTACCCCTATTGCGAAGCGTCCTTACAAGATGCCGCCGCATGAACTCCTTGAACTTATGGAAGAAATTGACAAGCCACTTAAGAAAGGTTTCATCCGCCCCAGTTCCTCTGCTTGGGGAGCACCTTCACTCTTCGTTAAGAAGAAGGATGGAACTAACCGATTGGTTCATGATTATCGGCCCATTAACCAAGCCACAATCCAGAATAAATACCCACTGCCCCGGATCAATGATCTTTATGATCAGCTTGCTGGATCCTCTATCTTCTCGAAACTCGACTTGAGGTTGGGTTATCATCAGATCCGTGTTCGCGAAGAGGATATTCCGAAGACTGCCTTTGTCACTCGATATGGCTCTTATGAGTACACCGTTATGTCATTTGGCTTAACAAATGCTCCAGCAACCTTCTCCCGGTTGATGAACTATATCTTCATGGATTACCTCGACAAATTCGTCGTGGTTTATTTGGATGATATCCTTATATATTCCAAGAATGAAGAAGAACATGTTGAACATCTTCGGCTTGTATTGGAGAAGCCACGAGAACATCAGTTGCATGCTAAATTCTCCAAGTGTGAGTTCTGGTTATCTGAAGTGACCTACCTTGGTCACGTGATTTCCAAGGATGGAATTGCTGTTAACCCGGAACGAGTTCAGGCTATTATTGATTGGACTCCCCCTAAGAATGTCAAGCAAGTCAGGAGTTTTCTCGGACTCGCTAGTTATTGCCGTCGATTCGTTGAGAACTTTTCCAAGATCGCAAAGCCACTTACGAACCTGCTCCACAAAGGTGTTAAATTTGAGTGGACAGAAAAATGCCAAGAAAGCTTTCAGACACTTAAAGATAAGTTAACATCTGCCCTAGTGCTAGCACCCCCGGATTCCCAAAAGGATTTCGTGATATACTGTGATGCATCTCGTCAAGGATTAGGCTGTGTCCTAATGTAAGAGCGTAAGGTGATTGCTTATGCCTCTCGACAATTGCGTCCTCATGAAGAAAATTACCCAGTGCATGAGCTTGAACTTTCTGCGGTTATTTATGCCCTGAAGCTATGGCGACATTACCTTCTCAGTAACCATTGCGAGATATACACGGATCATCAAAGTTTGAAGTATCTATATACTCAACCAGATCTGAACCTTCGTCAACAAAGATGGCTCGAGACAATTGCCGATTATGATATGAATATCTCATACACCCCTGGCAAGGCTAATGTAATGGCCGATGCTTTGAGTCACAAGGCGTATTGCAGCAACCTTATGGTTCAGGAAGCACAACCTATGCTTTATGAAGAGCTTCGCAAATTGAACCTCCATATTGTTCCACATGGTTATCTCAATACCCTGGTTGTTGAACCAGATTTAGAACACAACATTAAGATTATACAAAAGTATGACTCTGAAGTGGAAAGGATTAAGCGATACCTCGAAAAAGGAAAGCCGTCGAAATTCCATCTTGATAGTGATGGGATCCTATTCTTCCAACACCGTCTCTTCGTACCCAAATTCAAGGATGAGAGGGAAAATGTTATGAAAGAAGCTCATGACACTCCTCTGTCAATTCATCCTGGTAGCACAAAGATGTACCATGACATTTGTCAGAGATACTGGTGGCCTAATATGAAGCGAGACATTGCTCGTTATGTTTCTGAGTGTGACGTTTGCCGCCGCATTAAAGCAGAACATCAAAGGCCTGCTGGAACTCTGCAACCGCTTGATATTCCTGAATGGAAATGGGACAAAGTCCAAATGGATTTCATTACTGGTTTTACCAGGTCTCAGAAGGGTCATGATGCTATTTTTGTCGTCATTGACCGATTCTCCAAGGTTGCTCACTTTCTGCCAGTCAAGGAGACAATCACTGCTAGACAGTTAGCAGACTTGTATGTTTCCCGAATTGTGTCACTCCACGGTGTTCCGTTGGAGATCAGTTCAGACCGTGGCAGTCTCTTTACCTCCAGATTCTGGAAAGGTTTCCAAGAAGCTATGGGAACTCATCTGTCGTTCAGTACCGCCTTTCACCCTCAGTCACAGGGTCAAGTCGAACGAGTTAATCAAGTGCTCGAAGATATGCTTCGAGCTTGTGTCATCTCCTTCGGTAAGAAATGGGAGGAATCTCTCCCGTATGCCGAATTCTCTTACAACAATAGCTATCAAGCTAGTCTGAAGATGGCACCGTTTGAAGTTCTTTACGGACGTAAGTGTCGAACCCCTCTGAATTGGTCAGAAACTGGGGAACGCTCACTCGTCGGACCGGACATTGTTCAGCAAGCTGAAGAATAAGTCCGCATCGTCCGTGAACATCTGAAAACTACTCAGTCTCATCAGAAGAGCAACTATGACCGAAAGCACCAGGAAATGGTCTATCAGCCTGGCGAGCAAGCTTACCTCCGCGTCACTCCGTTGAAAGGCACTCATCGGTTCGGAATCAAAGGAAAGTTAGCTCCTCGCTACATTGGCCCGTTCCGTATTCTTGCCCGTCGAGGAGAAGTGGCATATCAGTTGCAATTGCCCCCAAATCTTTCTCAAGTGCATGATGTTTTTCATGTGTCCCAACTTCGTCGCTGCTTCAAGGATCCTATTCGAGTTGTGGATCATGAAATGCTTGAATTGCGGGAAGATCTGTCTTATCTAGAATATCCCATCCGTATTCTTGATCAAGCTGAACGCCGAACTCGTCAAAAGTCAATCAAATTCCTCAAGGTTCAGTGGTCGAATCATTCTGAAGATGAAGCCACTTGGGAACGCGAGGATCGTCTTCGCAAAGAATACCCCGCTTTCTTTCAGTCTTCCTCTTAATTCTCGGGACGAGAATTCTTGTTAGATGAGGAGAATTGTAACACCCCATGTCATTAGCCACAGTAATCACTTTTGATAATGACAAGTCAGCTAGATTAACAGTGCATGATCATCATTTGCATCATATTGCATTTCAACTCCTAGTTCAAACTTCAAGTAAATTCAAAGTGGAAAATAAAAGTTGTTCAAAATAGAAATTAAAATGTTCAATAAATAGCAAATAATTCAGAGGCAATTATAAAATTGTAACCAACTTTATTGAGATTGCATAAGTGACCCTAACAGCCTCAAACAGTGACTGAAAACAATATTTAATAACCTTTTCATTAATCCAAAATTAATATGGAATAGTATTTACCCCAAACCAGTTTTTGGTGATAGGATATGTTGCACTATGATTTATGGTCTAGGTCTCATATTTTACAAAACCCATTTAATGCCCAAACAATTTACAAAACAGAAAAGAAAAGAAAACAGAAAAACGGAAAATAAAAAAAGGCCTAAAACCTATTGTGCACTTAGGCCTACCGTCTACAGCGCCGGCCCAGCCCATCCCGCGCCGTCTCCCACCTCGCACTGCTCCTCCCCGAGCCGCTGTCGCCACGCGCGCTCCCGCAACCGGCCCCCCCTTCCCCCTGCTCGACAGCGGCATCGCGCCTGCCGCTGGGAGGATAAGAGCATCTCCCGCAACCCCCCTGGCGCCTCCCTCGCCCCATTTTCACCCTCCCTCCCTCGCTCTCCGCCATGGCCGAGCGCCTTCCTCGCCGCCGTTCGCAGTAGACGCGGACACCGTCGCCCGTGCACCTCTCCGACGAGCCCGTCTGCTCCACCGTGGACCTCTGCTTCGACTACGCTGCCGGATCGAGCCCGGGAGCCCCTCGCGTTGCCGCATTCCTCCTCGCCTCCGCCTCGGCCACCGCATCGACCTCGCCGTCGATCTACGCCACCGGTCCACCCCGAGCCCACTGCCCAGTCCCCGCGCTCCCCCGGTGAGCTCCTGCGCGTGACGCGCCCTCCCCTGCCTCCCCTAGTCGCCTGTAGCGCCCGCTCCGCGTTCGGCCGAACCGCTCCGCCGCCTGGCCTCATCGCCGGCGTGGCCACGGCGACCATTTGGTCCCGTGCGTGCCTCCGTTGTGTTTGCCGCACCACGTAGGCTTCACTTCGCCCTTTAGATCGCTCGAACACGCGCCGTTTTATCAATCCCGTACCTCGCCCGAAGCACCTCGCCGCCGGCGAGCTCGTGGCACTCAGCTCCGGCCACCACAGCACCTCGCACCGCCGCCATTCGACGCGAGACGCCGAGCCGCGTCGAATGCGCCTAACCCCAGCCCCTTAGGCCCCCTGTGCGCGAAACCCGAGCACCTCCCGAGCCGCGCCGCCGCGTTTGGCTCGCCGGAGTCAACTCCGGCGCGTCTCCGGCCGGCCCCGACGTGGCGCTGACCTGGCCGCCCTCGTGCCACTGACCGATGGGCCCCACTGGGCCCCGTTGACCTCGGTCAACGCTGACTGGGCGCCCCTGTCTCGCTGACATGCGGGCCCCACCCCCATTAAATGAATTAATAAAAAGAATAATTAGTTAGTTAGTTAATTAGTTAATTAACTGACTAAACACTCACTGACCAGTAGGGCCCACCGTCTAATTAAGTTAATTAGATTAAACTAACTCTGTTTAGTTAGCACTTTCACTAACATGTGGGTCCCACTGGACCCACCTGTCTGGTTTGACTGGTCAACCGACCAGTTGACCTACTGATGTCACTCTGATGTCATGCTTGCGTCATCATCTACTATTCTGGATAATTCGATTTTAATTAAATAATTAAATTCCAGAAAATGATTAAAACTTCAGAAAATCATATAAAATAATCCGTAACTCCGATGAAAATAATTTATATATGAAAGTTGCTCAGAATTTCGAGACGAATCCAAATACGTGGTCCGTTCATTTGTCAGATGCCCCTAGCTACCTGAACATGGAACTTTTAGACCGATTTCAATAAATGAATAGTGCCCAACTTTAATTAAATAAATCCGAATAAATTCCTAAATTAACTAAATCATTTAGTTAGGCAGTAGAACACCCCGGCATATCATTTATACATGTCATGCATATTGTTTGCATTTTGTCGTGAATTTATTGTTTCTCCCCCCTTCCTTCTCTCTCTATAGACGCCGAGACCGACGCCGTTGCAGCGGAGTACGACTACGCTCCAGACGAGCAGCCCGTTGACGACCCCTCTCTCTTGCCAGAGCAACCAGGCAAGCCCCCCCCCCTGAGCATCCAGATATCGCCCATTCCATTTCTCCTGCTTGCATTAGATTTTGCTACTGTTACTGTTTGTTCCTATTCTGATGCATAGCCTACTTTTGTAACCTGTTTATTGCTACCTTACCTGCCTATGTTAAACTGCTTAGTATAGGTTGGTAGTGAACCATCAGTGACCCCCACCACCTTACCCTTGTTGCCCCTGCTTGATCATCGACGACTCGATCAATGTGATCGTCGACCAGAGACCGACACATCACTTCACCCCCCTTAGTTGTATGACTCTGTATAGTTACTATCGAGTGCCGAGGGTGATACCTCGTAACGCACTCCTGATGAATATTCTGCAGTGTAGCTGTTCGGTCGTGGTCATCGAGGGTGATTCCTCCTTCTCCACTTCCGATACGACTCTGTCGTGCAACCCCTCAGTGTGAACCTCGAGGGTGATGCCTCATGCGTTCACCCTGATGATTTCATCAAGTGGAATCCACCGAGGGTGATTCCTCGGGGTTTCCCCTTGATGTTATGACCACACGGTTACTTTGACCTTGTTACAGGCGGGTCGACCCTGATGGGTGCCCGCAGGGGATCTATGTTGTCGGGTGTGCCGGAAGGGCACTCGAGTGTGATATTGTGGCGGAGCTTCAAAAACTCTGATCGTCTCCGCGTGTTACTAAATCAGCCTATCGGATTTGGGTATTTGATCTGAGTGGGTCGACGTGCCCTATACGCACTACCACCACGCGGGATTATGGTTTATGGGGCCCTCTATGTCGTACGTTCCTCCCGAAAGCTCATCAGACGTCACGTTTCACCGTGCGGGCTGATCGCCGGGAATGGGCTGGATACTTCACTAACGAGTTCATTGTCGCGCCTGCACCCCGGCCAGCCACGCAACGCGCAGGGTGCCCAGGGCGATGGCCCAAGACCTCTGGGTGCATAGGTTAGTCCGGCGTGCTGACCTCTCTGCTGAGCCTAGGTAGGGCACTGCTTCGTGTTGATCTTTCGAGGCCGGGCATTACCCAGCAAGTGTGTCCGACCAGAGTTGATCGAGCGTGTTGGGTAACAGTAGTGCACCCCTGCAGGGAAGAATAATCTATCGATAGCCGGTCATACGGTAAAGGACGCTCAGTTTGTATATCCCGATCTACTACTTGAACTGGATACTTGTTACTTAATTGAAGCTTCGGGAATTCTTTCTCGCAGGGAGTCGAGGAAGGATCTCTAGGCTTTACTTCAACCTGTTTGCTTAATAAAATGCTATTCTACTCTCTTCTACTGCTGCAAGATGGTGCCTTCATGAAGATGTTTGAAGATGCTAGTCTTCGATAGGACTAGGCCTTCTCTCTATTCTGGCATTTTTGCAGCCCAGTCCACATATACAGCCTTTCCCCTTTGATAATGTTGCATATGTAGTGTAGATCCTTGCTTGCTGAGTACTTCGGATGAGTACTCACGGTTGCTTTGTTACTTCTTTTTCCCCATACCCCACTTTGATGATACATCAGACGATGGAGCCCCGGAGCCGGATGCCACCTCAGGAGCTTACTACCAGGAGGGTCCATACGGTACTTACTACTGGATCGAGCCAGCCGACCAGGAGTAGGATCGGAGGCTCCCAGGCAGGAGGCCTTCGCCTTTCGATCTAGAGTCATTGTTTGTGCTAGCCTTCTTAAGGCAAAACTTGTCTAACTATGTCTGTACTCAGATAATATTTGTATGACTGACTTATGTATTCGGATCCTCGTGATCCCTAGTCTGTAATATTGTGGATCTCCGTTTATTTGTGTTAGAGTTGTGTTGTGATATCTTCCCGTGAGTCCCTGTGCTTGATCGTGCATGTTTGCGTGTATGATTAGTGCACGATTGAGTCGGGGGCGTCACAGCTACGTGGCATATGAATCTGGCACTTGTCGGGCTTTTCTATCGATTGATCCTCTATAAATTGGAAGGTCTATTTACAAAGGCTTATTCCTTAATGACCCACTCAAGTAGGATCATCGTCGTTCATATTGTAAAATTTCTATAGACCAACATATCTAGTTTGCTATGCAATTTGCTGTTGTAGGTCACCACATGCTATCTAGTTTGCTATATATAGGTCAACCCTCGACATTGAGATGCATGCTATCTAGTTTGATTAGTTCTATACATTGCAATATTTGAACTACTTTTCATTGGTGTCAATATTCAGTGATATGAAATTGCATATTATCTTGATCGTATACGATGTGTTTGCAGGTCATGGCCAATTCTGGAGGCAACAACGAGTCAGTGCGTGATGTGGGCATGGCCAACAATGAATTCTTAGACACTTATGAGTATATCATCAAGAGCGTGCAAGGGGCAAATGACGGGCTAAAGGTGGAGATTAAAGAGATACACAAGGAGACTATTCGGCTCGTTAAGGAGACTATTCGGCTCGTTAAGGAGACTAATAAGCTGAGGGACGAGAGGGACAAGCTCGCCGAGGATCGTGATAAACTGAAGGAGGAGAGAAAATTTCTCAGGACTGAGAGGATTGACCTCAAGATGGCCATAGATCGGTTCAAAAGAAATGGAGAGGGGAATAGAAAGAAGCTTTGCCAACTGAGCATGCTCCTTGAGGAGGATTAGTTTTTAAACTAGCTAGATCCATCTTATTAGTAGTTGATGATGATCGAGTAACTGAGTACTAGCTTGATGAGCAATTTTTGTGAAGTTTACTTAACTTGTTAAGTTCATGAGCCTCTTCTGTTAATGAGTATCTATTAACTAAGTAGCTAGTGTTGATGAGCATTTTTTTTATTAACAAAAAATCATTTGCTGGCATTGGCCAAGGAGGCACGCCAGAGTTAAGATGAGCTTACTGCTGACGTTGGACAGGTGACACGCCAGCACCGCATAGGATACTGCTGATGTGTCCACCAACGCCACCACTACTTTTTAGCAATGGCGCCATATTAGTGGCGTCGTGTGTCTACGCTAGCAAGACAGTTTTTGGCACGCCATAGCTAGGCTTTTCTGCACTAGTGAATATATGTAGTGGTCTCTTCATACATATTTTAGGCAACATTTTCCTTGATTCAAATTCTGAATTCAGTTCATTGTTCCTTTTTTCCTTGCACCACTCTTTCAAAATGCTTAAAGAACCAAATGATATCAAAATCCGATTTGAAATGGATTTTCAAGTCATTGTTTAGACTCTCACTCAATTGTGTACTTCTCATTCCTCATGTGAAGGCATCTTTCATATAACATTCAGCCCATTTTCTTTTAACTTATATATACTATCCAACCAAGTTTGCTTGCTCACCTTTTTCCTGATGAGATCAAAATTTTGTTCAAATTCTGCCATGTCTTCGTACTCAAACATGCACGCACTAAAATCTGCTAGAATACTTGGTTCTTCATTCTCCTCTTCTTTCTTCTCCTTCTTCTTTTTCTTCTCTTTTTCCTCCCTTCATTATTTTCTTCATTCTCCTCTTCGTGTAGATGCTTGACAGCATTTTGCATGATATGAAAGGTGCATAATCCATGCCTTGTTTCTGCAAACACTTCTCCAACCGCCTTTCCCATTGCAGAATCTTGATCCGTATAGCATGTTTTAGGATGCTTTCCATTATGAGCTTTTAGAAAGGTTTCAAACAACCACTGGAAGGATTCAAATCTTTCATCATACATAAGAGCAGCGCCGAAAATTACAGTTTCTCTAAAATAATTGAATCCCACAAATACACCAAAAGGCCTACTTTTCTTGTTTGTTCCAAAAGTGGTATCAAAACTAACAACATCACCAAAATGTGCATAGTCCATGATCATTCTAGCATCAGCCCAAAATATGTTTGCTATTTGTTCCTCACAGTCCTGCATATTGAAATGATGGGTTTGCCGCAATGTTTGTCTTGAAAATACTTGAGCATGCTACCTGCTTGGCCATATTCATCTCTCGTTGTCTCTTCGTCCGCAAATAGTTCTTCCGATCATGAAGGGTGTAGCTAATATTGAGAGGTCCGTCAACTTGGCGACTAGCCAACTCATGTGCAGCTTTTGGTCCAATTCCCGCATCATCCGCTGTTTCAATTTCAAAGGCTTGTAGCTCTGAAATTTTCCTTTGTGACACCATCAAGTGTAAGGTCTCCGGCAGGTGTAGTGTTTGATTGTGTTTCAAAACCAACTTAGGCACTTGCAGATTTCCCTTCTTTCTGTCCATTTTCAGATTTATGTAGACTTGACATTCAGTTCTAGTTTCAGCGCGAGGACACTTGGTTAAATGATCCCTTTTGTCTTGCGATCGAAGTCCCTCATTTGCATAAACAAATCTACATGATGTAATCTTGCCATCGGATGATCTTTTGTTTGTGTACCTTTTCCTGAACTCAAAGCCCTTCTGTCCACTATAGCTAGGCCAAAATGCCCAAGCCTAATCCGAATTACTAAATTCCATGCCAACATGAGGTACCAAACCAGACGGTATAGTTCTACAATAGGAAAAATAACATGAGCAGTGGACATGAACAATGTAGAGAAGATATTAGAACCAATAATACTGAAAAAAAGATGGCACACAAGAAGTAACAATAATACTGAAAATATTAGAACCAAGAATACTGAAAGTAGTAATACTTGGGACAGCTAAAATCTATGAAAGAATTCCTTATTTGACACTGTTTTAAATTTCATTTCCCTATTTAACATCGAAGAAATATTTCCAGCTGCTTGGTACTCATACGTGTTAACCATGGACTCCACCATTAAATAAGACACCGGAATAAATAAAAGGACCGGATAGATGTGTGAGGGTAGAATTGTCATTTCACATGCCATTTAACACTGTTTGCACAAAAAATGGATGGAAGTGTTATATTGAGAACAAAATTTAATGGCTGTGTTAGATAGGGAAGAAATATTTTTTCAGTGTCAAATAGGGAATAAAAGTTTTAGGCAGTGTTAAATAAGGAATTCTCTCAAAATCTATCTGATGGCATACAAGTAAGAAAGTGATTTTGTGATACTTACATGTTGGAATCAAGGCGCCCTATGTTAGCCTTTTCTCTGCCAGCCTCTTCTTCCATCTGAGTTATATAAAATAAATTTCAACCGACAGTTTCTTTCATGACAAAAGGGACAATTTGATCGAGTTCAAAGCAATCTGATGATGAAAAATCGATTAATTTCAGTGGTCCTTCATTAAGAAGACTGCAACAGAAGGACAAAATACAGAGACGTACGAACAAGATTGAAGAGCAGGCAGGTCGTCACCTCCAAGATCGATTCCCTCAGCAAGGCTGCCTTTTCTGTTGGTATGGCACTGTTTGTACATCAAATTTCAACCATCAATTTCTTTCATGATAAAAGGGAAAGCTTGAAAGATTGATCTAATTGTATGAGCTCTTCATGAGGAAGACAACAAGAGGAAGACAAAATACTGAGACATACGCACAAAATCGAAGAGGAGGGCAGCTCTTCCCGATGGAGATCGTTACCTTCAGCGAAGGGAAGGCGGCCTTTTCCGTCGTGATCTCACGCCGTTCTACCTGCTTGCGCGTCCTTCTTTTTTCTGTTCTCGCACCTTTTTCCTCTACCATCACGCTGGACTGGGCTGCATCGTTGTTTGTGGGCTGATTGGGCTCGCTCGATTCAACTGCTGGCTGTAGTTCGCAGTGCGCATCGTCGGATGCTAGATGAACGGCGCTGGTCGTACTACGTCCCTCGGCAGTAATTGGCTTTACGTCAGAGGATCTCGTTCCCATTTTATGCCCAAAGATTCTGTCCCGACTGAGGGCTCAGTTGCATCTCACAAATTATTCAATTTTTTGAAGCGTACTGTCGATATATTCATAACCTCAAGATGCCGCAGATGCTACTCAAGCTCGACATTGCGAGGGCGTTCGACTCGGTGGCGTGGCCATTCCTGCTCGATACGCTTCGGCACCTGGGCTTCAGAAATCGCTGGTGCGAGTGGATCTCCATTTTGCTCTCCACCGCGTCCACGCGGGTGCTTGTTAATGGCGTCCCCGGGCCGCCAATTCTTCATGCCTGTGGTCTTCGGCAGGGGGACCCCATTTCCCCGATGCTCTTCGTCCTTGTCATTGACGTGCTTAACTCGCTTCTCCAGTGAGCCGTCGAACAAGGCCTCCTTCAGCGGTTAACCACGAGGCACCTGGCATCGAGCGTCTCCCTCTATGCAGATGATGTGGTCATTTTCTGTCACCCCGACACTCGCGACATCCGCACCATTCGCTGCTTGCTCGACGTTTTCGGCAAGGTTTCGGGGCTTCGCGCAAAATTCGCCAAGTGCTCTGCCTCGCCCATCCAATGCACTGATGAGCACATCGCCACGATCGCGGCTGGGATGGCCTGCCCAATTGCCCAGTTCCCGGTGAGGTATCTTGGCCTCCCGCTGTCCATTCGCAAGCCTTCGACAACCGATCTCATGCCGCTAGTCGAGAAGCTAGAGAAGAAGCTTTCCACTTGGCTCGGGTCTATGCTCTCCCTTGGGGACCGCCTTGCGCTCTGTAGGCATGTCCTCTGCGCCATGCCCATCCACATCCTCGTCGCCATCGCCGTCAACAGGACCATCCTCACTCGGGTTAACCGAATCATTCGGAGCTTCTTATGGGTCGGGCGTAAGGACGCGCGTGGAGGACAGTGCCGCGTCAATTGGGACCGTGTGTGCTGGCCCACATCTCTCGGCGGCATGGGAATTCGCGACTTGCAGCGCACTGGTGTCGCCCTGCGTGCCCGGTGGCTGTGGCTCCAGCGTACTGACGCGTCGCGCCCCTGGAGTCAGCTTCATCTACCTCACGACCCGGCGGCCATGCAGATATTCCGGGCCTCCACCGTCTGGGAGGTGCGTGACGGTCGAACATGCAAGTTCTGGACCGACACTTGGATTGAGGGCAAGGCCATCTCGAAGCTCGCGCCTCTGGTTTTCTCCATGGTTCCTAAACGATGTCGCCGCGACCGAACGGTGGCAGAGGGCCTGCCTGGGCGCGCTTGGGTGCATGATATTGCTGGCGCACTCGGCCCGGCCGCCCTTGTGCAGTACGTCGACCTTTGGCGTATCATGCAACATACAGCTCTCGAGGCCGGGCCGGACGTGCTACGCTGGAAGTGGATGGAGTCCGGCGCGTACTCTGCCAAGTCCTGCTACCTAGCCCTCTTCCATGGTTCTACTACTGATGCTTCATGGAAGCTTACCTGGAAGACCTGGGCCCCTCTCCGCATCAAGGTCTTCATCTGGCTCGCCTTGCAAGATCGGTGTTGGACAGCTGACCGCCTTGCCCGGCGTGGATTGCCACACAACGACCGGTGTGTACTCTGCGACCAGGCCACCGAGGATATGCACCACCTCTTTTCTGCTTGCCCCTTCTCGCGCCAGATATGGCACGAGGTCCTATCCTGATGCCGTTCGACTGTCGTCATCCCGAGTCCGGACACACCATTCGCGGAATGGTGGATTGATGCTTGTTCTTCATCACCCACAGCCCTACGAAAAGGGCTCAACTCCATCATAGCCCTCATTGCGTGGGCGATTTGGAAGCACCGGAATGGGTGCATCTTTGATCAACTCCAACCCTCCACTGCGAGACTACTCCAGTCCATTCAAGAAGACGCTCGCCTATGGGCTAGCGCCGGCGCCAACGGCTTGGCGAACATGATCTCTGAGAGATAGATTCTAGCTCGATGTACTGGGGACGAGCAGCCCCCTCCTCTAGCTGCTCCGGCTACTTGAGCCCGTGCCAGCTTGTGTACGCATGGCTACTGTAGCCGACATTTGTACTTTTTCACCTCTCCTATCAATGCAATGATACGCAATCTTTGCGTATTCACGAAAAAAAATAAATATATTCAGTTATCTGAAGCATACCGCTTGAGCAGGGTTATAAAGATCGGACGGTCGGAAAGCTTGGACGTGGATCTGCGGCTCCTGTGCTGAGTTGGCTAAGCACGAGGATTAACTGGCTGTAATAGTGGTTCATCAGTCCACTAGTTACTGTTTATGTCACTAGTGTAGCTTCACAGCACTACATAAGCTCTCTTCTGTGGAGTGAATCGGGATCCAGTTCTAGGGTTCTCGTAGCGTACTAGTACTAGCAGAATAGAAATCCCCAATTCTTCCAAGGGTCCCTGTATCAAGGGTTTAATCTTGCGTTTCCTCGTTTCCCTTCACCGACCCCCGCCGCCGGCCGCCGCTACTCCTCCAGCCGTCGCCACTACGCCGCTTGTCCCACCTACTTTAGCTTCTCCCCTCTCTCGCGCTGGCCTTTGCGTCCTACTCCCGCGTCCTCCTACGGCGCTCCCTCCTCCCATCGGCGACGCCCGGCCGCCGTGCCTCTGTCGGGCGGGGGGTAGAAACGGAAGGAATGGCCGGGGAGGAGATCCAGATGCGGCTAGCGATGGCGCCGTCCGTCAGTCCGTGTCCCTCAGCAACCGTGCTGGCGACCTGGACACTTGACAGGGAGATGGATGCTCTGGAACTGGAAGGCCAAGCATACAGGTTTCTTCGCCGCCGGCCAGGAAGAGGGCCACATCGCGGAGTCGCTCTCCTGGCGCTACTAGGTGAGGAAGACCTTCCATCCATGCTATTTTCTGTTCCCATTTGGCCCAGAGGTTTAGATTTGTAGTTCATGTACACAGTTACCTGCTGTTCCCTCATCTATGTAGAAAAAATCTACTCTTTGTGTATCTACATGTTGTTGCATTGCTCACCTGATCAGTCAGCATACACAAAATTTACATGCCAGTGGCATATACAAAATTATAGTACATTATACATGGTTTCAGTAGGCCACGATGTATAATACACAACTTTTCCATGCCAGGCACAGTAATACAAGTTAGAGATCACACGCAAGAAAAAGAAAATGAATGGCGCACACCAGAATCTCCATGTCCTACATGGTAATATGAGTTAGGGAATGTCAGTCTTTTAATTTCTCAGTGAAATATCAATGGCACACACCAAGTTTTCTCTTTTCTGTTTATTCTATAGAAAGTAACTATATTTCTCATTTTATTAAAGTTTAAGTTGTGTTGCTATCTGCCTTTTCCATCTTCTTTGTGTCGCCTACTAAGTTGTAGCTCCAAACGTTTAATGCTTTCGCTTCCAACTTGTTTGATATGTGAGTAGATGATCTTGTTGAAGCCTTTCTTGCCATTTAATTGCTCCTTCTTGCAACACGACTTCTAAAGAGCCCCGCATCACCATGGTAGTATGGGAGTGAAATTTGGGAAGTTTAATTAGCTTCTTCACTCACTTGGTCACCTCTTTGTCCTTCCTCTCCATGCATTTGTTGTTCTGTTCATTCGTTCTATCATAGAAGATTTAGAAGATTCGATTGCAATGAGTCTTGTATTCTCTCTCTCGGAGATATACTCACCACCATCTTAGGTGTGGGGAGTAACAAGGATATGATCAGTTATCTGATCCTCACATATGTTCAAACCATTATTTGCCATGATTTTAACCAGGTGCATATGGTGTTGATTGTAGAGCTGATCAAGTAGTCCCTCAGTTTCATGTCAAGCTAGCTATTTTTCAAGTACCAACTCGACAGGGGCAGGGGCTTCCTGCCATATGGAAAAAAGAGTTGCCCAGTTAAACCAGATACAAAGGCCACAAAGCTTCCACCGATATTCGGTTGCGTTTGTACTTCATGTATACAATTACGTACCTCTTCCATCCATGCTATTTGCTGTTCTCATTTGGTCCGGAGGCTTGAGATTTGTGTGTGTGCACGCGCGTGCACGCATACATACTACAAATACTAGCCCATTCTGACAGTTCAGACTTCCACCATAGTCAAACCATTAACTAGCAGGCCTACTACAAACTAACAGGCTATAACGTAAAAACAAATCTTCCTCTTTTATTTTTAATTTATAGCTTGTTGGTCTTCTTCTCTCTCTCCAGGTTCTCAGAGTGGAAAGTATACAGCCTGACACATTAAGTTGGCTACCTGCAAACCATTTTGTGTGAATACAACATGTTGATTTGATATCCAAACAGTGATTTATATGATTGTACTCAGCTATTAGTTTGACCTATATATCTTCTTATTTCCATTAAGCGTTTGTTGTAAATGTATGCAACTTACATTGGTTTTTTTTCTTACACACACACAACCTACATGTTCCTGGCTGCTCACTCGGCGCACATCATATATTATCACGTTATTTGGAGTGCTATTGTTTGAACTTGGAAGTGCACGAGATCTATCACATGTCTCATTACTTTTTAATATTATCTGCACAGATCTGAGGCTCTGATGCTAGCACTGTCACCAGATGAGTCCGAGAAATCGCACTGGATGTTGCTAGCAATATCTTCTGGATGTTGCTACCAGATCAGAGAGTATTGCTTTCGCAGTAGCTGTTAACCAGGTATATTCCATTTCTGTAATCTTTCATTTACTTTTTATGGATCTTGATATGCTGTTAAGTATGTTAAAGCTTAAAACAGGAGCTTCTGGCTACTAGTATGTGACTTATCACATGATCTGGGCCTCGCACCTTATCCGGGGAAATCTCGGATATCAAGTAGAGTATTTATGTAATAATAGGGCAAGGCACAAGAGTTCACTACATAAGTATATAAATGACTGGACAACAAGTATAATGTGGATTACCATGGGTGGGAGGGAATTAACCATGCACTAATTGGTAACTACCACAGGCAGCCCTCACCTCAGTAATACCACTGTTTCCTATTTCATGTGGAACATCAACGATGACATTGGATCCACAGCTTGACCACTATCTAGCCGTGCATGAGTGAAGGTATTGCTTGATGATAGAGGGACTGAGCCTGTATACCTGAGCTCGTTGCATGAACCTTGTTTGAGTTCTGGGCCCAACACATTTACAAAAGTTAACTATAAATCGCCGGCAACTGCTGCTGCCTGTGGGGAGCTTATGAAAGGATTTTGACATCAATCACTCCTTGTTCCTTTCACGAGAATCATTTTAACCATGCCGACTTTTCTGGTACCGAAGACTGAAGAGCTAACTTTGATAGCACTCGGTACAATTGACAGAGTTCAAAGTGTCAAGCTCGCCCTCCATGACTTTCAGCTGCATGGTGAGCCAGACTACCTCCTTTAGTGTTTGTTGATACACGACTAGCAACTCGGCCCTGTACCAAGGCTCGTTCTGGGCCCAGCATTGGAAGCTTACTGAGAAGTCATGGACGCCTAGCCCATCAAATTTTTCACCTTGCTTGCGTGCCAAAACTGCTACTAGATTGCTGCACTAGCTGGCATGTATGCTACCGGAAATGATACACCACATAATGTCAGACTGCTCGTTCTTGTTCTCAAGGCAGACTTGGTTTTGTCCTGGATACACCCTATGGCATGCCTACCATGAACCAATGGCGATAAGGATTCTCAGCCTAGTTGGCGGCCTTGGTCCGCGAAGGTCCCGAGTGACACCACAATTGATTGACATTGATGGAATGGAGGGAGTATTAGGTTGCAATCGACCATAATTTTTTTCCGAAAATGATTATAGTGGAGCAAGGTCGCCATGTTATTTGCTGTTCCCATTTGGCCCGGAGGCGCGCACGTGCACGCATACATACACCTGATGTTCCCTCATCTATGTAGAATAGTGTACTCTTTGTGCATCTACTTGTTGCATTGCTCACCTGCTCAGCCGGCATACACAACATTCTAATAGATTATATATGGTTTTAGTAGGCCAATGTGTATAATACACAACATTTCCATGCCAGGCACAGTAATACGAGTTAGAGGTCACATGCGAGAAAAAGAAAATGAATGGCGCACACCGGAATCTCCATGTCCTACACGGTAATGAGAGTTAGGGAATGTCACCGCCTTTTAATTTCGTAGTGAAGTTTGAATGGCACACACAAAGTTTTCTCTTTTCTATTTGTTCTGAAGGAAGTAACTATATTTCTCATTTTATTAAAGTTTAAGTTGTATTGCTATCTGTCGTTTCCAACTTCTTTTTGTCGCCCACTAAGTTGTAGCTCAAAATGTTCAATGCTTTCGCTTCGCAACTTGTTTGATATGTGAATAGATGATCTTGATGAAGCCTTTCTAGCCAGTTAATTACTCCTTGCAACACGACTTCTAAAGAGCCTTGCATCACCATGGGAGTATGGGAGTGTAATTTGGGAAGTTTGCTTAGCTTCTTTACTCACTTGGTCACCTCTCTGCCTTTCCTCTCCCTGCATTTGTTGTTCCCGTCATTTGTTCTATCATAGAAGATTTAGAAGGTTTGATTGCAATGAGTCTTGCATTATCTCTCTCAGGGACATATCCACTTGAGAGTAACAAGGGTATGACCAGTTATCTGATCCTCACATGTATTCAAACCATTATTTGCCATGATTTTAACCATGCACATATGTTGTTGATTGTACAGCCGTTCGAGGAGTAGTCCCTCAGTTTCATGTCAAGCTAGCTATTTTTCAAGTAACAACTCGACAGGGGCAGTGGGTTCCTGCATTTCCATATGGAAGAAAAGAGTTGCCCAGTTAATTAGGGGAAACCAGATACAAAGGCCACAAACCCTCCATCGGTCGTCAATGTGATGGAATCCACTACAAACAAATGCACGAACGACGCACTAAATGAATGTTGTTGAAAAAACACTCTGCCACATCGAATCCTTCTTGCCCCCTCCACTCATCGAATCCTTCTCCCCCTCCACCTAGCAAACCAGATCCGGCATGACCCACCCAAGGAGGGCAGGAAGACCATCACATACTCCCAAAGGAGTGCAATATCCTTCTTGCCCCCTCCACCCATCGAATCCTTCTCCCCCTCCACCTAGCAAACCAGATCCGGCATGGCCCACCCAAGGAGGGCAGGAAGACCATCACATACTCCCAAAGGAGCACAAAAGATGCTTCACAAAGCACCACAACGCAATTACCACCTATGTTAACGGCAAGAGAAACCGAAGTCGTGATTAGGAGCGGGATTCAACCGACCTAATATTTGTGGTGAATGAACGTGCGCTCCTAGAACCATGTGACATTGACAACACTTGGCACACATACGACCATCATAGTATGGGGTCGCTGCCTCGGCATCCTCCTAGCTGCCATGCCCTTCATAGGTCTCCGATGTCATCTCGACATCCAATGGCCACATGTGGGTCGCAACGCGTACCACCATATAATGTTCGCCATTGGTCTGTATCCCAGCTTGATGTGAAGAATGCCTTTCTAAATGGTGAGTTGCGTGAGGAGGTTTATATGCACCCACCACTTGGGTATTCTGTTCCTGATGGCATGGTTTGTCGTCTTCGTCGCTCTCTCTATGGCCTTAAGCAAGCCCCCCGTGCTTGGTTTGAGCGCTTCGCCTCTGTGGTGACTGCCGCTGGTTTTTCGCCCAGTGTTCATGATCCAGCGTTGTTTGTCCACCTTTCTCCTCGTGGCAGGACTCTTCTTCTTCTATATGTTGACGACATGATCATCACTGGTGACGACTACGAGTACATTGCCTTTGTCAAGGCACGTCTTAGTGAGCAGTTTCGTATGTTGGATCTTGGTCCTCTTCGCTATTTTCTTGGGATTGAGGTTTCTTCTACCTCCGATGGCTTCTTTATTTCCCAAGAAAAGTATATCCAGGATCTTCTCACTCGTGCGGCTCTTACTGATGAGCACACCGCTGAGACTCCTATGGAGCTCAATGTTCACCTTCGTGCTTCTGATGGTGAGCCCTTGTCTGATCCGACGCGTTATCGTCATCTTGTTGGGAGTCTTGTCTATCTCGCTGTCACTCGTCCGGATATCTCCTACCCTGTCCATATTCTGAGTCAGTTTGTTTCCGCTCCCACTTCGGTTCACTACAGTCACCTTCTTCGTGTTCTACGATATCTTCGTGGCACGATCTCTCATCGTCTCTTCTTTCCCCGTTCCAGCTCGCTACAGCTCGAGGCCTATTCGGATGCTACATTGGCTAGTGATCCCTCGGATCGTCGTTCACTATCTGCTTACTGTGTTTTTCTTGGTGGTTCTCTCATTGCCTGGAAGACAAAGAAACAAACTGCAGTTTCCCGTTCGAGTGCAGAGGCTGAGTTGCGAGCTATGGCTCTATTGACGGCAGAGGTCACTTGGTTACGATGGCTGCTTGAGGATTTTGGTGTTTCTGTTACTACACCTACTACCCTCTTGTCAGACAGTACAGGTGCTATCAGTATTGCGCGGGATCCTGTGAAGCATGAGCTTACCAAGCATATTGGGGTTGATGCTTTCTTTGTGCGCGCTGGTGTTCAGGATCATGTTATTGCTCTTCAGTATGTGCCTTCCGAGTTATAGTTGGCGGACTTCTTCACGAAGGCCCAGACTAGAGTGCAACATGGTTTTTACCTCTCCAAACTCAGTGTTGTGGATCCACCATGAGTTTGAGGGGGGGGGGGGTGGGGTTTAGTTTAGAGTTATATTTATGTTGGCCTTTGGCCTTTTGCATTCTGGCCTTTGGCCTCCCTTATGTACTTGTATATATGATGGCTTTGGCCTCGGGATAATACTAAGTTGCTTTCATGACATAAATAACCGTAACACACAAATATGGTACCAATCCTACTACCTTTTTTTTTCTCAAAAATATTTCTATAATTGGCATAGGCAAAGTAGAACATTCTGTGTTCACAACTAAGTCTTGAAAAGGCTACGCCTGCTATCAACATCATCACTAGATCTTGAAGAAGAATAAGCCGCAGCTGCAGTGAAAAACTGTGATCAATGAACATGCCTTCTGCTTGATCTTTAAGGACTTCATAAAAGGTGAAATATGCTCTCACCTGGACAACACCAAATTTTCCACCGATCCATCACATACACATACATCTATCACACCAGTAGCATGCATAGACCAAAATTACGGACATAGCAATGCGAATTTGAAGTGTGAGCACGATGATATACTAACAAACAACTAGCAAATCAAACGACCAAGGGGGATAACAGAGACGGTGATCAGAACGCTGAGATGTGAGACTCGCGAATCTCTTTTTTGATTTGGTACCTCCAGTCGTTGGCACTGCCAGCACCTCCTGCTCCATCGAACACCACCTCCATGGCACCCAGGTTCGAACTATGGTTTCCTTCCAGACTGGTGGTCCAATAAAAGGAGAAGCTGGATGTGAGTATTATGGGCTGGCTCGGGGTCGGCATGTATGGCATATGGAGCAAGGTCACATGGCCATGCCAATGCTCGTTATTTATCAGGGAAAAAGTCCAAAAGTTCATTATGAACAGTTCACATGGCTTAACACTAGTTTGTCGCCTTTTTCCTTATAATGAGATGTTCCAAAGCTGGCTCCGTGAGCGTTATTTGGCGAGGTGGCTGGCAAATCGTCAACTTCTCCACATCATTCTCCACTTGGCAGTAGACTCCACATATTAGATATTGAGAAAAAAATGGAAATCTCTGTTTTCCACCCCACCCACTACTTCTGTTTCTTCCCGTCGTTCCTAGCTTGATATGGATGCCATGTCACACAAAACCACCTAACAGGGAATGTGGTGGCTAAACACTTGACATAAATGCCACGTCACACCAAACCACAGCACAAATACTTCCCTTCCCTAGAATGTAACCAGAACGGGAAGAAACAGTAGTGTGCGGTGGCGGTGGGAAAAATGGAGATTTCCATTTTTCTCTCAATATCTAATATGTGGGGTCTACTGCCCAGTGGAGAATGAAGTGGAAAAGTTGACGACCTGCGACCCACCTCGCCAAATAGCGCTCGGGAAGCAGCTTTGGAACCTCCACATTATAAGGAAAAAGGCGACAAAGTAGTGTGAAGCAGTGTGAACTGTTCATAATGAACTTTAGTACTTTCTCGCTGACAAATAAGTGGCATTGGTGTGGTCATATGACCTTGCTCCACATGTCATACATGCCGACCCCTGAGCCAGCCCATAATACTCGCATCCGGTTTCTTCTCTTGGACCACAGTCCTTAAGGAGTCCATAGTTTGAATCTGGGTGCCATGGAGGTGGTCTTCAATGGAGGTGGAGGTGCTGGCGGTGCCAACGATTGGATGTCCTAAATCTGGAAAGAGACTCGTGAGTATCACATGTCAGTGCTATGAGAACCATCTCTCTTCTCCCCCCTGGCCGTTTCATTTGCTAGTGTATCATCCTGCCCGCACTTCAAATTTGCATTGCTATATATGTAATTTTGGTTTCTACATGCTCCTGGGCGACATAGATGTATGTGGATGTGATAGGTTTGATGGAAAAATTTGGTGTTGATAAAAGCATATTTCACCTTTTGTGAAGTCCTTTAAGATCAAGCAGAGGACATGTGTTCATTGATCACAGCTTTTGATTGCAGCTGTGGCTTATTATTCTTCACGATCTTGCGTGTTGTTGGTAGCAGGCATATCCTTTTCAGGACATGTTCTATTTTGCCTTTGTCAAATATAGAAATTTTCAGAGCAAAAAAAAGCTGGTACTTCTATTCTTTTGTGTGTTATGGTTATTTACTACCATATTCTCAATGAAGAAACATTATATGGTCGGAGGTATCCTAATACTGGAAGAAGATTTTTGTGTTGTGAAGGGTTTATGTTTTCATACCTGCGTCTGTGCTCTTCGACATTTTTTTCCTTATGTCGCCGTTTTATTTTCTAAAAATACTAGCCCATTCTGACAGTTCAGATTTCCGCCATAGTCAAACCATTAGCTGGCAGGCCCAGTACAAACTAACAGACTATAACTTGAAAACAAATCTTCCTCTGTTATTTTTAATTTAAAGCTTGTTAGACTTCTTCTCTCTCCAGGTACATATTTATTCAGAGTGGAAATTATATAGCCTGATGCATTAAGTTGGCTACCTGCGAACCATTTTGTGTGGATACAACATGTTGATTTGATACCCAAACAGTGATTTATATGATTGTACTCAGTTATTAGTTTGACCTATATATCTTCTTATTTCCATTAAGCGTTTGTTGTAAATGTATGCAACTTTCATTGTTTTTTTTCTTACACACACACACCCTACATGTTCCTGGCTGCTCACTCGGCGCACATCATATATTATCACGTTATTTGGAGTGCTATTGTTTGAACTTGGAAGTGCACGAGATGTATCACATATCTCATTGCTTTTTAATATTATCTGCACAGATCTGAGGCTCTGATGCTGGCACTGTCACCAGATGAGTCCGAGAAATCGCACTGGATGTTGCTAGCAATATCTTCTGGATGTTGCTGCCAGATCAGAGAGTATTGTTTTCGCAGTAGCTGTTAACCAGGTATATTCCATTTCTGTAATCTTTCATTGACTTTTTATGGATCTTGATATGCTGTTAAGTATGATAAAGCTTAAAACAGGAGTGCTTCTGGCTACTAGTCTGTGACTTAAATCACATGATCGGGCTTCGCACCTTATCCGGGGAAATCTCGGATATCCAGTAGAGTATTTATTGAATAATAGGGCAAGGCACAAGAGTTCACTACATAAGAATACAACTGACTGGACGACAAGTATATTGTGAATTACCATGGGTGGGAGGGAATTAACCATGCACTAATTGGTGACTACCACAGGCAGCCCTCACCTCAGTAATAGCACCGTTTTCTATTTCATGTGGAACATAAACGATGACGTTGGATCCGCAGCTTGACCACTGTCTAGCCGTGCATGAGTGAAGGTATTGCTTGATGATAGAGGGACCGAGCCTGTATAGATACCTGAGCTCGTTGCATGAACCTTGTTTGAGTTCAGGGCCAATCAAAAATTGTGGTCAATGAACATGTCTTTTGCTTGATTTTAAGGACTTCACGAAAGGTGAAATAGGCTCTCATCCGGACAATACCAAAATTTCCACCAATCCATCACACCCACATACATCTCTCAAGCCCAGTAGCATGCAGAAACCAAAATTACGGACATAACAATGAGAATTTGAAGTGCGAGCAGTATGATATACTACCAAACAACTAGCAAATCAAACGGCCAAGGGGAGAAGAGAGACGGTGCTCACAACGCTGAGATGTGAGACTCACGAATCTCTATTCTTGATTTGGGACCTCCGGTCATTGGCATCGCCAGCAACTTCTCCATCAAAGACCACCTCCATGGCAACTAGGTTCGAACTATGGCTTCCTTCCGGACTGGTGGACCAAAAGGAGAAGCTGGATGTGACTATTATGGGCTGGCACAGGGGTCGGCATGTATAACATGTGTAGCAAGGTTGTATGGCCACGCCAATGACAGTTATTTCTCAGCGAAAGTACAAACATTACGTACAGTTCACACTGTACCACACTTGTTTGTCGCCTTTTTCCTTATAATGGGGAGGTTCCAAAGTTGGCTTCACGAGCGTTATTTGGCGAGGTGATTGGCAAATCGTCAACTTTCCCACATCATTTAGGGCAGTAAACCCCACATCTTAGATATTGAGCAAAAAATGGAAACCTCAGTTTTCCACCCCCACCCCTCTTACTTCTGTTTCTTCCCGTTGTTCCTAGCTTGATATGGATGCCATGTCACACAAAACCTTCTAACAAGGAATGTGGTGGGCAAAACACTTGACATAAATGCCACGTCACACCAAACCACTCACAAATACTTCCCTTCCCTGGAATGTAATCAGAACGGGAAGAAACATTAGTAGAGTTAAGTGGGGGTGGGAAAAACGGAGGTTTCATTTTTTTCTCAATATCTAATACGTGGGGTGGGGTCTACTGCCCAGTGGAGAATGTAGTGGACTGCCACCCACATCGCCAAATAACGCTCGGGAAGCTAGCTTTGCAACCTTCACATTATAAGGGAAAAGGCGACAAAGTAGTGTGAAGCAGTGTGAATTGTTCATAATGAACTTTTGTACCTTTTCGCTGACAAGTGTCATTGGCGTGGTCATACGACCTTGCTCTACATGCCAACCCCCGAGGCAGCCCATAATATTCGCATCCAGCTTCTCTTGGACCACTAGTCCTGAAGGAATCCCATAGTTTGCACCTGGGTACCATGGAGGTGGTCATTGTTGGAGGAGGTGCTGGTGGTGCCAATGACTGGATGTCCCAAATCAGGAAAGAGACTCGCGAGTCTCACATGTCAATGCTGTGAGAACCGTCTCTCCCCGCCCCCTGGCTGTTCCATTTGCTAGTTGTTTGCTAGTGTATCATCCTGCTCACGCTTCAAATTCGCATTGCCATATTTGTAATTTTGGTTTCTACATGCTCCTGGGCGACATAGATGTATGTGGATGTGATAGGTTTGATGGAAAAATTTGGTGTTGTCAAGATGAAAGCATATTTCACCTTTTGTGAAGTCCTTTAAGATCAAGCAGAGGACATGTTCATTGATCACAGCTTTTGATTGGAGCTGTGGCTTATTATTCTTCACGATCTTGCGTGTTGTTGGTAGCAGGCATATCCTTTTCAGGACATGTTCTATTTTGCCATTGTCAAATATAGAAATTTTCAGAGCAAAAAAAAGCTGGTACTTCTATTCTTTTGTGTGTTATGGTTATTTACTACCATATTCTCAATGAAGAAACATTATATGGTCGGAGGTATCCTACTACTGGAAGAAGATTTTTGTGTTGTGAAGGGTTTATGTTTTCATACCTGCGTCTGTGCTCTTCGACATTTTTTTCCTTATGTCGCCGTTTTATTTTCTAAAAATACTAGCCCATCCTGACAGTTCAGACTAACGCCATAGTCAAACCATTAACTGGCAGGCCTAGTACAAACTAACAGGCTATAACTTGAAAACAAATCTTCCTCTGTTATTTTTAATTTATAGCTTGTTAGACTTCTTCTCTCTCCAGGTACATATTTATTCAGAGTGGAAAGTATATAGCCTGACGCATTAAGTTGGCTACCTGCAAACCATTTTGTGTGGATACAACATGTTGATTTGATACCCAAACAGTGATTTATATGATTGTACTTAGTTATTAGTTTGACCTATATATCTTCTTATTTCCATTAAGCGTTTGTTGTAAATGTATGCAACTTTCATTGTTTTTTTTTCTTACACACACACACCCTACATGTTCCTGGCTGCTCACTCGGCGCACATCATATATTATGACGTTATTTGGAGTGCTATTGTTTGAACTTGGAAGTGCACGAGATGTATCACATATCTCATTGCTTTTTAATATTATCTGCACAGATCTGAGGCTCTGATGCTGGCACTGTCACCAGATGTGTCCGAGAAATCGCACTGGATGTTGCTGCCAGATCAGAGAGTATTGTTTTCGCAGTAGCTGTTAACCAGGTATATTCCATTTCTGTAATCTTTCATTGACTTTTTATGGATCTTGATATGCTGTTAAGTATGATAAAGCTTAAAACAGGAGTGCTTCTGGCTACTAGTCTGTGACTTAAATCACATGATCGGGCTTCGCACCTTATCCGGGGAAATCTCGGATATCCAGTAGAGTATTTATTTAATAATAGGGCAAGGCACAAGAGTTCACTACATAAGAATACAACTGATTGGACGGCAAGTATAATGTGGATTACCATGGGTGGGAGGGAATTAACCATGCACTAATTGGTGACTACCACAGGCAGCCCTCACCTTGGTAATAGCACTGTTTTCTATTTCATGTGGAACATAAACGATGACGTTGGATCCGCAGCTTGACCACTGTCTAGCCGTGCATGAGTGAAGGTATTGCTTGATGATAGAGGGACCGAGCCTGTATAGATACCTGAGCTCGTTGCATGAACCTTGTTTGAGTTCTGGGCCAATCAAAAATTGTGGTCAATGAACATGTCTTTTGCTTGATTTTAAGGACTTCACGAAAGGTGAAATAGGCTCTCATCCGGACAATACCAAAATTTCCACCAATCCATCACACCCACATACATCTCTCAAGCCCAGTAGCATGCAGAAACCAAAATTACGGACATAACAATGAGAATTTGAAGTGCGAGCAGTATGATATACTACCAAACAACTAGCAAATCAAACGGCCAAGGGGAGAAGAGAGACGGTGCTCACAACGCTGAGATGCGAGACTCACGGATCTCTTTTCTTGATTTGGGACCTCCGGTCATTGGCATCGCCAGCAACTTCTCCATCAAAGACCACCTCCATGGCAACTAGGTTCGAACTATGGCTTCCTTCCGGACTGGTGGACCAAAAGAAGCTGGATGTGACTATTATGGGCTGGCTCGGGGGTCGGCATGTATAACATGTGTAGCAAGGTTGTATGGCCACGCCAATGACAGTAATTTCTCAGCGAAAGTACAAACATTACGTACAGTTCACACTGTTCCACACTTGTTTGTCGCCTTTTTCCTTATAATGGGGAGGTTCCAAAGTTGGCTTCACGAGTGTTATTTGGCGAGGTGATTGGCAAATCGTCAACTTTCCCACATCATTTAGGGCAGTAAACCCCACATCTTAGATATTGAGCAAAAAATGGAAACCTCAGTTTTCCACCCCCACCCCTCTACTTCTGTTTCTTCCCGTTGTTCCTAGCTTGATATGGATGCCATGTCACACAAAACCTTCTAACAAGGAATGTGGTGGGCAAAACACTTGACATAAATGCCACGTCACACCAAACTACTCACAAATACTTCCCTTCCCTGGAATGTAATCAGAACGGGAAGAATTATAAGTAGAGTTAAGTGGGGGTGGGAAAAACGGAGGTTTCATTTTTTTCTCAATATCTAATACGTGGGGTGGGGTCTACTGCCCAGTGTAGAATGTAGTGGACTGCCACCCACCTCGCCAAATAACGCTCGGGAAGCTAGCTTTGCAACCTTCACATTATAAGGGAAAAGGCGACAAAGTAGTGTGAAGCAGTGTGAATTGTTCATAATGAACTTTTGTACCTTTTCGCTGACAAGTAAGTGTCATTGGCGTGGTCATACGACCTTGCTCTACATGTCATACATGCCAACCCCCGAGGCAGCCCATAATATTCGCATCCAGCTTCTCTTGGACCACTAGTCCTGAAGTAATCCCATAGTTTGAACCTGGGTGCCATGGAGGTGGTCTTTGGTGGAGGAGGTGCTGATGGTGCCAATGACTGGATGTCCCAAATCAGGAAAGAGACTCGCGAGTCTCACATGTCAACGCTGTGAGAATCGTCTCTCCCCGCCCCCTGGCTGTTCCATTTGCTAGTGTATCATCTTGCTCACGCTTCAAATTCGCATTGCCATATTTGTAATTTTGGTTTCTACATGCTCCTGGGCGACATAGATGTATGTGGATGTGATAGGTTTGATGGAAAAATTTGGTGTTGTCAAGATGAAAGCATATTTCACCTTTTGTGAAGTCCTTTAAGATCAAGCAGAGGACATGTTCATTGATCACAGCTTTTGATTGGAGCTGTGGCTTATTATTCTTCACGATCCTGCGTGTTGTTGGTAGCAGGCATATCCTTTTCAGGACATGTTCTATTTTGCCTTTGTCAAATATAGAAATTTTCAGAGCGAAAAAAGCTGGTACTTCTATTCTTTTGTGTGTATGGTTATTTACTACCATATTCTCAATGAAGAAACATTATATGGTCGGAGGTATCCTAATACTGGAAGAAGATTTTTGTGTTGTGAAGGGTTTATGTTTTCATACCTGCGTCTGTGCTCTTCGACATTTTTTTCCTTATGTCGTCGTTTTATTTTCTAAAAATACTAGCCCATTCTGACAGTTCAGACTTCCGCCATAGTCAAACCATAAACTGGCAGGCCTAGTACAAACTGCTATAACTTGAAAACAAATCTTCCTCTGTTATTTTTAATTTATAGCTTGTTAGACTTCTTCTCTCCCCAGGTACATATTTATTCAGAGTGGAAAGTATATAGCCTGACGCATTAAGTTGGCTACCTGCAAACCATTTTGTGTGGATACAACATGTTGATTTGATACCCAAACAGTGATTTATATGATTGTACTTAGTTATTAGTTTGACCTATATATCTTCTTATTTCCATTAAGCGTTTGTTGTAAATGTATGCAACTTTCATTGTTTTTTTTTTCTTACACACACACACCCTACATGTTCCTGGCTGCTCACTCGGCGCACATCATATATTATCACGTTATTTGGAGTGCTATTGTTTGAACTTGGAAGTGCACGAGATGTATCACATATCTCATTGTTTTTTAATATTATCTGCACAGATCTGAGGCTCTGATGCTGGCACTGTCACCAAATGAATGAGTCCGAGAAATCGCACTGGATGTTGCTGCCAGATCAGAGAGTATTGTTTTCGCAGTAGCTGTTAACCAGGTATATTCCATTTCTGTAATCTTTCATTGACTTTTTATGGATCTTGATATGCTGTTAAGTATGATAAAGCTTAAAACAGGAGTGCTTCTGGCTACTAGTCTGTGACTTAAATCACATGATCGGGCTTCGCACCTTATCCGGGGAAATCTCGGATATCCAGTAGAGTATTTATTTAATAATAGGGCAAGGCACAAGAGTTCACTACATAAGAATACAACTGATTGGACGGCAAGTATAATGTGGATTACCATGGGTGGGAGGGAATTAACCATGCACTAATTGGTGACTACCACAGGCAGCCCTCACCTTGGTAATAGCACTGTTTTCTATTTCATGTGGAACATCAACGATGACGTTGGATCCGCAGCTTGACCACTGTCTAGCCGTGCATGAGTGAAGGTATTGCTTGATGACAGAGGGACCGAGCCTGTATAGATACCTGAGCTCGTTGCATGAACCTTGTTTGAGTTCTGGGCCAATAAAAAATTGTGGTCAATGAACATGTCTTTTGCTTGATTTTAAGGACTTCACGAAAGGTGAAATAGGCTCTCATCCGGACAATACCAAAATTTCCACCAATCCATCACACCCACATACATCTCTCAAGCCCAGTAGCATGCAGAAACCAAAATTACGGACATAACAATGAGAATTTGAAGTGCGAGCAGTATGATATACTACCAAACAACTAGCAAATCAAACGGCCAAGGGGAGAAGAGAGACGGTGCTCACAACGCTGAGATGCGAGACTCACGGATCTCTTTTCTTGATTTGGGACCTCCGGTCATTGGCATCGCCAGCAACTTCTCCATCAAAGACCACCTCCATGGCAACTAGGTTCGAACTATGGCTTCCTTCCGGTCTGGTGGACCAAAAGGAGAAGCTGGATGTGACTATTATGGGCTGGGACAGGGGTCGGCATGTATAACATGTGTAGCAAGGTTGTATGGCCACGCCAATGACAGTTATTTCTCAGTGGAAAAGTACAAACATTACGTACAGTTCACACTGTTCCACACTTGTTTGTCGCCTTTTTCTTTATAATGGGGAGGTTCCAAAGCTGGCTTCACGAGCGTTATTTGGCGAGGTGATTGGCAAATCGTCAACTTTCCCACATCATTTAGGGCAGTAAACCCCACATCTTCGATATTGAGCAAAAAATGGAAACCTCAGTTTTCCACCCCCACCCCTCTACTTCTGTTTCTTCCCGTTGTTCCTAGCTTGATATGGATGCCATGTCACACAAAACCTTCTAACAAGGAATGTGGTGGGCAAAACACTTGACATAAATGCCACGTCACACCAAACCACGCACAAATACTTCCCTTCCCTGGAATGTAATCAGAACAGGAAGAAACATAAGTAGAGTTAAGTGGGGGTGGGAAAAACTGAGGTTTCATTTTTTTCTCAATATCTAATACGTGGGGTGGGGTCTACTGCCCAGTGGAGAATGTAGTGGACTGCCACCCACCTCGCCAAATAACGCTCGGGAAGCTAGCTTTGCAACCTTCACATTATAAGGGAAAAGGCGACAAAGTAGTGTGAAGTAGTGTGAATTGTTCATAATGAACTTTTGTACCTTTTTGCTGACAAGTAAGTGTCATTGGCGTGGTCATACGACCTTGCTCTACATGTCGTACATGCCAACCCCCGAGGCAGCCCATAATATTCGCATCCAGCTTCTCTTGCACCACTAGTCCTGAAGGAATCCCATAGTTTGAACCTGGGTGCCATGGAGGTGGTCTTTGGTGGAGGAGGTGCTGGTGGTGCCAATGACTGGATGTCCCAAATCAGGAAAGAGACTCGCGAGTCTCACATGTCAACGCTGTGAGAACCGTCTCTCCCCGCCCCCTGGCTGTTCCATTTGCTAGTTGTTTGCTAGTGTATCATCCTGCTCACGCTTCAAATTCGCATTGCCATATTTGTAATTTTGGTTTCTACATGCTCCTGGGCGTCATAGATGTATATGGATGTGATGGATTGATGGAAAATTTTGGTGTTGTCAAGATGAGAACATTTTCACTGATCACTGCTTTTGATTGGAGCTGTGGCTTATTCTTCTTCAGGATGTTGCGATGATGTTGATAGCAGGCGTAGCCTTTTCAGGACTTATTTGCGGAAACAGAATGTTCTTTTTGCCTTTGTCAAATATAGAAATATTCTGAGCGAAAGGAAGCTGGTACTTCTATTTTTGTGTGTCATGGTTATTTACTACCATATTCTGAATAAAGAAACATCATATGGTGGGAGGTATCATACTACTGGAAGAAGATTTTTTTTGTTGTGAAGGGTTTATGTTTTCATACCTGCGTCTGTGCTCTTTGACATTTATTTCGTTATGTCGCTGTTTTATTTTCTAAAAATACTGGCAGGCCTAATACAAACTAAAGCCAGGTATAATCACAAAAACAATTAGATTTGTGAAAACAAATCTTCCTATCATTTTTAATTTATAGCTTGTTAGACTTCTTCTCTCTCCTAGTTCATATTTATTAAGAGTGGAAAGTATCTAGTGCAGACTATCAAGGACGATGCGGAGACATGGAGCAGACTGTTGAAATAATCCAAACATTTGCCGGTTAGGATTAGTAGTTTGATCAGCTTGCCGGTAATTACTGAGGTAAGTGCTTGTGTCTCTAGTAATATACGTGTTGGTGAACAGGAAAGTGCAGGTTGAGTCGGCTTGGAGTTTTCCTTGTGCTAGCTTTTACGTGCTGTGCACGGTTTGTGTTTGAGTCGGAGTAGCACAAGTTGGAGGCTGGGGTTGTGTATATATACACACCCTGGTGCGTGAGTTTTGTAACCGTGGGAACCAAAGAAAATCAGAAAAGAAATAAAGAGAGGAAAAACAGGGCACGATACGAGCCCTTGGCTATCAGTTTTGCGTGCGCGTGTTCATCGGGTGATTTTACGTGATCGATCCTGAGGGCGAGTTCCAACATATACTGGGGATGAAAGGGGTGCGCGGAGTTCTCCCTGGGGTTTAGTGTGTGCGTGCTACCGCTTGGACGAGCGATCATGTGTGCATTCATGTGCACGGATTTTTCTTTATCGACCCTATCTAGCAATGAAATGATACACAAGCCTTCTGCATATTTGCGAAAATATTTTGAAGTCCTCGCCGCAAGTACAGCTCATTCTTCAGTCAACTTTCGTTCCATTATGTCTTCTAAAGCATGGTATTTAGTATGCTTTCTGCATACCTTGTGAATACTGATATTGCATTTCACAGAATGGGAGGAAGGTTTATTTCTTTTAATGTTCTTTTTCCTTGAGCTGTTGAAAGCATATCTATTTAGACTGTAAGCTAAAAGATTTGGTGTGTGTTTTTATTTTCAGGCTGATTATGATTATAAGCTGTACAATAGATTGCGTTGTTTTTATCAAATGTTTGAACTCCCAGCTGTGATGTTTCTGCAACGAATTTGTAGTAGTCAAATCATTCAGGCACGGAGTGATCTTCAGGGGGTGCTATCTAGTGGTAATCAATAGCAATATGTATGTCCTTTCATGATTTTAGTTCTTGCTTACATCATTCACATTTTGCTGTTATTGGGTCCTTCAAATGCATTTTCAAAAAGATATTTGTTTCCTGGAGTCGCATGCCTCATCATTCATGCAGCTAATAGCAAACTTGTGATGCATGTCTAATCTACCCTTTTGTTTGATCAAGCTCCTATAGGAAATGAAGAGAAGCCTTGCTGTGATGACAGGATTGCCGTCCTTCATGAGAGCATACTCCATCATATCATGTCCTTTATGCCAGCATAGGAGGTTATACGCACAAGCATGATATCCCGAACATGCTGTCCATTATGGACTTTAGCGCCATGCCTTGATATTGATATGTATCACTTCGATATGGACAGATTAAAGTTCAGCAAGTTTGCAGAAAGTTTGTTTGTGCAGCGGGGCATTGCTAAGGGGAAAATTTGTTTTTGCCACTCTAGATTTTGCCAATTTCCCTTATGCCATTCTAGATTTTGACATTTCACTTTTGCCACTCTTAGCTTTTGAAATGTATCACAATTGCCACTCTGAAAATTTTGCTTTGGCCATGGAAATGGCAATTGTGATAATTGTCAAAAACTAAGAGTGGCAAAAGTGAAATGTCAAAATCTAGAGTGGCACAAGGAAAATTGACAAAATCTAGAGTGGCAAAAACAAAATTTTCCCCATTGCTAATGCTACATTGGGCACTCTCTGCCTTCACTCTTTTGCCATTTATGCAGCCAACTATTGGATCGATCATGCTATCAGGCGTGATAAAGTTAAATCGATTGAATTCACTGAAAGTACAAGATGACAAGCTTTTTACTTAGACCCTCTAGTTATCAACTTTGCATCTTCAAATCTGTGAAGTATAAAGCTCATTAATGTTATTTACAAGTTTCCTTGATCAACTCAGCGCACCGAATGCCCATCTTTGGAAAATCTGCAGTTGGCAGACAGCACTCCTGATTTTCCTGAGATTTCATCATAGTCATTGAAGACTCTGGAAATAATAAAGGTATGGGTGCTTCCTAATCTCTATACATGTCTGAAATATTTATTTCGTTAAAACCTGTGCTTATTTTGTTTTACATATGTGAAGGTTGCATTCAAAAGAATGACTGCAAGGCGCCCAATGTTCATCAATCTGATAAGTCTCTCCCTTGGAGAATGGTGTTTTTCCAACAAATCTGCTCCTTTAGTTTGCTTCTTCGAGCTTTAGATTCTTGGTCTGAAGCTCAAGGTGTTTGACGACACTCAGCGTTTGTCCTTGTCTATTTACTTAGCGAAGACATGAATTCTTATTGACATGTTATACTCTTAAAAAGCAGCCGATTTACACAGCTAAGGGAATATCGTTTGAAGCCAGACACCTTAAGAAGGTAACGATCCACTGTGCCAAAAAAGAGGACAGGCCAACCATGTTGAAGGCTATACTGCTTGCCGATGCAAGATCTCTCGGGCATATCGACGTCAGGACAGACTAGACAGTTCCTGCTTTCCATAGGAAGCTGAGCTCATCGTTCTTCTACATATGGAATGCATCTTAGCATAGCGCTTTCGCTCTGGACATGTGTGAGACTCGATCTAGCTAGACATTTGGTTGTTGAATGTTGTACTGAATCCTACCCTCTGGGCTACATGGACCTGTTAGCATGTACTACTACTTCTGTGTGGTTTGTGAGAAACTTGCTCGCATTTTATTGTTGACACCAGATTTTTGCATGGCACAAAACCCTATCAAGATGACATCGGATGAAAAAAGTTTCAACTGCAAAGTTCTTCGTCTCGTCGAAACAAAAATCGTCTCCATCCGAGGTCGTATGTGGATTCTATAGCCAAAAACGTGCGCTGCAGCAGTGTTTGGCCGGATCATCCGGGTCGGGGTCCAGATCATCCGGCCGGAGGCCGCACAAACGACCCAGACAACAGAAGGTTTACGACGAAGCCGGATGATCTGGGTCAAGTCCCGGATGATCTGGGTAAAGGCCGGACAATTGTCCGGACAAGTTTTTCTGCTGCAGACTTTAGAAAACGGCCCGAAACACCCTTAAGATGGCCTCAGATCGAAAAGTGTTCAACATGAAAGTTGTGCGTCTTGTTGAAACGGTTGATTTTAATATAAAAATTGTCCAAATCCTACGTCGTATGCATAAGTTACAGCCCGATCAATGTACTGCTGTCAGAAGTCAGTGGTTGGCCGGATCATCCGGGCCTACGGCCGGATATCCGGGCCGGAGGTCGTGAGAAGTCCGAATTTGGTCATATTTTGATGATTTGGACAGCAAGGCAAGTCCTTTTCTTGTACGGGAAGTCCATCCGACTCTTATATAGACAAGAGGTGACGGCCGATTGAACAACAACACACAATCACAAAACTCATCTATTTTTTACCCTAGTTTTACATCTCTCCTTTGTTCTTTCTCTCTCGTTCTTCGTTGAAGGGCAGGGATCCTCGAGGCTCTAGGGGCGGGTGAACCGACCCAGGGCAGCCCATAGCCGCCGCGCGTCCACGGGGTCCCTCCCGGGCGCGTGGGGTTTCGGGTGCTCAAAAGCGCCCGCCGGATTGCTTGCGTACCGCGCTTCTGGACGTGTCTCCTTCGACGTGAGCTGCGGTGCATCATCCTCGGTGTTGGAGGTACACGGTGACGTGTTCGTGTGCGAACACACTTTTTGGCGACTCCGCTGGGGACGAAGGATCAAGAATCATCATCAACCATGTATAATCTCCCCAAGCCCTCAGAAGTTGACGCCGATAACATCATTAAGCCAAGTCTTGATGAACAATCGGAGAAACATCACCAAGCCTATGAAACGCGCAAGAAGCAGCGTGAAGAGGCTTTTGAAGCGCTCAAGAAGAAGCACGAGGAGGAGAATTTGGAGGCGTTTCTTGCAAGTTTCAAGAAGGACCGTCAAAGGCAACATCACTCTGGTTGGAAACGTCAATTTTCCTCCCCTCATTGACGAACAAGATGTAATCACTCTGAGTAAAGTTTTTTCTCCAGAGCAAGTGGCTGTGATTGAAAGTCTTGTTAGTAAGGGTAATGTGATGACGTACAATTATTTTATGGCAAATACTAATGCTAAGAAAAATATGACTCCGTCATCTAGTGGTACTGTTGGTGTATATGAAAACCCTAGTCCAACTTTACCTATTTCATCGGCACCTCCTATACAACAACAATATAGTATGTCGTTGAATTTTTACCCTAGTCAAACCAACCAGCTTGTGACTGCACCTGCATATCCTAATCCTATTATGAGTGTGCCCAATTCGGCGTCAACGCCGAATCACTTTGTCACACCACCCATAGGCGCAAGCATGTTTGGTCTTCCGCCGAATTATGGTTCGGCGCCCATCCCACAAGTTGCACCAATAGCTAGTACTCAGGTTGCTCCTATGTCATTGCCACAAACATCTTCATCTACCTCGGATCCAATTTTAGCTAAATTAAGGGAGGATTTGCATAAGATGTTTCTAGAAACTTCCGGAAATGAGCCGAAAGTAAAGAGTCATGTGTACCAAAAGCCTTATCCTGAACACTTTGATGCAGTTTTGTACCCCCAAGGTTATAAGGTTCCTGATTTTGTCAAATTTAGTGAAGAGGGCACGAAAACAACATGGGAGCATGTTAGTCAGTATCTAGCGCAGTTGGCTGAAGCGGGCTCCATAGAAGAATTGAAAGTGCGTTTATTTTCATTATCTTTAACTGGTACCGCATTTTCATGGTTTGCTGCTTTACCACATGGTTTAACTCTCTTATGGTCGCAAATAGAGCAAAAGTTTCATGATCACTTTTATAGCGGCGATAATGAGCTTAAGTTGTCACATCTTACATCGGTTAGGCAAAAACATGATGAATCGGTCACCGATTATGTCAAGAGATTTAGAGATATAAAGAACCGATGTTATAGCTTAGTGATAACTGAGAGAGACTTGGTGAATCTTGTTCTTAATGGTTTAAAAACTCACATTAAAGAGAGGCTAGAAAGTTATGAGTTTTTGAATATTAACCAAGTCTTACAAAAAGCTTTGGCTCAAGAGAGTCGAAGTAAGGAGGTTCATAGGTCTACAACCGATCGTCCTAAAATGTATGGTTGAATACAATGATGATAATTCGGACGATGAGGTTGATGAGTATACTATGAGTTTGTTTGGTCCTCAAAGGCCAAACCCTATACATGCAATGCTCTTAAGCCGATTCGCAGGAATCGTGATGATGAGATGAAGTTCACTTTTGATATATCTAAGTGTGATAGAATATTTGATGCTCTCTTGCAAGACAAGATGATTAGAATATCACACACCATACCGCCGTTTGAGGAGCTAAAACGGCACGCTTATTGCAAGTACCATAATTCATTTTCTCATGCTACTAACGGTTGCAATGTTTTTCGACGACAGATACAATCGGCCATTAATGACGGACGATTGAATTTTGCTGAGATGCAAGTTGATAAACAGCCCTTCCCGATAAACACCATGGACTTGGAGGGAAAGAAAATGTTAATTCGTCTTAGCATAGCCGAATCTGCTAATAAAGATAATGTTGTTATTGATGAACCCAGGAAAGGCAAGGAGGGCGACAAAGTCTTGGGAAGAGAGGTTGTGCTTGATAAGCAACCCGATGGCAAGGAAGTATTGAAGATCATCATAAAAAATCCTGCACTCGGGGGGCAACCACAAGTACAAGAAGAGACTCATGCTAAATTTATCAAGCCCAAGAATTCAGAAATTGGTAAGTGGGAAAAGAGTGAAGCTAAGTGCAAGCGAATCAAGCCAACTTTTGATATGTTGCTATCCAAATATGCAAGTCAAGCGGCCGGTTCTAGCTCTAATCGGCCATCGCATTCAAAGCGTTCAAGATTTCCTCCGAAGCAAGAGTTTCGACGCTATGCAAGGCCATATGAGTCATGGACACCGACACCATGGATGTCACAAACCCCGTATGCGCCATATTACATGAGAGACTTCAATGGAGGATGGGGGCAGCCCCCAATGGCTCCTTATGCTTTCTATATGGGGTGGGCAGCACCTAGAAGGCCTGCTCGCGAGAGGCTTTATTATCCCACACAAGGCCATTTGAGCTATGGTGCTAATCGGCCAACAAAAATTTCTCCAAGTAAGGCCAATAAAAAAGTGTGGCGTATTAAGTCACCTAATGTGGAAATTTCAGAATGCGACAAGCAAAATGAGATCAAAAAGGCGATTGTTGGTAATCTGGCTACTTCTAATGGTGATATTGTTATTGTTCAGCAGGGTTCCATGGTTAATGATCATGAGGCGAGCACAAGCAAGGCCAAACCTAGGGATCCCAAATATACTCAACCTAAGTGGTGTCCTCCCGGTTTAACTAAGACCATGAAAAGAAGATTACAACGCGTGAGGAACCACGAGAAGATAGAGCGCAAAGAAGAGAAGCAAAGGGACGAATTGTTCAATGAAATTCGGCCCATGGCACTCACAAAACAAGTGTGGAGGCCTAAACAAAAAAAAACGTAGATGCTTCTACATTAGCTACAGCAACACCTTCACCACCAAAAGAGGATGATGCGACCCCTCGTCCACACCACCTGAAACATCCCCTTCAATTGAGGAAACTTTAAGCCCAATATACACATTGGGAGATGAAGATGAGATGGTGGATTACGAATCTACGCCGGTTCGGAAAGGTATGGATATTAATATGGTGTATTACTTACCTGCCGAGTTTCGTGCTATAGGTGAAGAAGAGGAGGTGGCCCAGCTGGATTTTGGTCCTAAGAACGCTATCTTTGAGAAGCCAAAAGAACCGGTGAAACACTTGAAGCCATTGTACCTCGAAGGTCATATTAACGGATCGCCGGTTGGTAGGATGCTCGTTGATGGTGGTGCTGTGGTAAATCTTATGCCCTACTCGGTCTTCAAAAAGTTAGGATTAGATGATGATGCATTGATAAGACCAATATGGTACTTAATGGATTTGAGGGTAAAGAAAAGACAGAGGCCAAAGGTGTGATGTGCATGGAACTCACCTTGGGAAACAAAACTTTGGCCATCACATTCTTCATCGCCGAGGTGCAAGGTAACTATAATGTTATATTAGGTCGCGATTGGGTTCATGCTAACCAATGTGTGCCATCTACCATGCATCAATGTTTAATACAATGGGTCGATGATGAGGTAAAAGTCATTCACGCGGATAATTCGGCTTGTGTTGCTTTGGCCGATGCATCGGTGGATTGGAATCATCCCGATGTTACTTGCTTAACAGGGCGTGACCTCTCGGAGTTTGATTTCCTTAGTGCTACAAGGAACGGGTTCATTCCCATCTCTGTAAAGCCGATTGATGTAATCGGTTACAAGGTATGATGTGAACAAGAAGTTAAAATCAATGGCCGATATAAAATTATCGCCCTAAGCATAGAAATTATCGCCCTAAGCGCATATAAATGGCCGATGGAATGTTGACATCGTCCTTAGACCAACGTATTGCAAGTTATTTTTCGGCGCGCAAGCTTTGCCGAAAAACAGGGGGTGTTGACACCAGATTTTTGCATGGCACAAAACCTATCAAGATGACATCGGATGAAAAAAGTTTCAACTGCAAAGTTCTTCCTCTTGTCGAAACGGACGATTTTGATATAAAAATTGTCTCCATCCGAGGTCGTATGTGGATTCTACAGCCAAAAACATGCGCTGCAGCATTGTTTGGCCGGATCATCCGGGCCGGGGTCCAGATCATCCGGCCGGAGGCCGCACAAACGACCCAGACAACAGAAGGTTTACGATGAAGCCGGATGATCTGGGTCAAGTCCCGGATGATCCGGGTAAAGGCCGGACAATCGTCCGGACGTCCGGACAAGTTTTTCTGCTGCAGACTTTAGAAAACGGCCCGAAACACCCTTAAGATGGCATCAGATCGAAAAGTGTTCCACATGGAAGTTGTGCGTCTCGTTGAAACGGTTGATTTTGATATAAAAATTGTCCAAATCCAATGTCGTATGCAAAAGTTACAACCCGATCAATATACTGCTGTCAGAAATCAGTGGTTGGCCGGATCATCCGGGCCTACGGCCGGACATCCGGGCCGGAGATCGTGAGAAGTCCGAATTTGGTTATATTTTGATGATTTGGACGGCAAGGCAAGTCCTTTTCTTGTACGGGAAGTCCATCCGCCTCTTATATAGACAAGAGGTGACGGCCGATTGAACAACAACACACAATCACAAAACTCATCTACTTTTTACCCTAGTTTTACATCTCTCATTTGTTCTTTCTCTCTCGTTCTTCGTTGAAGGGCAGCGATCCTCGAGGCTCTAGGGGCGGGCGAACCGACCTAGGGCAGCCCATAGCCGCCGCGCGTCCAGACGGGGTCCATCCCGGGCGCGTGGGGTTTCGGGTGCTCAAAAGCACCCGCCGGATTGCTTGCGTACAGCGCTTCCGGACGGGTCTCCTTCGACGTGAGCTGCGGTGCATCACCCTCGACGTTGGAGGTACACGGTGACGTGTTCGTGTGCGAACATTTATCTTGGCTGATGGATGAACATTGCAACTCATATTCTGTGTTCCTTTTGGTTTCGTGGAGATTTATGTTAATTGAACCGGAGGGCAATAGTGATACAGTTCAACATGAAAGCAGGGGTCTGGTTAAGCTAGTGCCGGTATACCGTGCGTCTTTGGGAGATGTTGGAGGTTTGGCTACGAGTGGATAACATGGGCATTTCTGCTTGGCCGGCGGAGTGATCTCACGATACAGGGTTGTCTAGTGAGATGACGGGAAAGGCGATGGCTGCACTCATGGTACCTGTTGTGTCGACTATTTAGAATGAGAGAAATGCGAGAATTTTCCACGACAAATTCAAGTCGTTCACTATCCTTTTTTGCTTTTTTTGTTGAGCGGTACTATCCTTTTTTGCTGACATTAGATTGAGGCCCAGGAGGGAGCCCACCTGTAAGCACCCCCTCCAACCCACCTGTAAGCACGCCTGACGAAGGGAGCCCACATCCAGTGCCGGCCCAGGAGGACAGCGTGCGGCCCAACCGCGCGCCCAAGACCAGCAGACGCTTCACCGGGCCCGAGTGGGTGAGCACTCCACAGGGACAGGGCATCCAGAGGATCAAGGCAGAACCCGGCGGCAGCTACCCAGTTCATCTCCTATGTAGTTTTCCCTTTTGCAAGAACCAAATCTTGTATTCGATCTGTACTGCTACTACTTCAGAGGGTTGTAATTGATCGATCTCCTCCATTATCGCCCTCCTTACACCACCATCCTTTTTCCCAACATTAAGATTGAGCTAAACTTTGGGTTACCGTGGAGGCGAAATATTTGGATCATTTGATGCTGGGAGAGTAATGACCGGACTAATATTTTTCTTTACATTTGCAACTGTTGTTCTTCTCCTTCTCAATAATGGACGAGGCAAATCTTTGCCCCCGTTTCAAAAAGAAAAACACTTCTGCTTCGGTAGACCCCCTCCAACACAAGGACGGTCAGGATTGTCCGATACCCTTTCATAATGAAGGGCATGATGGGCATTATTTGAAAAAGAGACCGCCCGCCCGCCCGCCCGCCCGCGTCGGGTACGTATACGAATACAATTTTTTTTTCGTCTGGTCATCCCGCCCGCCCGCCCGCCCGTAGATATTTATTAGTCCAACCGACCTGGCCGGCCGCCCGCACGCGCCTGCAATCGTGGCGCGCATGCAGACGTGGTCTATCCCACCCGCCCGCGATCAACGCGGCAGCCCGCAGTCAACGCGGCTGCATGGGACTGCCGCGGTATCGTCTTCCGCGCCGCCCCGTCCCGTCTCGCGCCGCTGCCGACCGACAGCACCTCGCCTGCCGCGCCCCCGCCTTCTGTGCTGCCGCGCTGTCCCCGTCCCATCGCCTGCCACCCGACCGCGCCGCTGCCGCGCGCCACCGCTGCCGCCTCATCGCCTGCCGCGCCCGCGCCCTCGCCTGCCGCGGCTCGGCGCCTCCCTGCCGCGGTTTAATGCCCCGCCCCGCCCTGCCCCGGCGCCTCACCTGCCGCGCATTAATGCCCCGCCCCGCCCCGCCCTATAAAACCCGCCCTGGCCGGCGAGTTTGCTCACACCGCCCATCCATCTCTCTTCTCACTCTCCCCACGCGCCGTTCTCTCTCCACCGATCTGCGCGGGATGGCGTCCAGCGGCTCGGATAGCGACGGCGCGGCACCGGGCGGCGTCTGGCCGTCGAGCCTCACGTTAGGGCAGACGGAGGACCTCGCTCGGTTCGGCCTCTACGTGCCGCCGGAGGCGAAGGTGCCGCGGCCGTGGAGGATCTCCGCGGACGGCTTCCCCACGCAGGGCCCGCCGGCGACCAACGCAGAGCTTCGCGCGCACCTCGGTGGACGCTACAATAGGAGGAACCGCCGCCGTTTTTGGAGGGGCAAGCGGTTCGATGATGTCATCGGCGCCTTCAAGCGCGCCACCCGAGGGCTCCCCGTCGGTGACCTCACCAGTGGAGCCGGGCCCTCCCGCCGACGCGGGCGCGCCCACGCCCCCGCCCCCGCCCCACCAGCCCCGGCTGACGTTGTAATCCCGCCGGAGCAGGCGGCGCTCCAGCAGGACGGCGACCCGGAGGACACGCCCGGGCTCCTCGCGATCCTGGCGCAGTCAGCGGAGGAGGCCGCCGCGGCGGCGGCGCTGGAGGCCCAGGAGCAGGCGGCGGCCTTGGCGGCCGTTGAGGCAGTGGTTGCGGCGGAGCAGAGCGAGGAGGAAGACTCGGACGATGACGACGGTGGCAACGGCGGCATGGTGCAGGTCATCGACATCGTGATGGAGAGCGATGAGGAGTAGTTTGTTTAGGTTATTTTTATGTTTAATTTTAAATTCCGTTCAAGTTTATGTAAAATATCCTAAAAATATGAATGGAATTTGAAATGTTTGAATCAAAATAAAATTTGTGCTTTCTTTTTTAAGATATCTATGAATTGTAATATGCAACAAAGGAAATAAAATTTTCCTTGAACGGTTGTCTAAAAAATAAATGTCCATCCAAATGGACCGTTTCGTCCTAACCGAAGGACGTACGTTTAATTTCATCGAGCAAATGAAAAACCTTATGCGAGATTAGCCATACCAGCAGGCCCGAATGTGTGAAAAAAAGTTAGGAATAATTTGATTGAGTCGGTAAAAATGTGGAACAAACACATGAAATACCAGCACACCTGAACGGTTCTGGTTGCACTAGGGGTACGTGATCTCATGCATGCGTCACGTCTGGGCATTGTTTTAGGGTTTTTTTCGCCGAGAAAACCCTAAAAAATGCATCAGACGTAAAAAAATACCGAAAATTGTCGTGCGTGCTCCCCATGGTGCCTGGAGTACGTGGAAAAAGTTAGGGGTCATTTGGTCGAGGTGAAAAAAAAAACGCCTTTGAGAGTAGCCCTACCGGCACACCCGAATGGTGCTGGTTGCACTAGGGCTACGTGATCGCATGCATGAAATGAAACAATTTTTTGCGAGGGTGTGTGCATGCCCAATGTAGGCCCCCACACAAGATATGAACGAAATCGGACACCGAACGCACGTTGCGTCACGTCCGGGGAGTGTTTTAGGGTTTTTTCGCCGGGAAAACCCTAGAAAATGCATCGGACATAAAAAAATACCGAAAATTGTGCGTGCTCCCCATGGTGCCTAGAGTACGTGGAAAAAGTTAGGGGTCATTCGGTCAAGGTGAAAAAAAAAATGCCTTTGAGAGTAGCCCTACCGGCACACCCGAACGGTGCTGGTTGCACTAGGGCTACGTGATCGCATGCATGAAATGAAACAAATTTTTGTGAGGGTGTGTGCGTGCCCAATGTAGGCCCCCACGCAATATATGAACGAAATCGGACACCGAACGCACGTTGCGTCACGTCCGGGCATTGTTTTAGAGTTTTTTCGTCGAGAAAACCCTAGAAAATGCATCGAACCTCAAAAAATACTGAAAATTGTTATGCGTCCTCCCCATGGTGCCTGAAGTACGTGGAAAAAGTTGGGGGTCATTCGGTCGAGGTGAAAAAAAAAACGCCTTTGAGAGTAGCCCTCTGCGCACACCGGAATGGTGCTGGCTGCACTAGGTCTACGTTATCGCATGCATGAAACGAAACCAATTTTGGCGAGGGTGTGTGCATGACCAACGTAGGGCCCCACGCAAGATATGAACGAAATCGGACACGAGAGCACGTTGCGTCATGTCCGGGCAGTGTTTTTAGGTTTTTTCGCCGAGAAAACCCTAGAAAATGCATCGGACATAAAAAAATACTGAAAATTATCGTGCGTGTTTCCCATGGTGCTTGGATTACGTGAAAAAAGTTGGGGGTCATTCCGTCGTAGTGAAAAAAAAAACGTCTTTGAGAGTAGCCCTCTGCGCACACCGGAACGGTGCTGGTTGCACTAGGTCTACATTATCGCATGCATGAAACGAATTCAATTTTGGCGAGGGTGTGTGCATGCCCAACGTAGGCCCCCACGCAAGATATGAATGAAATCGGACACCGAACGCACGTCGCGTCACGTCCGGGCAGTGTTTTAGGGTTTTTTCACCGAGATAATCCTAGAAAATGCATTGGAAGTCAAAAAATACATCAAATCCGATCAGTGCTGCTTGGGTGGAGTGCCAAACTGGTACGAAAAAAAATAATATTTTGGGTTTAGTTGAAAAAGGTCAAAAAAAGTCCTTTTAATACGGGCTATACCAAACGCATGCAGTGGCAAAATGGTACGAAAAAATAACATAGCTAGTAAATAATGTGATTTGACTTTACAATGTCCGGGCAGTCTGCCCGGACAGTGTAAAGTCAAATCACATTATTTAATAGAAATATGTTATCTACTTTTTATATATATAAAGTAGATGACATATAGTAAAGTTTAAATCTGCGCCGCTCTGACCGGGATCTGATTTGACCATGCATGGGTTAACCGACGCGGCTATTTAAGCCGGTCATGCCGTCCTTCGGCGGGCGAGGTGGGACTAAACGAGTGCTGACCGTTCGCCCGCCCCTCCTGCACCCCGCGTCGTCTATGGGCCCGGCCCAATCATTGAAATCTGGGCGGCCGAGGAGACCGACGCGACGCGGGGCCGACAGGATCTATCGGGATTTGGATACGTCGTACCTGATCCGGCCGCCAGTCTGCCCCATCACGCACGCCGCCATATACCCATGTCACACATGCCACCCTGCCCCAACCCTAGCAATCTTCACGCACGGCGCCACCTGCTCGCGACGTCCCCTCTGCGCCATCACGCCGACGCCCCCACCCCGCCACCGTCACGAACGCCGCCCTACCCCAACCCTAGCAATCTTCACGCACGCCGCCACCTGCCCGCGACATCCCCTTTGCGCCATCACGCCGACGCCCCCACCCTGCCGCCGTCACGCACGCCGCCCCCATCTGGCACATCACGCCGCCGTCATCAGGAAGCCGTCCGCCGTCTTTTACGCAGCCGCCCGCCGTTCCCCAGCAGGCCGTCGTCCCCCGCGGCCGGCCACCTAGGGCCAAATGGTAGGAGGTAAGTTTTATGTTTTTCGAACACACGGTGCATTGATCATGTATATCATGTAGACATGTACAGTAGCTAATATTTTTTTGCTTCTGTTTGTAGTGATGGACGAGTACGGAGAGATATATTGTTCTGTTGAGAAGTGGTGTCTGTTGGTCAGCAAACTAAACTCTAGGCAGAAAAAGCGTTTTGCAACCACTAGATTGGAAAAAATGTTGATGATTCCTAGTGTGCTCATGCGAAAGTGTTTGCTGAAATTCATAATTAAATCATATGCGTTGGACAGAAAAAGGTTCATCATGCCATCAAAAAACGGTGCGATATCATTGCGCACTGAAGATGTGTTTGACATTTTTGGGCTAGAGAACAAGGGCAAAGATGCCATGAAAGCGCTAGGTAAAGGGGGGTTAAAGGCAAAGGTGAAGGTGCCGAGTCGTTTTATAGATTCTACTACGGGTGAAATAATGATAGACCAGCTTATTGAGAACATCACTACGAGTGGCACGTATGATGATGATTTCCTGCGTCGAATTGTGTTGGTTCTCCTTGGCACGATTCTTGCACCGCACTCCACGAAAGAAGTTCCTAATGCTTTTTACAAGTTAGTGGAGGATGTGGAGACCATCAAATCATTTAATTGGAACGCGTTTACTTTACGCGTTTGCGTTGATGGCATCACAAAGACGGTATCAGATGTTACAAAATTTACATGGCCGGTGGGAAACCTTGCCCTCATACAGGTAAATCGTACGTTATATTTTTTCTTTCCAACTTTACTTTGTAAAATAAAGATTGCTAATATATTTCATGTTCATGCAGTACTTGTTTTGGGAGAAAGTGCAGCCACTACATAAAGAGACATTCGATCCACTGGCTCATGAATATCCGTTCATGCTTAATTGGACAGAAGTTGAGGCTAAGAAGCGTGACGCCTACGACACATCATACGGCCGCGGTAATGGGAGGGTAAGTATTTATGGTTTGTACTGCATGCACTTATGGTACTATTTAAATGTTGAGTAATTTAAATTGATTTAACGTGTCACAGATTGATGACTTAATAAGTGAGAAGTACATACAAACATTAATTGCTCAAGAAGGAAAAATTGCAGAGGAAGAATTTGAGCCAGAAGATCGAACAGGTCGTGCCCGAAAAAGGAAAGATAATAAAGACGAGGCTTCGTCGAGCAGGGACACTACATTAGATCAAGTGATGATATGCATCAAAGATATGCAAAAAGAAATTCGTCTTCTCCCTGATAAATGTGCTGAGGTAATGAGTGATGTGTACTTCAATTTACATGGGATTATTCATAATGTTTGCATGTAGTTTCTGATTTCGATGTGTTATTGCAGATAGTAGTGGAGCAGCTGGAGAAGAAAGGTCTTGTCTTCAAGCCAAACAGGGGGTTTCGTGATGATGTTGAGTTTGTGGAGCATAGTGAAGACTGGGTGAGGAAGTATGGTCCAAAATATTGGACAGATGTGAAATCAACTCCTGCAAAAGAAGATATGGAGGACAGGGTGGAGGCATCCTTCACCACTGGGAACGGGAAGAAGTTCACAGGTGTGCATCACAATACACCTGGTACTGGTGATGAAGCCGACCCCTTCGTTATTGAGGAGAATGGTAATTCACCCGACCCATGACTAGCAACGATAGACACGAATAAGTTTCCATCTGTTACTGCAACCCCCAAGAATGTAAATACAGTGTCAGACGGGTCTAGCGCCGATAAATCTGAGGAGATTAGTATGGATAGTCTGAAAACCCGTATAAAAAATGCGAAAGAAAGTGGCACTAAGAAGCATGATGGGAAACGCAAGCGGAAACAGTCAAAATACTATCGTTCACCCTACAAACATAATGGTGGACGTAAACGTCCAAAGAAAAGTAAGTGCTAGGTAATTTATTCTTGCAAGATATTTCTGTCCTTGCATGCACACTTTATTAACTCATTGTTTGTTACTATTTTAGGTCTGTTTGGTATAAGAGCCGCCGTAATTAGTACCGATTACATTAATGAGGATCACATAGAGGCCACGAAGGTTTATATCCAGACACTAGCAGACTCCGAGAAGCTTTGTAGGAAAATTGTCGTCCACTTGACGGGAATTGGTGGGGAAACATGTAGACCTGATATGCTTCAAGCCATCATTTCGAAAAAGTGGTTGCATGGCGCTGTAAGTATTAGCACTAATTTATTAAGTTGTACATGTCATTTTTATTAATTTTCTAATATCCATATTGCTGTTATGATATTTTCAGGTCATCAATAGTTATTGCAACCACATGCAGACCCATAATCCTCGTGCTGATCGTCACATATTTTATCATCTTGGGTGTCCCACTGGCTTATTCTTCGTGCTGATGGAAAGGTTAAGAACTCTAAGAAGCATTTTCTGGAGCATTTCACAAACCAAACTAAAATGGTGTCTAGAGTTACTGAAGAGTATTTCGTCGAAGATAAGGTACTTCATTTTAGTATGATCCTTCGTACTACATAACTATCTGTGTGTACACCAACATGAATAAACTTTGTTGTAGGCATACTTTCCTTTTCATGTGGAAGAAAATCATTGGATAACAGTTGTCATGCACAACAAGAAAAAAGCGTTTCAAGTTTTAAATTCTACTGGTAAAAGCAGCAACAGAGTTCTTTCACAGATTACTAAGCTGGTAAGCTTACAACTTTACATAAAACAATATATAGTAATTTGATAAGTACTTAATATGGATTTCACATTCATATTTCAGAGGGCAGAAATAGCTAGAGATACGACTGAGGTAAACTTCATTTTACAAACGGAACATCCTGACGTATCTTCCTGGCCACTAAGGGAGTACGATATGCCGTTACAAGAGGATGGGTATGTTCAAATGTTGAATTTGCATGTACTTCTCTGATCCATCAATGCTTGACTCGCGGTTTCTTGCAGAGTCTCTTGTGGTCTTTTTGTGGTGAAATGCGTTGAAAATTGGGACGGAGATGATTGAATATTTGACTTTGATCAGGCTGAGGTTAATTCTTCAAGGGGACGCATTCTAGCTGAAATACTTTTTTCAGAATGCAACACGATGAAAACTGTGAAATAGAAGATTCTCAAGATCATGGATAAGAAATGAGTCGGAGGATGGGGTTTTGGCTACTAGGATGTACATATTATCGCAACTAAATAAACGTGCCGTTGTCGGCACTTGGTACAATTTTGATATTAAGACATTTCTTTATTGTAATGCGGCATGATTTTGCATGTTTCGCAACTAAATAAATGTGCCGTGGTCGGTACTAGCTACAATATTTGCATCATTATGGGTGATGATTCTGTGATCATTTTTCAACTTGATTTATTGAGATTGAATATGCTGTATGATTATGCGATGATGACTCCGCCGTCTGCTGGCTCTTAGACGCGCATGTAAATGGAGGCGGCCGCCCGCTTGTATGAGGAAAAATATTTGAGTTAGAAAAAAAATGCCCAACCTTCGCTCATGGGCCCATAGAAGACTATACAACCAACCCAAATCAAGCCCGAAGGCGACTCGGGCGGTCGATTCGGCCTGTAAATGGGCCCACAAGCGAGGCCCAACGGGGCTGACAAGGCACTGGTAACAGAGAAGCTCAGGAGCATACGCCAACGCGGCTATTTAAGCCGGTCGGCTCGCCCTTCCGTTGGCGAGGTGGGACTAAATAATCGCCGCCTGTCCATGCGGTCGACGCAACCCTTAGGACGCTCGATTTATCCACCGTGGCCGTCCGGCCCAGTTCGGCCCAATACGAAAGCCCCCGACTCGCCCCCTACCCCGGCCGACTCTCCCTCCCCTTGTGCGCGTGGCGCACCGGCGCATCTCTTTAGTTCCACCTCGGAAGCGGGCGGGGGCAAGGACCGACTTAAATAGGCCGGCGTAGTAGGGAGGTCGAACTCCTCTGCTACCACTGTCTGACCTCGCCGCCCCGTTGGACCCAGCTGTTGGGCCTTTACTGGGCCCTATGGACCTCCCGAGTCGCCTGCATAGGCTTGATTTGGGTGGAAAATATCCAAGTCCGGTCCAGCAGCTGCCGGTCGGGCGTTTTTTTTTCACAACGCCGGTCAGGGGGGAAAGCACATGTACAGCAATGACCATTAATGCCGGTCAGGCAAAATGAACAGTATTAAAAAATGTGAACTCTTACACATAGCAGTACAAAAAACATGGCAATTCATTCAACAAATATGATGTGTCATATCATATATGTTCACATAAATATTTTGATCAAACATAAACAAATCACTTATTAAGTTTTCTGGCACACACGTACGAATAAAAAACAACATAGGTTATTCAGACATGACTCGTGCGCCCACTTTTCTTCTTCCAACAAACCAAGCTGCTTCTCTACGCCCGATTCCTGAACAAAATATAAAGAAATGGGTGAGAAAATATAGTCGGTGAAATCAAATTAGCAACATAACAAAAATAAGAAGGTAGCAGCTTACTTCTCGTTCAGACGACATGTAGCCTTGTTATGACCTGGGAGACTACACAGACTGCACAAAGGTCCACTTTTCTTCTCTGTAAAATCTTTTGGCCTACCATTCTTCGTAACGTCGGGGCCCCCCTTTGACCGCCCCTTCTTAGGTGCATCCTTCGTCGAAACTTTCTCAGGATCACCAATACCAGGTTCAACTTGTTGCGCCTGACTTGCCTCCTTCATAAGCATAGCATACCTTCTACTTCCTATAAGTTCCTCCTCTGAAATATTTTTCTGCGCTATTATGTTGTCCAGACACTTCATCAACTCGTCGAACAAGAAGGGATCATTTGCTGCAACATGAGCAGCTTCTGCGGTTTTTATGGTTATTTGACTATACCGTTCTCTCTCTAATGGCCCTGACCAACCCCATCCAAACATATCACTCTTCCGCTGCACAGGCAACCCATCTCTTGCATTTTTGGACAACTGATGAAGGACACAACACTTGGTATTTCAGTTATGCCCAGATGATGGAGAACAAAGAGAATGTGTTTGCATGGCAGCCCTTTCCGAACCATCCTAAGACAACTGCATGTTATAGTTTCTTCTGAGTTACCTGGTTCATAAACAACATTGTACCTGAACTTGTGGTTATCCTTCCATGTCACCATAAATGTCTGACGCTCAATTCCCACGAGTGTCTCAAATATCTCCAGCTGACCCATCTTATGCAAATCATCTTGCAGGATGTAGAAATTAGTAGGTGTGAATACTTTGGCAGCATGCTCCTCAAGGGCCTTATATTCAGTAACCGACGGTGGTTCTTTCTGGTGTGCCTCGCAGTCATCGTACGCCTCGTTCTCACGGAGGCGAACTATACAGTTCTCATAATGCATTACCAAATCAGCTATTGTCATACCGTAGTCCAGGTGAAGGTGAAGGTAGGAGTTGAGGCTTTCTCTCCTCTGGTTACTTCGCATACTAAGAAAAAAACCATCAGAAAGATATGAAGCTGCCCAAAGTCTCCTCTTCCTGTACATCCTGTTAAGCCACTCTTCAGTTCTATCCGTCTTCCACTTATCATAGAAAGCGGTCCATCTCTGCTCAAAGTTCGCTTGAGAGGTGGCATAGTACATGAGCGATCTGAACTCATCAAGTGACTTGTAATGCAGGTGCCTCTGCATATTTTTCTCGATATGCCAGGAGCAAAGACGATGGAACACATCTGAAAGGACAGTCCGAATAGCCCGGATCATTGCAGCGTCACCGTCTGTGATTATTGACTTTGGCTTCACCTGACAGTTTGCCTTCATAAATGTCTGAAGCAGCCACACGTATGTTCCTTCGGTCTCGTCAGCAATGATGGCACAACCAAACACTGTGGTGCAACGATGGTTGTTAACTCCAACAAAGGGGACGAACGACATACCATATCTGTTCATCTTATATGTGCTATCAAACACGACCACATCTCCGTAGTCCTGATAGTCCCTCCGCGACTGTGCATCGCACCAGAACATACTCTTCAGTCGCCCTTCCTTGTCAAGCACATAATCAAAAAAAAAAACTCAGGGTCCTTCTCCTTCCTGCTCCTCATAATGCCAACTGTCGTCTCAGCATCACTCTTTGCAATGAGCTTCATTTTCTCTCTGCAACAAAGATTGTAAATGTCCCTCCTGATAAGCCCGCACTTATCGTACGAACCGTATCTGCTGATGAAGTTGCCCATTATTATATGCTTTCTTATCCCAGCCGCTTCCATCGTCAATATCTCGGCCCTCTTGCCATCTTCAATCCGTCTGTGTGACCACAAAAAACAAACCTCGTCGGGCCGAGCCATCATGTGGTTGTGATCATCCACGAATGACACGACGAACCAAACGCCATGTTCTCTGTCCAACTTCACCACCATATGTGCACCGCAGTCGCAACGAGTCTCCGGTCTAAGCCTGCGCTTGCGGCCCTCCATGGTTATGAACTTGCTCTGCCTTCTCCCTGCCCTGGAGCAAAGAAACCGCCGGTACCGTATCATTCCTGAAGCACCTCGTTTGACCTTCTATTTCCTGATGCTAAACTCGTGCTCTTTGGCGTGATTGTTGTAGAATATGTATGCATCCCCTTGCGACCGAAAGGTCATACTCATGACCTTCCAATGTGTCTCCAGCATCTGCTGCTGCCTTCGAGCCTCCTCATTGTCGATCTCTCCCTCATCGTGATCACCGCTAGGACCATCTGACTCCTCCTACAAAATTCATATGAAAATATATATGTCAATTACTATCATTTAATTCATACTATTGATCGATGTACAACATCTATGAACGAACCTGGCTCAAGTTATCTGCGAATGATTCCTGCAAACTATTTTGCACATCGTCAACATCCACATCTTCCTGCAAATTTGTATACATAGATAAATAGTTAGCCATGCCATACTTTGTAAATTCAAAAATGAAATAAAAATATACGCCACTTACGTTTTCACTATTTGCGCCATGTTCATTATTATCAAAATCCTCCGGAGGTAAGATATCATATGACGAGACGGAATCGTTGTCGCTGTTGTCATCATCTTCGTTAAAAGTATCGTTATCAGTCTTAGTCACCTTATCAGTATCATTCTCATCCCTCGTGAATGCGGTTTGTTCGTCCATGTCAACAAACCTAACTCACAGAACTGCACAACATTGATAATTTATCGTGTGTTAAGTTTAGTACAGTGGATCATGCCCAAGTGCAACGCTAGTTCTTTAAATCATGCGGTAGTCCTTGGAGGCGGCACTGCGGCGGGAGGTTTAGATGAACCCTAAACCCTAAATCAGTACATGAACTAAATCACTTCTATCCATCATGCTAGGTTTAGATGACAAACCTTGGGCCGCGGTGTAGACATCGCTGGCGTTGGACGACGGCCTTCAGGAAGGTGTCTCCGCCTTGAATCTAGCAGGCGGCGACGTGCACGACGAGCAAGCCGCCGGATTTTTGGCAGGATCCGCGGCCGGGGGGGGGGGGGGGGGGGGGGGGGGGGAGGGGGGGGGGGCGACAAGCGGTCGTCGGCGGAGGGCGCGTCGGACGTCGGGCCGTTCACGTCCGCGGCGTCGGACGACGACGATGAGATGCGGCGTCGGACACCGTTGGGACGGCGGCATCGGACGGGGTTCGGACGGCGTCGATCCGCGGTGGCGGCGATCGGCCACTTGGAAGTACCGTGATCGCCGAGCGGGCGAGTAGATCGTGCAACTACCTCTTTTTCCCGTACACGGCAGTTTTTTTTTGCATGCGAGCGGTATACATACGTCCGGCTGTACTGTACAATACGAGGTGGGCATACGTTTCTTCCGTATGACCATTCTGCCCTTCTACGTTTTTTTTGTGTGTGGGGGGGGGGGGGGGGGGGGGGAGGTGTTCTACCGAAGCACAGCCCAAAAGGAAAAAAGAACCTGTGCATCACAAAGATGCCCACAAGGCTCCGTTTGGAATGGATGTAATATTTTTGTGCCCACCGATATTTGGTTCAAGTTTGTAGCTAAATACCAGTGGCCACACGAACTTTACACCCATTCAAAACAAACTGTAAGCCTGTGTATGAAGGCTTTATGAGCTGCTAGAACATTCACAAGCATGCACTTGATCAGAATCTACCTGCAAAGTGAAGAAAAGACAGATCTGTTTCTACCCGCAAAGAGAAAAGGACAGGAAAACCAGCCGCCGGCGTGCTAGTCCGGTTGCTCCATGTTGTTCCTGTCCCGTCCCCCTCGTCTCCGGTGGCCGGATCTTTTCCACCTCCGGGAGGGAGGAAACGAAGGATCATCATGCACATACACACTAATTTCTGACAAAAGAAGTTCTGTAAATGTAACAAAGCCACATTCCCAGTTTTCGCCGGGTTACCAGGCAGGCAGGAAACCCGGTTCAAAAAGATTGGGAAGTTCAGTTCAGTTTCTTGCTGAAACGTCTGGCGAAACGTGCAGTTCAGATTTCGAAGGCCCCGAGTCAACTTGTACACCGGTTCCCCCGGCCGAGTCTCAGATCGCGAGACCGACGACGATGTCCCCATCGGGATGACGACGATCGATCGACGTGGACGGCAATAGAGGAAACGCACGCCATGTCTGCCATCCAACGACCGACCGAAGGTGCCAGTGTCACCGAGAACGCACACCAAACCAAATATCCATACTAAACATTACAACAGATAGAAAGATGGTGAGGTATGCACGCACAACACAGTCGTAAAAGGTTTGTGACCAGATAGCCGTGTGTCGTGTTTATGGTTCTTTTCTCAAAAAAGGAAAAATGTTTGCTAATGGAAAAGGTCCCGTTGCTGGCATTACAACTGCCAGCAGATCAAACTGCAACTTGCTGAAAACAAATAAGTCAAGAGTGAGCAAGGAGTGGAACACTGAGATATGATATTGTTGTGCCTTTTAGAGAAATCCATAATAAAATACTCCCTCCGTCTGGAATTAGTTGACACTCAGAGGATGTATCTAGAATTCCGGACAGAGGTTGCAGATAAAACGTCATAATTCATGTAGAGAAGCCGACTGCATGTTGTAGAGTGAAAGGGTGACAAACTTTACACATTCATTTGAGGCATTGGTCTATGATAAATTTTTTTTGCAAAAAGTCTCAATTATTTCTGGTCCCCTAATTTTAGAGCTACCCATTTGCAGTTCTTGCCATTTATCTGCAATAATCTGGCAAAGTATTGCATGCACCAACTGAACATTTGCCAATATAGCTGAAAGCCTGAAACTATCCGGATCATCTATTTTTCCCAAAACTATAGTATGTGGCTAAGTTACTATGTGTGAACAAGGCCAGAGGACTAAAATATCAGATGCTCTTTAAATAGGCTTTTGCCCCGCTTTATAGATAAAGCAACGATCCATACAAGCAACATTCAAACTCCGAAACATGAACGACGGCTAGGGCAACAACACAATCATGCTCAAAAAACACAAGAGAAATAAGAAAAAAAGCCACCTAGTGGCAGCCGACAAGCGGCCCTACGAAGACGATAGTCGACGTGCTGTAGCCAGTAGCGCATCCAGCATGAGCCCAAGCCGATCGCGGTCGCACTATCTAGAGAGCGGGTGCCAGTGCTGCAGAAAAGTAAGGAACTTAAAGAAGGAAAAGATCAGATGCTAGCTAAGGAGTCATCAGCATATTTTTCTTGTGCTTGCTATCTAGTATTACCTCAGTTCCAAATTACTGAAACGTGTCTAGACAAATCTAAAACAAGTAATTCTAGACGGAGCGAGTATCTCTAAACAAACATCGGTCAGTGAGTCTAGTCACGAACAGACATAAGCGGCAGGCACCACCATATCAACGGCTAACAACAGCACACAGCAACTCGATCGCACATCATCCTCTTAATACGCTTACTTATGAACACTGAGAAAGGTAAGTACGCACACCGGTCCAGATACAGGGAGGGAATGGATAGACAACAAAGGGTAGAACAAATAAACGAACGAGCAGCGAGCTGGAGTAGAATTGAGTATATGATTGAATAGACATAAAATCGGGAGGCACAATAGTCTTTCGATATCGCGCTAATGCCAAGTGGGCTAACCAGTGAGTGCACTCACTGCTACACTAAGTACGCACGTACACATTACCAAGTAGCACTGTTATCAGTGGTGCTGCTGCTGCACTAAATGTTGAGTACCATGATTAGTTAAAAAATATGAGATAGATTAGAATATGTTCTTGCTTGTCTTGTACTTCAAGTTGATCATATACTATTATATATATGCCCACGAGGCACAAGCAATAAACATCGATTCCATCTATCCCTCTTCATCCCCTCAACATGGCATCGGACTAACTGATTCAAACCCTAGCCGCCGCCTGCCACCTCCGCTCCGCGCCACCCCGGGGCGGTCGGCCTCTATGACCGCCGCCGAGGGCAGCGCCGCCCGTACCTAGGGTTCGTCCGCCGGTCGTGTTGACCAGCTGCCCTAAAGAGTCTTTTTCCCGAGCCCTTACTCTGTGTTGAATATATTGTGTGCATGTATATTGTGTCTAGGGCCCACCTCCTAGTTCTCCTGTATAGTTGAGGTTGTGTCCCCTTCCTGTACATCATATATACGTGCCTGGTGCACCGATCAATGCAATTATGTTGCACAGCCTAATCCTAGTCTTCTACATGATATCTATCGCAAGTCGGTCCTAACCCTAGCCTAGCCGCCGCGCCTCCATCGCGCCGCCGCTCTCTCCACCCGCCGCCGCCACCCGCCGCCGCCGCAGCCGGTTGACGCCGCTCTCCCCACCCGATGCCGCCGTCACCCGCCGCTCCGCCGGTCGCCGCTGCTCCCTCCTCTCCCGCTTCCGCACAGCCTCTCCACCACCCGTCCCCTGCCTTCCGCTGCCCTAGCCGCCGCCGCCGCACCCAGCCGCCGCCGCCGCCGCCGCACCCAGCCGCCGCCGCCGCCTCTAGCCGCCGCCGCCGCTGGTCCGTGCCGCCGCCGCCGCTCATTCCCTCGCCGTTGTACTCCCTCCTGCAACCCTGTCCCCTCCAGCCGCCGCCGTCGCACCGGGCCGCCGCCCGTGCCGCCCATCCCCACCGTGCCGCCGCCGCTCCTCCCTGGCTGCCACCGCGCCCCCTTCCCAGCCACCGCCGCCGCCACTGCGATGTCTTCTGCCGCGTCGTCTCTCTTCGGCTACATGTACGCGGACGCGCCGGCTCCCTTCACCCACATGCAGCCGGCCCCGTCGATGGCCGGTGGCCACGCTCCGCCCTCCCTGGTTCAGCCCTTCGGCGGCTTCACCACGTCGCAGGTTTTTCCGGTGGGCCATCCGGCCTCCTTCGCCGTGCCGCAGCAGCCGGCCGGTGCCGGCTCCGCGGCTCTGCTCACCACGCCGATGGCCGGCGGCCATGCTCCGCCCGCCTCGTTGCCGGTCTCATCGTCATGGGACCCTACTTCTTTGGCTGCACTGCACTCGGCCCCATCACCGGCGGCGCTTGGTACATGGACTCAGGCGCCACCGCCCATATGACATCTCATCCCGGTACTCTAACCTCCTTCACTCCAGTTCATACTCCTACTCGCATCACCGTTGGTAACGGTTCCTCTTTACCTATCACACATGTTGGTCGTACTTCGTTTCCTTCCACATCTACACCTATCACTATGTCTGATGTTCTTGTTTCTCCTGATTTAGTTACGAACCTTGTATCTATTCGTCGTCTTGCTCGTGAGAATCCCATTACCGTTGAATTTGATGATGTCGGTTTTTCTGTGAAGGATGCCCGTACTCGGATGGTCCTTCACCGTTGCGATAGTCCTGACGAGCTCTATCCGGTGCACTCCTCCGCCACCGCCTCCACCATCCCAGTCGACCTTTGGCATGCTCGTTTGGGACACCCGAACCCCACCACTTTGCATCAAATTCTTAAGAGTTTTTCATTCTCATGCAATAAGATCGACGACCATACTTGTGAGGCTTGTCGTCTTGGCAAGCACGTTCGTCTTCCCTTTAGCGCATCTACCACTATTTCCACTTTTCCGTTTCAGTTATTGCATAGTGATGTTTGGACATCCCCGGTTGCAAGCAACACGGGCTACCTATACTATTTGGTGATCTTAGATGATTTCTCTCATTATGTGTGGACATTTCCTCTTCGTCGCAAGTCCGACACCCTTGCCACACTCACCGCCTTTTATTCCTATGTCACCACACAGTTCGGTCGTCCTATCCTTGCATTACAGACTGACAACGGAAAAGAGTTTGACAACGTCGCTGTTCGTAACCTTCTAGCCTCCCACGGCACTATCTTCCGTCTCACTTGTCCCTACATGTCCCAACAAAATGGTCATGCCGAGCGTATCCTTCGCACTCTTAATGACTGCGTCCGCACGTTGCTCTTTCACTCTAACGTGCCTCCTCGGTTTTGACCAGATGCTCTCGCCACCGCCACCCTCCTCATCAACATCCGCCCGTGTCGCCCATGCTGGAACTATGCCCCTTACGATCTCCTCTTTGGTGCGCCCCCATCTTATGATGGCCTTCGCATCTTTGGATGTCTCTGCTATCCTAGCATCGCCGCCACTGCGCCTCATAAGCTTGCACCTCGCTCCGTCGCTTGCATCTTCCTCGGCTACCCACCTAACACTAAAGGCTACGGCTGTTACGACCCTGTCTCACATCGTGTATTCACCTCCCGATACGTTTACTTTGATGAGAAGGTGTTTCCCTTTCAGCAGCAGGTACCTCTCGTCGCCCCGTCGCCGCCGGCCACCGGCGGCCCTTCGGCGACCTCAGCTGCCCCCTCGCCGGCTGCCCCGGGCTTCAGCGGTCCTCGCGCCCCCACGACGCCCTCACCATCACCGCCGGCCTCGCCGCCTGCTTCCTCCTAGGCCGCCTCGGGCGCGGCCCCTTCGCCGGCCGCCTCGCTGACTCCTTCGCCAGCCATCTCGCCGGCCGCCTCGCCGGCCTCGGCTGCCCCCTCGCCGGCCTCGGCTGCCCCCTCGCCGGCTGCTTCGTCGGCCGCCTCGCCGGTGCCATCGCCGGCGGCCTCGCCGGTACCGGCGCCCTCGCCGGTCGCCTCGCCGGCCTTGACTGCTCCCTCGGACCTCGTCCCGGAGTTGCCGTCTCGCCCCCTCACTCGGGCTCGAGCCGGCGTTCACCGTCCGAGTCTGCGGTACTCCAGCGACGAGTATCTCCTCGCTGCCTCCACCACCGAGCCGTCTCCGATTCCTGCGTCCGCCAGAGCAGCCCTACATGATCCTCACTGGCTTGCTGCGATGCAGGAAGAGTTCGACGCTCTTCAGCGGAACCGTACCTGGACACTGGTTCCCCGGCCTTCTCGCGCCAACGTCATCAGCGGCAAGTGGGTCTTTCGTCATAAGATCCGCTCGGATGGTACACTTCAGCGCTACAAGGCTCGTTGGGTGGTCCGTGGGTTTCGGCAGCGTGCTGGCGTTGACCTCACTAAGACGTTTGCACCGGTTGTCAAACCCGACACGATCCGCACCGTCCTCCAGCTGGCGGTCTCCCGTGGCTGGCCGGTTCATTAGATGGATGTCTCCAACGCCTTCCTTCATGGCCATCTTGCAGAGCAGGTTTACTGTGAGCAGCCCACCGGTTTCGTCGACGCCTCTCATCCCAGTGGCGAAGCCACACATGAGCTGTGTAGTCCATTGACTACACAACTTTTTGCAAAAGACGTCCTACAACAAACATACATCAGGCAAAATAATCCTACAAATGCATACGCATGACTACACAAGATTAAATTGACTACACATGGTTGAATTCCTGGCACCGCCACTGTCTCATCCTGGCCATGTGTGCTTGCTGTCCCGGTCTCTATACGGTCTCAAGCAAGCACCTCGCGCCTGGTACCAGCGGATCGCCGAGTTCCTTCAGACACTGGGCTTCAGCGTCACTCGCTCGGATGCCTCGTTGTTTGTCTATCACCGCGGTGACACAAATGCCTATTTGCTCCTCTACGTCGACGACATCATCCTGACGACCTCCTCTGCAGCCCTTCTTCAGCAGATCACTCTCCGGCTGCGTGACGATTTTGCTATCAAGGACTTGGGCGCTCTCCATTATTTCCTTGGCATTGAGGTCGTTCGGCGACCCGACGGCTTCTTTCTTCATCAGCAGAAGTATGCACATGAGCTACTTGAGCGTGCTGGAATGCTCAATTGTCACCCTGTTGTTACTCCTGTTGACACGAAGTCCAAGATTTCTGCTCTCGAGGGCTCTTCCGCGTCGGATGCTCCGTTCTACCGGTCCATCGTCGGTGCTCTTCAGTATCTGACACTCATCCGGCCAGATCTACAGTATGCTATTCAGCAGGTGTGTCTCCACATGCACGCCCCTCGTGACTCTCATTGGACACTCGTGAAACGGATTCGCCGATACATCCGTGGCACGATGTCTCTTGGACTCACTCTCACGGCGTCCACTTCTCTGGAGTGGCTTATTCCGATGCTGACTGGGCTGGCTGCCCTGACACATGTCGCTCCATCTCTGGCTACTGCGTCTACCTCGGTCCTTCACTCGTCTCGTGGTCGTCCAAGCGACAACCCACAGTTTCGCGCTCCAGCGCGGAGGCCGAGTACCGAGCAGTGGCTAACGCAGTCGCCGAGTGCACCTGGCTACGACAGCTACTTCAGGAATTGCATCATGATGTCTCCCAGGCTACGGTTGTCTACTGTGACAACGTCTCTGCGGTGTATCTTTCCGCCAACCCCGTTCATCATCGCCGGACCAAGCACATTGAGCTGGACATTCACTTTGTGCGTGAGCAGGTGGCTCTTGGACACATTCGGGTCCTCCATGTTCCGACCGCACAACAGTTCGCCGATGTGATGACTAAGGGACTGCCTACTTCCACCTTCGACGAGTTTCGTTCCAGTCTGCGTCTCTGGCGACGCTTTGACTGCGGGGGGTGTTGAATATATTGTGTGCATGTATATTGTGTCTTGGGCCCACCTCCTAGTTCTCTTGTATAGTTGAGATTGTGGCCCCTTCCTGCACATCATATATACGTGCCTTGTGCACCGATCAATGCGATTGTGTTGCACGGCCTAATCCTAGTCTTCTACACTCTCGGTTTTCCTTCCTCCGGGAGGGAGGAAACGAAGGATCATCATGCACATACACACTAATTTCTGACAAAAGAAGTTCTGTAAATGCAACAAAGCCACGTTCCCGGTTTTCGCCGGGTTACCAGCAGGCAGGAAACCCGGTTCAAAAAGATTGGGAAGTTCAGTTCAGTTTCTTGCTGAAACGTCTGGCGAAACGTGCAGTTCAGTTTTCGAAGGCCCCGAGTCAACTTGTACACCGGTTCCCCCGGCCGAGTCTCAGATCGCGAGACCGACCACGATGTCCCCATCGGGATGACGACGATCGATCGACGTGGATGGCAATAGAGGAAACGCACGCCATGTCTGCCATCCAACGACCGACCGAAGGTGCCAGTGTCACCGAGAACGCACACCAAACCAAATATCCATACTAAACATTACAACAGATAGAAAGATGGTGAGGTATGCACGCACAGCACAGTCGTAAAAGGTTTGTGATCAGATAGCCGTGTGTCGTGTTTATGGTTCTTTTTTTGAAAAAGGAAATATGTTTGCTAATGGAAAAGGTCCCGTTGCTGGCATTACAACTGTCTGCAGATCAAACTGCAACTTGCTGAAAACAAATAAGTCAAGAGTGAGCAAGGAGTGGAACACTGAGATATGATATCGTTGTGCCTTTCGGAGAAATCCATAATAAAATACCCCCTCCGTCTGGAATTAGTTGACACTCAGAGGATGTATCTAGAATTCCGGACGGAGGTTGCAGATAAAACGTCATAATTCATGTAGAGAAGCCGACTGCATGTTGTAGAGTGAAAGGGTGACAAACTTTACACATTCGTTTGAGGCATTGGTCTATGATAAATTTTTTTGGCAAAAAGTCTCAATTATTTCTGGTCCCCTAATTTTAGAGCTACCCATTTGCAGTTCTTGCCATTTATCTGCAATAATCTGGCAAAGTATTACATGCACCAATTGAACATTTGCTAATATAGCTGAAAGCCTGAAACTATCCGGATCATCTAATTTTCCCAAGACTATAGTATGTGGCTAAGTTACTATGTGTGAACAAGGCCAGAAGACTAAAATATCAGATGCTCTTGAAATAGGCTTTTGCCCCGCTTTATAGATAAAACAACGATCCATACAAGCAACATTCAAACTCCGAAACATGAACGACGGCTAGGGCAACAACACAATCATGCTCAAAAAACACAAGAGAAATAAGAAAAAAAGCCACCTAGTGGCAGCCGACAAGCGGCCCTACGAAGACGATAGTCGACGTGCTGTAGCCAGTAGCGCATCCAGCATGAGCCCAAGCCGATCGCGGTCGCACTGTATAGAGAGCGGGTGCCAGTGCTGCAAAAAAGCAAGGAACTTGAAGAAGGAAAAGATCAGATGCTAGCTAAGGAGTCATCAGCATATTTTTCTTGTGCTTGCTATCTAGTATTACCTCAATTCCAAATTACTAAAATGTGTCTAGACAAATCTAAAACAAATAATTCTAGACGAAGCGAGTATCTCTAAACAAACATCGGTCAGTGAGTCTAGTCATGAACAGACATAAGCACGCAGGCACCACCATATCAACGGCTAACAACAGCACACAGCAACTCGATCGCACATCATTCTCTTAGTACGCTTACTTATGAACACTGAGAAAGGTAAGTACACACACCGGTTCAGATACAGGGAGGGAATGGATAGACAACAAAGGGTACAACAAATAAACGAACGAGCAGCGAGCTGGAGTAGAATTGAGTATATGATTGAATAGACATAAAATCGGGAGGCACAATAGTCTTTCGATATCGCGCTAATGCCAAGTGGGCTAACCAGTGAGTGCACTCACTGCTACACAAGTACGTACGTACACATTACCAAGTAGTGAAGTAGCACTGTTATCAGTGGTGGTGCTGCTGCTGCACTAAATGTTGAGTATCATGATTAGTTATGAAGGTAGTACGAGATAGACTAGAATATATTCTGCTTTGTCTTGTACTTCAAATTGATCATATACTTATATATATATATATACCCACGAGGCTCAAGCAATAAACATCTATTCCATTAATCCCTCTTCATCCCCTCTAACAAGGTATGGGACTAACTGATCCAAACCCTAGCCGCCGCCCGCCGCCTCCGCTCCGCGCCACCCCCGGGGCGGTCGGCCTCTATGGCCGCCGCCGGAGGGGGGGGGAGGGCGTCGCCCTTATCTAGGGTTCGTCCGCCGGTCGTGTTGACAGGCTGCCCTTGAGAGTCTTTCCCGAGCCCTTGCTCCGGATTTTTCTCTCTCGCCGGTCGTCTTGATCGAAAATTTCTTTTTGGTTTCCGATCTAAGATCGGTTTGTGTCGCCTGCCATCGCCATCGACCTCGCGCGCCTCTACTCCGACATCGACGTCGACTCTACACCGGCCACTTCGTCATCAACCACGTGGCAAGGCTGGACGCGCCGTCCAAGGGACGCCTTCATGCGTCGTTGCCGGCCGCTCGTCCACGTGGTCTCCATTGGCGGTCCGTCTTCGTCGTCATTGCCCGGGACATCACCGACAACGTCGCCATCGACTCCGATCTGCGCGTCGTCCCCGCCATGGCACGTACAGTGCCACCGTCGATCTGATCAACCGATCACGCGTTTGTCTTCACCAAGCACATCCCCGAGCACGCGCCTACCGCCGATCGAGGCACATGTTGCTGTCGCGTCGTCCCTTTGGACTGTTGCGTCGCCGCCCCGAGGTCCTCCCGTCGGCTGTCCCGACCCGTGCGCCGCTACCGCCGACGCCCCTTCGGGATGTCGTGCTGCGACACGCGGTCCACACCGCCGCCCCGAGATCCTCTTGATGGCTACCCCTAGCCGCCGCCATTTTTGTGTCTCCCCTTCGGGCTGTCGCGCCGCGGCACGTGGTCCATGCCGTCGCCCGTCGGGTTGTCGCCACCGGCCAGTGGTCCTCCCCGCGGTTACTCCGACCCACGAGCCGACGCTACACCGCCCCTTCGGGCTGTAGCGCCGCAGCACGCGGTCCCCACCGCTGCCCGAGGTCGTTCCCATGGCTGCACCGACCCGCGTTCCGCCGCTGTGCCGCCCCTTCGGCCCATAGCGCCGCGGCCCGCGGTCCACGCCGCCGCCCCGAGGTATTCCCGCCGTCGCGCCGACCCGCCTACTGCCGCTGCGTCGCACCTCCGGGCCGTAGCGCCGCGGCCAGCGGTCCACTCCGTCGTCCCCACGCGTCGATTTCTCGTGGTATGCGCCGTGCCGCCTCCCTCGGCGCGGGAACGCCACCCTCCGGCCGGTCTTCGTCAAGCTGTTGGGTTCTCCTTGCCTACTTTGAGCACTGTCGTCACACTCCTAACCTAGCCGCCACCGCCTCCTTAGGCCGTTGTCGCCGCTCTACTTCCTCGGTGCCGCTGCCACCCGCTCACCCGAGCCACGCCGCCCGTCCACCCCCTTCGTCTTCGTCCAGCACCAACTCATCGCCATCATCACCTTCATCTTCCCCAACCACTTCGTCTACTCCGACCACCGTTGGCAACATCGGCCCCACACCGATTGGCACCACAACCGTCATTGAGTCCTTCTTTGCTGGTCCTTCCAACTTCTCCAACATGGCATACATCTCGTGCAGGTCCCCGTTTACGCATGCCTGGTGCTGGCACCACCGACGCGTGCCTTCGTCCCCGATGTGTTCCCAGATCTGGCAAGCTTGGAGTGGTGCATCGTCAACATCGACTTCGTCCGTCTATGAATACCCAGTGCTGGCAACACCGGGCCTTCGTCCATGATGTGTCCCCTGGCTTGGCAAACCCGGCGCACCCCTACTTCGACACCCTTGCGCCCGCGGCTGCACGGTGATATCCTCGACACCGGCCACCCCGACTCGACATTGACCACGGCGTCCCTCACACGGCTACCGCGACCACGGCTACACCACCCTACGCTCTCGGCTACCTCGACAACGGCACAAAGGGCTACCTCCTTGCTTGAGCAACCTCGTCGGTTCCACTCTAGGCACGACTTCCGCGATGCATCGACCGTTACGACTGTGGAGGGGATGTCCATCGGCTTACGTTCGGATTCTTCTCCAGTCTCACCGTCTGCGTCGCTACCGTTATGACTGCAGGGGATGTTGAGTATCGTGATTAGTTAGGAAATATAAGATAGACTAGGATATGTTCTGGCTTATCTTGTACTTCAAATTGATCATGTACTCCGAGTATATATACATTAGATCATATATAGATATATCTATATTATTATATATTATAGATATTATATATCTATATATGTATGTCCACGAGGCTCAAGCAATAAACATCGATTCCAACAATCCCTCTCCATCCCTGTAACACTAAACAACAATGCAGAAAAATTATATTGCCCGCCCCAGGCTCAAGTACGCCAGCCAGCACCCAACAGTTCATAATCAAACGAGACGACTGTTGCATATCCAGGCAAAGCCACTATCAGTACAAAACCATACGCAGGTGGATAGACACCAGTTTCACCAAGTCAACCACTGTCAAGTTTAAAAAGGAGTGGACGCGCGCGTTCTTTTTATTTTTAATTTTCCACTAACGCTCGTGGCTGAAAATTGGTTGATTGAACTCCGAGATAAAATAAGCAGAGGCGCCTATCGTAATGCGCTGTATTGATACGAGCACTAGAGCAGGTGGAGTCTAGCCTCAGCATGTTGCTGGCAGCGTCGGCACACATCATCCTAGACAGGTGATTCCTCCGAATGTTATGCAACCACCTATGCGTCAGTCAAACGAACAAAAAAAAAAAAACATATCAGTTTCAGTCGAATTGGTCCAAGGCGTTAGATTAAAATCCAGCGGCTCGGGCACTAGTAGAAAACAGGGTTTTGGTTGAGGCCAGGATAAGGGCATTAATCCCGGTTCACTTACGAACCGGGACCAAAGGGTGCATCAGTCCAGGTTCGTGAGGCCAGGGCGCCGGCCGAGCCTCGGGGGCCATTGGTCCCGGTTCGTCTGACACCTTTGGTCCCGGTTCCAGACACGAACCGGGACCAACGGGCCTCGCTCCTGGCCCAGCACCTTTAGTCCCGGTTTGTGGCTGGAACCGGGACCAATGGCCAGTCTTCTGTCCCGGTTCTAGCCACCAACCGGGACTTCTGTCCCGGTTCCAGCCATAAACCGGGACTAAAGATAAGCCTATATATACCCCCGCCCCTGCCCGCTCACTTCTCTGTTTTTTGGCCGGCCGGCGTGTGTAGGTGTGTGTTGCTCTAGCTCTCATCTCCTATGCACATGAGGTGTTCGATGAAATGCCCGAGCCACACTTAAGCTTTCTCCTCTCCAAGCTCGACCTCCAAACTCCATTTTCCTCAGGATTTGTCTAGGTTTGACGGTCCGTCCTGTCCCGTCCCCGTCCTCACTGCCGTCGATCACCCGCGCCGATCTCGACGCCAGCACCACCGTGGTGGGCCTCTTATTCTTATCTTCTTTCTAAAAGAAAAAATTCTTACTTGTATGATTTAGATAGATACTTGTATAATTTTCTTATTTTTATTATTGTTTGTTATTATATAGTGTCATGGTTTTGGTATCCGCCCTCGTCGGCCCTCGTCCTGTCTATGATTCGGATGTGGTATATTATCTTTTATAAGTATTTGTTTCATTTAGTGTTTATGACAATTATGCCGACCAACGTGACATAGATGTTTTTATCTAGGAGGTATGTGAACCGAAAATCCCAACCGACCCTCTTGTCGAGAGGTTAAATTTAGTTGAAAAAGCAAACAATTACTTGAAGAAAAAAGTGAAATGAATTGAGGAGGAGAAGATGGAATTGGAGTTGCATGTTGCGGATGTAGTCGATGATCACAAGATCAAGATGGATGAAATGCGCTTGAAGATTAAAAAGATTAAAAAATATGCCATTGATACTGAGGCTTGGTATCATTATGCCATTGGATCAATTGTTACCTTAGTTGCGATTATGATCGCATTTGTTGTTGCATTAAAATGTTTTACATAGTTTCAATGTATATTTTAATTAGATGCTCTAGAGAGCTATATGTTGTTCAATAAGAACTATGTATGAACTTTATATATTTATTTTTCCAGTAATAACATTTGATCACTACTGTACTTTGGTTTTAATGTGATGATGAACTTGTATTAATTTGGTCACTTTTCTATTCATGATGTTCTGTAGTGGTTTTTTGATATACTTAATTATATAATGCACGCAGATGAACCGGCAATAGATGTACGGTGACCGACGCACCTCCGAGTACATTAAGGGCCTGCATAATTTTCTCGAAGTGGCTGAGGCAAACAAGCAGAATGGTTTTATGTATTGTCCATGTACTATCTGTGGGAATACGAAGGATTACTCTGACTCGAAAACCCTGCACGTCCACCTGCTTGAGAAGGGTTTCATGCCACACTATAATGTTTGGATCAAGCACGGAGAAAGAGGGGTTATGATGGAAGACAACGAAGAAGAAGAGGATGATGACAACTATCCGCCCCCTGAATACGGTGATGCTGCAACGGGGGAAGCTGAAGATCAAGACGAACCAGATGATGTGCCCGATGATGATCTTTGTCGGGTCATTGTTAATGCAAAGAGACAATGCCAAAGTGAAAGGAAGAAGTTGAAATTTGATCGCATGTTAGAGGATCACAAAAAAGGGTTGTACCCAAATTGCGAAGATGACAACACAAAGTTCGGTACCACACTGGAATTGCTGCAATGGAAGGCAGACAATGGTGTATCTGACAACGGATTTGAAAAGCTACTGAAAATATTGAAGAAGAAGCTACGAATTGCCCGACAGTACGTATGAAGCAAAGAAGGTTCTATGCCCTCTAGGATTGGAGATGCAGAAGATACATGCATGCCCTAATGACTGCATCCTCTACCGCGGTGCGTACGAGGATTTGAACGCATGCCCGCTATGCGGTGCATTGCGGTATAAGATCAGATGAGATGACCCTGGTGATGTTGAGGGTGAGCGCCCCAGGAAGAGGGTTCCTGCCAAGGTGATGTGGTATGCTCCTATAATACCACGGTTTGAAACGTCTGTTCAGAAACAAAGAGTATGCCAAATTGATGCGATGGCACAAAGAGGACCGTAAGAAAGACGGGAAGCTGGGAGCACCCGCTGACGGGTCGCAGTGGAGAAAAATCGAGAGAAGGTGGGGGGACTTTGCAGGTGACGCAAGGAACGTATGGTTTGGTTTAAGCGCGAATGGCATTAATCCTTTTGGAGAGCAGAGCAGCAATCATAGCACCTGGCCCGTGACTCTATGTATCTACAACCTTCCTCCTTGGTTGTGTATGAAGCGGAAGTTCATTATGATGCCAGTGCTCATCCAAGGCCCTAAGCAACCCGGCAACGACATTGATGTGTACCTACGGCCATTAGTTGAAGAACTTTTATAGTTGTGGAATGAAAAAGGTGTACGTGTGTGGGATGAGCACGATCAGGAGGAATTTGACCTATATGCGTTGCTGTTTGTAACCATCAATGATTGGTCTGCTCTCAGTAACCTTTCAGGATAGACAAACAAGGGATACCACGCATGCACGCACTGTTTAGATGACACCGAAAGTATATATTTGGACAAATGCAGGAAGAATATGTACTTGGGGCATCGTCGATTTCTTCCGACCAACCATCAATGTCGAAAGAAAGGCAAGCATTTCAAAGGTGAGGCAGATCACCGGAAGAAGCCCGCCCTCCGTACTGGTGATCACATACTTGATATGGTCAATGATTTACAAGTAATCTTTGGAAAGGGTCCTGGCGGACTATCTGTTCCGAATGACGCTGAGGGACGCGCACCCATGTGGAAGAAGAAATCTATATTTTGGGACCTACCCTATTAGAAAGACCTAGAGGTCCACTCTGCAATCGACGTGATGCACGTGACGAAGGATCTTTGCGTGAACCTGCTAGGCTTCTTGGGCGTGTATGGGAAGACAAACGATACACCGGAGGCACGGGAGGACCAGCAACGTGTGCACGAAAAAGACGGCATGCATCCAAAGCAGTATAAACCACTCGCAGTCCCTCTCAACTAGCGAGGTGGGACTAAACATTTGGATGCGGCAGCGCAACCCTTTGGTCCCGGTTCGTGGCACCAACCGGGACCAAAGGGTTGAGCTTCCAGCCCTTTGGGCTGGCGAAAAACACCTTTTGTCCCAGTTGGTGGCACGAACCGGGACGAAAGGGGGGCCTTTAGTCCCGGTTGGTGGCACCAACCGGGACTAAAGGTGATGCTATATAAGCAGCACTTAGCAGTTTCTCCCCATTCTCTCCCCCGACGCTGAAACGCACGCCGCCGCCAGGCTGCTCCGCCGCTCCCCGTCGCCGTCCCTGCCCTGACGCCGCCAGGCTGCTTTGCCGCCCCCGACGCCGGCCGCCGCTCCCTGCCCCGACGCCCGCGGCCGCTCCCTGCCCCAACGCCAACCCCCAGTGAGCTCCCCGGCCCCTTCCCCTGCGCTGCCGTCGCCGCCCCTACGCTCTACTAGCCGCCGCCGCCCCTGCTCTGCTTAGCCGCCGCCGCCTTGTTCATACTTTTTTTTTGTTCATATAGCATTTTTTTCATGTATGTATGTATGGATGGATGGATGGATGTATGGATGGATGGATGTATATAGAGACTGTTCATATGATGATTTTTTTTCATAGAATGTTTTTTTGTTCATAGCATTTTTTGGTCCATGTATATATGTATGTGTATGTATGGATGGATGTATATATATAGAAAATGTTCATATGATGTTTTTTTTTCATAGAATATTTTTTTGTTCATAGAAATAGTTAAAATTTACCAAGTTACTAAGTTACTAAGTTAAAATGTTCATATATTCAAAATGAGTTAAAAGACTCACTAAGTTAAAATTTACCCCCTCCCCGATAACTTCGACATGAGGGGGGACGTCGGACATGCATGAGAGAGAGGCGGTCCGCTCGCCCGACCAACTATCGAGGCCACCCAAACCCTAGAAGAAAGAGCGTCGTTGTCGATCTACTCCCTCCCCGATAACTTCGACATGAGGGGGGACGTCGGACATGCATGAGAGAGGCGGTCCACTCGCCCGACCAACTCTCGAGGCCACCCAAACCCTAGAAGAAAGAGCGCCGTTGTCGATCTACCCCCTCCCCGATAACTTCGATATGAGGGGGGACGTCGGACATGCATGAGAGAGGCGGTCCGCTCGCCCGACCAACTCTCGAGGCCACCCAAACCCTGGAAGAAAGAGTGTCGTTGTCGATCTACCCCCTCCCTCCCCTACCCGTAATTGTTATGTATAATACTATATATTGGCGTCTAATTCACCGGTCTTACCTCAGTGAACCGAAGGGACTTTATTTATTCGGTAGGCAGCCGGCATAGGTCAATGGGGTAGAATGGATAGTTTGATCTCCTGCATAGCGATTATTTTTTGCAAAGTGTCCTCTCCTGAAAGTATAACCCCTGCCCGATAACTTCGACATGAGGGGGACGTCGGACATGCATGAGAGAGGCGGTCCGCAACTAATCCATTGCTCATATATGCATATGATTCCTTGTTGTGATTAGCTAGGTCTATGTTTGCCACTAATCCATCTCTCATGTTTGTATATTGCCATGTTGTAATATTTGCAGAAACTATGGAAAAAGACTTAGAACAAGAACAGTTGTTGGGGGATATAATCCTCGCCGGAGGTGATCCCTTGTCGTTTCTCAACGACACCGATGGTCAGGAAGGAGAGGATGACAGCTCCGGTGATCCAACAATGGAGGAGGAAGGAGATCATGATGGCTCCGGTGACCGAATGGCGGAGGAAGGAGATCATGATGACGGCTCCGGTGACCGAACGGAGGAGGGAGGCTTAACTGTTGCAAAGTCCGGCGAGGTATATATATATATATATATAGGGTCGCGCTATTCGTCACCCTGGGTGAGGAATAGTTATTCTTCACCCCCTCTCTATTTTGAGGTCAATGCACCGTATTTTTAGGTTTCGTAAATTTTGTCTTATTTCATACATAAAAAGAGAACGTAATAAAATATGTACTCGTCGTAAAAAATATTTTATGTTACGTAAAATTACGAACGTAAAAACATAGTGCAAAACATACATAAAATGCGATATTTCTGGTCTTATAACCTATTTTTTTGTTTTCTTATATCAAATTTTACGTAGTGAATCAATATGAATGTAACTATTTGTATTCCAAACGTAATTTATTTATGAAGCGATCGTAAGATTACCTCGGGTGAAGAATAACTTATTCTGCACCCTGGGTGATGAATAGGATTACTATATATATATATATATATATATATTAATTAAGCCTGTGCTGACTTGATGCATTAATTGTTTTGGTATGTACATATATTAACGCTTCTTTCTTCTTTTAGCCCTCCGGATCGAACCAAACTTCCGTAAGGAGACGAGGCCCGAAGAAAAGGTTGCGTCAGGATGAAATGTTCACGATCACAGAAGTCGCGAAAGATGGCCAACCGATTGCTCTCAAGCGGACCAAGGACGCATTTGTACATCAGTACGGAGTTGTTGTTATGGACAGCGTCCCGATCAGCATCCAGCAATGGAATAAGAATAAGGACCCTGAAGTTTCTTATGTCCAGGATAGACTGAAAGATGATCTTTGGACCTCGCTGATGACAAATTTCAGCCTACCGCCAGAGGAGGATCCGAATAACCCAGTTATAGAGCGAAAGGTCAAGGCGTTTGCTCTTAAGAAGATGGCAGAACTATTCAAGAACTGGAAGAAAGAGTTGAACACAAAGTTTGTCGAGAAAGAGGAGACTCCAGAATTCATCGGTCGATATGAGAAGATAAGAGATCACTGGCCCGCATTTGTGGCCTACAAGAACTCGGAGAAGGGTAAGAAAAGGTCACTGACAAACAAGCAAAATGCTGCAAAGAAGCTGTATCACCATCACACGGGGTCAGGTGGCTACTACAAAGCCCGGCCGTTGTGGGATAAAGCTAAGCAAGACCTGCTTACTAAAGGGGTCCAACTAGCGACATTGCACTGGCCAGATCGTTCAAGGACTTGGTTCTTCGGGGTTGGGGGAACTTTGGACCCAGAAACAGGGGAGTGTGTTTGGACGGACGAGCAACTTGCAATACCCATCCAGAAGCTTCAAAGCAATCAAGGCAGCGCAGGAAGGGACGTTCATTCCCGACAGAGAGAAGGACGAGCTGACAGAGGCCCTCGGGAATCCTGAACACCCTGGACGAACACGAGGCACATCAGGCTCCGTTCCGTGGGTGTATGGGTTTCCCGACAGCGGTGGTTATAGAAGCCGAGAGAGAAAGAGAAAATAGGAAGCAACCGAAATGCAGAGGCTCAGTGCAAGATTAGCAAAACTAGAGGAACTTGAGAGCCAGCGAGCTACCGGCCAACCATCTCAGCGGCACGAAGATCCTTGCTTTGACTCTACCCCAGAAGCTACCCCATCATCTCAGCGGAGAAGCAGCGTGGCTTCCACGGAGCTCGTTCAGCCTGATTTCACGGCACCTCGCTACCCCGTGGATAGTATCACGGAGGCTGAACATTGTGTTCTAATGACGAAATGCCAGAACCTGACCTTGAAGGCGGCGGTCGGCTCTGTTGTGCCCTGACTCGCCGAATGAGGGAACTTTTCATTGTCGTCCGATTCCACATGGTTATGCTATTGTGACGGTGGATGAAATAATGGAGGTATTTGAGGAGCTGGAGCTTGACTACCCTATAGGTGAAGGGGATATTCATCTGGAAAATGCTTTAAGGAGTACCTGTCTATGGAGAAAGGAGTACATCAAGCTTCCAAACTGGACGCCTCAGCAGACTCAGCCTCCTCCGGCGCGTCAGGGCACTCCGCCTCCTCATCCTCCTCCTTTGGCGAGTCAGGGCACTCCGCCTCCTCCTCCGCCTCCTCCGCCGCGTCAGGGCACTCCGCCTCCTCCTCCGCCTCCTCCGGCGCGTCAGGGCACTCCGCCTCCTCCGGCGTGTCAGCGGACTCCGCCGCGTCAGCAACGGCGGAAGAGAGACACCGCCGCTCCGGCGGCTAGCAGTATAAGAGGCGGGAAGAAATACAAATTTGGTCCAAGCCTGAAGCCTCTTCCAAAGTTACCATATGAGAGGACTGACGAGGAAAACGCGGACATCAGTGCTGCCGAAGTGCAGGCCCATTTTGAACGGAAACCTCCACCTCCGAAGGAAATGACAGATCCGGTGAAAGTGAAGCGCACTCTGGATGCCCTTAAGCGACCACCATCGCCTCCGCCGCAATCCAACTATGAACGCTGTATTGCAAAGACATATGATGAAGCGCGGCGGTCGGGAAGTACTTGCAGTGCTGCAAGATTAGCAAAACAAAGAAGTGGGAAAACAATTCCCCAGCTCGGCGAACAGGCGAAGCAATCGTGCCTCCCGCTCAAGGTGTCTAGTGATATCGTCGCTAATCATCCGGGGCTACTGCCCGGTACCAATCTTGGTGATTACCTGGGCGATGATGTACAATTTGAAACGTTAGAGACAGTAGAGATCTTTAGATACGATTACGGGAAGCCTCTCGTCAAACCTGATTATTCTCCTCTAACAACGATGATGCGAAGATTGCATGACTGGTACTTGGAAAGCTACAGGAAGAATGAGACTGATAGTTTGATGCTAAGAATTAAAGAAGAGCACGACCTCATTGGAGTTGAGGTGATGCCTGTTGAATTTGTGGAGTTATTTCAGTTATTCAATCAAGAGACCCTCGATAAACAACTCATGACTTGCTACTGTCTGTAAGTATTACTTCTGTAATTAAGTCTCTAGCTCAGCTCGTTCATTGCATGTATATATAATTATCCTCACTATATTATGCAGATTGAAGATCGTCGAATGCAAGGAAAGACAAATCTATGACATTGGGTTCATTAGCCCAAATACCGTAAATGAATGGTCGGTAAAAAAGAGAGTCAAAGATACTGAGGAAAACTTGCTACAATCGTTCCTTCGACATCAAAACAAAGGGAAAATACTCTTTTCTTACAACTTCAAGTGAGTGTTACTGTCTTGTGCATATTCGGTTTCGCTTACTCGAGGTTAAGTAATGTAATTGATGAGTTATGCGTGCGCAACTTTCACTTTATTCTGCTATCCATTAAGCTTGACGGGGGAGTAGTAACTGTCTTAGACTCGAGACGTAAAGATCCCTAGGATTATGCGGACATGACTGCAATGCTCCAGAAGTAAGTTCAATCATTATCGCATCATATCGGCAACTTTCGTTCATTTCCTGATAGGGATAATTAGATTTATGCCCCTAATTGTGTCCCACTCGGCTGTTTTACCCCTAATTTCCAAAAGTCACCGGTTCGTCCAAGTCACTTCGCTCCTCTTATGCTTTTGCCCTTTAACCGTTTGACCGTCAGTTTGAAAACTTCATAACTAATTCATACTAAATCAGAAAAATGCAAATAAGATACCAAAATGTTCAGAAAAACATCACCTATATGTCAGTGTCATTTCCATTCATGAAAAAAGTGTTGGAAAGTGCCCGTCCGAGTTTTAGCTCTTATGATACCACCATAAATAGTAAAATCTAAAAAAAATAAAAATTCAAAAAAAATTGGTCGCATAGAATGACAAATGTTTTAAGTGCTTGCCAAGTTTCATCAGGGAACGACATTCGTGAAAGTCGTGGTAAAAAAAGAATCTATTTTGGAGTGTTGATTTTATTTTTTTGCCATGGCATCCACGAATGGCATTCCCCGATGAAACTTGGCAAGCACTTAAAAAATTTGTCATTCTTTGCCACCAATTTTTTTTGAATTTTTTTAGATTTTACTATTCATGGTGGTATCATAAGAGTTAAAACTCGGATGGACACTTTTCAACAATTTTTTCATGAATGCAAATGACACTGACATATAGATGATGTTTTTCCGAATATTTTGGTACCTTATTTGCATTTTTCTGATTTAGTATGAATTAGTTATGAATTTTTCAAGCTGACGGTCAAACGGTCAAAGGGCAAAAGCATAAGAGGAGCGAAGTGACTTGGATAGAACCGGTGACTTTTAAAAATTAGGGGTAAAACAGCCGAGTGGGACACAACTAGGGGCATAAATCTAATTATCCCTTCCTGATATCAAGTAATCATTTTATTTGCCTGGCAGGGTTTGGAAAAAGTTCACCGAAATGGTTCCGGGTCTGCAGAAAGAGCTGCGATTTACACACCCCAAAGTAAGTAGTACTAGCTAGTTCCGCGCATCTCTCATTGATTCTAGTTTCATCAATACCATTTATCATGCTTGATTATCAGTTTGATTGAACTCTATTCTCGTAAAGTGCTACTGGCAGGAAGGCGGGAATCATTTATGTGGATACTACGTTTGCGAGTTCATGCGCAGCTCGACCTTTGAGCGGGGCTACTCTGACAAACAATTTGAAGTACGTAAACAATATTCACAATTTTATTTTATTACCATCAATTGTGTTGAGTTTCATTTATATATATGTATTGACCCTCTTCTTTAAATTAGATGTGGCAGATGCTGAATGAATTCCTACCACATGATCGCTTACGAGCAATTCAAGAGGAATTGACGGGATTCTTTCTTGACCACGTCATACATAAAGACGGAGAATACCATGTGGAAATTGAAGCTAATTTTCGGTAGATGATGTCAGGGATCGTAAGAGATGTTATATTGTATATATGTGTAGCGTCAGATAGATATACGAAAACTTGTTGTTCGACTAAGCACGGAGAAAGAGAGGTCACTTCTCTCTATATATGTTCATGATCATGATGTTGTGTAATTAATTGTTCCTTCATTTGCTTACTAGCTAGCGTCGAGTTCTGTCTGTATGTAGTAGCTACCGTCGACCAAGCACGGAGAAAGAGAGGTCACTTCTCTGTATTAGCTAGCTAACACAATATGAAACCCCTAAATTAACCCTCCAAAACCCCTAAACCCCCCACTTTTAAAAAAAAAAACCCAGCGCCTGCGAGCTGCTGATGCGTGGCTGTCTTTTGGTCCCGGTTGGTATTACCAACCGGGACTAAAGGTCCTCCTGCCTGGGCGCCCCACAGCGGCAACGTGGAGCTCCTTTGGTCCCGGTTCGTAAGCCAACCAGGACTAAAGGTTTTGAGCATTACCCCCGTTTGTTTTGTCCCGGTTCCAGAACCGGGGCTAAAGACCCTCTGGAACCGGGACTAGTACCATGTTTTCTACTAGCGAGGGTCTTCTTCTTCCTTCTGGTCTCTCTTCCTCTAATTTCTTCCTCCTCGCGCGCTAGCCCCTCCCCCACACCGCCAGCCGGCACCCTGCGTTTAGTTAATGTCCAGCCGATCAGCTGGGTCAGTTTCCTTGCCCCGTTTCCATGCACGACCATCGTCTGATTTCACCTGAATTTTGCAGAGCGCGTAAAACAGTTCACTCTTCCTTGGGCGATCGTGCCTAGTGCCGCACTAATATGAATGAGAGTCGACGATGGTGTCCCCGAAAGACGATGATGTAGACGGCAGTGGGTGGCATGCACGATGCCTGCCGTCCAACCACCGACGGTGCAGTCACAGGAAACCATGTATACCAAACCAAATGAATACTAATACCCAAATGCTCCAATAGATGGTGAGGTATGCACGCATCACTCTTGTCATATATATATATATATATATATATATATATATATATATATATATATATATATATATATATATATATATATATATATATATATATATATATATATGATCAGACTGCGAAGCTCCCAAATTAGGTGAGATGGTTTATGATCAGACTGATGTATCTTGTTTTGCAGTATTTGTTGATGGAAAAGTTTATGGTATCGTCACCCAACTACTGATCGGAACTGAGATTTTTCTTATAAAGACTTGGATATATTCTAAAGGTTCATAAGAAGTACACCCTTTACATTAGTGAACAGAGGTAGTACAATATACCCCAAACACAATACAAATCACTTAGAGGACCCATGCATCACCAAATGACAACTACCGCCGCCAGAACGAGCCATCGCCTCGCCATTCCCCTACCGAAGCCGGCTTGACCTTGCCGATGACAATCAAGAAGTCTTCATGGCAAGGACCGGCGCTTCAAAGCTGCAGTCGTCGCCATTAAACACTTGAATTGATCTGAAGCACCTGACACCAAATCTCATCGGTGCGCACGCCCATCAAGAAAGCCTAACCTTGCTGCCCCAAAGAGACAACATGAATCTATGCGGAAGCTCCGGCGACACCGTCGTGATGGATGAACTCGAGGAGGATCAAAGCCCGGAATATCAGCTTGACGATGAAAGCTTTTCAGTCACAAATAGGTTGCGGTAGGCTAGAGTTGGAACCCATACGATCTTGAAACCAAGTCGCATGGTTTTGGCACGAGGATAGCTAACTTCCACGCAACCTTGTACATGGTCAGTTCTTTGGTGACAATTCAGTCCTTCAGATCTCTGTTTACACATTCCTTTCATGTGAAATTTGATGTACCGCGACCTCTCTTGACATTTTCACATATGACACAAATAGTCTATCTTTTACAAAACTTGAGATGACTATAATATATCATAGCACTCATGTGTCTATGATTTTCTCAACATAGTGTGTATCGTAGCTCATGGCTTTAGTAAAGACCGATCACCATAATTGCCTAGGCTAAACTTTAAATATATATGGAATATTTGTGTAGATTTGTCGTGCATTTTCTTACTATTATACTTCCTTCGTCCTAAAATAAATGTCTTAACTTTGTACTAATATAAAATTGTAATAAGTTTGAGACACTTATTTTGGGAAAGTGGGAGTAGTACTTTCAATTTTATAGAGGGTTGAGGGTTCAGGGCTTAGAGCAACTCCAACGCACCGACCCAAACGGACACGCGCATTGTCCGCTATTCGTCCGTTTGGGTCGGCCGCCCGCTCGGCGTCCGCTCTGTTTTTATTTTGGGTCGGTCGTGCGCCCAACGCGCGCGACCCATTTCATGTCTGCGCATAAATTTAAAAGACCTGTGGCAATAAATCATGCCCGCGGCCATGGCATCGCCCAAAGTTCATGCCGGCGCCATGCCTGCGGCCGGCATACAATGCCAGCCTCCAAAAAAACCATCACCATCGTAGGCAGCCGCGGAGGCAGCGGCCGCCGCACCACCTTCGAAGATGATGTTCTCGTTGATGAAACAGTTGGCCGTTTTGTCGTCGCCAGCCGCCGGCATTCTGTCGAACAGGTTGCGGGCGCCGGGGAGCATGTCGGCTGGAATCTCCCGCGGGCATTTCCTCGCCTCTCTGGAGGATGATGCACCGTCCACCGGCGTGGCGTTGAGGTCGATGGACATGGGCGTGGACGGTGCCACCACGCTCACCTCCGGTGAGCATTCCCCGGAGAAGCGGGACTCTTGCGGATAGATGTGGAAGTCGGGAATCGGCTGCGTGGCAGACGCGCGCGGTGACTCTGGCAGCACCATCCGAGGAAATGCCGATGAGCCCGTGCTGGCCGCGGCCACGGCGGCGCTGACGAGCCCGTGCTGGCCGCGGCCACGGCGGCGCTGACGAGCCCGTGCTGGCCAGGGTTTAACCCTAGGATGATCAGGGCCTCCCTCGTTGTCGCGGCGACTCGGGTACTGATTTCCTCCTGCTGTGCGATGGCAGAGAGGGCGGCGACGGCCGCCGCTTCGTCCCTTGCGTCATGCGCATGCCTCCGGCCCTTACTCTTGGCCGACTGCAAGGCCCGCTCCTCGGTCGTCAGCTGTTTCTTCTTCTTGGGCGGCGCCGTGATCTTGCGGGGCGCGCGGGGCTTGCCTTTGGCGGAGGCGACGGAGGTGAAGCCGGACGAGGCGAGGAGGCGAGGCCGGCGGCGGCATCGAGGGTCGGCGCGTCGTCCATGGCGAGCGGCCGTGAGGGATTTGGAAAAGTGAAGGGAAATGATGGTCGTTGTGCCACCCACTGGCGGGCCAGGGGGAGGAGTAGGCGTGCGTCACACGTGTCTGTTTCGTGCCCGCGCCGACGTAAATGAGGCTCAATTTGGACAAGAAATGGGTCGCCAGGCGGACGAAGAGCGGACACGCGTCTGTCCGCGGCGACTCAAATGGACACGCGCGGATAAAATGGGTCGGCGTGTTGGAGTTGCTCTGGGTTTTTAGGGCCACCGTGCAGTTGCGCACACAGTGTTGACTTCCAAAAAGAAAACTGCAGGGCGTATGTGTAATTTCCGCTTCACCGCCATTCGACGGTCACTGGTGGAGGATCCCCTCGAGGTCGTCCAATCGCCGTCGAACTAAAACAGCAGCAGAGCATCTGTACGCAGGTATCGCCCACTCACTCGGTTCTGAGGCCGTAATGCGCGCGTCTGCCTTTACCGTAAAAGAAACCTCATTTGTTTCCAAATCTTGGCCAGCAGCAGCTAGTGCATCGGTAAAGCAGCTTCCTAACTAAGCCATGCATGTGACTAAGCACTCGAATGATACCGTACTAGATATCTAACCAAATTATTCTCGACATGCGCCGGCCTTTGCTTTATTTTCTGGTGGTCAGGTCACTGCGAGCGAGCATGCGAAATAAAGAATCAAATCGCTAGCTTGAAAGCATGCATTTTTCTGCAGATATATGAGTTGTATATTTACCGGGAGAAAGCATGCCTTAAGTGTCGCCACAAAGCTGGCTGCGATGCGTGTCCAGTAAAAGCAAGTACAATAAGGAGCTTATAGTTCGCTTTTGCTTTAAAAAAAAATATGTCTACGTGAAGGACAGAGACAAAAAAAAAAGGAGAGTGGGCTGTTATTTAAGAGACTAGCTATATGCGTACTTCTTCTAGGCAAATACAATAGAAAAAAGTCCATTTTACTACCCTAAATAAAGTTGGTTGTTCACTTTACCCCCTGACCTTTTTTTTGGTTCCTTTACCCCCCTAAACAATCCCATACCGGACAAAAAAAACCCTGAGTGGTTTGCCCAGACCGGAAGCTGACGTGGGCACGGTCAAAGGTGGTATTTGACCTGGAGGTGGGTCCCCCTCGTCAGGTGGCCATGTGCTGGAGCTGGATGGGGCTGGGCGCGATGCGGGACGTCGGCGGCGGGACTCGCCGGATCCCGCCGGATCCGGGCGAGGGGCTGCGCAGGGGCACGGATCCGGACGCAGGGAGGTAGCAGGACACCGCAAGGACGGCCGGCGTCGTGTGGCTCCGAGGCGGTCGGCCCTGGCGTTCGAGCGTCGGCGCGAAGGGCTCCATGGCGCTGTTAACAGCGACGGCGACTGCGGGCAGGGGAGGCCGGCGGACGACGGGAATGGATGGATCCGGACATGGGGGTTCGGACCCGGGCAGTGGCGTCGCTCGGAGGTCGCCGGACGGAGCAAATCGACGGTGGCGGCGCCATGACCGACGGAAGAAGCTCCTGCGCGAGAGAGGAATTAGAGAGAGATGGGAGAGTCAGGGAGGAAGAGGAGGGAGAAGGGCAGGGCGGTGCAGGGCTGGCCTAGGCTCGGGCGGCGACGCTCCGGCGGCCGGCCGGCGTCGGGGCCGAGCGGGGGCAGCGGCGAGGCCAACGAAGCGGCATCTCTATCTCAGCCGTGCCTGACAAGGGGGCCCCACCTAGGTCAAAACAACCGTTGACTTGAGCCACGTCAGCAGTAGGGGGAGACAAACCAGCCAGGGGGGTATTTCGTCCGGTATGATTTTGTTTGCGGGCCGAAAGGAACCAAAAAAAAGATCAGGGGGTAAAGTGAACAACCAACTTTATTCAGGGTAGTAAAATGGACTTTTTTCAATACAATAAATACAAAGAAAGATAGAGATATAAATATAAAGAAAGACGTTGTTCCCCTTCCCTCAAAAAAAAATCCCTCAAAAAAAAAAGACGTTGTTCCCTTCTTGAAGGCTCTGCGTTGGCCACTCGCGAGGACCTCGGTGTTGGAGCTTGGGGCATCTCGGTTCTCGGTACGGGTTGCCTCTCAGGTCATGAGCCGACAGGGTGCAATGCATCGACGATGCTTCTGGCGCGGCTTCTTCCATAGGTCCGGCTAGGTCCTGCCACCCACTTGCCGATTCCTCTTGGTGATATGGGTGGGGCGGTACGTTGACTCAATTGGTTTGGTGGTCGTTGTCGTGGCTTGGATGTATTGGCATCGGTAGTGACGCGGTCTGGTTGTTCTGCGTCCCTTCTCCTCGCCTCCTGTGAAAATGGACAAAACTGGCCCTTTTTCGAAAGTTCGATACAAAATGACCTCGATCTGAAAATATTTCACAAAATGGCCCTCTTTTGCATGACGCCCGCGGCTAGGGCGTCATGCTAAAGATCATGACGCCCCAGGCTAAGGCGTCATGGTCGTGACATGTAGCATGACGCCTTGGGCTAGGGTGCCATGCCAAATAGCATGACGCCCTAGCCCGGGGCGTCATGCTATCTAGCATGACGCCCTAGGCCCGGGCGTCATGCAAAAGGGTCACTTTGTGAAATATTTTCAGAATAGGGCCATTTTGTGTTGAACTTTTGAAAAAGGGCCAGTTTTGTTCATTTTCACTCGCCTCCTTGGTTGGTGATCGGGCAAGGCGAGTTTCCTTATTTTGGTTTGTAGTAGGTGTGGTTCTAATCCCATGAATTAGCATGGTGTGGCTTGCCTCTTTGGCATTGTATCTGCCATTTTGGCGTTGCTCTGGCCTCTTGGCCCTTCTTCTATGAAATGATAATACACCCTTCTATGGTGTATTCTAAAAAAAATACAAAGAAAGAGAAAGAGAGATGTTTGCCGAAAAAGGGTTTCCCCCCGCTTTGTATACAAAGCAACCAACCGAGACATCCAACGATAGGTGCTAGGGCGGAAGCAGCACAGTCACGCTCAAAAGAAATGAAAGAGAAAATACAAGAGAAACAAATGCCGACAACGGCGGATCGACAAAAACGAAGAAGCCTCGTGGCCGCTGCACCCACCGGAGATCGCCCACCAAGCTCCGAGCCTCCGAAGCACCGGTACCAATCAATACCTCCAAGAAGGGACGCGACGATGCCGACGCTGCTGCCAAGGGTTTCCCTTGGTACGCGGTGAGGAGAGAGGAAGGGTAGCCCCGACGCCCTCCAGGAAGGTCTGGCGGCACCCACATGCGCCACCGTGTCGGTGTCGACCAAGCCAACAGGGATTTCTCCCGATCCCAACCTCCACCTCAGGCACTCCAGAGCTCGCCACCAAACAGACCCCCACCCTGCGCCAACCCGGTCACGAAGCTTCCCACGCTGTCTCACCACGGCACCGTGAAGCATGGCCTGCACAATGAAGAAGAGGAGCCGGGACTAGGGCAGCAGCATCGTCAGCACGCGGGAGGGCCCCACCTCCACCGTCGAAGACGGTAGCTGACCGGACGCAATAGCAGGAACATACCAGGCCCGTGGCCGCACAGGCCCGGCCGGGATCTCCGAGGCCCGTAAAGTTCCCACCTTCGCGCTGCAGCCGGCACGCCGTCGGCGCCGCCGCCCCTGTCCAAGCCGCTCCCCTGCCTCCCCGCACAGAGAGCCGCCAATTGGAAGCACCACCACCACGCGCACCGCCGGCCACCACCACCAGGTTGCCGGACCGCCACCGGCCGAGCCGCACCACCGCCGCACGCCCGCGACGGAGAGGAACCAACGCAGCCGCCAGCAGCCCGAAGCCGGACCCCAGCCGCCGCCCGCGGCCCGCGTCGCCTGCCGGACGGATCCGGCCGTCGCGGCGAGGTGCGCTCCACGAGTGACTACAGTGAATGGCTATAGATGACATAACAACTCCATACAATCATCAACTGGGTATACTATTCTTTTTTGCGGGGAAACTTCCAATCTATTCATCAAACATCATGACAGTATAAAGAACATCAGAAGTAAAATAAATTACATCCATGTCCGTAGATCACCTAGCGACGACTACAAGCACTTACGCGTGCCGAAGGCATGCCACCGTCATCACCCCTCCCTTGTCGGACCCGTGCAAACCTTGTTGTAGCAGACAGTCGGGAGCGTTGTGCTAAGGCCTCAAAGGACTTGCACACCAGAACAACAACCGTTGCCGATGAAGAGAACCGTAGATCGAAAGAATCCAATCTGTAGACACACGTACGCGGACGAACGACGACCGGATCCAAAAAGATCCATAGAAGACAAAGCCCGAACGAATACTGCAAGATCCGCCGGATACACACCTCCACACAACCTCCCATGATGCAAGACGCACCACTGGAACGGGGCTAGACGTGGAGAATCTTATTTCATCTTCAGGGAGCCATCAACGTCTCGTCTTCCTAAACAGGACACAAAGCCTAAATGAACTCCAAAAAACACCTAAAAGTGAAGCAAGAGCCCTCCCGCCGGCGAGGGCCGGGATCCACCACGCCTCCATGCGGCGGCGGTGCCGGCAGGAAGCAGGAAAACCCTATTCGTTGTGTGCTCTAGTGAGGAGAAGCCAAAGGGTACGTCCGAACACAAACGTGAATTTGCTCGATCTAACTATTAATCATGCTCTAAGGGCGGTCTACACCATGTATTATATCTTAGACATGTCATCTAAGAATAAATGTAACTCTTTATTTAATAAAGAAAAAGATATCATATCTTAATCTAGATACATTTCTTATTAGCAGCAAAATCAAGACAATTCATACTTTTTTCTCACAAATTTATGTGTATTTAAAGTTTAGAATGTTTGATCACACCTTTGTTCACATGATCAGCTATTCAAGGGCCAGAGAAAGCACTTCGGAGTCCCTCGCAAAAAAAAGGACTTCGGAGTAAGTTTTTTTTTCCATACTGGAGGATAAGATTGAAAAATTCAGTGGCCACTCTTCAAATCCTAGGAGCAATTGAAGTAGACATGCAGTTGGATCGAACAAGTGCGTGTAATTCGACCGCATATACCGTAATCATCATATATTAGGGTTGTCAAAGTGACTGATGTGGAGACACATAGGACTGATGGCATGCATCACCATTCAGTTGACATTTGCAGTTAATGGGCAAAGCCTACGAACATATAGTTCATAGTAATGACCAAAGGAAAACTTTATAACCCGGCGCGGAGGTAAACCATTTTTTTTTTTACAAAAGCAAAGTGAAAATATATACATGAAATATTTCAGCAAGCTTAGGACATCACACACTAGCTGTTCTCCCCCACAGAAAAGCAGCACGGTATTGCTGAACACAGTTGATGGATAGTCCAACAGATCTGGAAAAGATTAAAAAACGAACAAGATGTGTTATCAATAACCTATCACAACTCCCACATGCCTTAATCAGGAAATAACTTTCTCAGACACTACCAGTTGCTGGTCATTTTTTAGCAACAACTAGGTTTCCTTTTGCAAAAGTGATGAGATGCGTTAGCATGCAGTACTACCTAGTACCCTGTGATTTGTTTAAAAACTGGGACCATTGAGTGATCTGTGCACTTCCTTCATATTCTAACATCATAGTACCACTACTAGCTCTGCTGCATGCATGCTTTGGCCATAAACCAATGGATATGATGAGAGAGAAAACAAGTATATAACACAGCCAAGATCTTTAGAAGCACACATTGCAATAAAACTGAAAATAGACCCAACTTCATAAGTGTACAATACAACAATTTTTTTAGAACAGAGGCTCGAGATGAGTTCAGTTACCGGCCAGGTTTACAACAACCAACAACTTACAAAGAAACAAATGCGACGGCTGAAAGATACAAAGTGTTGTGCAAACTGCTAACAAACATCAATCAGACGTCGTCCCCTTCATTAAGGCGTTGTCTTGGTTACTTGGTTGCTCGGGGCGGCCCTAGTTTTGGATCCCGAGATGTTGGATCCCGTGCTTGGTGTGGGTTGCTTCTCAAGGCGTGAGCATCCAGGATGCAATGTACGACATCGTCGGCTCTTCCTCCATGGGTCCTTCCTCAGGCCCGGCCGGTCCTGCAACCCACTTGCTGACTTTCTAGGCACTTATGGTGGGGGTACATTGATTCGATCGGCTCTCGAGTCGTAGCTACGTGTCGTGGGTGCCTCGCGTTGGTCGTGGCATGGCCTAGGTGTCTTGTGTCTTGTCTCCTCGCCTTTCTTGGTTGGAGTTCGGACTAGGCTAGTTTAGGGTTGTATTGTTTCTCTTGTTCTGTTTTGCCACATTTCGGTGTGGTGCCCTCCCCCCCTTCTCTATGCAATGTTCTCTCTTTCTATTGTTCCCTTCTACCTATCAATGAAAAGATTCACAGCCTTCGCGTATTCACAGGAAAAAAGCAGCAAAAGTCTGAAGGCTAAAGCACAAGCCCAACTTGAAGTGGATCCTTCCACCGCGAACAGACCACCGCACAGAGATGGAAGCCGGATCTTCAGGAGAAGAAACAACCAGCAGGTGAAGAAACGCCCTCTTCAGCTCCATGGGCTCAAGCCGACTCGGTAACAATCTTCTCCATCTCCAAAGGCGGCTCCCCACGCTCTCGCTCTGGCATGAAGGGCGCCATCCGTCTATCTGTCTGTACCCGGAGTTGTATAACTCAGCCTAGTCTTTTACAGTAGAAGTTTACAGTACAATCACTCTATCAGTACAGAAAAAACTGTATAATCCAGGCAAGTCCTTCAGAAGTGCAGTTCAGTACAACACACACTTTCGGAAAAAAGAAAGCCTTGGTGGAAATATTTCTTATGCAGAGATCAGACAACTTTTTCTTTGAACACGATCAGACCACTTTGAAATGAACGTACTGCCTGGCTGTTTTATTCAAGTATTTGCAACACCAATGAATATACAACAATAGAACATGTTAATGCTTGACTCCTAGGGTGGGAAAATATCAAGCAACAATTTACAACCATAAACCGCTACAGGAGTCCTGTCACCAAAAGTTTGATACATGACATGCCACGGTTTTTAGTAGCAATACAATAGAGTTGCACTAGCATGGACGACTACCTAGTACACTGTGATTTGATTATGAACTGGGACCAGCAAGTGATCTGTGCACATAGTTGGCAGAAATATTTTAAGATCATAGTAGCTGCATGCTTTGCCCCTGAACCAAAGAGAAAAAGGTGTACAGCATAGCAAACTTCTTTACAACTGTACGACGCAACCAACTTGTCTCTCTCACACAGAGAATGCAACTCAGTACAAGAAAAAGGGAAATCTATGTACTAATATAAAAGAGAGACCCTGGGCAACAAAATTCACTATATACTATGTTTCTTTTAATTCCTTCGTGGCATGAATTTCCAGGGTAACTGCAAATGAAAACACTCAGTGAGGCAAAAATAATTGTGGAGAGATCAGCTCTCGAAACGAGCATTATCCTGGCTAGCTGTTTCAATCAATATATGCAACAAGAATACAGCCATAAGAATGAAACTGGTTAGAAAAAAAAGATGGGCGACTACGTAGAGCTCCGAGGGAAGTAAGAAATCAAACAATTTACAAACTTGCACTCCCTCCGTTCACAAATATAAGATGTTTGGATATTTCAATATGGACTACATACATACTGAAATGAGTGAACAAACACACTAAAGCGTGTCTATATACATCTAATTCACAAAAAAGTTGGAACATCTTATATTTGTGAACATAGGGAGTATTATTCTAAGGGCTTGCTTAACAATTATTTTAGCCTTGACCAATTTACACAAACTTAATGTATATATTGAAGGAACTGTGCAACGGTTACAGAGATGGATCCAGTAGACCAGTACTGAGCTAAGCTGTTTCATTTAGATGGGAAACCAAAGTGTCATTCACAATGGACCTCTTTCAAGTTTACATCATCATTGCAGGAAAACTTTCAACAAGCTCACATATACCTCCTCAAGTTTACAACATAGGAAGAATTAAAAAAAAAAAAAAAAACAGGCAAGCTGCTACAGACCAATAGGCTCTCCTGAGAGACAACGGTAAGCAAAAGTATTTCACAAAAGAGTGAGAGAAAAAAATGCAGGCACAAGTTTCACTGGTGAGAAATACAAAGTAAGGGAAACAAAATCTCCCCTAGCGTCGATCGCATGCCTTATGCCTTTCGTGACAAACACACAGAAGCTTGAGAAAACAGCACAAGAGTATCATATACCCAAGCTGCAAAGTCCTGGTAGGGAACGTAGCAGCATCAGGTCTTCTCAGTTCGGTGGACTGTTATGGCCAATGCTGGGGCTATGACCTGGAGTTGTCGACTCGACTTGCTCAGGAGGTGCCTCTAGAGTGCTCCTTCCAGGGCAGGGAGGATGCATGCTGATGATAGGCGCCTTCACTTCTAGCCTCCTTGCATCAGCTGGCACAGGAAGCTGCATGAAGGCGGTACTGAGCAGCAACATGAAAACCAAGACGGTTTTCGATGAAATGGCCATGGAGTCGATCAGTTGTCGATGAGAGAAGTAGCTGGTGGTAGCTAGCTTGAACAAAGGAAGAGGGCAAGAAGTAAGAACAAGTTACTCACTCACTACTAAGATGGCTTACTTCTAGAGCCAGTTCCCTTCTTTATATATGCAGATTATGTCATTATTTTAGTTCAACTTTAGGAGAAGTTGAGTGATGGGAGGACCAGGGAGGTGATAACAAAAATCTCCAGCCCATTGTTTACAGTTTGGTTGTCCCCATACATTTTCTTTCACAAATTCTATGCTAAAGGGAACACCTTTTCCCAATCCAGTTTTATTCTAAGAAACATCTAAGCTTCTTCTATACCTGGATAGACACTGTATGAAGTGAGGGGTATTTAGAAAATAATGGGATGTGAATATGCCTCTAAGCCTGGCCTTAACTCTGTGACAGCCTGACAGGTATCAGTGTGATATTGTTTTCATAACCAATCAGAGTGATGCTTTCATGCGAATTGTCCTTTTTACCAGCATGGTTATTTATTTAATTTTTTCGCCAGTGCTTCAATCAAACAAGCAGCTACCTTTTTTTGTTTAGTTTTACCAAGGACTGAAGGGGCAGTTATGAATCATCTAGTCAGCAGCAGCATCCGTTGTTCTAACGAAAGATCTCCTCAACAACGTAAGTTTAATGCACAAGTTGACCCAGTTGTACTAGTATAGCATATTTGGGGGGTCATGGAAGCCTCATTAAGCATGCAACTTGCAAACTTGAACTATCTAAGCGCATCACTTGGCATGTTCCAGTCAAAGTTTAAGCAAGAGCAGCAAGTTAGATCCTCTATCAGAACTCATCAAGTCTTAGGTGGATGGAACAAACAGCAAGTTGGAGCTTCTAATTGTGTTGCTCATAGCTGCATATAGAAAAGAGTAGCAAATTCCCGAAGCTATTATATATGTATAGGATATTGCACCACCAAAAAATGTTCCTTTTCTGTGGATCATCGTTTTCTAAAATTTCTGGAGCTTTGATTCGGATTTGGAAAAGGTGCTTTGAAGTCTTCTTTTGATTTGGAACCTCACTTCCTACTGGTTGGCTTGGAATTCAGCAAATAATTTATTTGAGGTTCTCTCATCCTTGGTGACACAATACAGCTAATATCATTTTATTCACCTCCTTTAATTCAATAACCCAGAAAGTGTCGTGAACTTCACCAAGTGACATAAAAGCATGGAAATTTTCATCATTATTGCCACAACCTCTGTTAGCAAACAGTAATAGCAACCTCTGTTCCAAAAATAGGAACTACCAGGCCTTCTAGAAAAGGAAGTGCAAACTCCCAGTAGTCATCAAGTGTGCATCCAACTGGATATGATTGAACGATGCTAAGAGTAGCAAATATTTATGGTGAGAAACACACCTCACTAGATGCCACAAAGAGTTGTGAACTTAGGGCCTCTTTGATTCGCAGGATTATGAACACACACACACACACACATGAAAAAAATGCTGGATAGGGTTCGTCCTGCCCGCTCCCGCGAGCGGGGGGCAAACCCTAGATCGAGCCGCCGCCCGCCTCTCCCTCCGCCTCCCTCCCCCTTGCCGCCGCCGGAGCGCGCCGCCGGGCAAAGCCCGGTCGGCGTAGGCGGCGGCGGGGCTCTCTTCCTCCTCGTTGCCCCCCTGCAGCGCGGGATGCGGTGGCCACCCGAGGGCGTGGCGCTTGCGCAGGGCCCGGCGGCGGCGGCGCGGGCAGCCGTGGTTGCGGCGGAGGCTGTGTGGATCCGGCTAGGCGTGGGGTGGCGGGGGCTGCGAGCGGCTAGTGCGAAGGTTCGTGGCGGCGGGCGGTTCTGGCGGCGGCGGCTGTCGCGTCGCGGCAGGGTGCAGGGGGCGCAGGGCACCGGTGGCGGGGTTGTGCGCGTGCACGCCTGGGCCGGCCCCTGGCTTGGGGTGGCTGGCTGCTTCCGGCCGTGTTCATGGCGGCCGGTGCACTGGCCGATCTGGTGGCAGCGTGCCCGGCGGTTTCAACGCCTGGAGTTCGGCGGGCGGCGCGGGATGGGCAGTGGCCTGATGTGGCTGCTGCTCCGGCCGTGGATGGATCCACGGTAGCTTGGCAGGTCGGATGCGGCGGCGGCTGACATGTTTCGGCGTCGGTTCGTCCGTAGGCGGCGTGCGTCGGCCTTCGTTCCTCTCCCCGTCGTCCGCGCGCCACTTCCGTCGAAGGGCTGGACTTCTCCCAGCTGTGGTCCATCGCTCGTCTCGTGCCTGGCAGCAGGACCGAGCTCGTCTCGCGCCCGGCAGCAGGACCGCGCTCGTCTCGCGCCCGGCAGCAGGACCAGACTCGTCTCGCGCCCGGCAGCAGGACTGGGCTCATCTTGCGCCCGGCGGCAGGACGGGCCGATGGAGGCCAGTTTTGGCCGGCCTATTGGGTCTCGGCGTTGGGGGCAGCTCAGGGGTGCTAAAGGCGGGGCCTTTCCACTCGTCTCTTTGGGTGGGGTGGCGCTGGGTGGCGGGTGAGGTGGCGTCGAGGTCTTGGATGCCGGGGCAGCGGCCCTGGTGGTGGTGTCACGGTGCTCATGGGCAAAGCCTGTGCCTTGGTGCTGCCCGGTGACCATGGTCGTGTGGGCGGCATGGTCGCCGGGGTGTGGCGTTCGGTGGCGGTGAGTATTGGCCGGGGTGAAAACCTGTTCTATCTTCAGGCGGACCGGCGGCGGCGAAGCTCGTTCCCTTCTTGAAGGCGTCGTCGCGGCCTTCATTGCCCGTCGTGTTGCTCTAGGGGAAACTCTGACTCTCGGGTCGGGCGGTGGCGGCGCTCCGGTGTCGTATCCTTCCTGAAGGCACCGCCTTGGAGCCCACGGTTCATCATATGCGGCTTCATCTCTTCGCGGTGGTGTGTTCACGGTCGAGGACCCGGCTGCTCTTGTAGTGCTTGGGGTGGTGTTGCTGCGCTCAGCGCCTATGTATCTTGCCTTGGGTGTGTGTGTGTGTTGTTGTGGCGTGCGTTTGTACTGGATTGTCGTTGGTCGATGCTTTATATATAAAGCGGGGTGAAAGCCTTTTTCGGTAAAAAAATGCTGGATTCCAATGGCATGCCTTCCTGAAACCTGCAGGATTGAGACCTATGGAAGTGACACCAAGGTGTGTTTGATTACAGTATTACACCATAAAGTTAACACAATGACTCATCAGGTATATGAGTTCTTCCAAGAGCTTAGACTTGACGTAAACATTTCTGTGGTATTGAATGCAAAGTAACAAATACTCCCTTCGTTCACTTATATAAGACGTTTTAGACATTTAAGACAACACCTAAAAAAGTTCAATTTCAGCTGTCTAAAACGTCTTACAAAAATGAACAGAGGGAGTACTAAAATTCTAAGATTTCTCATTCTAAAAATCAAACAACTAGTACAGGAAAAAAATCCTCACAATTGAAATCCTAAAAATTTCTTTCAATCAGAGAGGCCTTTAAGGTCAGAAACAATGAAATATATCACAAAAGAAAAGCATTCACAATCTGCATCTAATAATGATGTCTTGGTCTCACAAAAGTTACAGAACTGGTAAATCGCCCCAAACTGCAATATGAGATATTATTTTCCTTGTCAAAACTACAGTTAGTGCATAAAGTAACCTAGGGTCTTATTCAAACTAAATATATTGTAGTTTGTTTTGCCATATAGTTACCTGAAATCAGGATATCGCAATTTATCACTTACTCCCTCCGTCCCATAATATAAGAGTGTTTTTGACACTACACTGTAGTGTCAAAAACACTCTTATATTATGGGACGGAGGGAGTAGTAAGCAATTATCTTCTGCAGGTTCATTTCATTGACAATACACCTGCACAAGAACAGGATACACCATCACCATACAAGCACCATCGATACATCAAATATGCACCATATTACTAATTTGATACGCCTCAACAGGGAGTTGTGAACTTGTGGTCAAATGACAGACCCCAAAAAGTGAGGATGTAGGAGCACTTCCATATCACTAGTGTTAGGAAGGCCAAAGGAGAAACATATGTGTTGACTTGCTAATGATTTGCAAAGCCAAGCAATGATAGTGATAATGATTTAAAAGCAGATGACTAATTCCAGTATTTTGCAGAAGACAACAGAAAATGTAACAAGAGGTTCCTTCTGATGTAAAACTAATTAAGTACTTGAGTTCTCCATTTGTGATGTCAACATAAATCTTGCCAGGCTAATCAGTTCAGGGGTTGCTATCCCTCTTTTTTTTTATTTGGAACCTTGCTTCCTACTGGTTGGCTTGCAATTAAGCAAATAATTTATTTGAGGTCCCTCAGCCTTGGTGACACAATACACGTAATCTCATTTTATTCACCTCCTTTAATTCAGTAACCCATAAAGTGTCGTAAACTTCACCATATGACAGAAAAGCATGGGAATTTTCATCATTATTGCCACAACGTTTTTTACAGTTGTTAGCAAACAGTAATAGCAACCCCTGTTCCGAAAATGGAACTACCAAGCTTTCTAGAAAAGGGACATACCAACTCCCAGTATTCATCCATATGACATAAAAGCATGGGAATTTTCATCATTCTTGCCACAACGTTTTCTTTTACAGTTTTTAGCAAACAGTAATAGCAACCCCTGTTTCGAAAATGGAACTACCAGGCTTTCTAGAAAAAGGAAATACCAACTCCCAGTAGCCATCAAGTGTCCATCCAACTGGAAATGATTGAACGATGCTAAGAGTCACAAATATTTAAGGTGAGAAACACACCTCGCTAGATGCCACTAAGAGTTGTGAACTTAAGGCCTCTTTGATTCGCAGGATCCTGAAGACGCAGATATAGGAAAAACGCTGGATTCCAATGGCATGCCTTCCTGAATCCTGTAGGATTGGAAACCATAGGAAGCGGCTCCAAACTGTGTGTGATTACAGTATTACACCATAATAGAGTTTAACATAAGAGCTCAGGAGGCACATGAGTTCTTCCAAGAGTGTTTAGACTTGATGCAAAGTTCCTGTGGAATTGAATGCAAAGTGGCCCACAGTGAAATTCCTAAGTTTACTCATCCTACAAATCAGACAACCGCTATAGAAAAAATTCCTATGGATTGAAATCCTAGAAAATTCCTTGCACTCAAGGAAGCCTTTAAGGTCAGAAAAATACCTCAAAAGTAAAGCATCCACAATATGCATCTAATAAAGATGTCTAGGCACTTGGTCTCACAAAAGTTTTGTTTTATACTGTGTCACAAAAGTTGCAGAACTGGTAAATCAGCTATAGTCTTTTCACCAAACTGTGATATCAGAATTTTTTTCCCTTGTCAGAACTACAGTTGACACATAAAGTAATCTAGGCTCTTATTCAGTAATCGCAAACATAGCAACCTCTGTTCCAAAAATAGGAACTACCAGGACTTCTAGAAAAGGAAGTGCCAATACCCAGTAGTCATCAAGTGTGCATCCAACTGGATATGATTGATCGACGCTAAGAGAGCAAAAATTTAAGGTGAGAAACACACCTCGCTAGATGCTGCAAATAGTTGTGAACTTAGGGCCTCTTTGATTCACATGATTCTGAAAACACATATATATGAAAAGTGCTGGATTCCAACGGCATGCCGTCCTGAAACCTGCAGGATTAAAACCTATGGAAGTGACACCAAAGTGTGTTTGATTACAGTATTACACCATAGAGTTAGCACAATAACTCATCAGGTATATGAGTTCTTCCAAGAGCTTAGACTTGATGTAAATTTTTCTGTGGTATTGAATGCAAAGTGGCCCATACTAAAAATTCTAAAATTTCTCATTCTACAAATCAAACAACCAGTACAGGAAAAATTCCTCAGAAATGAAATCCTAAAAGTTCCTTTCAATCAGTGAGGCCTTTAAGGTCAGAAACAATGAAATATGGAGTATATCACAAAAGCAAAGCATTCACAATCAGCATCTAATAAAGATGTCTTGGTCTCACAGAAGTTACAGAACTGGTAAATCGTCCATATTAGTCTTTTCACCAAACTGCAATATCAGATATTATTTTCCTTGTCAAAACTACAGTTAGCGCATAAAGTAACCTAGGCTCTTATTCAAACTAAATATATTGTAGTTTGTTTTGCCAGATTGTTAAGGATACCCTAATTTATCACTTAGTAAGCAATTAGCTTCTGCAGGTTCATTTCATTGACAATACACAAGAACAGGATACACCAGCACCATACAAGCACCATCCATACATCAAATATGCACCATATTACTAATTTGATACGCCTCAACAGGGAGTTGTGAACTTGTGGTCAAATGACAGACCCCAAAAAGTGAGGATGTAGGAGCACTTCCATATCACTAGTGTTAGGAAGACCAAAGGAGAAACATATGTGTTGACTTGCTAATGATTTGCAAAGCCAAGCAATAATAGTGATAATGATTTAAAAGCAGACGACTAATTCCAGTATTTTGCAGAAGACAACAGAAAATGTAACAAGAGGTTCCTTCTGATGTAAAACTAATTAAGTACTCGAGTTCTCCATTTGTGAGGTCAGCATAAATCTTGCCAGGCTAATCAGTTCAGGGGTTGCTATCCCTCTTTTTTTATTTGGAACCTTGCTTCCTACTGGTTGGCTTGCAATTAAGCAAATAATTTATTTGAGGTCCCTCGGCCTTGGTGACACAATACAGGCAATCTCATTTTATTCACCTCCTTTAATTCAGTAACCCAGAAAGCGTCGTAAACTTCACCATATGACATAAAAGCATGGGATTTTCATTATTATTGCCACAACGTTTTTTACAGTTGTTAGCAAACAGTAATAGCAACCCCTGTTCCGAAAATGGAACTACCAGGCTTTCTAGAAAAAGGAAATACCAACTCCCGGTAGTCATCCATATGACGTAAAAGCATGGGAATTTTCATCATTCTTGCCGCAACGTTTTCTTTTACAGTTTTTAGCAAACAGTAATAGCAACCCCTGTTTCAGAAATGGAACTACCAGGCTTTCTAGAAAAAGGAAATACCAACTCCCAGTAGTCATCAAGTGTCCATCCAACTGGAAATGATTGAAAGATGCTAAGAGTCACAAATATTTAAGGTGAGAAACACACCTCGCTGGATGCCACTAAGAGTTGTGAACTTAAGGCCTCTTTGATTCGCAGGATCCTGAAGACGCAGATATAGGATTGGAAACCATAGGAAGCGGCTCCAAACTGTGTGTGATTACAGTATTACACCATAAGAGAGTTTAACATAAGAGCTCAGGAGGTACATGAGTTCTTCCAAGAGTGTTTAGACTTGATGCAAAGTTCCTGTGGAATTGAATGCAAAGTGGCGCACAGTGAAATTCCTAAGTCTTCTCATCGTACAAATCAGACAACCGCTATAGAAAAAATTCCTATGGATTGAAATCCTCGAAAATTCCTTGCACTCGAGGAAGCCTTGAAGGTCAGAAAAATACCTCAAAAGTAAAGCATCCACAATATGCATCTCATAAAGATGTCTAGGCACTTGGTCTCACAAAAGTTTTTGTTTTTTACTGTCTCACAAAAGTTGCAGAACTGGTAAATCAGCTATAGTCTTTTCACCAAACTGTGATATCAGATTTTTTTTTCCTTGTCAGAACTACAGTTGACGCATAAAAGTAATCTAGGCTCTTATTCAGTAATCGCAAACATAGCAACCTCTGTTCCAAAAATAGGAACTACCAGGACTTCTAGAAAAGGAAGTGCCAACACCCAGTAGTCATCAAGTGTGCATCCAACTGGATATGATTGATCGACGCTAAGAGAGCAAAAATTTAAGGTGAGAAACACACCTTGCTAGATGCCGCAAAGAGTTGTGAACTTAGGGCCTCTTTGATTCGCAGGATTCTGAAAACACAAATATATGAAAAATGCTGGATTCCAATGGCATACCTTCCTGAATCCTGCAGGATTGAAACCTACGGACGTGGCACCAAAGTGTGTTTGATTACAGTATTACACCATTGAGTTACCACAAGAACACAAGAGGTATATGAGTTCTTCCAAAAGCTTAGACTTGAGATAAATTTTCTGTGGTATTGAATGCAAAGTGGCACATACTAAAAATTCCTAAAATTTCTCATTCTATAAATCCAACAATCACTACAGAAAAAATTCCTCAGGATTGAAATCCTAAAAAAAATCCTTTCAATCAGAGAGGCCTTTAAGGTCAGAAACAATGAAATATATCACAAAAGCAAAGCATTCACAATCTGCAACTAATAAAGATGTCTTGGTCTCAGACAAGTTACAGAACTGGCAAATCGTCCATATTAGTCTTTTCACCAAACTGCAATATCAGATATTCTTTTCCTTGTAAAAACTACAGTTAGCGAATAAAGTAATCTAGGTTCTTATTCAAACTAAAATCTGTTGTAGTTTGTTTTGCCAGATAGTTAACTGAAATCAGGATACCCCAATTTATCACTTAGTACAAAAGGATGGTTACAAGCAATTAGCTTCTGCAGGTTCATTTCATTGACAATATATACCCGCACAAGAACAGGGTACGCCAGCACCATACAAGCACCATCCATCAAATATGCAAGAAGTGAGGATGTAGGAGCACTTCCATATTACTGTGTTAGGAAGACCAAGGAGAAACATATGTGTTGACCTGCTAATGATTTGCAAAGCCAAGCGATAATACAGATAATGATTTAAAAGAAGACGACTAATTCCAGTATTTTGCAGAAGACAACAGAAAATGTAACAAGAGGTTCCTTCTGATGTAAAACTAATTAAGTAGTCGAGCTCTCCATTTGTGAAGTCAACATAAATAATGACAGACCAATCAGTTCATGGCACAACATCTCTGTAATTGATCATGGACACCATCTAGCAGCAAGTTACAATATCAGACGATGTACATCACTATATATACCACTATATAGTGCCTAATGTCAATCCATACAAGCAGTACATGAGGCATATACAACCTGAAGTGCCGAAAAGGACACACAACAGATCTATGTCTTATGAAGAAGATTTTCTGTTTCAGGAATGACTCCCTCCTTTGGTGCTACCTAGCTTGGATAGTAGGTAGAGGCAACCTGAAGAGAGGAAGATAGATCCAGCGAAGCAGAAGAGGTCAGTACATGACGTGATGGTCACCCTCTTGCTCTTCTCAGAGATGCCAACCAGCAGAACCAGGACGATTACATGACCCAGCTTTGTCTTGAGGTCACTCACAGAGCGGATTTCCAGCCACTTGGGCCGTTCCTGCCGACAGAATCAGAGATATAAGGAAACTGAATCAACCGCATTACATCTACTATATGATAATTGAGAGGAGACCAACCGGAAGCTTGAACAGGCCAAAGAGGCTGGAGCGGTCATGGGACTGTTTCGCGATGTCCATGTTACTGATGAACAGCTCGTACAGGCCCGTCCCAAAGACAAACATGACCGTGCCGATGAGATACATATCTGAGGTGAGACAAGTAATGCACAATGGTCAGGCATCACACCTATATTAATTGATGGTATGCATCTAGTGATTATGTAAAACTGGTGACAATTGTGCCGACATGTAAAACTTATGCCAGTGATGAATTTGAAGGTACTGGTGGTGGATTGTGCAAAGACTGATGAGATGAAACTGTTTGGTTACCAATGGCTTCAATCAGCATGAACACGACCTTCCCATCGCCGCGCAAGTAGTACTCCACGAAGGCGTCCATCACAAAAGTGCAACCCTGCGTAACACCGTGCACGGCTTAAAACCAGATCGGGAGGCACGTGGATGAACTCTACGGGCTGAGGAATCAATCAGTTAAAGCACCTTGAGGAAGCAGAGGACGGATCCGGCGAGAGATCCGGCGATGGCGAGGAAGGCCAAGAAGCGGCAGGCGTAGATGACCTTCTCGATGCCCGCCTCCAGGTCCGACCCGAATCCCGCGCGGGGCAGCCCGAACGGGCGGGACCGCACGCCGTGGTCGGGCTCCGCGTGCACGGCGCTCGCCGCCGCGGCCGCGGCCGCGTGGGGGCCAGGCGCCCCTCTGACCCTCAAGCGCTGCCCCGGCCGCGCCCTCGGCCTGGGCCTCCACGCCCAGCCTCCGCGGCATCCCGCGCCCACCGAAACCTCGGCCGCGGCGGCCGACGCCACACCGGAACCGAAGGGTCTGGGCCTCATCATCACTGCCGCTTCGATTCAGGCTTTCAGCGGCCCGAGGCTGGTGGCTAAGTAGGCAACGGCGAGCGAGGGGGCGCCACAAGTGGGGCGCCACGTTCGGTGCACCGTGTCGGTTGCGGACGCGGAGGGGGAGGGCGACGGCGACGGCTCGCTCGTCGGGTTGCGGGCCGACGAGCCCACGTTGGCGGGGGAGGAGGAGAGTCCCCCCTTTCCCGCGCCGTGCATCCGGCCGGTTGGTGAAAGGAACGGAGATACTTCCGCGCTCGGGGCGATGATCTGGCGGCCTCGTGTCGTCGTCGTCTTCCCCGGCGAGCCTCGGCCACTCCTTTCCGCGGACTCTCTCTCGTCGGCGCCACAGGCGTGCACGGCTCGCGTCGTCACTCGCGAGTTTTTTTTTTTTTTTTTTTGGAAGCCTCTGACTGGTTGGTTTGTTGGGCCACGCCCGCGGGCCAAATTCTAACGTCGCAATTTGAAGAGGCTTTTTTTTTTTGGCAATTCAGTTTGAAGAGGCTTGCTCAGTCCGGCAAAAATGGCGAACCCTTATTCCGCGACTCAAATGTGCGGGGTCCAGCACTGCAGTTGTTTTTCGCTTATTTCGTTTTTTTTTCTTTACATTTTGTGTATATTTTTCTCTGTTCTTTTGAGTAAAATACAGTAATATTTTTTTCACACACATGAATACTGATTTTTGAATTATGTGAACATTATTTTTCAAAATATGATATATTTTTCTTTTTTCTTTTTTTTGCGGGAAAAAATATGATCTATTTTTCAAGCTATATGGACATCTTTTATGTATAGTTGTTTTTGTAAAAATTGTTTGAAAAACATAAATGAACATTTATTTTATATGAGTGAAAAAAAAATTCAAAATATAAAATTTCTTTACACAAGAAGATAATATATTTAGAAAAATAAACTTAAATTTTAATAGCGTGAAAAACATATGAGCTTTGTTTAGCATTTTTGGAGGTGCCGTAAAATATTTAATGCATTTCAAAAAGGTGTTTTTGTGTGTTTAAAATGTTCATATATGTCTTAAAAGACATTATTATATTTTCTAAAATATTAACATGTTGCAAAAACAGTGTTAATGTATCTCTAAACAATATACATGCATTACTTATATCAAAACTTAAAGAAAATAAAACATAAAATACACAAAAAGGGAAAAGTAACAACAAGGGAAAACAAAGCAAGAAAAATAAAATAAAACAAAAAAGAAACAGAAAAACCATTATAACAACAGAAGGAAATAGGAAAAATGAAAAATAAAAAGAAAGGGCAAGGAAGAAACTCGGCACTACCGGGCGGACCAACAGTGGAGCGTGCCTAGGCGACCGCGTGCTATTTCTCACAAAGAGTGGTATACATAATTTGCTGCAAATAGGTGATTTCTCAGTGAAAGAGCTGGAGCCTTGGTACTTGTGAGCTGCGTTGGGATTTCCCTGAAGAGGAGAGGATGATGCAGTACAGTAGAGATAAGTATTTCCCTTAGTTAAGAACCAAGGTTATCAATCCAATAGAAGAAGCACGCAGGACCTCGTGAACAGCACCTATACACAAAATAACAAATACTTGAACCCAACGCAAACAAGGGGTTGTCAATCTCTGGGCGGTTAATTACAAGAATCAAATCTCGTAGTGATAGATAGATAAACAAAAACACAAAAAAAAACAATGGTAAATAAATTGCAGCAAAGTATTTTTGGATTTTAATATATGATAAAGGTAGATCCGGGGGCCATAGTTTTCACTAGAGGCTTCTCTCTCGAACAAAAACAATACGGTGGGTAAACAAATTACTGTTGGTCAATTGATAAAAAAAACGCATTGTTATGACGATGTCCAAGGCAATGATCATGTATATAGGCATCACATCTGAGACAAGTAGACACACTCATGCCTACATCTACTACTATTACTACACACATCGACCGCTATCCAGCATGCATCTAGAGTACTAAGTTTATAAAGAATGGAGTAACGCCTTAAGCAAGTTGACATGATGTAGACAAAGTAAATCCAATTAATATGAATAAACCCCATCGTTTTATTCTTAATGGCAACAATACAAATGCGTGTCATGTCCCTTTCTATCACTGGGACTGAGCACCGCAAGATTGAACCCATTACAAAGCACCTCTCCCATTGCAAGATAAATCAATCTAGTTGGCCAAACCAAACGGATAGATTGGAGAGAAATACAATGCTATAATAATCATGCATAAAAAAGTTCAGAGAAGACTCAAATAATATTCATAGATAGTCTGATCATACACCAACAATTCATCGGATCCCAACAAACACACCGCAAAAAGGGATTACATCGAATAGATCTCCAAGAACATCGAGGAGAAAATTGTATTGAAGATCAAAGAGAGAGAAGAATCCATCTAGATGCTAGCTATGGACCCGTAGGTCTGTGGTAAACTACTCACACATCATCGGAATGGCAGCAAGGTTGATGTAGAAGCCCTCCATGGTCGATGCCCCCTCTGGCAAAGTACCGGAAAATGCCTCCAGATGGGATCTCGCAAGAATAGAAGCTTGCGGCAGCGAAAAAAGTATTTTCGGTGGTTCTCTGTTGGTTTCCTGATTTTAGAGAATTTATAGAGTTGGAATTAGGTCAAACGAAGGAACGAGGGGCTCACAAGGCACATGGGCACGCCTACCACCCCTAGGCGTGCCCATGTGGCTCGTGGCCTACTCCTTCACCTTCTGGCCTCCTCCCGAAACTTTTAGGGTCTCTTATTGATAACCCACAAGTATAGGGGGTCACAACAGTTTTCGAGGGTAGAGTATTCAACCCAAATTTATAGATTCGACACAAGGGAAGCCAAAGAATATTTGTGAGTATTAATGACGTGGCTTGAGACTGCGTCGGTATTTCCCAAAGAGGAAGGGATGATGCAGCACAGCTACGGTAAGTATTTCCCTCAGTTGTGAAACCAAGGTATCAATCCAGTAGGAGAACCAATCAACACTATGTAAACGGTACCTGCACACAATAAACAAATACTTGCAACACGACGCGTAAGAGGGGTTGTCAATCCCTCCTCGGTAAAAAGATAGATTAAATGGTATGAGATTTGATAAATAGATCTGAATAAAACATGAAATAAAATAAGTAAAGAAAAAGTGCAGCAAGGTATTTTTGGGTTTTTGGAATAATAGATCTGAAAACAAATATGATGAAAGATAGATCTGACTGCAATATGATAAAAGATAGACCCGGGGGTGTAGATTTCACTAGTGGCTTCTCTCAAGAAAATAGCATACTGTGGGTAAACAAAGTACTATTGGGCAATTGATAGAAGAACAAATAATTATGACGATATCCAAGGCAATGATCATGAATATAGGCATCACGTCCGAGATTAGTAGACCGAAACGATTCTGCATCTACTACTATTACTCCACACATCGACCGCTATCCAGCATGCATCTAGTGTATTAAGTTCATGGAGAAACAAAGTAATGCAATAAGAACGATGACATGATGTAGACAAGATCTATTCATGTAGGAATAGACCCCATCTTTTTATCCTTAATAGCAACGATACATACGTGCCTCGCTACCCCTTCTGTCACTGGGTGAAGACACCGCAAGATCGAACCCATCACAAAGCACCTCTTCCCATTGTAAGAAAAATCGATCTAGTTGGCCTAACTAAACCAAAGATTCAAAGAAATACAAGGCTATAAATAATCATGCATATAAGAGATCAAAGAAGACTCAAATAATATTCATGGATATAGATCTGATCATAAACTCAAACTTCATCGGATCCCAACAAACACACCGCAAAAAGTCATTACATCAAATAGATCTCCAAGAGAACATTGTATTGAGAATCAAAAAAGAGAGAAGAAGCTACTGCCTACGGACCCGTAGGTCTATGGTGAACTACTCACGCATCATCGGAGGAGCACCAATGAGGATGATGAACCCCTCCGTGATCGTGTTCCCCTCTAGCAGAGTGCCGAAATAGGGCTCTAGATTGGATCTCGTGATTCTGGAACTTGCGGCGGCTGGAATTGTGTTTCATCGACTCCCCTAGGGTTTCTAGAATATTTCAGCATTTATAGAGTTGAGAGGCGGCGGAGGAGACCTCCGTGGGCCCCACAAAACATCAGGGCGCGCCAGGGCCCCTGGCGCGCCCTGGTGTCTTGTGGGCCTCCCCTCTGGTGCTTCCTTGGCTCCCAAGTTGTCTTCTGGTCCAAAAAAAATCTCCAAAAAGTTTTGCTGCGTTTGGACTCCGTTTGATAAGGATATTCCGCGAAGTAAAAAAGAAGCAAAAAACAACAACTGGCACTGGGCAATATGTCAATAGGTTAGTCCCAAAAAATGATATAAAGTTGCTATAAAATGATTGTAAAACATCCAAGAATGATAATATAACAGCATGGAACAATAAAAAATTATAGATACGTTGGAGACGTATTAGCATCCCCAAGCTTAATTCCTGCTCGTCCTCGAGTAGGTAAATGATAAAAATAGAATTTTTGATGTGGAATGTTGCCTAACATGCTCATCACATATTCTTTTCTTTTCTAGCATGGACATTTGGACTTTTAGATGGTTCAAAGCAATAGTCACTATTTGACATGAAGACTTCAATATTCAAGCATATCAACAAGCAACCATTCTTTCAAAATATCAACACTAAAGAAAGTTATCCCTAGCCCATCATGCTCAATCATTGATCCATTCACGAAACATACTTGAATATTAGCTACATCCAATGCTCAAGTATGATCATAGTGCTCCCTAGTTGGTGCTTTATAAGAGAAAATGGAGACTCAAAATAAAAATTGCATAAAAGTAAATAGATAGGCCCTTCGCAGAGGGAAGCAGAGATTTGTAGAGGTGCCAGAGCTCAAAGCTTAAATTGAGAGATAAAATATTTTGAGAGGCATGCTTTTTCCGTCAACGAAAACGACCGAGTAGTTCCCAATACTTTCCATGCTAGATACATCATAGGCGGTTCCCAAACATAAAATAAAGTTTATTCCTTTTTCCACCATTCTTTCACAATCCATGGCTAGCCGTATCCACGGGTGCCTTCCATACCAACACTTTCCAAGGAATTTATTACTTGACAACATAAAGTAAATTTCTTTTTGATTTCGGGACTGGGAATCCCTATTACCGCCATACTCTCGTGCAATGACAAGTGAATAAACACTCATCTGGAGAATAACACATCTAGCATGGAAAATATTGGCCACCCCCTACCGCTTCATGAGCGGTACGGGCACACAAAAAGGAAATTCATTTTGAAAATTAGAGTTGCCACATACAAATTTACTTAGAACGGCACGGAAATACCGCATATAGGTGGGTATGGTGTACTTATACGACAAAACTGGATTTAAGAATTTTGGATGCAAAAGTAGTATTCCCACTTAGTACAAATGGAGGCTAGCAAATAGATTGAGAAGCAACCAACCAAGAAATGAAAATTCACATAAACGAGCATTAAGCATAACTAACACCGAATAATGCACCACAAGTAGGATGTAATTTCATTGCATAACTATTGACTTTCGTGCTTGCATAGGGAATCACAAACCTTAACACCAATATTCTTACTAAAGCATAATTACTCACCAACATGGCTCACATATTACTAAAATCATATCTCAAAACTATTACTAAGAATCAAGTTTATTTTGTCCAATGATCTTCATGAAAGTTTTTATTATATCCCCCTTGAATATCTATCACTTTGGGACTAATTTCATATGTTGCATTTGCTTTTGACAAGCTCAAACAAATTTAAGTGAAGAACATGAGCATAAAAAATTTCATCTCTCAAAATAATATAAGTGAAGCATGAGAGAATTTCTTCAAAAATATTAAAGTACACCGTGCTCAAAAAGATATAAGTGAAGTACTAGAGCAATTCCATAGGCTCAAAAGATTTAAGTGAAGCTTTCTAACAAATCATAGCATAATTTTGGCTCTCTCAAATAGGTGTGTCCAGCAAGGATGATTGTGACAAACTAAAATGCAAAACAAATAAAGACTCATATAATACAAGACGCTCCAAGCAAAACTCATGATATGTGACGATTAAAAATATAGCTCCAAGTAAAATTACCAATGGTTGTTAGAAGAAAGAGGGGATGCCTTCCGTGGGGCATCCCCAAGCTTAGTTGCTTGGTTCTCCTTGAATATTAACTTGGGGTGCCGTGGGCATCCCCAAGCTTAGGCTCTTTTCACTCCTTATTCCTTCATCCATCGAGATCTCACCCAAAACTTGAAAACTCCAATCACACAAAACTTAACAAAACCTTCATGAGATCCGTTAGTATAATAAAACCAATCTTTGCTTTAAGTACTGTTGAAAACCCATTCATATTTTGTTATTGCATTATACCAACTGTATTCTAACTTTACCATGGCCTATACCCCCCGATACAATCCACAGATTCATCAAAATAAGCACACAATGCAAAGAAAACAGAATCTGTCAAAAACAGAACAGTCTGTAAAGATGCGGATTTTACTCATACTTCTGTAACTCCAAAAATGCTGAAAAATTAGGACAACAGAGGCAATTTGTATATCAATCTTGTGTAAAACATTTCAGAATTTTTTGTCGCTTCTGTGAATTTAAACAATTCGGTTACTGGACGCAAAAGTTTCTATTTTTCAACAGGATCAAATCAACTATCACCCAAAGCTATCCCAAAGGCTTTACTTGGCACAAACACTAATTAAAACATAAAAACACAATCATAACAGAGGCATAATTGTGCAAACACTCAATAATAGAAAGAAAAAGGCAAAAATAAATTTTATTCATTGGGTTATCTCCCAACAAGCGCTATTGTTTCACTCCCCTAGCTAGGCATTGATAATTTTGATGATGCTCGCGTGAAAGACAAGAATTGAAACACAAAGAGAGCATCATAATACATGTGACAAACACATTTAAGTCTAACATACTTCTGATGCATAGGGATTTTATAAGTAAATAAATTATCAAGACTAGAAATATATAGCATATGCAAGGAAGAAGAAAGAAACAATAGCAATCTCAACATAACGAGAGGTAAATTAGTAACATGAAAATTTCTACAACCATATTTTCCTCTCTCATAATAATTACATGTAGGATCATAATCAAATTCAACAATATAGCTATCATATAAAATTTTCTCTTCATGATCCACATGCATAAAAGTTTTATAATCTTCCAAGATAGTGGGATTAACATCAACTAAAGTCATGACCTCTCCAAACCCACTTTCATCAAAAATTTCATAAGATTGAACACTCTCCAAATATGTGGGATTATTTTTACCTAAAGTTGATGCTCTTCCAAAGCCACTTTCAATATTATTGCAAATATTATTATCAATATCATATTCATCATGAGGCTTAAATAAATTTTCAAGATCATAAGAAGAATCACCCCAATCATGATCATTGCAATAAGTAGTGGACATAGCAAAATTAGCATCCCCAAGCTTGGGGTTTTGCATATTATTAGCACAATTGACATTAATAGAATTTATAGTAAAATCATTGCAATCATGCTTTTCATTCAAGGAGCTATCATGAATCACTTCATAAATTTCTTCATCATAATTTTCAGATTCACGAATCTCAAGCAAAACTTCATAAAGATAATCTAGTGCACTCAACTCACTAGCAATTGGTTCATCATGATTGGATCTTTTAAAAAGATTAGCAAGTGGATGGGGATCCATATCAATAGATTTTTAGGAAGCGAAGATCCAAGCATATAGAAGGCACATGGCTTGAGACTGCGTCGGTATTTCCCCAAAGAGGAAGGGACGATGCATCACAGCTACGGTAAGTATTTCCCTCAGTTGTGAAACCAAGGTATCAATCCAGTAGGAGAACCAAGCAACACTATGTAAATGGTACCTGCACACAAAGAACAAATACTTGCAACCCGACGCGTAAGAGGGGTCGTCAATCCCTCCTTGGTAAAAATATAGATGAAATGGTATGAGATTTGATAAATAGATCTAAATAAAACATGAAATAAAATAAGTAAAGAAAAAGTGCAGCAAGGTATTTTTGGGTTTTTGGAATAATAGATCTGAAAACAAATATGATGAAAGATATATCTGAAAGCAATATGATAAAAGATAGACCAGGGGGCATAGATTTCACTAGTGGCTTCTCTCAAGAAAATAGCATACGGTGGGTAAACAAAGTACTATTGGGCAATTGATAGAAGAATAAATAATTATGACGACATCCAAGGCAATGATCATGAATATAGGCATCACGTCCAAGATTAGTAGACCGAAACGATTCTGCATCTACTACTATTACTCCACACATCAACTGCTATCCAGCATGCATCTAGTGTATTAAGTTCATGGAGAAACAGAGTAATGCAATAAGAACGATGACATGATGTAGATAAGATATATTCATGTACGAATAGACCCCATCTTTTTATCCTTAATAGCAATGATACATACGTGCCTCGCTACCCCTTCTGTCACTGGGTGAGGACACCGCAAGATCGAACCCATCACAAAGCACCTCTTCCCATTGCAAGAAAAATCGATCTAGTTGGCCTAACTAAACCAAAGATTCGAAGAAGAAATACAAGGCTATAAATAACCATGCATGTAAGAGATCAAAGAAGACTCAAATAATATTCATGGATATAGATCTGATCATAAACTCGAACTTCATCGGTTCCCAACAAACACACCGCAAAAAGTCATTACATCAAATAGATCTCTAAGGGAACATTGTATTGAGAATCAAAAAAGAGAGAAGAAGCCATCTAGCTACTGCCTACAGACCCGTAGGTCTATGGTGAACTACTCACGCATCATCGGAGGAGCACGAATGAGGATGATGAACCCCTCTGTGATCGTGTTCCCCTCCGGCAGAGTGCCGGAATAGGGCTCTAGATTGGATCTCGTGGTTCTAGAACTTGCGGCGGCTGGAATTGTGTTTCGTCGACTTCCTTAGGGTTTCTGGAATATTTGGGTATTTATAGAGCCGAGAGGTGGTGGAGAGGATCTCTGTGGGCCCCATAACCCATCAGGGCACACCAGGGGCCTCTGGCGCGCCCTGGCATCTTGTGGGCCCCACGGGCCTCCCCTCTGGTGGTTCCTTGGCTCCCAAGTTGTCTTCTGGTGCAAAAAAGATCTCCAAAAAGTTTCGCTGCGTTTGGACTCCATTTGATAGGGATATTGTGCGAAGTAAAGAACAAGCAAAAAACAGCAACTGGCACTGGGCACTATGTCAATAGTTTAGTCCCAAAAATGATATAAAGTTGCTATAAAATGATTGTGAAACATCCAAGAATGATAATATAACAGAATGAAACAATAAAAAATTATAGATACGTTGGAGACGTATCAATCTTCTGGCCTCTTCCCGAAGCTCCGTGGTTGTCTTCTGGTCCAAGAAAAATCCTCAAAAAGTTTCGTTCCGTTTGGTATTGATTTTCTGTAAAAGACAAAAACAAGGAAAAAACAGCAACTGGCACTGGGCACTAGGTTAATAGGTTAGTCCCAAAAAATGATATAAATTAGCATATGAATGCATATAAAACATCCAAGATGGATTATATAATAGCATGGAACAATGAAAAATTATAGATACGTTGTAGACGTATCACCTCCGAATCATAAAACGCGATGAAACTTCTTCTCCTATTTTTTCTCTAAAAATAGGATTTTATAGACCTGGAATTAGGGTCAGCGGAGCCTCGTGGGCCCCACTACCCACCAGGGCACGCTAGAGGGGGGTGGCGCGCCCTGGTGCCTAGTGGGCAGCTGGGGCCCCCTCCAGTGGGTCTTGGTTCCAGAAATTATTATATATTCCCAAATAATTCTCCAAAAAGTTTCGTCCAATTCCGAGAACTTTTATTTCTGCACAAAAACAACATCATGGTAGTTCTGTTGAAAACAGCGTCAGTCCGGGTTAGTTTCATTCAAATCATGCAAATTAGAGTCCAAAATAATAGCAAAAGCGTTAGAAAAAGTAGATACGATGGAGACGTATCAACTCCCCCAAGCTTAACCCATTGCTTGTCCTCAAGCAATTCAGTTGACAAACTGAAAGTGTTAAAGAAAAACTTTTACAAACTCTTTTGTTCTTGTTTACATATATATGCTTAAATAGCACCCAGGTTTTCCGCAAAGATCATAACTAACCATGCAAGCAATAACTCTTAGAAATTATATTCAGTCATACCAATGGCATAATCAACTAGCGAGCAATAATAAAATATTTCAAATGCCAACACCTGGTTAAAACAATCATGATATAACATGACAATAATGGTATCTCGCTAGCCCTTTCTGAGAGCGCAAAACATAAATGCAGAGCACCTCCAAAGTTCAAGCAGCGACTAAACATTGTAATTCATGGTAGAAGAGATCCACTCATGATGCATCCAACATTAACTATACACGATGCATGAGGATGACAATAGTGCTCTCAGGACTGGTGCTTGTTTGAGAAGGTGATGACTCAAGAAAAAAGTAAAATAACATGAAAGTAAATAGATAGGCCCTTCGCAGAGGGAAGCAGGGATTTGCAGAGGTGCCAGAGCTCGAAGCTTAAATCAGAGATAAATATAATTTTGGGAGGAATACCCTTCCTGTCAACGTTACGACCAAGAGTTTTCAATATCTTCCATGCTAAACACATTAGCGGCGGTTTCCAAGCGATGAAAGTAAAGATTACTCCCCCTCCACCAACAAACACAAGCCATGGCTAGCCGAATCCTCGGGTGCCTTCCATACCAACAACAGTCCCGGGGGAGTTTTGTTTAATTATTTGCAATTTTTTATTATGGGACTGGGCATTCCTATTACCGGCCCCTCTCGTGCAAGGACGAGTGAATAAACACTCATCATGAGAATAATCCGCTTAGCATGGAAGATACTGACCACCCCTGTCACTCCATGAGCGGTCCAGGTACACAAAACAAATGTGAACATTTGAAATTTTAGAGGTGGCACATGCAAATTTACTTGGAACGGCAGGGTAATACCGCATATAGGTAGATATAGTGGACTCGTCTGGAATAACTTTGGTTTAAGGATTTTGATGCGCAAGCAGTATTCCCGCCTAGTACAGGCGAAGGCTAGCAACTAGATTGAGAATCGACCAGCTAGAGAGCGAAAATGGTCATGAACATGCATTATGAATAATCAACATTGAATACTAGCATGAGTAGGATATAAACACCATGAACATAAATATCATGGAGGCTATGTTGGTTTTGATTCAACTACATGCGTGAACATGTGCCAAGTCAAGCCACTTGAAACATTCAGAGGAGGATACCATATCATTGATGGGGAACGTTGCATGGAAAACAAAAAAATTCTACGCACACGCAAGATCTATCCATGGAGATGCATAGCAACGAGGGGGAGAGTGTATCTATGTACCCTTGTAGACCGTAAGCGGAAGCGTTTAGTAACGCGGTTGATGTAGTCGAACTTCTTCGCGATCCAACCAAGCAAGTACCGAACGTACGGCACCTCCGCGTTCAGCACATGTTCAGCTCGGTGACGTCCTCGCCTTCTTGATCCGGCGAAGTAGTGGATGAGTTCCGGTAGCATGACGGCGTGGTGACGGTGGTGGTGATGCTATCTCTGCAGGGCTTTGCCTAAGCATTACGAAAATATGACCGAGGGACGAAACTGTGGAGAGGGGCACCGCACACGGCTAAGATATTGTCATGGCTTTGTGTGGTGCCCCCTTCCCACATATATATAGGTGGGGGGAGGGAGGAGGCAGCCAGGAGGCGCCCCAAGTGGAGCCGAATCCCACTTGGGCTCCTGCCCCTAGCCGCCCCCTGCCTTTCTAGGCGCGTGGGGAAAGGCAGGGGAGGGTGGTACCCCCCCTTTCCTTTCTCCCATGAGGAGGGGAAGGCGGGAAGGGCTAGCCCTCCCCCTTTCCTTCCCTAGGGCCGGCGGCCAGGGAGAGGGGCACGCCAGCCCCCTTGTGGGCTGGTGTGTCTCTCCCCTTGGCCCATTAGGCCCATAGACCTCCCGGGGGTGTCCGAAACCCATTCCGGCGATCCGATGACTACCCGGTGCACTCCGAAACTCTTCCGGTGTCTGAATATCATCGTCCTATATGTAAATATTTACCTCTGGACCATTCTGGAGCTCCTCGTCATGTCCATGATCATATCCGGGACTCCGAACAACATTCGGTCACCAACACTATATCGTCAACAAACGTTAAGCGTGCGGACCCTACGGGTTCGAGAACTATGTAGACATGACCGAGACACCTCTCCGGTCAATAACCAATAGCGGAACCTGGATGCCCATATTGGTTCCTACATATTCTACGAAGATCTTTATCGGTCGAACCGTTATGACAACATACGTAATTCCCTTTGTCTGTCGGTATGTTACTTGCCTGAGATTCGGTCGTCAGTATCTTCATACCTAGTTCAATCTCATTACCGGCAAGTCCCTTTACTCGTTCCGTAATACATCATCTCATAACTAACTCCTTAGTCATTTTGCTTGCAAGCTTATTATGATGTGTATTACCGAGAGGGCCCAGAGATACCTCTCCGATACACGGAGTGACAAATCCTAATCTCGATCCATGCCAACTCAACAGACACCTTCGGAGATACCTGTAGAGCATCTTTATGATCACCCAGTTATGTTGTGACGTTTGATAGCACACAAGGTATTCCTCCGGTATCCGGGAGTTGCGTGATCATATAGTCGAAGGAATATGTATTTGATATGAAGAAAGCAATAGCAAGAAACTGAATGATCATATGCTAAGCTAACAGATGGGTCTTGTCCATCACATCATTCTCCTAATGATGTGATCCCGTTATCAAGTGACAACACATGTCTATGGTTATGAAACCTTAACCATCTTTGATCAACGAGCTAGTCTAGTAGAGGCTTACTAGGGACACGATATTTGTTTATGTATTCACACATGTATTTAAGTTTCCGATCAATACAATTCTAGCATGAATAATAAACCTTTATCATGAATAAGGAAATATAAAATAATGACTTTATTATTGCCTCTAGGGCATATTTCCTTCAGTCTCCCACTTGCACTAGAGTCAATAATCTAGATTACATTGTAATGAATCTAACACCCATGGAGTCTTGGTGCTGATCATGTTTTGCTCGCAGAAGAGGCTTAGTCAACGGGTCTGCTACATTCAGATCTGTATGTATTTTGCAAATCTCTATGTCTCCATCCTTGACCTTTTCACGGATGGAGTTGAAGCGTCTCTTGATGTGTTTGGTTCTCTTGTGAAACCTGGACTCCTTCGCCAAGGCAATTGCTCCAGTTTTGTCACAAAAGATTTTCATTGGACCCGATGCACTGGGTATTACACCCAGATCGGATATGAACTCCTTCATCAAGACTACTTCATGTGCTACTTCCGAAGCAGCTATGTATTCCGCTTCACACGTAGATCCCGCCATGGCGCTCTGCTAGGAACTGCATGATACGTCTCCAACGTATCTATAATTTTTTATTGTTCCATGCTGTTATATTATCATTCTTGGATGTTTTATAATCATTTTATAGCAACTTTATATCATTTTTTGGGACTAACCTATTGACATAGTGCCCAGTGCCAGTGCCAGTTGCTGTTTTTTGCTTGTTTTTTACTTCGCAGAATATCAGTACCAAACGGAGTCCAAACACAACGAAACTTTTTGGAGAATTTTTCTGGACCAGAAGACACCTGTTGGTCCAAAGAAGTACCAGAGGGGTGCTTCGAGGGGAGCACAACCCACCTGGGCGCGCCTGGGACCTCGGCCGCCTGCCGCACCGCCTCTTTGCTCTATAAATACCCTGAAAATCCAAAAACCCTAGGGGAGTCGACGAAACACAATTCCAGCCGCCGCAACTTGCAGAACCACCAGATCCAATCTAGACACCATCACGGAGGGGTTCATCATCCTCATTGGTGCCTCTCCGATGATGCGTGAGTAGTTCATTGTAGACCTATGGGTCCGTAGGCAGTAGCTAGATGGCTTCTTCTCTCTTTTTGGTTCTCAATATAATGGTCTCTTGGAGATCTATTTGATGTAACTCTTTTGCGGTGTGTTTGTTGGGATCCGATGAACTTTGAGTTTATGATCAAATCTTTATATCCTCGAAAGTTATTTGTGTTTATTTGATCTCTTATATGCATGATTACTTATAGCCTTGTATTTCTTCTTCGAATCTTTGGTTTAGTTAGGCCGACTAGATCAATTTTTCTTGCCATGGGAAGAGGTGCTTTGTGATGGGTTCGGTCGTACGGTGTTCTTTCCCAGTGACAGAAGGGGCAGCAAGACACGTATGTATCATTGCTATTAAGGATAACAAGATGGGGGCTATTCCTACATGAATAGATCTTGTCTACATCATGTCATCATTCTTAATGCATTACTCCATTTCTCCATGAACTTAATACACTAGATGCATGTTGGATAGCAGTCGATGTGTGGAGTAATAGTAGTAGATGCAGGCAGGAGTCGGTCTACTAATCTTGGACGTGATGCCTATATAATGATCATTGCCTGGATATCGTCATAATTATTTGAGGTTCTATCAATTGCCCAACAGTAATTTGTTTACCCACCGTATGTTATTTTCTCGAAAGAAGCCACTAGTGAAATCTACGGCCCCCGGGTCTATTTTCTCATCATATATTTTCAGATCTATATTGCTATTTGCCTTTTTATTTATTTGCATCTTTTATTTTCAGATCTATATTACCAAAAACCCAAAAATACCTCGCTGAATTTTATTTGCCTTTATTTTATTTGCATCTACCAATCTATCACTTTACCAATATATTACCCGAGAGGGATTGACAACCCCTCTTTCGCGTCGGGTTGCAAGTATTTGTTCTTTGTGTGCAGGTACCGTTTACGTAGTGTTGCTTGGTTCTCCTGCTAGTTCGATAACCTTGGTTTCATAACTGAGGGATCTACCTACCTTAGCTGTACTGCATCATTCCTTACTCTTTGGGGAAAATACTGACGCGGATTCAAGACATCAAAAAGGGAGGGTCAAGAGATCTGGCGCCATTGCCGGGGAGACATCATCAACATCTATCAGGTTCTTAATCACAAATCTCATCTCCTTGAAATTTACATTATTTGCCAGTTGCCTCTCATTTTCATCTCCCCCACTTCACAAAAATTTGCCATTTTATTCGCCCTCTTTTTCCCGTTCGCCGTTTTTCTCGTCAAATCTGTTTTTGTGTGCAATCTTGTTTGCGTAGTCACATTAACTCAAGAAAACACCAAGTTGTGTGATTTTTCCAATATCAATAACAATGATTTTATTAGCAGTCCGATTGCTCCTCCCACCACTAGTGCGGAATCTTGTGATATTAATGCCGCTTTGTTGAATCTTGTCATGAAAGATCAATTTTCCGGTACTCCTAATGAGGATGCCGCGTCCCATCTAAACACATTCGTAGAATTGTGCGATATGCAAAAGAAAAAAGATGTGGACAATGATATTGTGAAGTTGAAATTATTTCCTTTCTCTTTGAGGGATCGTGCAAAAATTTGGTTTTCTTCTTTGCCTCGCAATAGTATCGATTCTTGGGATAAGTGCAAAGATGCTTTCATTACTAAGTATTTTCCGCCCGCGAAAATTATTTCTCTTAGAACCCAAATATGAATTTTAAGCAACTTGAGCATGAACATGTTGCACAATCTTGGGAAAGAATGAAATTGATGCTAAAAAATTGTCCTACTCATGGTTTAAATCTTTGGATGATCATACAATTTTTTACGCGGGATTGAACTTTGTTTCTAGAAATCTTTTAGATTCCACCACGGGTGGTACTTTTATGGAAATTACTTTGGGTGAAGCTACTAAATTGCTAGATAACATCATGGCAAATTATTCACAATGGCATACCGAAAGAGCACCTACTAGTAAAAAAGTTAATTCGGTTGAATAAATTAGCACATTGAGTGAAAAGGTTGATGCTCTTATGAAATTGGTTGCTAATAAAAATACTCCTACTGATCTTAATGATGTGCCTTTATCTACTTTGATTGAGCAAAATAGTGATGCCGTAGATGTGAATTTTATCTCACGAAACAAGTTCAACAACAATGCTTATAGAGGTAATTTTAATCCTAGGCCTTTTCCTGAAAATTCCTCTAATAATTATGGCAATTCCTATGGTAATTCTTCTTACAATAATAATAGGAACACCTCTGATCTTGAGAATAATATTAAATAATTTATCAATTCTCAAAAAGTTTTCAATACTACGATAGAAGAAAAATTGAATAAGATTGATGATATGTATAGAAGCATTGATAGAATTTCTCATGATGTAGAAAATCTCAAGATGAAATTTTTTGTACCCAAGGTTTATGAATCAATTAAAGCTTTATATGTTTCTATGGATGAAAGTAAGAAAAGAACCGCTATGCTTAGAGCTAAAAAAGAATTTTTAGAAAGAGCGTTTTCTAGTGATTGCTTTCATAAAAATGATGAAGATCTTAAAGTAATTGGTGTTTCCTCTATTGATTCCTTGTTTAGTAAAATTGAAATTGATGATAAAGGGATTGGAGAAGAGTCAACTTTAGCTAGAAGGCGTGCCGATAATTCGGAGGGTGAATAACTTGATGAAAAAATTGATAAAAGTAGGTTTGGAGAGGTCAAAACTTTAACTAGTGGTATGCCCACTCTTTTGGATTACAAAGACTTTAATTATGATAGTTGATCTTTGATTGAATGTATTTCTTTGTTGCAATCCATGATAAATTCACCTCATGCCTATGAACAAAATAAAGCTTTTACTAAACATATCGTTGATGCCATGATGAAAGCTTTTGAAGAAAAGTTGGAATTAGAGATTTCAATTCCTAGAAAATTACATGATAAATGGGAACCCACCATTAAAGTCAAGATTAAAAATGATGAGTGTTTTGCTTTATGTGACTTGGGTGCTAGTGTTTCCACAATTCCGAAATCTTTATGTGATGTGCTTGGTCTTACCAATATTGAGGAGTGTTCTTTAAATTTGCACTTGGCGGATTCTACTATTAAAAAGCCTTTGGGAAGAATTAATGATGTTCTTATTCTTGCAAATAGGACCTATGTGCCTATAGATTTTATTGTTCTTGATATTGATTGCAATCCGTCTTGTCCAATTATACTTGGTAGACCATTTTTACGCACTATAGGTGCCGTGATTGATATGAAAGAAGGCAATATTAAATTCCAATTTCCACTAAGAAAGGGTATGGAACACTTCCCTAGAACAAGAATTAAGCCACCATATGAATCAATCATGAGGGCATCCTATGGATCTAGAACCAAAGATGATAATACTTGAAACCTTGCATTATGCCTAGCTAGGGGCATAAAACTATAGCGTTTGTTGGGAGGCAACCCAATGAATAAAATTTATTTTTGCCTTTTTATTTCTGTTTTTGAGTATTTACACAATTATGCTACTGTTATGATTGTGTTTTTTATGTTTTAATTAGTTTTTGTTCCAAGTAAAGCCTTTGGGATAGCTTTGGTGATAGTTGATTTGATCCTGTTGAAAAACAGAAACTTATGCGTCTAGTAACAGAATTGTTTAAATTCATGGAAGAGACAAAAAATTCTGAATTTTTTACACAAGATTTATATAAAAATTACCTATGTTTTAATTATGTTTTATAATTTTTAGAGTTATATAAGTATGATAACAATTTGCATCTTTAAAGACTGTTCTATTTTTGACAGATTCTATTTTCTTTGGATTGTGTGCTTATTTTGATGAATCTATGGGTTGTATCGGGGGGTATAAGCCATGATAAAGTTATAATACAGTAGATATAATGCAATAATAAAATATGAATGGGTTTGCAACTGTACTTAAAGTGAAGATTGGTTTTCTTATACTAATGGATCTCATGAAGGTTTTGTTAAGTTTTGTGTGATTGAAGTTTTCAAGTTTTGGGTGAGATCACGATGGATGAAGGAATAAGGAGTAACAAGAGCTCAAGCTTGGGGATGCCCCATGGCACCCCAAGTTAATATTCAAGGAGGAACAAGCAACTAAGCTTGGGGATGCCCCGAGTGGCATCCCCTCTTTCTTCTAACGACCATCGGTATTTTACTTGGAGCTATATTTTTATTCGTCACATATCATGAGTTTTGCTTGGAGCGTCTTGTATTATATGAGTCTTTGCTTGTTTTGCTTTTTAGTTTGTCACAAGTATCCTTGCTGGACACACCTATTTGAGAGAGCCAAAATTATGTTATGATTTGTTAGAATTGCTCTTTATGCTTCATTTAAATTTTTACAGCTATGGAATTGCTCTAGTGCTTCACTTATATCTTTTTTAGCACGGTGTGCTTTAATATTTTTGAAGAAAGGCTCTCATGCTTCACTTAGATTTATTTGAGAGTTAGTAACTTTCAAGAAATTCTCTCATGCTTCACTTATATTATTTTGAGAGATGAAAATCTTTTTGCTCATGTTCTTCACTTAAATTTGTTTGAGCTTAGCAAAAGCAACATATAAAACTAGTCCCAAAGTGATAGATATTCAAGAGGGATATAATAAAAACTTTCATGAAGATCATTGGACAAAATAAACTTGATTCTTTGTAATAGTTTTGAGATATGATGATAGTGATATGCGAGTCATGTTGATGAGTAATTATGCTTTAGTAAGAATATTGATGTTAAGGTTTGTGATTCCCTATGCAAGCACGAAAGTCAATAGTTATGCAATGAAATTAGATCCTACTTGTGGTGCATTACTCGGTGTTAGTTATACTTAATGCTTGCTTATGTGATTTTTCGTTTCTTGGTTGGTTGCTTCTCAATCTTTTTGCTAGCCTTCACTTGTACTAAGTAGAAATACTACTTGTGCATCCAAAATCCTTAAACCCAGTGTTGCCACATGAGTCTACCATACCTACCTATATGCGGTATTTCCGTGCTGTTCTAAGCAAATTTGTATGTGCCATCTCTAATTTTCAAAATAATTTTCTTTTTGTGTGCTCGTACCGCTCATGAAGCGGCGGGGGGTGGCCAATATTTTCCATGCTAGATGTGTTTTTCTCAAGATGAGTGTTTATTCACTTGTCATTGCACGAGAGTACGGCAAAGGTATTAGGGATGCCCAGTCCCGAAATGAAAAATGAATTTACTTTATGTTGTCAAATAATAAATTCCTTGGAAAGTGTTGGTATGGAAGGTACCCGTGGATACGGCTAGCCGTGGAATGTGAAAGAATGGTGGAAAAAGGAACAAACTTTATTTTCTGTTTGGGAACCGCCTATGATATATCTAGCATGGTAAGTGTTGGGAATTACTCGGTCATTTTCATTGACGGGAAAAGTATGCCTCTGAAAAAAAATTATCTCTCAATTTAAGCTTTGAGCTCTGGCACCTCTAAATATCCCTACTTCCCTCTGCGAAGGGCCCTTCTATTTACTTTATGTATTTTTTTGAGTCTACATCTTCTCTTATAAAGCACCGACTAAGGGGCACTATGATCGTACTTGAGCATTGGATGTAGCTAATATGCGAGTGTGTTTCATGAATGGATCAATGATTGAGCATGATGGGCTAGGAATAACTTTCTTTAGTGTTGATATTTTGAAAGACATGGTTGCTTGTTGATATGCTTGAGTATTGAAATCTTCAAGTCAAAACTAGACTATTGCTTTGAATCATATAAAAGTCCATATGTCCATGCTACAAAAGAAAAGAATGTGATGAACATGATAGGCAACGTTCCACATCAAAAATTCTGTTTTTATCATTTACCTACTCGAGGACGAGCAGGAATTAAGCTTGGGGTTGCTGATACGTCTCCAACGTATCTATAATTTTTGATTGTTCCATGCTATTATATTATCATTCTTGGATGTTTTATAATCATTTTATAGCAACTTTATATTATTTTTTGGGACTAACCTATTGACATAATGCCCAGTGCCACTTGCTGTTTTTTGCTTGTTTTTTACTTCGCAGAATATCAGTACCAAACGGAGTCCAAACGCAGCAAAACTTTTTGGAGAATTTTTCTGGACCAGAAGACACCTGTTGGGCCAAAGAAGTACCAGAGGGGGGCTCCGAGCGGAGCACAACCCACCTGGGCGCGCCCTGGTGGGTTGTGCCCACCTCGGCCGCCTCCCGCATCGCCTCTTTGCTCTATAAATACGCCGAAAATCCAAAAACCCTTGGGGAGTCGGCGAAACACAATTCTAGCCACCGCAAGTTCCAGAATCACCAGATCCAATCTAGACACCATCACAGAGGGGTTCATCATCCTCATTGGTGCCTCTTCGAAGATGCGTGAGTAGTTCATTATAGACCTACGGGTCCATAGGCAGTAGCTAGATTGCTTCTTCTCTCTTTTTGATTCTCAATACAATGGTCTCTTGGAGATCTATTTGATGTAACTCTTTTGCGGTGTGTTTGTTGGGATTCGATGAACTTTGAGTTTATGATCAAATCTTTATATCCTCGAAAGTTATTTGTGTTTATTTGATCTCTTATATGCATGATTACATATAGCCTCGTATTTCTTCTTCGAATCTTTGGTTTAGTTAGGCCGACTAGATCAATTTTTCTTGCCATGGGAAGAGGTGCTTTGTGATGGGTTCGGTCGTACAGTGTTCTTTTCAAGTGACAGAAGGGGCAGCAAGACATGTATGTATCGTTGCTATTAAGGATAACAAGATGGAGGCTATTCCTACATGAATAGATCTCGTCTACATCATGTCATCATTCTTAATGCATTACTTCGTTTCTCCATGAACTTAATACGCTAGATGCATGCTGGATAGCGGTCGATGTGTGGAGTAATAGTATTAGATGCAGGCAGAAGTCGGTCTACTAATCTTGGACGTGATGCCTATATAATGATCATTGCCTGGATATCGTCATAATTATTTGAGGTTCTATCAATTGCCCAACAGTAATTTGTTTACCCACCGTATGGTATGTAACATCCCCAGCATCACACTACAGTAATCCCTTATGATCAGTGCCAAGTCATTTTGATTTACAAAGCTTAATCATATTGGATTAATATCTCATTTCAAATTCTTCTCTAAATCCAATCCAAATTCAAAGTGCAAAATGTAGTTGCCCAAAATTTGCTGGAAACATGTTCACCTTCTAGCAAATATTCCAAAACAAATAGTTGTTAAGGAAAACAACATCACCATCAACTATAATTTGGATTAGGGCAATTAAACAGTGCAAGAACAGCACTAAAAATGCCTTTTCTACTTTTGGAAAAATCCAAATGAATTCCAAAATTGCCCAAACTTTTGGTGGCAGTGCTGGATAATGCATCTTATTTTGTGGACAAGTTTCACATTTTCCCAAAGGCATTTGACAGCTCCTTTAATTCAAAAACCATCTCTGAAAAAGAAAAACAGAAAACTGGAGAAGAAAAAGAGAAAGGCCACTGTGCACTAGGCCTAAGTGCACAGTGCCTGAGGCCCAGCCCACCAGGCCTCTTTGTCCCTCCTCCCTCTCTCTCCTTCGCGCTGTCAGCACGCGTCTGGCCGCGCCGGCGAGCGCTGGCGAGACGGCGACACGACGACGCCACCGACAGCGGGAGGATAAGGGCGAGCCCCCGTCCATCTTCCCTGGTCGCCCTCCTCACTCTTTCCCCTCTCCTTCCCCTCGTGCTCGCCCTCTCCCCCTCTACCGAGCGCCATCACCGCCGCCGCCGCATCGATCCCGCGGCCACTGAGCCTCTCCGGCCCTGCGGATCTGCCCGGGAGCTCCAGCGCCATCGTCCTCTTCGTCTGGTGCCACTGGACTGCGCTGGGGGCCACCGGAGCGCCCGCCTCGACTCCTTCTTCCTCCTCTGCTCCACCGTCTCCATCGCCAGGAACCGCCGCCTCGAGCCTTCCCTATAGCTATTGCTAGCAACCTCACCGGAGCTCGGCTCCGCCGTGCAGCTTGCCGCCGTAGCTATAGTCGTTGCCGAGGCCGGGCAAGCACGGCAACGTGCTCAGGGCACCTCCCTGTTGCCGCCCGAGCCACTAGCTCGTTCCCCCGTGCCCCCTGGCCGCGTGCCGCACCTCGGCCGAACTCCGGCGTCCGCCGCGGTCGACTCCGCCGTCGTTTTAGCTCATTTCTGGCCGAGCCAGTACCACCACTAGATGCAGATCCCTGTGCTCGTTCGAATGGCACTCGCGGCGTTCGATTTGGTCGTCGGACGACGAGATCCGGCCACCTCCCGTGCGCGTCCCTGTCGATTTGGTCGCCGGCGGTGAGCCGCCGGCCACCGCCGACGTGGCACACCCGGGGCCACCCCCAGGGTCACTGGCAATGGGCATAGGGGCCCAAGTTGACTGGGTTGACCCAGTCAACTTCTGACTGGGCACCCCTGTGCCACTGACATGCGGGCCCCACCGCTTAGTTAATTAATTAAAATGTTTTTATAAATAAAAGTAATTAGTTTAGCTAATAAGTCACTGACATGTGGGGCCCGACTGCTAATTAACCTTTGTTAGATTTAATTTAATCTCTGTTTAATCCAGAGTCTATGACAGGTGGGACCCACCTGTCAGTTTGACCAGTCAGCTGGTCAGTCGATGGCTGACGCATTGCTGACATCACGCTGACGCAACGCTGACGCAATATTTCATTTCTATTAATTTAAATAATTCCAGAAAATGCTAAAATCCTTGAAAATTCATAGAAAATAAACCGTAGCTCGGATCGAAAAACTTTCTACATGAAAGTTGATCAGAAAGACGGGACGAAGCCGACCGTGCTATCAGTTTCCGTGTCGGGACCCTCTACGGAGGTGAACCCGCAACTTTTAGCTCGTTTTCGGTAGATGAATAGTGCATACATACCGGTTAATAAATCCAACTTAAATCCTAAAGTAACTAAAATGGTTTAGACATGCTTTTAGGCAACCCTGCACTGCACGTTAGCATAGCATGCTCTGTGTTGCATAAGTTTGCTGTGTATTTATCTATTTCTTCCCCCTCTTCTCTCTCGGTAGACCCCGGTACCGACGCAGTTCCCGAGACCAACGCAGCTCCGGAGATCGACTACGCCCCTGACGACCAGACCTTTGCCGCAGAGCTTCCAGGCAAGAAACCCCCCCTTGAGCATGCCTATATCGCCTATTCTCTTCTCTCTTGTGCTTGGATTAGAATTGCTGCTGTTACTGCTTTACCTATTTCTGATGCATGACCTGATTTTGTAACCTGCTTTTTGATAATTACCTGCTTATCCTAAACTGCTTAGAATAGGCTGGTTAGTGAACCCCAGTGACCCCACTTGTCCCAGTTGCCCCCGCTGGATCATCGGAAGACTCGACGACCAGGCCCCAGCACCGCACATCACCCCCTTAGTTGTACGACACTGCAGCGTTACTATTGAGTGCCGAGGGTGATACCTCGTTTAGCACTTCTGATGTTAACTCTATAGAGTAGCTATTTGGTCATGGTCATCGAGGGTGATTCCTCCTTCACCACTCCCGATAATGACGCTGTCGTGCAACACCTCAAGTGTGAACCCATCGAGGGTGATTCCTCCAAGTTCACCTTGACGGATACATCGAGTAGGAATCCAACGAGGGTGATACCTCAGATTCCCCTGATGTTATGGACACACGGTTACTTGGACTTTACAACTGTTACTTGGAAAGTCGGGTCGACCCTGAGGGGTACCCGAGCGAGCATAAGATGTGAGTGATGTGGAGACGGGTTGACCTGGAGGGTGCCCGTGAGATAATTACGAGGCGTGGCCGGGCATTCTTAGCCCTTGCCGCAAGTCCTCGAGACGGGGCGACGGGGTCACATCGATCGTGAGTCTCTGCTTGTTACCGCAAACCCCCAATACACTAACAATTTGGATATTTGATCCAAGTGGGCCTCTGGCCCGATAACACTAACCATCACGCGGGAATAAATATGGGTACTCTGCGTCGTATGCATCAGCCGAAAGCTCTGTCAGACGTCCAATTCAGCATGGCGGCCGGGTCGGATCGTGCCGATGGCTCTGGTATCCACCCTGCACGCAACGACCCGGAGTGCACAGGGCGATGGCCCAAGACCCCTGAGCGCTTAGGATATAGACCGACGGGGACCTCTCTGCTGAGCTTTAGGTAGGGTTGCGGTGTGTCATTTGGCCGAGGCTAGGCATGACCCAGAAAAGTGTGTCCGGCCGGAGTTAAGCGAGCGTGGTGGGTAAGTTGGTGCACCCCTGCAGGGAAGAACTAATCTATGCATAGCTGGATCCTCGGTAACGGACGCTCGTAGTTGTATCCCGATCGATACAACTACAACTGGATAATTGTGATGAGAAATGGATATTAGGGCTCTAGGACAGCTTTCTCGCAAGGAGTCGAGGAAGGATCTCTGGGCGAGGTTGATACTTAATACTGCTACTATTTAATACTGTACTAATCTACACTCTTCTAATGCTGCAAGACCGCTGAAGATGATAGTCTTTGATAGGACCAGGCCTTCTCTCTATTCTGGCATTTCTGCAGCCCAGTCCACATATACAACCTTTCTTTGATAATGTTGCATATGTAGTGTAGATCCTTGCTTGCTGAGTACTTCGGATGAGTACTCACGGTTGCTTTGCTTCCTCTTTTTCCCCATATCTGTTTGATGCAACCAGATGACGGAGCCCCTGAGATAGCTGCCCCCGCCGACGACTACTACTACCACCCCGAGGATGGTTACTACTTCGAGTTGACCGACGACTAGGAGTAGGTTCGGAGGGTCCCAGGCAGGAGGCCTGTGCCTTTTCGATCGTAGCTTTTGTTTGCACCGCCTTCTTAAAGGCTTATCTGTTTCTCTTTTATATCTGTACTCAGATATCTAACGCTTCCGATGATGCTTGTTGACATCAAGCTTATGTATTCGAGCCCTCGAGACCCTGGCTTGTAATATAATGCTTGTATGCCTTTGTTTATGTTTTAGAGTTGTGTTGTGATTCCTTTAACTGAGTCCCTAGGCTTGATCGTGTGCATTTTCGTGTATGATTAGTGCACGATTAAGCCGGTGGCGTCACAGGTTGGTATCAGAGCTGGATATCTGTGCTTATTCCTTACCGTTGATCTGATTAGTCTGATAACCATTTTCCTTTCCATTGGTATACCTGTGACGCCCCGGCTTAATCGTACACTAATCATACACGCAAATGCACACGATCAAGCCTAAGGACTCACTTGAAGGAATCACAACACAACTCTAAAACATAAACAAAGGCATACAAGCATTATATTACAAGCCAGGGCCTCGAGGGCTCGAATACATAAGCTTGATGTCGACAAGCATCAGCGGAAGCGTTAGATATCTGAGTACAGATATAAAAGAGAAACAGAGAAGCCTTTAAGAAGGCGGTGCAAACAAAAGCTATGATCGAAAAGGCACGGGCCTCCTGCCTGGGACCCTCCGAACCTACTCCTGATCGTCGGTCAACTCGAAGTAGTAACCACCCTCGGGGTGGTAGTAGTAGTCGTCGGCGGGGGCAGCTGTCTCATGGGCTCCGTCATCTGGTTGCATCAAACGGATATGGGGAAAAATAGGAAGCAAAGCAACCATGAGTACTTATCTGAAGTACTCAGCAAGCAAGGATCTACACTACATATGCAACATTATCAAAGAAAGGCTGTATATGTGGACTGGGCTGCAGAAATGCCAGAATAGAGAGAAGGCCTAGTCCTATCGAAGACTAGCATCTTCAGCGGTCTTGAAGCATTAGAAGAGTGTAGATTAGTACAGTATAAAGTAATAGCAGTATTAAGTATCAACCTCGCCCAGAGATCCTTCCTCGACTCCCTGCGAGAAAGCGGTCCCAGAGCCCTAATATCCATTTCTCATCACAATTATCCAGTTCTAGTTGTATCGATCGGGATACAACTCCGAGCGTCCGTTACCGAGGATCCGGCTATGCATAGATTAGTTCTTCCCTGCAGGGGTGCACCAACTTACCCACCACGCCCGCTTAACTCCGGCCGGACACACTTTTCTGGGTCATGCCCGGCCTCGGCCAAACGACACACCGCAGCCCTACCTAAAGCTCAGCAGAGAGGTCCCCGTCGGCTATATCCTAAGCGCTCAGGGGTCTTGGGCCATCGCCCTGTGCACTCTGGGTCGTTGCGTGCAGGGTGGATACCAGCGCCATCGGCACGATCCGACCCGGCCGCCATGCTGAATTGGACGTCTGACAGAGCTTTCGGCTGATGCATACGACGCAGAGTACCCATATTTATTCTCGTGTGATGGTTAGTGCTATTGGGCCAGAGGCCCACTCGGATCAAATATCCAAATCGTTAGTGTCTTGGGGGTTTGCGGTAACAAGCAGAGACTCACGATCGATGTGACCCCGTCACCCCGTCTCGAGGACTTGCGGCAAGGGCTAAGAATGCCCGACCACGCCTCGTAATTATCTCACGGGCACCTTCCAGGTCAACCCGTCTCCACATCATTCGCATCTTATGCTCGCTCGGGTACCCCTCAGGGTCAACCCGACTTTCCAAGTAATAGTTGTAAAGTCCAACTAACCGTGTGTCCATAACATCAGGGGAATCTAAGGTATCACCCTCGTTGGATTCCTACTCGATGTATCCGTCAAGGTGAACTTGGAGGAATCACCCTCGATGGGTTCACACTTGAGGTGTTGCACCACAGCGTCGTTATCGGGAGTGGTGAAGGAGGAATCACCCTCGATGACCACGACCAAATAGCTACTCTACAGAGTTAACATCAGAAGTGCTAAACAAGGTATCACCCTCGGCACTCGATAGTAACGCTGCAGTGTCGTACAACTAAGGGGGTGATGTGCGGTGCTGGGGCCTGGTCGTCGAGTCTTCTGATGATCCAGCGGGGGCAACTGGGACAAGTGGGGTCACTGGGGTTCACTAACCAGCCTATTCTAAGCAGTTTAGGATAAGCAGGTTACAAAATCAGGTCATGCATTAGAATAGGTGAAGCAGTAACAACAGCAATTCTAATGCAAGAACAAGAGAGAAGAGAATAGGCAATATAGGCATGCTCAAGGAGGGGTTGCTTGCCTGGAAGCTCTGCGGCAAAGGTCTGGTCGTCAGGGGCGTAGTCGATCTCCGGAGCTGCGTCGGTCTCGAGAACTGCATCGGTACCGGGGTCTACTGAGAGAGAAGAGGGGGAAGAAACAGATAAATACACAGCAAACTTATGCAACACAGAGCATGCTATGCTAACGTGCAGTGCAGGGTTGCCTAAAAGCATGTCTAAACCATTTTAGTTGTTTTAGGATTTAAGTTGGATTTATTAACCGGTATGTATGCACTATTCATCTACCGGAAATAGGCTTAAATTTGCGGGTTCTCCTCCGTAGAGGGTCCCGACAAGGAAACAGATAGCACGGTCGGCTTCGTCTCGTCTTTCTGATCAACTTTCATGTAGAAAGTTTTTCGATCCGAGCTACAGTTTATTTTCTATGAATTTTCAAGGATTTTAGCATTTTCTGGAATTATTTAAATTAACTGAAATGAAATATTGCGTCAGCGTTGCATCAACATGATGTCAGCAGTGCGTCAGCCGTCGACTGACCAGCTGACTGGTCAAACTGACAGGTGTGTCCCACCTGTCATAGACTCTGGACTAAACAGAGATTAAATTAAATCTAACAGAGGTTAATTAGCAGTCGGGCCCCACATGTCAGTGACTTATTAGCTAAACTAATTACTTTTATTTATAAAAACATTTTAATTAATTAACTAAGCGGTGGGGCCCGCATGTCAGTGGCACAGGGGTGCCCAGTCAGCAGTTGACTGGGTCAACCCAGTCAACTTGGGCCCCTAGGCCCATTGCTAGTGACCCTGGGGGTGGCCCCGGGTGTGCCACGTCGGCGGTGGCCGGCGGCTCACCGCCGGCGACCAAATCGATGGCGGCGCGCACGGGAGGTGGCCGGATCTCGCCGTCCGGCGACGAAATCGAACGCCGCGAGTGCCATTTGAACGAGCACAGGGATCCGCATCTAGTGGTGGTACTGGCTCGGCCGGAAACGAGCTAAAACAATGGTGGCGTCGACTGCGACGGACGCCGGAGTTCGGCCGAGGTGCGGCACACGGCTAGGGGGCATGGGGGAACGAGTTAGTGGCTCGGGCGGCAACAGGGAGGTGCCCTGAGCACGTTGCCATGCTTGCCCGGCCTCGGCAATGACTACATCGACGGCGGCATGCTGCACGGCGGAGCCGAGCTCCGGTGAGGTTGCTAGCGACGGCTACGGGGACAGAGCCGCACGGGAGAGAGTGGGAAAAAAAGGCGGGGGCTTATAGCACGCCTGTAGGTGTGCAAAGATGTGCTCGGGGAAGGCTCAACGCTGCAGTTCCCGGCGATGGCGACGACGGAGCAGAGGAGGAAGAAGGAGTCGAGGCGGGCGCTCCGGTGGCCCCCAGCGCGGTTCAGTGGCACCAGACGAAGAGGACGATGGCGCTGGAGCTCCCGGGCAGATCGGCGGGGCCGAAGAGGCTCGATGTCCGTGGGATCGACGCGGCGGCGGTGGCGATGGCGCTCGGCAGAGGGGGAGAGGGCGAGCACGAGGGGAAGGAGAGGGGGAAGAGTGAGGAGGGCGACCAGGGGAGATGGACGGGGGCTCGCCCTTATCCTCCCGCTGTCGGTGGCGTCGTCGTGTCGCCATCTCGCCGGCGCTCGCTGGCGCGGCCAGACACGTGCTGACAGCGCGAAGGTGAGAGAGGGAGGAGGGACAAAGAGGCCTGGTGGGCTGGGCCTCAGGCACTGTGCACTTAGGCCTAGTGCACAGTGGCCTTTCTCTTTTTCTTCTCCAGTTTTCTGTTTTTCTTTTTCAGAGATGGTTTTTGAATTAAAGGAGCTGTCAAATGCCTTTGGGAAAATGTAAAACTTGTCCACAAAATAAGATGCATTATCCAGCACTGCCACCAAAAGTTTGGGCAATTTTGGAATTCATTTGGATTTTTCCAAAAGTAGAAAAGGCATTTTTAGTGCTATTCTTGCACTGTTCAATTGCCCCAATCCAAATTATAGTTGATGGTGTTGTTGTTTTCCTTAACAACTATTTGTTTTGGAATATTTGCTAGAAGGTGAACATTTTTCCAGCAAATTTTGGGCAACTACATTTTGCACTTTGAATTTGGATTGGATTCAGAGAAGAATTTGAAATGAGATATTAATCCAATATGATTAAGCTTTGTAAATCAAAATGACTTGGCACTGATCATAAGGGATTACTGTAGTGTGATGCTGGGGATGTTACAAATCTCCTCCACTACAAGAAATCTCATCCCGAGATTTAAGTGGGGAAGTAAAGGGTAACTTCAGGAGGACTGACCCTTATAGGGTTAATTAACTGGTGAACAATTCATGGAATGTGGCAGAAGTATCTCTCGAGTTGAAACTTAGGAAAACATCAAGAGCAAAGTATGAAGGTACAATAGGAAGTTTCAAGCAAATGGACATCCGATCAATACCTGAACATAGTGTGAGAAGGGGGTTCAGAGCATCGGGAATAGATCATCTCTCGGAGGGTGGCTCGTAATAACACACAAAGCCAAGAACACATGATACTTCGGAATCAAGGATATACAGGAGAGTCAGGTTCCGATCCTGTGGAACTGTGATGAGGGTCGATCGAGAGTAGGGAGGATGGTGACATCTTGCACGGATAGGATAGCAAGGCATGTCAGAGTATAGCCTGTCAGTTATGTCGGTAACAACATCGGTACCAAGGGCGAGGAACGAAGAGAACTTTTTTCCTGCTCGTAAGAACGAGGCGTACCAATAAGGCAAAGTTCTCGTCCATCGGTGATACCAAAATGTCATCAACAATAGTAACAGGGTCTCACTGACAAAGTTGTACATCAGGGTGTTTTATAAGCAGGGAATTATTTCTGCTTATATCACATGGATCACAAGAAAGGTTAAACAAACCAATGGAAAGAAAAATGTGTTTTTACACAAGAATTAGGAGTATATTCTTTCCAAGGAAAAGCAGAACATGATATACCTGACAGCACAGCAGGTACAAAATCATTTAGATAAAAGGGGCGAGGGAAAATCAAGATGTTACCCGTACAACGGTGTTTGGGTAATAGATCAAGAAACATTCGGCAATGTGCCTCCAATGTTCTTGTTGATATTCAAAATACCATAGTCATGCTTCGAGGTAGCATTGGTATGGTGTTTCAAGTAAAAGGTTGGATCTGAAAAGCACAAGAGATACAAAGGAACAATTACAAGAATAGCAGGGAACTCAATGTCAGAGCCAAACATGACCAAGTCTGTGTTGGCAGGAAGTCAAGGATGTTGTCGATGATAACACAAATCATCGAGGGGCAAGGATTGTATTTCTCCTCAGGATTTCGATTGATATCCTAGAACAAGTCAGTATATTGATGGTGATCATGACAAATTTTGTCATGAGGCTCTACGGAGATGCAGTTGAACAACGACGGCATCCGGCAAAAGGAATGATGAAGCGAAAGGTTATTGAAACCACGGATATGACACAAGCTCGAAATCAAGCTTGTTGTTCGAGGTGAAATGATAAGATGAAGAAGATCGGCGTAAGCTTCGCTCATTGTCAAAAAGTTGTGCTCCGGGAATAAGAACTAGGTAGCACGGTTAAAATTTAGCACGATGATGATATAGCCGATCAGGCTAGGAATGATGTGATGGAGTATTAAACTTCCCAGTAACAAGTACTAGGGATAATACCTGAAGGTAAATCAGAGTAGAGGTTGGACGGGTGAAATGATCTGTAGAGGATAAGTATTTTATCATGTCTGGGAAATGGAACCACAATTGCAAAGGATCAATTCACAGATACAAGATGAACTTATACCAAGGGAACAATTATTTTTACGAGCAGCTTCCATGATGAGTTCTACATCGGGTCCATGGGAATGAACACAAAGGTTCAAGGTCGACTCCCACTTCTTCAATGCATAACCTTTCATTCACTGCTCTGTTAAAAATTTTATGAACATGAAGAACTACCTGGTGAAATACCAGAGGAGTATGACCCGCAAAAATTATCGGGTTCACACAGATTAAGAAGACATAGGTTCAACCCATCGGGGCATCTTAGGAACATATACCACGAACTTCAGGAGTACATAACTCAAGCTCGATGGTAGAGCATGGCTAACTAAAGGAGAGGATACATTTTACCAAAGGCATTATGTATCAGGGGAGAACTTACAAGATTTCAGATGTTAAGGACACTGTCGGATAACAACCCAACAATGGATCAGGCGATTCATGACGGAGTTGATGTGAGCATCGGTAATCAATCAGAGGGAGAAGGGATGCAAAGGCATTGACAAGGAATGTCAACGAAGATTGCTAAACATATGGAATTAACCGTAATGCAAGCAGGCAAGAATTTCAAGAGCAATAGTCTGCAGAGGATTTTCGGAAGATCGACTAACAATGGAAAGTATTTTGTGAAACACCTGAACAACTTGGGATGAACGGATCCCTAGTAAATGTGAGGAATTATCCACAGTGCGAAAGAAGCTGCACAGCAGTAGGCTCAACGAGGAGTATTTCGGGGTATCTCGTACATAAAGGAGTATCTAGGAATGAAGATACAAACGGCAAAGATGTGTAGCTGTCCACGGTGATTATCGGTAGTAGGGAACTTGCAAAAGCAATGGGCATAATGGTCTCGGGAAACATCGAGGAGTATCTGCAGAATCTTCTGGCGAAGCAAGCGATCATCTGTGGTGAAGGAGCTCTCCGGGATGAAGTGGTTACGAGAACCTAATGTCAGAGTTAGTAAAATGTTTAACCCGAATAGAAGAGAGATCAGAGTCCCAGAGTATAGATGAGGAATAAAAGATCCTAATACCACCCAACTGGCGACGTGGGCCCGTAAGCCACACAACCAAGTTAGTAAATCAGTTTTCATAGACTAGACTCAACTTCGGCCAAGGAGTTGGAAAGGGGGTTCCTACAGGCAGTCGGCTTTGATACCAACCTGTGACGCCCCCGGCTTAATCGTGCACTAATCATACACACAAATGCACACGATCAAGCCTAAGGACTCGCTTGAAGGAATCACAACACAACTCTAAAACATAAACAAAGGCATACAAGCATTATATTACAAGCCAGGGCCTCGAGGGCTCGAATACATAAGCTTGATGTCAACAAGCATCAGCGGAAGCGTTAGATATCTGAGTACAGATATAAAAGAGAAACAGATAAGCCTTTAAGAAGGCGGTGCAAACAAAAGCTACGATCGAAAAGGCGCATGCCTCCTGCCCGGGACCCTACGAACCTACTCCTGGTCGTCGGTCAACTCGAAGTAGTAAGCACCCTCGGGGTGGTAGTAGTAGTCGTCAGCGGGGGCAGTTGTCTCAGGGGCTCCGTCATCTGGTTGCATCAAACGAATATGGGGAAAAAGAGGAAGCAAAGCAACCGTGAGTACTCATCCGAAGTACTCAGCAAGCAAGGATCTACACTACATATGCAACATTATCAAAGAAAGGTTGTATATGTGGATTGGGCTGCAGAAATGCCAGAATAGAGAGAAGGCCTAGTCCTATCGAAGACTAGCATCTTCAGCGATCTTGCAGCATTAGAAGAGTGTAGATTAGTACAGTATAAAGTAGTAGTAGTATTAAGTATCAACCTCGCCCAGAGATCCTTCCTCGACTCCCTGCGAGAAATGGTCCCAGAGCCCTAATATCCATTTCTCATCACAAGTATCCAGTTCTAGTTGTATCGATCGGGATACAACTTCGAGCGTCCGTTACCGAGGATCCGGCTATGCATAGATTAGTTCTTCCCTGCAGGGGTGCACCAACTTACACACCACGCTCGCTTAAATCCGGCCGGACACACTTTTCTGGGTCATGCCCGGCCTCGGCCAAACGACACACCGCAGCCCTACCTAAAGCTCAGCAGAGAGGTCCCCGTCGGCTATATCCTAAGCGCTCAGGGGTCTTGGGCCATCGCCCTGTGCACTCCGGGTTGTTGCATGCAGGGTGGATACCAGCGCCATCGGCACGATCCGACCCGACTGCCATGCTGAACTAGATGTCTGACAGAGCTTTCGGCTGATGCATACGACGTAGAGTACCCATATTTATTCCCACGTGATGGTTAGTGCTATCGGGCCAGAGGCCCACTCGGATCAAATATCCAAATCGTTAGTGTATTGGGGATTTGCGGTAATGAGCAGAGACTCACGATCGATGTGACCCCGTCGCCCCGTCTCGAGGACTTGCGGCAAGGGCTAAGAATGCCCGGCCATGCCTCGTAATTATCTCACGGGCACCCTCCAGGTCAACCTGTCTCCACATCACTCGCATCTTATGCTCGCTCGGGTACCCCTCAGGGTCGACCCGACTTTCCAAGTAATAGTTGTAAAGTCCAAGTAACCGTGTGTCCATAACATCAGGGGAATCTGAGGTATCACCCTCGTTGGATTCCTACTCGATGTATCCATCAAGGTGAACTTGGAGGAATCACCCTCGATGGGTTCACACTTGAGGTGTTGCACGACAGCGTCGTTATCGGGAGTGGTGAAGGAGGAATCACCCTCGATGACCACGACCAAATAGCTACTCTACAGGTTAACATCAGAAGTGCTAAACGAGGTATCACCCTCGGCACTCGATAGTAACGCTGCAGTGTTGTACAACTAAGGGGGTGATGTGCAGTGCTGGGGCCTGGTCGTCGAGTCTTCCGATGATCCAGCGGGGGCAACTGGGAAGAGTGGGGTCACTGGGGTTCACTATCCAGCCTATTCTAAGCAGTTTAGGATAAGTAGGTAATTATCAAAAAGCAGGTTAAAAAATCAGGTCATGCATCAGAATAGGTAAAGCAGTAACAGCAGCAATTCTAATGCAAGCACAAGAGAGAAGAGAATAGGCGATATAGGCATGCTAAAGGGGGGGGTTGCTTGCCTGGAAGCTCTGCGGCAAAGGTCTGGTCGTCAGGGGCGTAGTCGATCTCCGGAGCTGCGTCGATCTCGGGAATTGCATCGGTACCGGGGTCTACCGAGAGAGAAGAGGGGGAAGAAACAGATAAATACACAGCAAACTTATGCAACACAGAGCATGCTATGCTAACGTGCAGTGCAGGGTTGCCTAAAAGCATGTCTAAACATTTTAGTTATTTTAGGATTTAAGTTGGATTTATTAACCGGTATGTATGCACTATTCATCTACCAGAAATAGGCTAAAAGTTGCGGGTTCACCTCCATTGAGGATCCCGACACGGAAACAGATAGCACGGTCGGCTTCGTCTCGTCTTTCTGATCAACTTTCATGTAGAAAGTTTTTCGATCCGAGCTACGGTTTATTTTCTATGAATTTTCAAGGATTTTAGCACTTTCTGGAATTATTTAAATTAATAGAAATGAAATATTGCATCAGCGTTGCATCAGCATGACGTCAGCAACGCGTCAGCCATCGACTGACCAGCTGACTGGTCAAACTGACAGGTGGGTCCCACCTGTCATAGACTCTGGACTAAACAGAGATTAAATTAAATCTAACATAGGTTAATTAGCAGTCGGGCCCGCACGGGATGTGGGTCCCACCTGTCATAGACTCTGGACCAAATCGACGGCGGCGCGCAAGGGAGGTGGCCGGATCTCACCATCCGGCGACCAAATCGAACGCCGCGAGTGCCATTCGAACGAGCACAGGGATCCGCGTCTAGTGGTGGTACTGGCTCGGCCGGAAACGAGCTAAAACGACGGTGGCGTCGACCGCGGCGGACGCCGGAGTTCGGCCGAGGTGCGGCATGCGGCCAGGGGGCACGGGGGAACGAGCTAGTGGCTCGGGCGGCAACAGGGAGGTGCCCTGAGCACATTGCCGTGCTTGCCCGGCCTCGGCAACGACTACAGCGACGGCGGCAAGCTGCACGGCGGAGCCGAGCTCCGGTGAGGTTGCTAGCGACGGCTACGGGGACGGAGCCGCACGGGAGAGAGACGGAAAAAAAGGAGGGGGCTTACAGCGTGCCTGTAGGTGTGCAAAGATGTGCTCGGGGAAGGCTCGAGGCGGCGGTTCCCGGCGATGGCGACGGCGGAGCAGAGGAGGAAGAAGGAGTCGAGGCGGGCGCTCCGGTGGTCCCCAGCGCAGTCCAGTGGCACCAGACAAAGAGGACGATGGCGCTGGAGCTCCCGGGCAGATCGGCGGGGCCGAAGAGGCTCGATGTCCGTGGGATCGACGCGGCGGCGGTGGCGATGGCGCTCGGCAGAGGGGGAGAGGGAGAGCACGAGGGGAAGAAGAGGGGGAAGAGTGAGGAGGGCGACCAGGGGAGATGGACGGGGGCTCGCCCTTATCCTCCCGCTGTCGGTGGCGTCGTCGTCTCGCCGTCTCGCCGGCGCTCGCTGGCGCGGCCAGACGCGTGCTGACAGCGCGAAGGAAAGAGAGGGAGGAGGGACAAAGAGGCCTGGTGGGCTGGGCCTCAGGCACTGTGCACTTAGGCCTAGTGCACAGTGGCCTTTCTCTTTTTCTTCTCCAGTTTTCTGTTTTTCTTTTTCAGAGATGGTTTTTGAATTAAAGGAGCTGTCAAATGCCTTTGGGAAAATGTAAAACTTGTCCACAAAATAAGATGCATTATCCAGCACTGCCACCAAAAGTTTGGGCAATTTTGGAATTCATTTGGATTTTTCCAAAAGTAGAAAAGGCATTTTTAGTGCTATTCTTGCACTGTTTAATTGCCCTAATCCAAATTATAGTTGATGGTGATGTTGTTTTCCTTAACAACTATTTGTTTTGGAATATTTGCTAGAAGGTGAACATTTTTCCAGCAAATTTTGGGCAACTACATTTTGCACTTTGAATTTGGATTGGATTCAGAGAAGAATTTGAAATGAGATATTAATCCAATATGATTAAGCTTTGTAAATCAAAATGACTTGGCACTGATCATAAGGGATTACTGTAGTGTGATGCTGGGGATGTTACATGCTATTTTCTTGAGAGAAGCCACTAGTGAAATCTACGGCCCCCGGGTCTATTTTCTCATCATATATTTTCAGGTCTATATTGCTATTTGCCTTTTTATTTATTTGCATCTTTTATTTTCATATCTATATTACCAAAAACCCAAAAATACCTCGCTGAATTTTATTTTCCTTTATTTTATTTGCATCTAACAATCTATCACTTTACCAATCTATTACCCGAGAGGGATTGACAACCCCTCTTTCGCGTCGGGTTGCAAGTATTTGTTCTTTGTGTGCAGGTACCGTTTACATAGTGTTGCTTGGTTCTCCTACTGGTTTGATAACCTTGGTTTCATAACTGAGGGATCTACCTACCTTAGCTGTACTGCATCATTCCTTACTCTTTGGGGAAAATACTGACGCGTATTCAGACGTCGAAAAGGGAGGTTCACTGCACCAACTTACAGCTCCACCATTCAATATAAATACGTATCCGGTTTGTGACTTAGAGTCATCCGGATCAGTGTCGAAGCTAGCATTGACGTAACCATTTACGACAAGCTCTTCGTCACCTCCATAAACGAGAAACTTATTCTTGGTCCTTTTCAGGTACTTCAGGATGTTCTTGACCGTTGTCCAGTGATCCACTCCTGGATTACTTTGGTATCTCACTGCCAAACTTATGGCAAGGCACACATCAGGTCTGGTACACAGCATAGCATACATGATAGAACCTATGGCTGAGGCATAGGGAATGACTTTCATTTTCTCTTTATCTTCTGCAGTGGTCGGGCTTTGAGTCTGACTCAATTTCACACCTTGCAACACTGGCAAGAACCCTTTCTTTGACTGATCCATTTTGAACTTCTTCAAAACTTTGTCAAGGTATATGCTTTGTGAAAGTCCTATTAAGCGTCTCGATCTATCCCTATAGATCTTGATGCCCAATATATAAGCAGCTTCACCGAGGTCTTTCATTGAAAAATTCTTATTCAAGTATCCTTTTATGCTATCCAGAAATTCTATATCATTTCCAATCAACAATATGTCATCCACATATAAAATCAGAAATGCTACAGAGCTCCCACTCACTTTCTTGTAAATACAGGCTTCACCGTAAGTCTGTATAAAACCATATGCTTTGATCAACTCATCAAAGCGTATATTCCAACTCCGAGATGCTTGCACCAGTCCATAGATGGATCGTTGGAGCTTGCACACTTTGTTAGCACCTTTAGGATCGAAAAAACCTTCTGGTTGCATCATATACAACTCTTCTTTTAGAAATCCATTAAAGAATGTAGTTTTGACATCCATTTGCCAGATTACATAATCATAAAATGCGGCAATTGCTAACATGATTCGGACAGACTTAAGCATCGCTACGGGTGAGAAAGTCTCATCGTAGTCAACTCCTTGAACTTGTCGAAAACCTTTTGCGACAGGTCAAGCTTTGTAGACAGTAACATTACCATCAGTGTCAGTCTTCTTCTTGAAGATCCATTTATTCTCAATGGCTTGCTGATCATCGGGCAAGTCCACCAAAGTCCATACTTTGTTCTCATACATGGACCCTATCTCAGATTTCATGGCCTCAAGCCATCTGTCGGAATCTGGGCTCATCATAGCTTCTTCATAGTTCGTACATTCGTCTTGGTCTAATAACATGACTTCCAGGACATGATTACCGTATCACTCTGGTGCGGATCATGCTCTGGTCGACCTACGAAGTTCAGTAATAACTTGATCTGAAGTTTCATGATCATCATCATTAGCTTCCTCTCTAGTTGGTGTAGGCATCATGGGAACAGTTTTCTCTGATGTACTACTTTCCAATTCGAGAGAAGGTACAATTACCTCATCAAGTTCTACTTTCCTCCCACTCACTTCTTTCGAGAGAAACTCCTTCTCTAGAAAGGATCCATTCTTGGCAACAAAGATCTTGCCTTCGGATCTGTGGTAGAAGGTGTACCAATAGTTTCCTTAGGGTATCCTATGAAGACGCACTTCTCCGATTTAGGTTCGAGCTTATCAGGCTGAAGCCTTTTGACATAAGCGTCGCATCCCCAAACATTAAGAAACGACAACTTAGGTTTCTTGCCAAACCACAGTTCATACAGTGTCGTTTCAACGGATTTAGACGGTGCCCTATTTAACGTGAATGCAGCTGTCTCTAATGCATAACCCCAAAACGATAGTGGTAAATTGTAGAGATTTTGGATGCACAAGTAGTATTCCCACTTAGTACAAATGTAGGCTAGCAAATAGATTGAGAAGCAACCAACCAAGAAACAAAAATTTACATAAACAAGCATTGAGCATAACTAACATCGAATAATGGACCACAAGTAGGATGTAATTTCATTGCATAACTATTGACTTTCGTGCTTGCATAGGGAATCATAAACCTTAACACCAATATTCTTACTAAAGCACAATTACTCACCAACATGACTCACATATTATTATCTCCATATCTCAAAACTATTGCAAGGAATCAAACTTATCATATCCAATGATCTACATGAAAGTTTTTATTATATCCTTCTTGAACATCCATTACTTTGGGACTAGATTTATATATTACCATTGCTACTAACAAGCTCTCAAATAAATTTAAGTGAAGCACGAGAGCATAAGTATTTCTTCAAAAAATTCAACTCTCAAAATAATCTAAGTGAAGCATGAGAGTAAATGACAAACTACTCCAAAAAGATATAAGTGAAGATCAAATGAGTAGTTAAGTAAATAGGTAGCTATTTGAGGACTCTCTTATTTAAAAAAAATCAGATCTAAGTATTTATTAAAACAGCAAGCTAAACAAAACAAAATGACATTGCAAAAATAGCACACATCATGTGAAGAAGCAAAAATTTAGGGTCAACCGATACTAACCGATAATTGTTGATGAAGAAAGGTGGGATGCCTACCGGGGCATCCCCAAGCTTAGATGCTTGAGACTTCTTGGAATATTAACTTGGGATGCCTTGGGCATCCCCAAGCTTGAGCTTTTGTGTCTCCTTAATTCCTTTTATATCACGGTTTCCCTAAATCTTAAAAACTTCATCCACACAAAACTCAACAAGAACTCGTGAGATAAGTTAGTATAAATCAATGCAAAACCTTATCATTATCTACTGTAGCAAATCACTAAAATTATTATTTAACATTGCATACTAAATGCCTCTACATATTTAATAGTCCTATCCTCAAATAGAATCATTAAACAAGCAAACATATGCAAACAATGCAAACATAACAGCAATCTGTCTAAACAGGAGAGTCTGTAAAGAGTGCAATATACTTCATACTTCCCTAACTCAAAAACCTCTGAAAATTTACCACACTGTAGAAAATTTATCATAGCTTATTGTGCAAAAAATTTCAACATTTTATCACATTCTGACTTTTCTGGAGAATTTTTGCAACAGTGATAAACTTTCTGTTTTGAAACAGCAACTCATATACTTGCAAAATAAGCATGGTGAAGGCTATCCTTGCCACTTTTATTGAAGTAAGAGATGCAAAACATTATTATAAATAACAGCAAGCAAATCCTAATAAAATAATATGATGCTCCAAGCAAAACACATATCATGTGACGAATGAAAATGTAGCTCCAATTGAGGTTACCGATAATGTTGGAGACGAAAGAGGGGATGCCTTCCGGGGCATCCCCAAGCTTAGTTGCTTGGATATTACCTTGGGCATCCCCAAGCTTAGGGTCTTGTCACTCGTTATTCTCCTCATATCGATATCTCACCCAAAAGTTGAAAAGTTCAATCACACAAAACTTAACGAAACTTCGTGAGATGGGTTAGTATGATAAAGACAAATCATTCACTTTGGTACTGTCAAAGACAAGATTCATAATTGTTATCACACAATTCCTACTGTACTCTACAATTTCCACAATTTATATTAAGCAATATAAGCCATAGAAACTAGAAAACAAGCAAATTATGCATTGAAAACAGAATCTGTCAAAAACAGAATAGTATGTACAGATCTGAATTAAGATCATACTTATGTAACTCCAGAAATTCTGAAAAATTAGGACAACATAGAAAATTTGTATACCCATCAACTGTAAAAAATTCAAAAAATTTCCACGTTCCAGTAAAATACAGGAATTTGTGCACTAGATGCAAAAGTTTCTGTTTTTGCACAGAATCAAGTCAACTATCATCCACACTATCCCAAAGGCTTTACTTGGCACTTTATTGAAACAAAAGCTGTAAAACAATATCAATACAGTAGCCTAATCATGTGAATACACAAAAACAGTAGGTAAAAGTGTTGGGTTGTCTCCCAACAAGCGCTTTTCTTTAATGCCTTTTAGCTAGGCATGATGATTTCAATGATGCTCGCATAAAAGATAAGAATTGAAACATAACAAGAGCATCATGAATCATAAGTTCCTCTCTCATAATAATTTTCAGTAGCATCATGAATAGATTCATCAATATAACCATCACATAAAGCATTCTTTTCATGATCCAAAAGCATAGAAAATTTATTACTCTCCATATAAGCAATTTTATTCTCATTCACAATAGTGGGAGTATCATATGAAACTCGAATACTATAAATTGTTTCCACATTAAAAGAGTAATGTTCAGTAAAAGGATATTCAAAATTATGACAATAATTATCACTACTTTTTATAACATAAGTATCATCACAATAATCATCATAAGTAGCAACTTTGTTCTTATCATAGATAGGAGGTATGCAATCATCATAGCAAATTTGATCATTCAAAGTAGGGGGACTAAAAAGATCATCTTCATTGAGCATATCATCCCCAAGTTTGGGACAAACATTAATTGCAGCAAATAAATTCTCAAACATGTCATTCTCATCAAACATAGCATCTCCAAGCTTGTGGCTTGGCATATCATAAGCATAATCACTCTCATCATTAATAGTATACCTAATATTAAAGGGCGGATGGTTTCTCCACTTTTTTCATCTATAGTGGGACCACAAGTTTTTTCGTCTGTCTTATTGTCTCGCTATTTTCTTCATACGTCGTCCCTGCTCCCGTTCGCTTTCCCTGCATAGAGTAAAAAAATTATAAAAATTTAATTGACAGGAGTGCGACTCGAACACAAGACCTCCAAGGTAGGAGCAACCAGCACCGGCCAGTGCACCACGCAATCACCTTGGTCCTAATTAGAGAGATACTATATATATGCAGTGGATAGATGGAGACCAGACGCCCATCCGAACTTTTCTCCACTTCTGAGCTGCCTATACTCAATTCTTTCATGTTTGTTACACATAAAATAATCCCACCTTGCTCCCTTACATGCAATCAAATTAGTTTATATACCATTGTTCTTTGAAATCAATAAGCCTCCTCAGAAACTAATAAAGAAAGGATCAGGCGTGGCTCTGAGGAGAAAAGAGACCCAAATATATGCATGATGCCTAATTAAAGGAGGATATCTAGAGGAAGGATTGTGGGTAAAAACAAGTGGGATAATTAAAGGAAGGATGGAATAACTAAAGGAAGGATTAAGGGCTGAAAGGAAGAATTGTTGTGTGGGTATAAAAGAGGGATAAAAGTAATCGAAGGATCGAGGCACACACGACGTCTGGCTTCCTGAGAATTGTGTGTCTCGCTGACAGCAGCCACCCAAGTTTGCCTCTCTAACGGCAAAGCTCCTGCACTGTATCCATCCAATGCAGCTATGATGCCAGAAATGTGCAGCTTCTTCCCAATCCTAAGTTGCTGCCTTCTCTGGTGCACAAAAGCAATGGCTTTATTTTTGAATGGTGTACTCCTTTGACCCAGTTTGATGTCACCAAAAACTGTTCGTAGGTGTGTGATGGGTGTTGGAAGGCCGAATGTGTGATCAAGTGTTGTAGTGTTGCTCTTATTTGGCTGTCTATCGAGAGAAATTATGCATGTCCATATTTGGCTTCGAAACCATTTTGATGCTCAAATAACAATAACAATGTATTTTATAGTAATAAATTAGGACTTAATAATTTTTTAAACCATTTTGATGCTTATATTTGGATTCAACCAGTATAGAATAAATAAGTGCGAAAAAGGTGTGAACTACTAAAAACAGGGGAAGACATATTTCTCCTATTAATATTGTTATTAGAGAGGTAGATATATGAAACGATGTGAACTTTTCTTGTTGGGAATGATTTTTTTTAAGAATGATTATTGATACTTTTGAATATTTTCAGTTTTGTTGAAGCGGCGAACCTTTTATGAGGAGATTGGAAGGAAAGGGGGTTTATGTTTCAGCAAGAGGACAAGGGCGAGGTGCACTTCTCGGGCACATGAGGGGGCCGACACGGACGGTCTAGAAGCTTCGACGCCCATCGTGGAGGTATAGTTGGCAACGCAGCTAAGCGCCCCCTTCCCTCGACTGCTAAATTCCCCTCTCATCCACCCGCAGGTGCAATGTGCCTCCTTTTCTTGTCATGATTGGGTGCTAAAATTTATTTGACTATATGACCGTACCCTAAGGAGTCATGTGGGGATATGTTCGGACACACTACGATCAGGTGGACACCACGGTCACTGCCGGCGAGGAAGGAACTGAGGGTAACCTGTGACATAGGTGGGGCACCATGTTGAAATAGAGGAAGGAAGGGAGGATAATGAGCCTTGCTTATTCGACTATGAGTGTATGATAAAAAAATCTCCCGTTGCAACGCACGGGCATGTTTCCTAGTAGTATGAATAGCACCAATAGAATAACAATTATTATCATCATAATTTCCCAAGTTGGTGCCAAAAAGATTTTCAAGATTATAAGAAGTATCATTATCTTCCCAATCATAATCATCACAACAAGCAATAGGCATAACAAAATCATCATCAATAGTTCTCTCGGACATTGTGCATAAGACAAAGAAGCAATATCATCATCAAGTGCATCATCTTCCACAATTATTTTTGATTCATTTTCATGAGGCACAACTATAATAGGAGCAACATTATTTGGGAGAGATACCTTTTTACCTCTTCTCTTTCTTCTTTTCTTCTTCTTCACCACATCATGTGTGGGTTTAATTAATTTTTCCGAGCTTCTTATTGATGAGATTGGTTGAATAGGGAGCTCCTTCTCATCACCTATTTCATCATGAGAGACAATAGGAGGGAAAGTAGAGATCTTTACCCTTTCATTAGTACTCCTTTTATATTCTATTGGTTTTCCCATCTTTCTATAGTTGGCAATATAAGCATTCTCATTGCAATTTACCATGCAAAACATATGGATTTCTTTCAAATTAGTTTCAGCATGGTCCGTGAATATGAATGCTTCAAACCAACCATTTTTATGTGACAATTCTTCACACCCCAAAAATAAACAAAGTTCATTATAAAGTTCAAGGGTGATCAAGTTATTGCAATATTTGGACACAATTCGATCATGAAAAAGCATGCATTGGAAATTAAGGTGACCAACTTTATTGCAAAGTTCACAAGTAATAGGATAAAGAAAGCATAATTTTGTAGCAAATTTATCTATCACCTTGAGCAAAAAATTGGTTCTATCATGTTTATGCTTCTTACAAAATCTATCATCCCTATAAGGCATGTCTTCACAAAGTTTTTCCACTCCACAAAAATTGACATGCTTATAAGAAACATTTTTTTAGGACTAGTGCAATCATCATTAGCATTTTGGATATTTATAGAATTCATACTAACAACATTGCAATCATGCTCATCATTCATGCCAAACATTTTATTGAATTCTTCTTCTATCAATTGAGCACAATTTTCCTTTCCATCATTTTCAAGAAAGATATTATAAAGATGAACAACATGAGACCACCTCAAATCCATTTTTTTTGTAGTTTTCTTTTTATAAACGAAACTAGTGATAAAACAAGAAACTAAAAGATTCGATCGCAAGATCTAAAGATATACCTTCAAGCACTCACCTCCCCGGCAATGGCGCCAGAAAAGAGCTTGATGTCTACTACGCAACTTTATTCCTGTAGACTCGTGTTGGGCCTCCAAGCGCAGAGTTTTGTAGGACAGTAGCAATTTTCCCTCAGGTGGATGACCTAAGGTTTATCAGTCCATGGGAGGTGTAGGATGAAGATGGTCTCTCTCAAACAACCCTGCAACCACATAACAAAGAGTCTCTTGTGTCCCCAACACACCAAATACAATGGTAATCTGTATAGGTGCACTAGTTCGACGAAGAGATGGTAATAAAAGCGTTGTAATGGTAGTAGATATTGATTTTTGTAATAGGAACAATAAAAAACAGCAAGGTAGCAATTGATAAAATGGAGCACAAACGGCATTGCAATGCTTGAAAATGAGGCCTAGGGTCCGTAGTTTTGCTAGTGCAATCTCTCAACAATGCTAATCTAATTGGATCATATAACCATCCCTCAACGTGCGATGAAGAATCACTCCAAAGTTCTTATCTAGCGGAGAACATAAGAAGAAATTGTTTGTAGGGTATGAAACCACCTTAAAGTTATTCTTTCCGTTCGATCTATTCAAGAGTTCGTACTAAAATAACACAAAGTTATTCTTTCCGTTCGATCTATCCAAGAGTTCGTACTAAAATAACACCATATGATACGCATCAACCAACTCTAATGTCACCTAGATACTCCAATGTCATCACAAGTATCCATGAGTTAATTATACGTTACGCATCAAACAATTTCAGATTCATAATACTCAATCCAACACAAAGAACCTCAAAGAGTGCCCCAAGATTTCTACCGGAGAAACAAGGACGAAAACGTGCATCAACCCCTATGCATAGATTACCCCAATGTCACCTCGGGAATCCACGAGTTGAGTGCCAAAACATATATCAAGTGAATCAATATGATACCCCATTGTCACCACGGGTATTCATAGCAAGACATACATAAAGTGTTCTCAAATCCATAAAAGTATTCAATCCGATAACAACGAAATCTCAAAGGGAAAACTCAATTCATCACAACAAGATAGAGAGGGAGAAACACCATATGATCCAACTATATTAACAAAGCCCGCGATACATCAAGATCGTGACATCTCAAGAACACGAGAGAGAGAGAGATTAAACACATAGCTACTGGTACAAACCATCAGCCCCGAGGGTGGACTACTCCCTCCTCATCATGGTGGCTGCCAGGATGATGAAGATGGCCACCAGTGATGATTTCCCCCTCCGGCAGGGTGCCAAAACAGGTTCTAGATTGGTTTTTCGTGGCTACAGAGGCTTGCAGCGGCGGAACTTCTGATCTAGGGTTACCCCGAGGGTTTTTGGAATATTTGGCAATTTATAGGGCGGAGAGGCGGTGCGGGAGGGCACCGAGGTGGGCACAACCCACCTGGGCGCGCCTGGGCCCCTAGGCGCACCCTGGTGGGTTGTGCTCCCCTCAGAGCTCCCCTCTGGTACTTCTTTGGCCCACCGGGTGTCTTCTGGTCCAGAAAAAATCTCCAAAAAGTTTCGCTGCGTTTGGACTCCATTTGGTATTGATTTTCTGCGATGTAAAAAACAAGCAAAAAACAACAACTGACACTGGGCACTATGTCAATAGGTTAGTCCCAAAAAATGATATAAAGTTGCTATAAAATAATGGTAAAACATCCAAGAATGATAATATAACAGCATGAATACTTCATAAATTATAGATACATTGGAGACGTATCAGAAGGCAGGTGGGGCTAGCCCTCCCCCCTTTCCTTCCCTAGGGCCGGCGGCCAGGGAGAGGGGCGCACCAGCCCCCTTGTGGGCTGGTGTGTCTCTCCCCTTGGCCCATTAGGCCCATAGACCTCCCGGGGGTGTCCAGAACCCCTTCCGACGATCCGATGACTACCCGGTGCACTCTGAAACTCTTCCGGTGTCCGAATATCATCATCCTATATATCAATCTTTACCTCCGAACCATTCCGGAGCTCCTCGTCGTGTCCATGATCTCATCCGGGACTCCGAACAACATTCGGTCACCAAATCATATAACACTATATCGTCAACGAACGTTAAGCGTGTGGACCCTACGGGTTCGAGAACTATGTAGACATGACCGAGACACCTCTTCGGTCAATAACCAATAGCGGAACCTGGATGCCCATATTGGTTCCTACATATTCTACGAAGATCTTTATCGGTCGAACCGTTATGACAACATACGTAATTTCCTTTGTCTGTCGGTATGTTACTTGCCCGAGATTCGATCATCAGTATCTTCATACCTAGTTCAATCTCGTTACCGGCAAGTCTCTTTACTCATTCCATAATACATCATATCATAACTAACTCCTTAGTCGCTTTAATTGCAAGCTTCTTGTGATGTGTATTACCAAGAGGGCCCAGAGATACCTCTCCGATACACGGAGTGACAAATTCTAATCTCGATCCATGCCAACTCAATAGACACCTTCGGAGATACCTGTAGAGCATCTTTATGATCACCCAGTTACGTTGTGACATTTGATAGCACACAAGGTATTCCTCCGGTATCCGGGAGTTGCATGATCTCATAGTCGAAGGAATATGTATTTGATATGAAGAAAGCAATAGCAATAAACTGAACGATCATATGCTAAGCTAACGGATGGGTCTTGTCCATCACATCATTCTCCTAATGATGTGATCCCGTTATCAAGTGACAACACATGTCTATGATTAGGAAACTTTAACCATCTTTGATCAACGAGCTAGTCTAGTAGAGGCTTACTAGGGACACGATATTTCTTTATGTATTCACACATGTATTTAAGTTTCCAATCAATACAATTCTAGCATGAATAATAAACCTTTATCATGAATAAGGAAATATAAAATAACAACTTTATTATTGCCTCTAGGGCATATTTCCTTCAATCATCATACTAAATCACAATCATTTTAATGCATGTTGACACTCAAGATAAATCATTATCCACTCCTAGCTACTTAAGCATGGCATGAGCAACTATAATCTCTAATTGTCATTGCAAACATGTTTAATCATAATATGCTAAATCATGAGTACTGAGTTAAACATATTTACAAAAACAAAAACAAGTTGAGTTCATACCTGCTTTTCCCTGCCACAGTCACTTCATCATATATTGTCATTATTGCCTTTCACTTGCACAACCGAATGATATGAAAATAATAATAGTGCAAGGGTGCCGTGGACTAAGCTGGAATCTGCAACATTTTATTCAGAGGAGAAGACAAAATAACATGGGCTCTTTGTTAGATCAACAATAATGCATATGAGAGCCACTCAACATTTTCATCGTGGTCTTCGCCTTGGTACGACTCAACAAAAAGAAAGGAAAAGAATTTCAGAGAAACACACTGAAATATTTTTGGAGTTTTTAGTTTTTCTTGAAGAAAGCAAATTAAAGAAAGAAAAACAAGAACGAGAAAAACTATTTACACGGGAGAGCTCCCAACAAGCAAAAGAAGAAATTACAACTGAATTAAACTAGAAAGAAAAACCGAAAAGAAGCGAGAAATATTTTTGGATTTTCTCAAAGTTTTTCAAAACACACAAGAAGAAAGCGAGAAAAATAAAACTAACATGGATATTACAATGAAAAAGTGTGGATACCGACAACTGGAATGAAATGTGTGAACATGAATGTAATGTCGGTGGAAATACGTACTCCCCCAAGCTTAGGCTTTCAACCTAGCTTGGTAATCACCATCCATAGTAGCCGTCCGGTCCCATGTAAAAGTGTTGTGGTGGCGGCACTTGAGCGTCCCACTCGTGGGGCTCCTCCTCCAGTGCTGCCTGAGTGTTCTGGTAGGCAACAATGTCCGCAGGCATGACGGTGTATCCGTTCCTGGCATGAGAATCAAACAAAGCAGGTGCAGGCAATGGGATAATATCACGGGTTTTCTCACTGAATACAAAGTTATAACAAAGAGGCTCTAGTAGTTCAGTGTTATCAAGAAAATGGTGGTCCACCATCGACCAGCGGTCTAAATAAACTCTACGCAACAAATAATCCTGCTGGCATATCTGAACAATAAAGTGACTCGCTAAGCGAGTGGCATAAATACCACCATGGATTTTGCCCTTAGTTCTGTTAAGATGCAGATGATGTGCAACAATAGCCCCTAGGCTGTAAGTGTGATCATTGTGAAGTGCACGGCGTAAAATAGCGAGGTCAGGGGTACTGAGTATACCACCCTTCTCTCTAGTAGTCAAACACTTTGTGACATATAAAGCAAAGTAATGCACAGAAGGAAACCGCAGACTAGTGATTGTGGCTTTTGACACGCCCCTTTCCTCACCCACAGTTAGGGTGCGGAGGAAGTCCTCAAACTTTACCGGTCTAGGCTCTCTTAATTCCCCATCAGAGGGAATTGGACATATCTCACAAAATTCAGTGAGCGGTATTTGGCGAGTTACAGAGTATAAATTAAACCGCACCTTAGGAGGCTCGTTCCTACTTAAGAAATGGAAATTTTGCACAAAGGAATTTGTAAGGACGTGATGTTGGTCACACTCATCTGCGAGCAAGTTGGTAATTCCAGCAATTGCAATGAATTGCGTGAACTCTTGGTGGAATATGGCTTCATCCATGAAAGCAATATGCGGCCATTCACACGGCCGAAACTCCGTCCACCGCGTAGTGTTGATGTCACCATATGATGATTCACCGGTGACTCCTTTGGCATTTTTCTTGGATGAACTCCTTCGAAAGAAGTCCATTTTTCTATGAACAAATTTCTGAAAAAATTTGGGACACAAAATGATATCAACAAAACTTCACAAGATTGATAGCAACTACTCATATAGATGTCTAGAGGCTATATAAGGCATTCAAACTACTTGGAACTCCAAGAATTCAACATGCAAGCTCATTTACAGTTGCACCAAGAGTAGCTAATTACTCAAATATAAACCACTAGAACAAAAACTAATTGGAGCAATGGAGGAGTCACATACCAAGTAGCAATCCCCCAAAACAGTTTTGAAAACGGAGCTTCGAGCAAAGAGATCGCAATCCGTGGGTTTGAGAGCAAGAACATGAGAGAGAGAGCTGGAGTGATTTTTTTCTGGAGGTAGGTGATGATATGGGCTGAAGGGATAAGTGAGAGGGGCCACATGGGGCCCACTCCCCACTGATACGTCTCCACCGTATCTATAATTTTTGATTGTTTCATGCCAATATTCTATAACTTTCATTTACTTTTGGCAACTTTTTATACTATTTTTGGGACTAACATATTGATCCAGTGCCCAGTGCCAGTTCCTGTTTGTTGCATGTTTTTTGTTTTGCAGAATATCCATACCAAACGAGGTCCAAATGCAATAAAAACTTACAGAGTTTTTTTTGGAATATATGTGATTTTTCAGAATTGGAATCAACGTGAGACGATGCCCGAGGGGCCCACAAGCCCTGGAGGCGCGCCCCCTCCCAGGGCATGGCCAGGAGGCTTGTGATCACCGGTTGGTGCCCTTCTTCGGCCGCAAGAAATATAATATCCGGATAAAAATCATGTTAAAATTTTAGCCCAATCAGAGTTATGGATCTCTGGGAATTTAAGAAACGGTGAAAGGCCAGAATCTGGGAATGCAGAAACAGAAAGAAACAGAGAGAGAGAGATCTAATCTCGGAGGGGCTCCCGCACCTCCGCTGCCATGGAGTCCAAGGACCAGAGGGGAAACCCTCCTCCCATCTAGGGGAGGCCAAGGAAGAAGAAGAAGGAGGGGGGCTCTCTCCCTCTCTCTCCCGGTGGCGCCAGAATGCCGCCGGTGCAATCATCATGTGACAGCGATTTACTCTAACAACTCCGTCATCTTCACCAACACCTCCATCACCTTCCCCCATCTATCTATAGCGGTCCACTCTCCCGCAACCCACTGTACCCTCTACTTGAACATGGTGCTTTATGCTTCATATTATTATCCAATGATGTGTTGCCATCCTATGATGTCTGAGTAGATTTTTGTTGTCCTATCGGTGATTGGTGAATTGCTATGATTGGTTTAATTTGCTTGTGGTTATGTTGCTGTCCTTTGGTGCCCATCATATGAGCGCGCATGTGGATCACACCATAGGGTTAGTTGTATGTTGATAGGACTATGTATTGGAGGGCAAGGGTGACAGCAACTTCAGCCTAGCATAGAAATTGATGCATACAGGATTGAAGGGGGACCAATATATCTTAATGCTATGGTTGGGTTTTACCTTAATGAACATTAGTAGTTGCAGATGCTTGCTAATAGTTCCAATCATAAGTGCATAGAATTCCTAGTAGGGGATGCCATGCTAGCAGTGGCCTCTCCCACATAAAACTTGCTATCGGTCTAGTAACATAGTCAATTGCTTAGGGACAATTCTGCAACTCCTACCACCACTTTTCCACACATGCTATACTAACTTAATTGTTTATTTATCTAAACAGCCGCTAGTTTTTATTTACGTGCTCTTTATTATCTTGCAAACCTATCCTACAACACCTACAAAGTACTTCTAGTTTCATACTTGTTCTAGGTAAAGCAAACGTTAAGCGTGCGTAGAGTTGTATCGGTGGTCGATAGAACTTGAGGGAATATTTGTTCTACCTTTAGCTCCTCATTGGGTTCGACACTCTTATCGAAAGAGGCTACAACTGATCCCCTATACTTGTGGGTTATCACCCACTAGGGCGCACCTGGGGTAGCTGGCGCGCCCTGGTGCCTAGTGGCCACCACGGGCACCCCCTGTGGTGTTTTTTGCATAAAAAATCTTAAATATTCAGAAAAAATCGTGTCAAAATTTCAGAGCATTCTGAGCACTTTTATTTTTGGGCACTTTTTTATTGCACGGAAAAACCAAAAAACTGGATATTCATGGCATTTTATTGTATTTAACTAAAAATAATAGAAAACAAAAGGTAAGGAAAGAAGGTTGTGCTTACTAAATTCATTGAGCACATGCCTCTAAAAAAGAATCCATTAATAATTTTGATCAAGTCTTATTAATAACCACTTTCGATTAGCATGAACCCGAAGAATTTTCTTGAGACACTAAGTTACCTCAACGGGGATATGCATCTCCCCAGCAATAAGTGTTTCATATTTCTTTTTGACAGTAGGTAGAGGGAGTTGAAGACTTCCAATAGTATTGTCGGAGATTTTAACATTAATACCATTCACTTGGAATTGTTTCTTCGGAAAGTGCACCGTATGCTCATTAACATTGATATGAAAAGTGACTTTGTTTTTATTGCAATCAATAACAGCCCCTGCAGTATTCAAAAAGGGTCTATCAAGGATAATCGACATGTTGTTGTCCTCGGGCATCTCAAGTATAATAAAGTCTGTCAAGATAGTAACATTTGCAACTACTACGGGCACATCCTCACAAATACTGATAGGTATGGCAGTTGATTTGTCAGCCATTTGCAATGATATTTCAGTAGGTGTGAGTTTATTCAAATCAAGAATTTTGTATAAAGAGAAAGGCATAACACTAACACTGGCTCCCAAATCACATAAAGCGGTTTTGACATAGTTTCTTTTGATAGAGCATGGTATAGTTGGTATTCCTAGATCTCCTAGTTTCTTAGGTACTCCATCCTTAAAAGAATAATTAGCAAGCATGGTGGAGATTTCAGCTTCAGGTATTTTTCTTTTATTAGTGACAACGTCTTTCATGTATTTAGCATAAGGGGCCATCTTTAAAATATCAGTCAAACGAGTATGCAAAAAGGCTGGCCTAAGCATTTCAGCAAAGTGTTCAAATTCGTCCTCATCCTTTTTCTTAGATGGTTTAGGTGGAAATGCATGGGTTTCTGAACCCATGGTTCTCTTTCTTTACCATGTTTTTTGCAACAAAGTCTCTCTTATCATACCGTTTATTTTTAGGTTGTGGGTTACCAAGTTCAACAACAGGTTCTATCTCAACATCATTATCTGGTTCTTTTTCATTGTCTTGTTGAGCATCTTCATGAACATCATCATTATCATTTTCATTATCACTAGGTGAATGTTCATTACCAGATTGAGTTTCAGCATCTGAGATAGAGACATCATTGTTATCTTTAGAAGGTTTTTATACTTCCGGTTCACTAGAGGTACGCATAGTCCTATCATTTTTCTTTTTCTTTTTCCTTTTAGAAGGACTAGGTGCATCGATATTAATTATTTGAGAGTCTTGTTCAATTCTTTTAGGGCGACCTTCAGGATAAAGAGGTTCCTGAGTCATTTTACCTCCTCTAGTTGCTACTCTAACAGCATAATCATTCATATTATTGTTCATTTCACTAAGCAATTCTCCTTGAGATTTAGAAACTTGTTCTAACTGAGTTCGAACCATATAAGCATGCTTTCCTACACCCCTTACATCATTTGTGATTCTAAATAACAAGTCACTTAAGCGAGTAATCATATCAGAATTTTGTTTCAACTGTTTCATAACATTAGCATTGAAGTGATCTTGTTTTCTAATGTAGTTGTCAAATTCATATAAGCACTGACTAGGATGTTTATTATAAGGGATGTCACCTTCATCAAACTTTAATAAAGAATTTACCTCTACCACCTGTGGTGGTGGTGTGTCAAGTCCATGTATTTCTTCAATAGGTGGTAAATTTTTAACATCTTCAACTTTAATACCTTTTTCCTTCATACATTTCTTTGCCTCTTGCATATCTTCAGGACTGAAAAATAAAATACCCCTCTTCTTCGGAGCGGGTTTAGGCGGTGGCTCAGAAAGTGTCCAATCATCATAATACTTCAATATATCTTTCAATAATTCCTCAGCTTGTTCAACAGTTCGTTCCCTGAAAACACAACCAGCACAACTATTTAGAAAGTCCCTAGAAGCATCGGTTAGTCCATTATAGAAGATATCAAGTATTTATTTTTTCTTGAGAGGATGATCATGCAAAGCATTAAGTAATTGGAGAAGCCCCCCCCCCCAAGCTTGTGGGAGACTCTCTCCTTCAATTTGCACAAAGTTAAATATTTCCTGTAAGGCAGCTTGTTTCTTATGAGCAGGAAAATATTTTTCAGAGAAGTAATAAATCATATCATGGGGACTACACACACAACCAGGAGCAAGAGTATTGTACCAAGTCTTAGCATCACCCTTTAATGAGAACGGGAATAACTTGAGAATATAGTAGTAGTGAATTTTCTCATCATGAGCAAATAGGGTGGCTATATCATTTAATTTAGTAAGATGTGCCACAACAGTTTGAGTTTCATAGCCATTGAGGGAGTCCTGGACTAAGGGGTCCTCTGGCCGCCGGTCCCTTGCTTATGGGCCGTACTGATGGGCTGCTATGGATCCAAGCTAGGACGTGGACCCATGTCTGGATAGAGGATCTTCGGAGCCGTGGTGTGCCCTCCAAGTCAAGATTTAGCGTGATCTTTCCCTTATTGTAACCGATCGTATATAACCCTAACCCTATTGGTGTCTATATAAACCGGAGGGCTTTAGTCTTTAGGGTTAGAGTAACATCCAATACCCCATCAACCTAGGGTTTATCTCACCTGATCTCGAGGTAGATCGACTCTGTAACCATACTATACACATCGATACAATCAAGCAGGACGTAGGGTTTTACCTCCTAGAGAGGGCCTGAACCTGGGTAAACACCGTGTTCTTCGTCCCTTGTTCCCCATTGATCCTAGACCCACAGCTCGGGACCCCCTACCCGAGATCTGCCGGTTTGGACACCGACATTGGTGCTTTCATTGAGAGTTCCGCCTTTGGGTCACCGAAGGCTCGATGGCTCGCCTGATCATCGAAGATGGCGTTAGCTCCGGGGACCTCTTTGTCCCGGCCAGCTTTTTGTGTTCGGCAGCATCGTGCTGCACGCCAATCCAACTGGTCATCTAGACCAAATCAACAATTTCGCCCCCGAGCACCGGATTAGATTCGGCAACCTGGAGTACATCGCGGATGGTCGAGGTGATCTGGTCTTTGCCGGATTCGCAGCCTCACCCGGTACCCCCATGGACCCCGCAGGGCCTTCTCTGGAGTCTTCTCCCGATCCGATCTATGGATCGGCCTCAACCCCTCAGTCGGCCTCGAGCTTGGACACCTCTGCCCTGTCCGGGGACCAGGAACCCCCCTCGGCCACGCCAATGATGCACGCCGAAGACTCAGCTTCAAGCCTCAGCATGGGAGCGGTTTTCGGATGCCAAGAGTCACTCTCGGCTGAACCCTCCATCCATTTCATGGATCTGGCTTTGAGGCCCAGCGACGGGTCAACGTTCGGAGGCTAGGAATCATCCCCTGCCAAACTCCCCCTCACCAACTCGGCCTCGAGCCCCAACACGGAGGAAGCATCCGAAGACCAGGTTTCATCCTCGGTCCCTCCTGCCTACGCGGTCGCGCATCCGACCCTGGGCCTTGAGGTTGACTTGGCCCTTGGAGACCAGGGTTCAGTTCGGACCTGGATCACCCCTCTCCCCTCCGTGATGGAGACTGGTCCTGAGCGGCCACCTTACACCACCTCGGCAAGCCTCGCTTTGTTAAACGAGGCGCTTGACCGAATCCAGATGATGGCCATTCGAGATGACTCGTCCTCGGCCTGCGTTCAGCAGCCCCCCGAGGCGAATTACAGGGAATTTTACAACCCACCCACCACCTAGTGGCCATAGTCGAGGACTTACCGACATGTTGGACTACACCTCAGAAAATGCCTATTCCATGGACGAAGACAGTGGAGCCACGGCCAACGCCGACGCCGCTCCCCCCGTCATCGGCCGCTGGACGGCCACATCCACTTACGACGTCTACATGGTGGACACTCTGAAAGACGACGATGGCACCCCCAGGAAAGATAACGGTAGGCCCAGCAACGAGCCTCCAAAGCGCTGCAGACAACGCCGCCGCTCCAAAGCACGTCGAAGCCACATGAGCAACACGGACACCGGAGAGAACGGTACTCCGGACAACACAGACAACCTCGGCGACCACAGTGCCGACGAACAACCTCAAGACGACCACGAAGAGGATGAGGACCCGCTTAATCTAGAAGGCCTCAACAACTCCGAAGACAGTAACTACCTCCCCCTTTCTGAAGAGGAGGTCAGTTTGGGCGATGAAGATTTCATCGTCCCCGAAGACCCGCTGGATCAAGAGCGGTTTAAACGGCACCTCATTGCCACCGCGTGTAGCCTGAAGAAACAGTGGAAAAAAATAAAGGCTGAACAGGATACCCTCAATGACAGATGGACTAAGGTCTTGGCTGCTGAAGAGGAGTACGGCTACGAACGACAAACCAAAAGCTACCCGATGCGAAGACTGCAGCCGCAATTAGACAACGAGGCCATAGAGCACACACCTCCAAGGCACACTTAGGCAGAACAGCCAGACCACCTCCCTCGAGAACGGGACAGGACAGCTGATAAAGCCGAACAGCCTCCCGCTCCACCTCGCCGTCAAGGCAAGGAGCCATTACGGCTAGTCTATGAGTATGACCTGCGACGTGACCTGGACGCTCGGGCAGGTCTCACGAGGTCCATTTACGGGCCCAAAGATAATCCTCCTGTTAGACGGGACGGATACCAAGCCTGGCTAGACCAAAATGACAGAGCTCGGGAACAACAACGAGTTCGGATGACAGACGGTCTCCGGCACGACGTAGCCCGAGTCAGGGGCGCCGCTCACCTCTGTGTTTCACAGATAGGGTGATGCAGCACCAATTCCTGGAAGGCTTCAAGCCTGTAAATATCGAGCCATACGATGGGACAACGGATCCGACCATATGGATTGAAGACTTTCTGCTGCACATTCACATGGCACAAGGAGACGACCTCCATGCCATCAAGTACCTACCGCTAAAGTTCAAAGGTCTGGCCAGACACTGGTTAAATAGCCTCCCCGAAGACTCCATAGGATGTTGGGAAGAGCTTGAGGATGCCTTCCGAGCTAACTTTCAGGGCACTTATGTCCGGCCTTCAGACGCCGATGACCTGAGTCATGTAATTCAGCAGCCCGGAGAGTCAGCCCGACAATTTTGGAACCGGTTTTTGACCAAGAAAAACCAGATCATCGATTGTCCGGATGCTGAAGCTATAGCTGCCTTCAAGCATACTATTCGAGATGAATGGCTAGCACGCTAGCTCGGCCAGGACAAGCCAAGGACGATGGCAGCGCTTACCTCCTTGATGACCTGCTTCTGTGCTGGAGAGGATAGTTGGCTAGCTTGTAGAAGCACCAACCCAGAAGCCCCGGGCACCTCTGAAGTCCGGGACGGAAATGGAAAGCCATGGCAGAACAAGAACAAGCATCGCCGCAACGTCGTTGAAGTCGATGAGACGGCAGTAAATGCCGTATTCCGTAATCCGAAGTCTGGGTCACGAAAAAAGCCTTCTAAAGGCAACCAAGATGGACCAACTAAGTTGGATGCAATCTTGGACAGGCCCTGTCAGATCCATGGCACCCCCGAGAAGCCCGCCAACCACACCAACCGTAACTGTTGGGTGATAAAACAAGCCGGCAAGCTCACAGCCGAGGACTCTGGTAAAAGCCCTCGGAACAAGGACGATGAGGAGCCTCGCAGGCTGAACAGTGGAGGCCAAAAACCCTTCCCTCCTGAGGTCAAGACGGTGAACATGATCTATGCCACCCACATACCAAGAAAGGAGAGGAGACGCGCGCTACAAGATGTTTACGCCATCGAGCCCGTAGCGCCGAAGTTTAATCCGTGGTCGGCTTGCCCGATCACCTTCGATCGCAGGGACCATCCGACCAGTATCCGTTATGGAGGATCGGCGGCCCTGGTACTCGACCCCATTGTCGATGGGTACCACCTCACAAGAGTCCTTATGGATGGAGGTAGTAGCCTCAATCTGATCTATGCAGACACAGTGAGGAAAATGGGGATCGATCCGTCAAGGATCAAGCCCAGTAACACCACCTTTAAGGGAGTTATTTCGAGCGTAGAAGCCCGTTGCACGGGCACGGTGACTCTGGAAGTAGTATTTGGCTCACCAGACAACTTCCAAAGCGAAGACTTAGTCTTCGATATCGCTCCTTTCCGCAGTGGCTACCATGCCCTCCTCGGCCGAACGGCGTTCGCTAAATTCAATGTCGTCCCGCATTATGCGTACCTCAAGCTGAAGATGCCTGGTCCTTCGGGCGTCATAACGATCAACGGCAACATGGAGCGCTCACACCGGACCGAGGAACACACAGTGGCCCTGGCAGCCGAAGACCAAGCCAGCGCCAACAGGCCCAGGTATCAGCCCACCGTAAAGGCTAGAGATACAAGTAAACGGGGTCGAACCCGATCCCCGTCATGGGAGCCCGCCTGTGTTCATCACAAATAGGGACACGTGCCCCATGGCACACCCACCACAGTCGCGTTCTACATGCCCCATCAGTACAACTTCGCGCTCAAGATACCATGGGCGGCCGTGGGGGCTTATATCAAACAACAGCACCATATGTTCGGCTTAACCGAACTATGGGATTACCGCATCCTCGGAAAGCAAAGGGTACGACTCCGGACTCGCCCAGCATCAAGCTGTGACTACGCAGCTACCTCCCAAGGTTCCTATTCAAGGCCTCCCTCGCCGGCAAAGGTTTTTCTACATGGACGTCCCCTGTACCCACCAGAAGCAAAGGCGCAGACGTGCAGCAGGGCACAGCTGAGGCTTCGACCCACACATCAAGGCCCTGTGTAAACCTTTCCTCTGTAAAATTTTCCTTTCTTTATCCATAATAAACGCCTCAGCAGTTCGAATTGTACGGATAGACATCTCGAGCTTATGGAAAATAAAAACACCCTTTACGGTGTCCGGGCACTGTATTGTCTAGCCCTTCCTTTCCTTTTTTCCGCTCTTTGAATAGCTTGGCGTGCACACATTGTGTAACAAATATATATCGGTTAATTGACCAAGGGCTTGATCTCCTCATCAGCTCTGCGTACCAAGTCCGGCACCACTTTCCGCTGTGTGTTCGGCGTCTTGGATATTGCAATATATGCACTAGTTCCGAACAATGTCTTGGGTCAATAGTTGGGTTGCCCGGCTCCTGTGTTTGCCTTCTTACGTTCCGCATGTTTGGCTAAGAAGGTAAAGGGAGAACCCCTGCGATTGTACTTCTGGCTAGCCCAGCTAAGCACCTCAAGGGAGAAAGCCGAAAACTGACCGTCATAGTAGGCGTGAACTGGTCGGCGATCCGATGACAAGAGTTAAACTCAAAAATCGTTGGCGATTTCTCCGTGTCATACGAAGGGTTCGTCCTAGTACAAACCATGTGATTACAAAGGCATGCCTCGGCTCCCCCGTACATCACAAAGCACTGGGGGCTAGTCATTAGCTCCCACAGTCAAGCTCCTATGGCTAAGTGAAAGTAATAAAGCCGCATAGTCCGATTGCCTAGTCTTCTCATGCACTACCGCCTTCGGGCACTAAGACGTCGGCTAAGGGTAACAGTGCGGAGACGAAACACCCCTCGTATTATTCACTTGGGGGCTGAAGCCGACGACTGGCAACTTTCAGAATAACAAACGGCTGCACAGGAGTCAAAATAAAATCACCATAGTATAAAACATACAAACGGGCCGCATTACAAAGCAAAAGGTCCAGCTGACAACTTAATACAATCAGTCAATGATTACATCTTTCTTACGCTGGCCCTCTATCGCCCGAGCACCGTCCGTAACTTTTGGGAAGTACTGTTCGGGGGCGGTGATGGTCTTTTCCAGCTGGCGGGGGACCAGTGGCCATGTCCATTGGCTTGATCTTAGGCCAATGAACCATGGTCTTCACAAAGGCCAACCTTGCTCCTTCGAGGCATGCAGAGCGCTTCACTGCATCAATCCGGGGCGACGCGTCACGCAGCTTCTGCACCAGGCCAAAGTAGCTTCTTGAAATTGCCTCTGCGGGCCACAGCCGAACACAAAGGTCCTTCATGACAGGCCCGGCCATCCGATGTAGCTCCATTAGTTGCTTCATCTAGTTGCTGAGGAGGGGAGGATGCTCGGGCGCTTGGAACTGCGCCCAGAAAAGCCGCTGCTTGGTGTCTCCCTCCCGCTTGGCATAGTGCTCCGTCGCATCCGCCACACTCCTTGGAAGCTCGGCGAAAATGTTTGTGGAGCGCCAGGCCCGCGTCAGCAAAGCGAACCTGTTGCCGCCAAATACACTCTGAAGTAAGTACGGCTTACCATCTGCAATCTGCCTCACTTGTCGGAGCTCCTCTCGCGCACCCCGCACCTCTGTTCTAGTCTCCCGGAGCTCTTTCTCCACCTTGGATAGCTCGGAGGACTGTTTTTTCTGTTTCTACTCAAGGTCCTCACATTTTGTGACGGCATCCTTGAGCTCCTGTTGCACTTTGGCCACTCGAGTCTCGTGCTTCTCGCCGGCGGTCTTCGCCGTCTCGAGTTCAGCCACCGCCTTTTCGGCAGATGCCTTCTTCTCGGCCGCCTCAGCCTCAGCCTTCTTCAGCGCGGCCTTGAAGCCCTCGCCTCCATGGCAGCAGCTGCAGTCATCGAACACCGTATGCTCAGCATGCAATCCGGAATGTTGCTATCCGGCGGTATTAACTATGTATTTCGATAGGGGCTTACCTTGTGCCTCATCAAGCCACTTGTTGACAAGGTCAAGCTCTGTATCGGAGCATTTCAGCTTCCGATCCATCTCCTCCAGCGCCGCGACATTAGCAGCCACCGCCAAGGACGATGCCTGCAATATTAAATCAATAATGACGCCTCAACTACTGCCCTACGGATATATTGACCCTCTATAAGGATTTTGCAATCCTCACAGAGTCTCGGGGGCTGTTATGAACAAGGCCTACTCCAACTCTATCTACAAGCTAAATCCATTTTGCGGGAAAAGAGCATTACTTGACTCACCTCGAAGCCTGTTAAAAGGCATTGGACAACATCGTTCTGTCCGGTGCTGACGGACCGAACACTTTGTAGAACCGCACCCATAAGAGTGCGGTGTTCGACAACAATGACGGAGCTATTCACCAACTCCTCCATCGCGCCCGGCCACCCTGCCGCCACCCGATTGCTGGTGTTCAGCGCGGGTGGTGAGACTTCGGCTCCCTCTTCGTTGGAAGCTAGAATCGGCACCTCTGAGGGCCTTGGGGGCTCCAGCACGACTGGTTGGGAGGGTTCGGATGGTCCGAACTCTCCTCCCGTGTTTGCCAGGAGGGATGCATCCTCCTGGCCTTTGGTGACCGAGGCATCGGCCTCGGCCATGATCTCGTCGACGCCCTCCCCCGTATTCGGACGGGGAGGGGTCCTTCGGGACAGCACCTCCCCGGGCTCTTCGGGGACCAGGGGAGGGGTGGAGCGTGACGCTGATCCAATGTCCGCCAATTCGGCGGGCGGAGAGGTCCCCTCCAAGGTTGGCTCAGCAGGATGGCCATGCGGTGGGCTGAAATATCACACGATCCGTTTTTGTCAATAAAGGACTGGCGAAAGGTAGTAAGTAAGAGATGTTTGAATTCATACCTTGTGGCGGGGGGCTTGACCCTGAGGTCCTTCTTCGGGACCTCTTCAGATGCCATGGACTCCTCATCGGAGTCCAAGCTGTCGGGCAGAACCACCTTGGGCCTGCACTGCCTCTTCGGGGCTCGAGGAGGTTGCTCCTCCTCGACGTCTTTGGACGTCGCCCTCTTCTTGGAGTGGGAGGAGGCACTTTCCTCCTTGTCTTCGTCCTCCTCCCCATCTTGGGCAGACGGGACTACAGCGGCTCCAGCGTTGGTGTCCGGACGACCTCTTGAGCGGAGGCCTTTCCTGGCCTCCGGCAGGTCTTTCTTCTTCTTCCCTTTCTTCTCTGGCACCTCATAGGGCGCCACGACTAGCAGTTCCTCCAGTTGAGCTGTCCGAGGCTCTTTGGGCAGCGGAGCCGGACTGCTGATCTTCTTGGCCTTCTCAAGCCAGCCCTATGGAGGCAACAAAATAAACTTAGACCGAACTTTGTGCAGTACGAGCATCCAAATATAAAGCGGGCAAAAGATTAACTACCTTCATCGGGGGATTTGCGGCATCGAGACCGATGTCTTCTTTCTCGGCCGGCCTCTCCTCCTGGGGCTTGAACAACAGCTTCCACACCTTGTCGTGGATGGTGCCGAAGAAGTATTGCATGGTGACCGGGTCCCCGGACTTGTAAGACCACATCGGAGTGGCCCTCTGCTGGCAAGGAAGGAGACTGAGCATATTTGGACCACATTGGTCAGCTTGGCGCCAGTCTCCATCACGTTGGAGACACATTTCTGTAGCATCTTCACCTTGTCGGCGGATCCCCAATTATGACTTTTGTTGGTCCATGAGGTCAATCTCGCTGGGGGTCTGGATCTGAACTTGGGAGCTGCCGTCCAGGCCGCATCCCGTGGTTCTGTTATGTAGAACCCTTCCTTCTGCCACACCTTGACGGTGTCGATGAATGTTCCCTATGGCCATTGGACTCGGGCGCCACTGACTACCTTCGGCTTGACGTTGAACAACTTCAGCCACAGGCCGAAATGCGGCTAGACTCGTAGAAGGGCCTCGCAAACGATGATGAAGGCTGAGATGTGAAGGAGGGAGTTGGGGCTAGATCGTGGAAGTCCAGCCCGTAAAAGAACATCAATCCCAGCACGAAGGGGTGCAACGGGAATCCCTGCCCCCGGATGAAGTGGGGGAGGAAAAGCACCCTCTCGTCTGGCTTGGGCGTGGGGACGACCTGGCCCTCCTCGGGGGCCCGGTGAGCGACGTCGGCCAACAAGTAGTCGGCTTGCTTCAGCTCTTCGATGTCACTGTTAGTGAAGATGGAGGCCTCCCACTTGCCGCTGGGGCCGAATCCGGCCATGGCCGAAGATAGGAGGACGCTGGGAAGGGACTCGCTGCAGAAGAGTAAGGCAGGGCGCTGGAGTTCTGGAGATTGGAAAAGTGACGGCGAGAGGTGGAAGAAGGCGTAGGCTGGTAACTGCAGTTGTTCCCCTTTTATGGGCCGCGGAGAAGCCAAGCGTTACTTTTTCCACGCCGCGGGCCTCTCCACTTCCCGATATACTCACGACATTATGCGCGGGTGAGATGATCGAAATCATTGATCATATCTCCTAAAAAATGGGGCACGATCTCTGCCTTGATGAGACACACCAATGGAGACGCAGCCTCGAACCGCGCATCGAGGACTTCCAGCTGTTTGGTATTATGACCGGACGTGACCCTTCGCCGAAAAGTTGTCAGATAAGGGCACTGTTCATACTAGAGCGTTTTGAGTTTCGGGGCTAAGTAAAGCCGATGCGTCAGACTCCGAATACTTCTCGTCTTCAAGCGCGCACAGGATAAGATGGAGAACTCACCTCGCAAGCTGAAGACTGCGGGGGAATGCAGATGCCGATCACAGGCCCTGGCATTGGAGGCTAGTTCAGGGGCTACTGAGGGAGTCTTGGACAAAGGGGTCCTCGGGCCGCCGGTCCCTTGCTTATGCGCCAGACTGATGGGCTGCTATGGAGCCGAGCTAGGACGTGGACCCATGTCTTGATAGAGGATCTTCGAAGCCGTGGTGTGCCCTCCAAGTCAAGATTTAGCGTGATCTTTCCCTTATTGTAACCGATCATATGTAACCCTAACCCTACTGGTGTCTATATAAACCGGAGGGCTTTAGTCTTTAGGGTTAGAGAAACATCCGATACCCCATCAACCTAGGGTTTAGCTCGCCTGATCTCGAGGTAGATCGACTCTGTAACCATACTATACACATCAATACGATCAAGCAGGACATTGGGTTTTACCTCCTAGAGAGGGCCCGAACCTGGGTAAACACTGTGTTCTTTGTCCCTTGTTCCCCATTGATCCTAGACCCATAGCTCAGGAACCCCTACCCAAGATCTGCCGGTTTGGACACCGGCAGCCATGGAAAGGATCAGATTCAACCAAAGTAATCAACTCTGGGTCGACAGAGAATTCATAATCCTTATCATTAATAAAGATAGGTGAAGTAGCGAACTTAGGATCACATTTCATTATATCATTCAAAGATTTTTCTTTCAACTTGACTAGTAATTTCTTAAGATCATCTCTATCCTTACAAGCAAGAAAGTCTCTAGCTACCTCTCCATCCATAACATAACCCTCGGGTATATCAGGCAATTCATATCTAGGAGAGCTAGGCCTAATAGGTGTTTCATAATTTCCAGTTTCAAGGACTTCATCAGTTTCAATAATTTCATCAGTTTCAGTGATTTCATTTTCTTTAGCTCTAGCAATTTGTTCATCAAGAAATTCACCTAGTGGCACATTCTTATCAAGCAAGGTACTAGCATCATCAATAACATTATTCATAGCAGAAGTAGCATCATCAATAACTTGCCACATATCAGGATTAATAGCATGTGGTAGTGTTGCAAGCTTACTCAAAACAGAAAGTGAATCAAGTGCAGAGCTAGATAATAGTTCCTTACCTCCCCTCATCTTAGAGGGAACGATCTTGGTTCTATCATCATTAGATTCTTCATAGTGATCAATAGATATAAATCCCAAGTGACTCAACAAATATAGCTATGCTCCCCGGCAACGGCGCCAGAAAAAGGTCTTGATAACCCACAAGTATACACTAGTAGAAAACATGGCACTTGTCCCGGTTCCAGAGGGCCTTTAGTCCCGGTTCTGCAACCGGGACAAAACGATCGGGACTAAGGCTGTGTTTGGTTGAGCTGTAGATTCTGTAAAAGCTGCTGTGAGCTGTGAGCTGTGAAAAAGCTGCTGTGAACTTTCAGCTGTTGAAAAGCTGGAAGCCGTTTGGCTGAAACAACTGTGAAACTGTAGATTTCACTGTGAATTGCCTGTACTGACCCTGGGTAATGAGGCAATATTTCTATGTGCAATTTGATCTTAAATAAGTGATATGTACATTGGTAGGCAATAGAACGACCGTTTTGCAAATGAAAACCATGAAAATATTAGATGATTCACAGGTAACACATACGAATTCAACCATTGTACTTTCATGTTGCATATTACATATAAATAGATACTGATCCCATAATAATATTACAAAAGGCATGCACCATAGAATATATATATATATATATATATATGGTTCACATGATGACCTCCATCAAGATAGCAACCTATTTTGCTATCACAAGACAAGCATCGGCTATCCTACTACGAATAGTATCCATGGTATCTTCGTTCTCCTCCTCTTCAACGGGATCCGCTTGTGTTTGTGCTACTTCACGTCGTAGCACTGGAGGTACATACTCATCATCGGCATCACATTTATCAAAAAAATTGTCACTCAACTTGCTATCACGAATGAAGTTATGCAATGCCATGCAAGCAATGATGATATGCTTTTGCGTCCGAGGTGAGAAACTTGGGACCCCTTTCAATGTGCGCCATTTCTGCTTAAGCACCCCAAAAGCATACTCAACAACATTGCGAAGGGACGAATGTGAAAAGTTGAACAACTCATACTTCCCTTAAGGTGGACTGTGATGACGAAGACGAAATTCTGGTAGATGGTACGTACTCCCCTTAAAAGGAGCAAGATATCCTGTTCGGTTTGCATACCCAGAGTCCACAAGATAGTATTTCCCTGAAAACACCAAATCACCAAGTGAGCATCTCACATAAGAATATAATGAATGATGACATGTGTTGTTATGTTATACCTTTGGGAGGTATAGGAAATGAAGAGAAGTGTGCTAATGCATGATTCAGGATCCTTGAGTCATGTGCAGAACCGGCCAACCCGCAACCACGAAGGTAAACCTCATGTCAAAGTCACATATTGCAAGCACATTCTGAGATGTAAAACCATGCCGACATCTATGGTTAACCACATCATCTGCGGGCACTGTCACCGGTACATGAGATCCATCTATGGCACCAATAGCGCCTTTGAAATGAGGCCAGAAACGTTGTTCTCTAATCTTTTCATGCTCATCGCTAAATGTAGGATCTCTCGGTTTGATGTTATCTGTCGCTAACTTGCGCAAACATAGCAAAACTTCCTTAAACTTTGTGTGAACTGTCCAAAGGGAGCGTACAAAATGGTTTTCGGCTTGAGCAAATGATTGAGGGCCTCCAACAATCCATAAGAATATGGCCAATGACTCAATTGATGAAACATTACTAGTTGATGTCAAACCATATGTAGAAACAAGCAAATCATGAAGTGCCATGAAAACTTCCGGATTCATCCGAAACATTTTATAGAAGTATCTAGGCCGACCATAACACTCCATGACCCATTCTAGTCCAGTTTGCTTAGCATCTCTGTATGTTTTGTTCAAGTACCGCTGAACATAGAGGTTACCTAGGTTTCCCATGATAGCAGCCTGCTTTGCAAGTTCAGCAAGAAGTTTCATTCCCTCTTGTCCCTTTCTGGCCACTTCTTCCATCCTTGCATCCATCTACACAGGAATATAATAATGTTAACACATTCATCGTCAACAATATAGAAAAATATTTGTCCCAACATAGATACGGTTCAACAACACAAGCAAATATTCTCACAACATATATAGTTCACAACACAAGCAAATATGATTGATATAAGCAAATAAGGTTCACAACATAAACAAATAAGGTTCACAACTTAAGCAAATAAGGTTCTACAATGGAAGGAAATGTACTTCTACAACATGAGAAAATATGGTTCACAACACGTGCTTCAACATCTCCTTCTCATGCTCCCTCTCCAGAAAATCAAACCTCCCTTCTTTTGTTTCAAGAACATTGAAGATTTCCCTAAACTCAGGCTTCACTATAAGAGTGAGGGTTGTGTGCATGAGAGCAGTTTTTTCTTTGACACCACAATCTTTCACCAACTTCATGACCTCCGAAATTGTAGGGACAAGGTTGGTTGCATGAGGAGCTGATGATGCTTCAACACTAGAGGTTATCTTCTCCACTCCACTTTCTATCTTCTCGCATGTCTGCTTGTACAATCGTAGGAAAGGACTCTTCTCTTCCTTCTCCTCATTTTTGATTGAAGGTTGCTTGCGCTTCTTGGTTGTTTTTGGTTTCTTCAAAGATGCCAACTTCATTTCATCACTATCATCGGGTTTCTCCAAAAGAACCGCATTATCATCACTTGATTCATCAGATGATATATCTCCAGCACAAGAAGCACTAGCCCCTGTGACATGTACATTGTGAAAAATGATGTGTAAATCTTCAAGATGCTTCGGTCCCTGCCGTTTGAACTTCAAATGATTGCATTTCTTTCCTGTGCTCTCCTGGCATCTCTGAAAAAGAATATACAAATTAGGTAATGCAATCATTCAAAAGCATGCCAAATAAAAAAGTACAAATTAGGTAATGCTACACGTACCGCAACATGTTCATCCCACCATTCTTGAGAGCAAACAACGGTTCTCTTTGCATCATCCCATCCAAGCCCGGTTGCTTCATTTTTCAACTCCATGAAAAAAGTATAGTCACTTTTTATTGCATCCCATTTGTTCTTGAATTTATCCTTGGGATACTTCTTTCCCGTTCTTGCTTCCCATTTCTCCAAAACATTCTTCCAACCCTTCTTATTTAAATAACTTATGGGCATATTCCCATTTTCAACCTCTTCTCTGAATATATCTATGAGTTTCTTCAGATTTGCATCATCCCACACCGCTTTTTCAGTCATTCTTCAATCAAGCAAAATAATGACATAGCAATAGATCAATATATGACAAAACAACCACTATACAGGAACATACAACAATGTGCAGCTGCAGCAATACTAGCAAAAAAATCGCCACAATCATCCATTTCATCACTAACAGAAATACTTTTGATATAGGGCGCAGCTACTTCAATCGCCACAATCTCAATCGCTGCAACAACACTTGTACAGGAGACGGGAGGGGAATGGGGAGTGGAGGAAAGGGAGCAGCTACCTTCAAGACTGGAGGGAAGAGGTCGCGGCGGGGCTGCTGGAGACGTCGCCGGTGGCAGCGCGCACGGCGGTGGAGGGCGGCGGCCTTGCTGGTTCTCGCGCGACTTGGAGAGGCGGGGAGGCAGCCGAAGAGCAGCGGAGGAGGGAGAAGGTCAAGGCGGGGAGGCGGAGGCGGGAGGCGGCGCTGGCAGCTTGGCAAGCGGCGGTGGAGGGGCGGCGGCGGCGCTCGCGGCGGCTAGGAACCCTAGCTGTCGCTGGTGTCGATGGGGATCGAGCAAAGGAGCTGGTCTCAACGAGGCCTCCTCTCGTGGGCTGCCCTTGACCATCCCGAACCGTTTTCCACTTCGGAGTGGCAACGGTGGGTAAATACATGCCAACTACCAGGGGACAGCTAAAAATACCAGTCCAAAGTTGGGGTTACGCCTGCTTCGAAATTACACTACGAAAATTTGGTAGCTTTTACAACTTCTTCTTCTAGTTTTCTCCCTTTGGTTAGCTTCTAGCTTTGAAAAGCTAGAAGTTGACTGAATAAGCTCAACCAAACACAGCCTAAAGCCCCTCACTTTTAGTCCCGTTTGGCCTACGAACCGGGACTAAAGGAGCTCCACGGGGCCGCTGTGGGGCGCCCAGGCAGGAGGACCTTTAGTCCCAGTTGGTAACACCGACCGGGACTAAAAGGCAGCCATGCATCAGCAGCTCCCAGGCGCTGGGTTTTTTTTAAGGGGGGGGGGGGGGTTTTGGAGGGTTTAGGGGTTTCATATTGTGTTAGCTAGCTACTACATATAGAGAGAAGTGTCCTCTCTTTCTCCGTGCTTGGTCGACGCTACCTACTACATATAGAGAGAACTCGACGCTAGCTAGTAAGCAAATGAAGGAACCATTAATTACACAAGATCGTCATGAACATATATAGAGAGAAGTGACCTCTCTTTCTCCGTGCTTGGTCAAACAACAAGTTTTCGTATATCTATCCGAAGCTACTACATATATACAATATAACATCTCTTACGATCCCTGACATCATCTACCGAAAATCCATTTGATTTTTCGTATGGTATTCTCCCTTTTCATGTATGACGTGGTCAAGAAAGAATCCCGCCAATTCCTCTTGAATTGCTTGTATGCAATCACTTGGTAGGAGTTCTTCCCGCATCTCCCACATCTAATTTAAAGAAGGGGGTCAATACATATATATGAATGAAACTCAACACAATTGATGGTAGTAAAATAAAATTGTGAATATTGTTTACGTACTTCAAATTGTTTGTCAGAGTAGCCCCGCTCAGAGGTCGAGTGGCGCATGATCTCGCAAACGTAGTATCCACATAAATTATTCCCACCTGCCTGCCACAAGCACTTTACGAGAATAGATTTCAATCAAACTGATAATCAAGCATGATAATGGTATTGATGAAACTAGAATCAATGAGAGATGCGCGGAACTAGCTAGTACTACTTACTTTGGGGTGTGTAAACCGCAGCTCCTTCTTCAGACCCGAAACCATTCTGGTGAACTTTTTCCGAACTCTGCCCGGCAAAGAAAATGATTACTTGATATCAGGAAATGAACAAAAGTTGCCGATATGGTGCGATAATGATTGAACTTACTTCTGGAGCATTTCACTCATGTCCACATAATCCTTAGGATCTTTACGTCTCGAGCCTAAGACAGTTACTACTCCCCCGTCAAGCTTAATGGATAGCAGAATAAAGTGGAACATGCGAACGCATAACTCATCAATTACAGTACTTAACCTCGAGTAAGCAAAACCGAATATGCACAAGACAGTAACACTCACTTGAAGTTGTAAGGAAAGAGTATTTCCCTTTTGTTTTGATGTCGAAGGAACGCTTTTAGCAAGTTTTCCTCAGTATCTGCAACTCTGTTTTGTACCGTCCATTCATTTACGGTATTTGGGCTAATGAACCCAATGTCATAGATTTTTCCTCTTTTGCATTCAACGATTTTCAATCTGCATAATATAGTGAGGATAATTATATATACATGCAATGAACGAGCTGAGCTAGCAGAGACTTAATTACAGAAATAATACTTACAGATAGTAGCAACTCATGAGTTGTTTGTCGAGGGCGTCTTGATTGAATAACTGAAATAATTCCACAAATTCAATAGGCATCACCTCAACTCCAATGAAGTCATGCTCATCTTTAATTCCCAGCAATATACTGTCGGCCCCATCCTTGCTGCAGGTTTCCAAGTACCAGTCATGCAATCTTCGCATCATCGTTGGTAGATGCGGGAGCTGATCAGGTTTGACGAGAGGCTTCCCGTGCTCGTATCTAAAGACCTCTACAACCTCAACCATTTCAAACTATACATCATTGCCCACGTAATCACCAAGAGTGGTACCGGGTGCTAGCCCCGGATGATTAGCGATATCGCTAGACACCTTGAGCGGGGGGCACGATTGCTTCTCCAGTTCGCCGAGCTGGGGAATTGTTTTCCCACTTCGTCTTGTAGCACTGGTAGTACTTCCCGACCGCCGCGCTTCATCATATGTCTTTGCAATACAACGGTCATAGTTGGATCACGGTGGAGGAGGTGGTGGTCGCTTAAGGGCATCCAAAGTGCGCTTCGTTTTCACCGGATCTATTATTTCCTTCGGAGGTGGACGTTTCCGTTCAAAATTGGTCCGCACTTAGACATCCACGATGTCCTTGCTTTCCTCGTCAGTCCTCTCATATGGTAACTTTGGAGGAGCCCTGAGGCTTGGACCAGCTCTGAATTTCTTGCCTGTTGTGGTGCTAGCCGCCGGAGCGATGGCGCCTCTCTTCTGCTGTTGCTGTGGCGGCGTAGTCCGCTGACGCGCCGAAGACGGCTGCGGCGGCAGAGACGGCTGACGCGCCGGAGACAGCTGAGGCGGAGGAGGATTCTGCTGAGGGGCCTCCTTCGTTAGAGTCCGCTGAGGCGGCAGAGACGGCTGACGCGCCGGAGACAAACCAGGCAGCGGAGATAGCAGAGCTGGACTGTGAGGAGGAGTCCGCTGAGGATCCGACTGAGTCTGCTGAGGCGGCATCCAGTTTGGAAGCTTTATGTGCTCCTTTCTCCATAGACATGTAATCCTTAAGGCATTTTCTAGAAGCATCTCCCCTTCACCTGTAGGGTACTCAAGCTCCAGCCCCTCAAATCCCTTCATTATTTCATCCACCCCGACAATAGCAAAGCCATGTGGAATCGGACGGCAATGGAAAGTTCCCTTAGCTCAGGGAGGTAAGACAGAGCCAACCGCCACCTTCACTGTCAGGTTATGGCATTTCTCCATTAGGACACAATGTTCATTCTCCGTGATACTATCCACGGGGTAGCGAGGAGCCGTGATATCAGGCTGAACGAGCTCCGTGGAAGCCACGCTGCTTCTCCGCTGAGATGGTGGGGTAGCTTCGGGGGCAGCGTCGAACGAAGGATCTTCGTGCCGCTGAGATGGTTGGCCGGTAGCTCGTTGGCTCTCAAGTTCCTCTAGTTTCACTAATCTTGCATTGATCTTCTGCATTTCACTTGCTTCCTCTTTCTTCTTTCTCTCTCGGCTTCTATAACCACCGCTGTCGGGAAACCCATGCACCCACGGAACGGAGCCTGATGTGCCTCGTGTTCGTCCAGGGAGTTCAGGATTCCTGAGGGCCTCTGTCAGCTCGTCCTTCTCTCTGTCAGGATGGAACCTCCCTCCTGCGCTGCCTGGATTGCTTTCTCAAGCTTCTTGATGGGTATTGCAAGTTGAGCGTTCGTCCAAACACACTTCCCTGATTCTGGGTCCAAAGTTCCCCCAACCCCAAAAAACCAAGTCCTTGCCCGATCTGGCCAGTGCAATGTCGCTGGTTGGGCCCCTTTAGCAAGCAGGTCCTGCTCAGCTTTGTCCCACATAAGTCGGGCTTTGCTGTAGCCACCTGACCCCGTAACATGGTGATACTGCTTCTTTGCAGCATTTTGCTTGTTTGTCAGTGACCTTTGCTTAGCCTTCTCCGATTTCTTGTAGGCCACAAATGCGGGCCAGTGATCTCTTATCTTCTCATATTGACCGGTGAGTTCTGGAGTCTCGTCTTTGTCAATAAACTTTTTCTTCAAATCTTTCTTCCAGTTCTTGAATAGTTCTGCCATCTTCTTAAGAGCAAACGCCTTTACCTTTCGCTGTATAACTGGGTTATTCGGATCCTCCTCTGGCGGTAGGCTGAAATTTGTCATCAGCGAGGTCCAAAGATCATCTTTCAGTCTATCTTGGACATAAGAAACTTCAGGGTCCTTCTTCTTATTCCATTCTTGGATGCTGATCGGGACGCTGTCCCTAACATCAACTCCGCACTGATGTACAAATGTGTCCTTGGTCCGCTTGGGAGCAATCAGATGGCCATCTCGAGCGACTTCTTTGATCGTAAACCTTTCATCCTGGCGCAACCTTTTCTTCGGGCCTTGTCTCCTTACGGAAGTTTGGCTTGATCTGAAGGGCTAAAAGAAGAAAGAAGTGTTAATGTATGTACATACAAAACAATTAATGCATCAAGTCAGCAGAGGCTGAATTAATATATATATATATATATATATACCTCGTCGGACTTTGCAACAGTTAAGGCTCCCTCCTCCGTTCGGTCACCGGAGCCGTCATCATCCCCTTCCTCCTCCATTCGGTCACCGAAGCCGTCATGATCTCCTTCCTCCTCCATTGGATCACCGGAGCCGTCATCCTCTCTTTCCTGACCATCGGTGTCGTTGAGAAACGACAAGGTGATATCACCTCTGTCGCGGATTATATCCCCCAACAACTCTTCTTTTTTCTAAGTCTCTGTCCATAGTTTCTGCAAATATTACAACATGGCAATATACAAACATGAGAGATGGATTAGTGGCAAACATGGACTTAATCACAACAAGGAATCATATGCATATGAGCAATGGATTAGTGGCAAACATCATGCAAAGTTCACAAGTTTTATAACAGTTAGGTTCAGATGATCGTCAAGGACTCCCCCCCCCCCTCATGTCTGAGTTATCGGGGATATGTTGAATTCCCGAGAGAGTTAGGGGTGTTCTAACGCGGCACTACATGATATAGGTGAAGGGGGATAACATCCGGGAATGTTTTCCCGAAGTCTGCATTTTTGGACAGATGAACCGGAGGGGGACGGTTCCAGGTTCGCTATGCTAGCTGCTTGTGACAGTCAGTTTCAGACGATCGTTGAGGACTCCTCCCCCCTCATGTCTGATGAGTCATCCTATCTTTCAAGAGAGGATACTTTGCGGACCGCCTCTCTCATGGTCGTCGATGATACTTGCGGACCCCCCCAACCCCCTCATGTCGAAGTTATCGGGGATATGTTGAATTCCCAAGAGAGTTAGGGGTGTTCTAACGTGGCACTACACGATATAGGTGAAGGGGGATAACATCCGGGAATGTTTTCCCGAAGTCTGCAATTTCAGACAGATGAACCAGAGGGGGGCGGTTCCAGGTTCGCTATGCTAGCTTTAACAGAGAACATTCATCGAACAAACTTAATATGAGTTTTAGCATGATCATCATCGGCAAATATATTTTAACCAAGTCTATAGAAAAACAATAATATCATCTCCATATATGAGTTTTAGCAAGATCATCATGAACAAAAAATTTAACAGAGAACATTCATCGAACAAACTTAATATGAGTTTTAACATAGGACATTCATCGAACAAACTTAATATGAGTTTTAACAAAGAACATTCATCGAACAAACCTAATATGAGTTTTAGCAAGATCATCATGAACAAAAAATTCACACTAATTTCTATGAACAAAAAAAATCCACACATCTCATCTCGTCTCCACAAAACATCTCATACATCTCATCTCATCTCATTTTATCTCATCTGAAAAAACAGAGCACATTTCATACATCATATCATCTCCACTTGAACATCTATCTATCTATTCATCTAAAAAAACACATTTTAGCAACGGCCAGCGGCGACCATGGAGCAGCTGTGGCAGCAAGGGGCTCGGGGGCACGCGGCGACGGGGAGCAGGGGACCATGGGAAACGGGGAGCTCACTGGGGGCGCGGCGATGGAGCTGGAGAGGCCGGTGACAAGGACACGCGGCGGCGGCGGGGAGGAGGGCGTCAGGGCACGCGGCGGCGACGGAGAGGAGGGCGTCGGGGCAGCGCGGCCGCGACGGGGAGAAGGGCGCGCGTGGAGGTCCGGCGCGTCGGGGCAGGGGGTTGGCGAGGGCGTCGGGGCAAGGCTCGGGGAGGCGACGGCGCGGTCCGGCAGCCTGGCGGCGTCAAGGTGGTCGTCGGCGCCATCGGGGGAGAGGAGGAGATCGAAGAAACTGAATGGAAAACTTCTAAGTGCTGCTTATATAACCAGAGCATTGGTCCCGGTTGGTGGCACCAACCGGGACTAAAGGGCTGTGTTGCCGCATCCATAAGTTTAGTCCCACCTCGCTAGTAGAGAGGGGCTCTGAGTGGTTTATAAGCGCTGCTGCCACTACCCTCTCGAGCTCCTCTCTACTGCAGGCAGTACATGCCTATTTGATGCCCTGTTGGGCCTGCTTGCACTGCGGGCCTGCATCCTGGCCCATTTCTAGGGTTTCTAGTCGTATGCAGGCCGTGGTGGCAAGTAGGTGGGCCTTTTTTTATTTTTTGCATTTGTTATGTTTTCAAATTTTTAATATTATTTTTTGCATATGTTATTTTTAGTTATATAATTTTAGTTGCATAAATTTTATATAATTTTAGTTGCATAAGTTTTATTTTTTATTGATTCTTTTTAGTTGATTCCTTTTGCTATTAGAGTTTTATAAAAGCTTTTTAGTTTTCTATTAAAGTTTGTAACAAAAAATACTTTATGAAAATTCTTTTTACTATTAAAGTTTTTAACAAATAAATACTTTGATAATTTTAGTTAATATTATTTTGATTCTTTTTAGTTGATTCTTTTTGCTATTGAAGAATATTATATTTAATTAATTCTTTTTAGTTCATTCTTTTTGCTATTAGAGTTTTATAAAAGTTTTTAGTTCATTCTTTTTGCTATTAGAGTTTTATAAAAGCTTTTTAATTCATTCTTTTTGCTATTAGTTCATTCTTTGAGCTAAATGGCCCTGAAATTGAAAAGCAGTACAAATGAACTCTAAAAAGGTTGAAAGTTGGCAAGGTATCATCATTTCACCCACATAGCATGTGCTAAAAAGTTGAGAGGGTTACGGCAAAAATTGGATGCACTTCGTGTACAAAATGGACAATCTCTTTCGAAGTATCAGGGTTTCGGACAAAAACTCATCTGTTACAAAGGCATTCCATTTTTTTAACTTATTTCAACTCCAGACTTTTTGTGCGTTCAACATGCATCATTCAAAGCCACATCATCAATTTTCAACCCTTTCTGACTTCATTTGCTATTTTTCATGCATTTACTGATTTTTTTAGCTAAATGACCCTGAAATTGAAAAGCAGTACAAATGAACTCTGAAATGGTTGAAAGTTGGCATGGTATCATCATTTCACCCACATAGCATGTGCTAAAAAGTTGAGAGGGTTATGGCAAAAACTAGATGCACTTCGTGTACAAAAAAGATAATCTCTTTTGAAGTATCAGGGTTTCGGACGAAAACTCATCTGTTACAAAGGCATTTCATTTTTTTTAACTTATTTCAACTCCAGACTTTTTGTGCGTTCAACATGCACCATTCAAAGCCACATCATAAATTTTCAACCCTTTCTGACTTCATTTGCTATTTTTCATGCATTTACTGATTTTTTTAGCTAAATGACCCTGAAATTGAAAAGCAGTACAAATGAACTCTAAAAAGGTTGAAAGTTGGCATGGTATCATCATTTCACCCACATAGCATGTGCTAAAAAGTTGAGAGGGTTACCGCAAAAACTGGATGCACTTCATGTACAAAATGGACAATCTCTTTCGAAGTATCAGGGTTTTGGATGAAAACTCATCTGTTACAAAAGGCATTTCATTTCTTGACATGTAACTGCAGTGATATTCTAGATAAAAGCCATCATCAAAATAGTTGTGGAGAGAAAGTCTTCACTTTTTCTTCACGTGTGTCCCTTGCTTATTGCGCCGTAACCATGGATAATCTTCATCGTTTAACAGGATGCTTGGGTCAGCCTTCACTTTGAAGGGAGGAATTTCATGAAACTTTTCATAATCTTCAGACATGTCTGTCTTGCCCTCCACTCCCACGATGTCTCTTTTCCCTGAAAGAACTATGTGGCGCTTTGGCTCATCGTATGATGTATTCGCTTCCTTATCTTTTCTTTTTCTCGGTTTGGTAGACATGTCCTTCACATAGAAAACCTGCGCCACTTCATTGGCTAGGATGAATGGTTTGTTTGTGTACCCAAGATTGTTGAGATCCACTGATGTCATTCCGTACTGCGGGTCTACTTGTACCCCGCCTCCTAACAGATTGACCCATTTGCACCGAAACAAAGGGACCTTAAAATCATGTCCATAGTCAAGTTGCCATATGTCCACTATGTAACCATAATATGTGTCCTTTCCCCTCTTGGTTGCTGCATCAAATCAGACACCACTGTTTTGGTTGGTGCCCTTTTGATCTTGGGCGATCGTGTAAAATGTATTCCCATTTATCTCATACCCTTGGTAAGTCAATACAGTCAAAGATGGTGTCCTGGCCAACGAGTACAACTCATCTCCAACAATGTTGTTACCCATGAGATGTGTGTGCAACCAACTGCCGAAAGTCTTGATGTGTTCACATGTAATCCAGTCGTCAGACTGCTCCGGGTGTTTGGAGCGCAGAATATTCTTGTGTTCATTGACATACGAGGTCACCAAGGTAGAATTCTGTAGAACTGTGTAGTGTGCTTGAGCCCAAGAATGCCCGTCCCTACATATTATTGAATCCGCTCCTAGCATGCCTTTTCTAGTCAGTCTCCCCTCATACCGCGATTGAGGGAGACCAATCGGCTTAAGGTCAGGAATAAAGTCAACACAAAACCCAATGACCTCATCTGTTTGATGGCCCATGGAGATGCTTCCTTCTGGCCTAGCACGGTTACGAACATATTTCTTTAAGACTCCCATGAACCTCTCAAAGGGGAACATATTGTGTAGAAATACAGGACCCAGAATGGCAATCTCGTTGACTAGATGAACTAGGACGTGCATCATGATATTGAAGAAGGATGGTGGGAACACCAGCTCGAAACTGACAAGACATTGCACACAATCATTCTTTAACCTTGGTAGGATTTCTGGATTGATTACCTTCTGAGAGATTGCATTGAGGAATGCACATAGCTTCACAATGGCTAATCGAACGTTGTCCAGTAGAAGCCCCCTCAATGCAACCGGAAGCAGTTGCGTCATAATCACGTGGCAGTCATGAGACTTTAGGTTCTGAAACTTTTTCTCTGCCATATTTATTATTCCCTTTATATTCGACGAGAAGCCAGACAGGACCTTCATACTGAGCAGGCATTCAAAGAAGATTTCCTTCTCTACTTTGGTAAGAGCGTAGCTGGCAGGACCTTGATACTTCTTTGGATGCATGCCGTCTTTTTCGTGCACACGTTCTTGGTCCTCCCGTGCCTCCGGTGTATCTTTTTTCTTCCCATGCATGCCCAAGAAGCCTAGCAGGTTCACGCAAAGATTCTTCATCACGTGCATCACGTTGATTGCAGAGCGGACCTCTAGGTCTTTCCAATAGGGTAGGTCCCAAAATATAGATTTGTTCTTCCACATGGGTGCGCGTCCCTCAGCGTCATTCGGAACAGATTGTCCGCCAGGACCCTTTCCATAGATTACTTTTAAATCCTTGACCATATCAAGTATGGCATCACCAGTATGGAGGACGGGCTTCTTCCGTTGATCTGCCTCACCTTTGAAATGCTTTCCTTTCTTTCTTAAGAGATGGTTGGTCGGAAGAAATCGACGATATCCCAGGTACACATTCTTCCTGCATTTGTCCAAATATATACTTTCGGTATCATCTAAATAGTGTGTGCATGCGTGGTATCCCTTGTTTGTCTGTCCTCAAAGGTTACTAAGAGCAGGCCAATCATTTATGGTTACAAACAGCAACGCATGTAGGTCAAATTCCTCCTGTTTGTGCTCATCCCACACACATACACCTTTTCCATTCCATAGCTATAAAAGTTCTTCAACTAATGGCCTTAGGTACACATCAATGTCCACTACTGCAGGATGCTGCTAACGTGACACTAAGATCAGAGACCCTTTGACGAAACTGTGTGGGATGCATCAATCGCAAACGGGGATGTAAAAAACCCGTCAAAAAGATGCAAAACGTTTGCGATGGCGGAGACATCAAACACGGTTTAGATTTTAGTTACGTGTGCGATGAGGGGCATACGGTTCAGTTCAATGAACTGTTTGTGATGAGGTAGAATAACAGAAATGGGCAGCCAGATGAACGCGTGTGCGATATACGGTATACAGTTCACTCTGATAAACTGTTTGCGATGAGGCGGAACAACAGAAACGGGCAGGCAGATGAAGGTGTGTGCGATATACGGCATACAGTTCACTCGGATGAACTGTTTGTGATTAGGCGGAACAAAAGAAACGGTCAGCCAGATCAAAGTGTGTGCGATAGAGGGAAAACGGTTCACTCGGATGAACAATTTGTGTTGAGCCAAGAGAACAGAAATGGTTTGATTTAACAAGATGTGTGTGATACGCGGCAAACAGGTCTGTAATCAATCATGTGTGCGAAGATCGATAATAACACAGACGATTGCTGCTAATAAGACGTGTGTGTTGTGCGATGGGATTACATACAGAACAACAACATAACCAAATTGTAAGGACATGGTTGCATAACCAAATTAAACATCCAATTACATAGGTGGCTACTACACACATGACATTTGCACACACCAAAGTAAACTATTACATGCATAATTACATAGGTGGCTACTACACACATGACATTTCCACACACCAAATTAAACTATATATTACATGCATAATTACCTAGGATAAACAATCATCTGATCATCATCTACTTCTTGTGACGCTTGCTGCTACTGCTCTTCTTGTGGCTCGATCCGGCCTCGTCGATTTCTGTAACGAGGCACTTCCTCATGTCAACGATCCGCTTGTGCATCTCGTAGCATGTGTACACGCTCTTGGACGCGAACCTGAGGTGAGGTTCATCCAGTTGCCGCATCCAGGCCCCGTGCCAGGATACGGGATGTGTTCTGTTGGCATCCTGCTTCATCTTTTCGTAGTACGGGTCGATGATGGCCGAGGCGAGTTCAACCAGGGAGTCCTTCTTGGTGCTGTCCCAGACCCTGTAGTGGTCACGGATTTCGACAAGGTTCTTCCAGGCCAAGCCCGTAACCTTGAGCGCCTTTACATCGTTGCAGGTTTCCACCGTAGTGAACTTGTAGTCGGTGCTGTTGACAAACCTGGCGAAACTGTCGCAAGGCTCTGTGGCCATGCAGTAGTGGAAGATGAGGACATGATGGCGCACACACAACTGGGCGACGGCAACCTTCTGATCTCTGCCGGGTTGACCGCTGGTGTACTGGAGGTTGATGTCGACCACCTTGTACTTGTCTCAAGTAAGCAACTGTTGCACGGTGTTGATGTAGTCCTCCACCACGGTCGGGTCGATGGTGAACACCACCGAGAGATCCGTCTCCCTCGCGTGGGTCTCCACTTTATGCTCACCGAACTCCATTGGAGCACCGCTAGATATCCTCTCTGTATGTGTCGTTGTGGGTGTGCTTGTTGTATTGTGGGACGAGATCAAAAGGTTGAAGAGACTAAGGTTATAATGGCCGCGGGAATTAAAGGGGAAGCCGGACGGCCTGGAATATCCGCACGCCCGGATGGCAGTTCTAATTTGCAGCGCGTAACTCCATCATGCCGCATGTAACTGCATCGTGCCCACGCGCGCGGCGCAACCGCATGCATATGGGGCCCCCAACGTGATCGTGCGCAGGCCCCAACCGCTGGCAGAGCGCTCGCGCAGGGACGCGAGCAGAGCGCTCCGCGGCGCCTCAACGGCGAGCAACCATATATATGCATACAACAGTTGAACACGCAAGCAAAATCTGTCCACAAGCCGAGCATGTGGAGGTATGTGAGCAGAGCGTGCCGACGGACGCAAGCAGAGCGCACCGCGGCGCCTAACGGCGAGCACAGCGCGCCGAGGGACGCGAGCAGAGGCCGGCACAGTGATACGTGGCAAATAAGACGAACTGTACGAGCGATGGCGGAGACATCAAGCACGATGGAATAAGTTGTGTGTGTTGTGGGCAAACGCTTGCTGGTATATAACCGTTTGCGATTGATGAATTCATCACCGACGGGTTACCTAATGTGGTCCGTGTGTGATGTGATATGCTCTGTCTGCACAACATCTATGCTCTGTGTACAGAAGAACAATATATATATACTTATAACAGGACATGATTGCAAAACCAAATTAAACATCCAATTACGTTATATAACAAATACCATAAATATTGCAAGGTTCAAATTCCAGCATTACAAGGCCCAAATTCAAATGTTACAAGGTTCCAACTATTCAGACACATAAAATTCATCTTCTTCAGAATCTTTTTCATGCATTATTTCTGCGAAAGGATCAGCCACCGAGAAGTCATATAGCGGCTCGGTACAGTGACTTTCGAATAATCTGTCATATGAAGTTACAAACTGAAATTCAGCTTGTGCAGAGTCTTTTCCATTCAGCTGTAGACGTATGCGCTCTTTAGCAATCCATTCACTTCTGCGCAGTAAATATAGGGCAAACCTCATTACCTTGAGCAACCTTGCTTTCTCAACAAAGAACCTGGCGAATTTAATTTCTGGTGTGGTGCCTCGGTACTCATTAAAAGTAATTTCTGTGAGATGAAGATCAAGGCATTCAATGGGATTGTTATATTCCCCAACATTTTCTACTTTCAGGCCTGCTAGTATCTGCAAACAAAGACAACATATTAGTGCCTAGCTGCAGATTTGAACACTTCGGGCCTCTTTGATTTGCAGGATTTCTAAAATACACGAAAAGAGTGAATTGCCACCTTCAATCTTTCATGATAAACTTTTATCACTAAAGCATGTCGGGCGAAGGAATAAAATGCGTACAGCACTAGCATCTCAAAAAATATATGTATTGAAATCCTCCAAATTTCCTTTAGAAATCATTCTACATTTGTCATTGTAATCATGGGTAAAAGTAACAAAAAATTGAGCTCCGTTGTGGTTAACAATTAACAGGAAAGGAGCATCACCTCGATGTATAGCTTCTCCGTGCAAGGAAAGCTTCTAAGGAATCTAACAACTTCATCCAAATCGGGGCCGACAGATTGTAGTGCCAAGATCTTCACTGTGTGCAGAGGCCGGGTCAAGCTTGTGGGAATCATTTTCTGGATGACAGGTAAACATATAGATCAACAACAATTAGATATAATGTGTTGTCCAATAATATATAAGAAGGAGAAGAAGAAGACTGTTGTACCTGAACGGATAATGATCCAGTAACAAGTTCGTTGAATTTAGCACACGAATAGCCCAACACTATCAATTTCGGTGTGTGAATGACCCTGATTCTTGCTGGACCTAATTTATCAAGTACATACAATCTCTTGAGGAAAGGCGCATTCTCAATGACAATATCGTGAAACACCTCAACTGACAGCCTTGGGCGGCACCAGCAATGCACATAAATCGCATGGACATTCATCGAGGTGATGTGGAGGCTACTGAACCCATCCATCGCATGAAGACGAAGGTACTCGAGCGCTGTACAACTGACAAGCAGGCGCTTCAAATTCTCCTTCGAGATGCGGACGTCAATGAGCTCGTGGTGCTTAAGTTTAGGGAGATGAAGAGCACGCGCGGCATCGATCTGGGGGAAAATGCAACGCCTGAATGTAGCGCGGCGCAGCGTGGGCGCGAGGCGAAGCACGGACGGTGGCAGCGAGCAAGGACGCCGAACATGAAAGCTGAGCTCCTCGAGCCGATCCAGGGCTGGGGATAGGAACTAGTAGTGCAACCTGGGTTCAGTCTTGTTGTGGGGACTGAGCATGCCGATAGCAAGGCGTCTGACCGGCCCAGGGTGCATGGCGAGGACGTGGGACAATGCGTCCAGGCATTGCTGCTCCCCGCTGCAGAACTCGTGGTCGACGATGAGGTCCAGGGGGTGGAGTGCCAGAGGGGGCTCCACCGCCGTGAGAGGACAGTGGTCCGCATGCCATATTTGATGGGGAGGTGGGATATGATGGTTACCAACATCTCGTCGGGTAGTCTGCTGATGAAGTCCACGTTCGCCGGAGGCTCTTGCGGTTCTGGCTCGACCCGCCCCTGCTTGTTGGCCGGCTTGTCCTCCATCTCGCAGCAGGCGGCGATCCTCGGCGGCGGTGCTTGTAGATGAGAACGGAGGACTGTTCTACGTACCTTCCCGAGGCGGCCGAAACAAAAGTCCAAAACCAGCAATAAATTGCAGCGCTCGCGGCGTGCGCGGCGGACTGCTCATAGCCGTCCCGTCTAATCAAACAGCTGCCCGTGGTAGTAAATGGTTAGTTGAACGACCACGGTTGGACTAATACGACCGTTTGCGATAATAGCGTGGCGGCTATTTGTTAAAAATGCCTAGGAAAATCAATGCATAAAAAGGCGAAACGAACCCTGAATAATTTCATATGTTTAGCAAAGCTGCATTTTGCCTCTGTAAAATAAATCAAGGCGAGAAGATACAACGTATGTTGTTTCGCACACAGATCATGTGATCAAGTTCCCTCTCGGAACCATGAGGCTTCTTGATAGAAGCTCCGGTTTGTATGAAAGAAAATATGGGTCAAAGCCGAGTTGAAAAGGGTAGCAATATCTAACCCCAGCTTACAGAAGGTACAAAAGCACGATGATTAATTGTTCATCAGGTTTACACAAAATCCAGATTGAACAGGACAATAACAACTAACTCAACCAAAGTTGTCCTCCATCACTTTGACCCAACAAGGAGGTTTCTTTTTGGGTTGTGTTGCGGTAGGAGTATATAGTACGCGTCGAAGAGGGGAGGAGGGGGCCGGGTCAGCACATACTACACACACGTCATGAACGATCTCGCTCCGTGTGGGGACTTTTCGGTTTCTGAGGCAGGTGCCACAAAGAAGTTGTGCATATTGGGTATTAAAAACATCACCAATACATTGGGCCACGTGCAGATGACGATTGTCACTCATTCACCTGTGACTCTTCCCTCCATATATGGGCCCGCGAGGTCGTCATCCATCTAATATATGACACAACGAGAAAGGTAATTTGACGAACAAGGAGGATTATTTTCGGGTTGTGTTACGGTACGTAGGAGTATACATATATATTATGCGTCGAAGCGGGGAGGGGGGCAACATATATATACTACGTGTCATGAACCTCGGGACTTAATTAATGGTTTCCGAGAGGCAGGTGCCACATCAAAGTTCTGCATGTATATTAGGTATTGAAACATCACAACCACACATCTCCATACATGTGTTTGGACCACAAGCAAGCGATGGTGGTTGTCCTCTAGCACTCACTCACGTGGTTATCAGCGAGATGCTTCGTCCATCTCTGTGTGCCCGCTTGGTCAATCATTTCGACTGACAGCGATAGAGGTTAATTTGACTTATAATTAGGAGGGGATTAAATTTTGGTTCGTCTTATATGGTACGGTACATGCAACTATACTTCGAGCGCATGTGTACGCATGAATCCCTCCCACTGGGTCGAAGTGGGGGGGGGGGGGGTGAGCACGCGACGCGTCATGAACCAGATCTGTGTGGACTGTGCGATTTTCGACGCATGCATGCGCCACATCAAAATGTTGTGCTTTGGAATTCAAACATATATGCATGCATCACGCATGTCCATACATATGTTTGGGGCACATACATATGCAGTGGTTGTCTTTGGACACTCTCCCTCGCTTGGTTATTATCATCGATGGCCTATATATTTGTGGGCCCGCGTGGACGTCCATCGCTTCGACCAACAATGCGAGAGAGGTTACGTACGATGGTGGATTCTTCTTCTCTTGGTTCGCGTTACCGTATAGTCGTATGTCGATCATGGTGAGATTCGAGACCTAAGTTCGAGGGCTCGCATACACATGAATCCCTATATATATATAGTATACGCGTCGTGAACCCTCGCTCCATGTGGGGACTTTCCGGTTCCAAAAGCACACTGCCACATCAAAGTTGTGCATTGGGTATATTCAAACACCACATGATACTTCATACATATGTTTGGGCCACATGCACGCAGTGGTTGTCTTCAGGCACTCCCTCGTGTGGTTATCGGCAACAAACTAGCCTATTCTGTGGGGCCGTGTGTGGACGTCCATGCATGACTTTAACCCAACAACAAAAGAGGTTATACGACCAAGGTGGTGATTCATCTTGGTCAGTCTTACAATACGCCTTGGTGAGATGCCCCCTCCCACCGACTCAAAGTGTGTGTGGGGGGGTGAGGGCACAATACTTCTTCGCACTTGATGAACCTCCGCGGGGTCGGGGATGTCCGGTTAATTTGCGATGCACATGTGCCACATCAAATTTGTGATTTGGTTATTTAAATATCACACCACATCGTTTTCACACACACACACACACACACATCGGGCCACCCGCACGTGTGGTTCGTATGTGGTCTCACCCATCTAACGCCAGAAGAACACATCTGTGGGCCCACACACGGTCCACATTTGATCGAAAGCAAAGGGGGGGTGACCATGATGTGCTCCTTTCGGTTTTGTGTTACAGTAGGGTGAGATGTCAGACCTAGCTATTTGGGGGCATGCGTTCATAGCTAGGATTCCCCCACTGCCAACACGAAGTGTGTGTGTGTGTGTTTGGGGTGGGGGGGCTAGCAATAATAATGTGTGCTTTGTGCGACAGGTGCCACATCAAAGTTGTGCATTGGGTATTTGAACATCAAACCACCCTTTTCATACATATATTTGGTCCATATGCAAGTGTGTTCGTGTTCTGACCCTTTCCCGCGTTTTTTTCGCCAAATTTATAAACAGCAGATGAGTCGGACACAGCAACCGTCTGCGATCAGGTACAAAACAGACACGGTTCCCTACGACTACCCGTGTGCCGCTCCCATGCCCCTGTCACCCACATTATCACAGTAGATTGGGCTCCACGAGGCTTCCCTTCCCCTCCCGAAAATATCTACTCCCTCGTAATCTCGAAAATATCTACCCGCCTAGATGGTTTTTCTATTTGATAGCAGACGATTAGTATGTGTGGACCATGTGTGATGTCTGTTACTCCCGCTCTGCTTCAATCAGTAGATCCAAATTTTCAGTAGCCCCGGCATTTTATTCCCGCCTGCATCGCTCGCAATCTCAAAAATATCTGCTCGGCTGGAGTGTTTTTCTGTTTGATAGCACATGATTACTATGTTTTAACCGTGTGTGATGTTCATTACTCCCGCCCCGCTCTGCTTCAATCCCTTGATCCAAATTTTCGGTAGCCCCGCCATTTTACTCCCGCCTAGTAAAATTTTCAGTACCCGCGACATTTCCTCAAACATCACCTTGGACCCCCTCCACACACACACCCAAAATTCTTCGCTCACCCCAAATCCCCCGCTCACACACATACACACCACCCCTCCCTCGCTCCAAACCTAGCTAGCTCGCCGCCGCCGCCGCTGCGCCGCCTCTATCGTCAACCTCTGCCGGTCTGCCCGTGCAGTTTACCAACTGATATACATACCCTCGCCGCCCTGAGTTTCTTAGATGACGCATGCGAAACGCCCCCTTTCCCAGAGATCCCCAACCCCACCCCCTCCCCCACTCCAGAGCGTCGCAGCCTAAGCCCGGCTACGCTTCCCGGGGAGCTCGAGGAGGGAATGGCCCAAAAGAGCTTTACCGCGGCCTCTTCGCCCGACGTCGGCGAGGTGGCCGCCGAGGAAGCTGACGACGATGACTGGACCTAGATTGAGCCTTTCAATCAGCGGGCTAGAGTATTCTGGCATGTCGCGGATGCCGGCTACAACATCGAGGTCGTCGACAGCGACGGCTTGACGCGGGCTATGTCACAGGTTAAGTTGCCCACCCCCAACCCTTCGGGTTTGACAGCCATCGATCTCATCGAGGGCCCTGCCACTGATCTGCTGCGGCTCGTTATGAACAATTTGCCATCCTTCATCGCCATGGAGCCCTTTTTGTCATTTCTGAAGGACACGTTCTGCGACGCTGGCTTGGGATCCTCAGCTGGCAAGTCAGACCTCATCGACGGCAACCACGAGGAGGAGCCAATCTGTGACAAGTGAGGAAACCCATGATTTGTTTTCTCGAACCCCTTTTGTAGTGAGAACCTGTCCAGTATTTATTTCTATATTTGGTTGTTTGCATTACGCCTTGTTTATTTCTACGGTTTATGGTTGTTCGGTTGTTTGTAGTTAGCATATGTCCAGTTTCAATTGCCATCTTTGGTTGTTCGTAGTATGCCTTGTTTATTTCAGCTATTCACAGTGTGATGTTCTATATGTGCTAGTATGAACTGTGCAGTTCAATTTCATCAATACCAATTTTTTTCAATAGCTCTATGAATGACTATATTTGATTGCTGTTAAGCATGTTGTACTCCCTCCGAATCTTTTTAGTTCGCATATAAGATTTGTCTAAAGTCAAGCCTCGTAAAGTTTGACCAACTTTATAGAAAAAAATACCAACATTCACAATATGACATCAATATCAGTACATGTGTCATGACTTAAATTTTTATATTGTATAACTTTAGCATGGTAGATGTTGATATTTTTTCATATAAATAAGTAGCATGGTAGATGTTGATATTTTTTCATATAAATAAGGTCAAACTTTATGAAGTTTGACTTCAAACAATTCTTATATGCAGAGTAAAAAGTACCGGAGGGAGTATTTAACACGCCTTTCCATTTGATTTAACAATGGCACTGTTTGGATACTCTAACTTAGCTAGAGGTTAGAGTTAGTTTCTAGCTCATGACAGTTAAAAGGGAGAGAGAGAGAGAGATTGGTGAAATAGTTGATTGTATTGCTTGAGCCTCGTGGGCATATATACAGGAGTACATGGTCATCTTGGAGTATAAGTCAAGGTAGAATAAATCCTACGCTATCCTATGTTTCCTAAATAACAATGATACTCAACAATTACTAACCCTGAACTAACTCTAGCCAAAGAGGTGTTTGGATGACAGTGTTAGATTGATAATAAATGCACTAGGAGAACTAGCCCCAATCAGCACCTCTTGGGTGGGATAGTTGTTTTGTGTGGGTTAGACGCAACTAGCTCAAACTAGCCCTCATATTTGGATACTTTAGGGCTATTTGAGCCCAAACTAGCTCAACTAACTCTAACCCATGGATCCAAACAGGGCCAATAACTAGTGTACTTAGACCTGCACAATACAAGTTTGAATGACTATGTTTGCTTGTTTTTAAATATTAGGCATGTTACAGTTAATAACACACATTTCCACTTCTTGTTTTTAAATATTAGGTTTTTAACAATTTGGTCTTGCACATGTAGGTGCTGCTGTCAGAGGTTTTGACCCACTGTTTGACCCTTTTTGCATATGTGGAAATGAGTTGTCCATGAATATCAGTCAATTCAAGAAACTCAGAAAGATTGTTAGGATAAAGAAATTAGCGACAAAAAACAACAAGATCTTTGTCTGCACAATGAAGAAGACATCAGTTCACTACAGGATGGTACTAACTGTTATACCTTGTCTTTTTAATTCATGTGCGCCATTTCAAATCTAGAGAAGATATTTATGCATATCCTTGTTTTCAGGCCTTTCCAAAGCAGTTCACTGATGATTACCTCTCAAACCACCTGTATGGTCAGGAGGCGAGGAAGGTATTCATACAACACCCACGGTTCAATATTGAAGTCTTCCTGAATAGGATGAAGAATGGACAGTCAATCATCCACAGGCACTGGCCTAAAGTTGCAAGACCTTCAACATCAATGAAGGCTCAGTATTCGCCTTCCGCTTCAGCAGTTTTCCAGATGATATTCATCTGTCTATGTACCGTCTATGATGCTAATTTCGAAAGGTTATAGATGTTGCATGTGAAACTTGGAGCTGGTGCAGTTGTGTAATGGGGTAGCTGAGTGCTGAAGCTATACGATGTTGTACTCTGATGTATTTCAATTATGAAATCCTGCTTCCTTAATACGAAAATGAAATATATTGTGTGCTTAATATGAAATGTCAATTAATAAATGGATTATTAATAATAGGACAATTAGCCTGCCAATGGCCAATTAGCAAACGGTTATTGAGAAAACACCATGGGCGATGACCTCAGACAACGCACACAGTTTCTAGGAATAAAACGTGTTGGATCAATGAACAATCACACACGACTTTCTCTTGAAAACTGTTTGCGTTAGGCCACCTAGCGCAAACGTTTACCACATAAAAAGTGTGTGTGATGGACAGCCTATGCCACACAGTTTCTTCTACGCATCGTGTGTGATGCATTCAATAACGCAAACGGTAAAATTGTTAATATCGTGTGCAATGGCAACGCTATCACAAACGATTTAATGGGGAAAATTGTGTGTGATGTACCTGCGAACGGAAACGTTTTCCTTGGAGTGACTATGTGGGATGTATATACGAACGGAAACGTACTTCTTGGATTAACTGTGTGGGATGTACATACTAACGGAAACGTATTCCTTGGATTGACTGTGTGGAATGTACATACGAACGGAAATGTTTAGCCGGGACTGACTGTGTGGGATGTACTTACGACCGAAAATGATTTGGCATGTATAATTGTATTTTTTTAGTACAACTGTACGTATAACCGTATTTGATCGCTCATCCGTCGCACACGACCTCATTTTGCCGAGCGTGTGTGCCAGGAGGGCCTATCCCCGACGGTTTCTGGGTCGTGTGGGAATGACCCCCCAATCGCAGTCACTCACTTGGCGATGGTTCAGAACACCGTCGCGGAAAGGGGTTAAAAACCGTTTGTATAGCACCTCGCTGTACCAGTAGTCGTTGCTGGGTTGCTTAGGGCCTTGGGTGAGCACTGGCATCATAATGAACTTCCGCTTCATGCACAACCAAGGAGGAAGGTTATAGATACATAGAGTCACGAGCCAGGTGATATGATTGTTGCTCTGCTCCCCAAAAGGATTAATTCCATCTGCGCTTAAACCAAACCATACATTCCTTGCGTCACCTGCAAAGTCCCACCACCTTCTCTCGATTTTTCTCCACCGCGACCCGTCAGCGGGTGCTCTCAACTTCCCGTCTTTCCTACGGTCTTCTTTGTGCCATCGCATCAACTTGGCATGCTCTTTGTTTCTGAACAGACGTTTCAATCGTGGAATTATAGGAGCATACCACATCACCTTGGCAGGAACCCTCTTCCTGGGGTGCTCGCCCTCAACATCACCAGGGTCATCTTGTCTGATCTTATACCGCAATGCACCGCATACCGAGCATGCGTTCAAATCCTCGTACTCACCATGGTAGAGGATGCAGTCATTAGGGCATGCATGTATCTTCTGCACCTCCAATCCTAGAGGGCATAGAACCTTCTTTGCTTCGTACGTACTATCGGGCAATTCGTTATCCTTTGGAAGCTTCTTCTTCATTATTTTCAATAGCTTCCCAGATCCGTTGTCAGATACACCATTGTCTGCCTTCCATTGCAGCAATTCCAGTGTGGTACCGAGCTTTGTGTTTTCATCTTCGCAATTTGGGTACAACCCTTTTTTGTGATCCTCTAACATGCGATCGAACTTCAACTTCTCCCTTTTACTTTGGCATTCTCTCTGTGCATCAACAATGACCCGGCGAAGATCATCATCGGGCACATCGTCTGGTTCCTCTTGATCTTCAGCTTCCCCCGTTGCAGTATCACCATATTCAGGGGGATAGTTGGCATCATCCTCTTCTTCTTCGTTGTCTTCCATCATAACCCCTCTTTCTCCGTGCTTGGTCCAAACATTATAGTGTGGCATGAAACCCTTCTCAAGCAGGTGGATGTGAAGCGCTTTCAAGTTAGATTGATCCTTCGTATTCCCACAGACAGTACATGGACAATACATAAAACCATTCTGCTTGTTTGCCTCAGCCACTTCGAGAAATTTTTGCAGGCCCTCAATATACTCGGAGGTGCGTCGGTCACCGTACATCCATTGCCGGTTCATCTGCGTGCATTATATAATTAAGTGTATCAAAAACCATTACAGAACATCATGAATAGAGAAGTGACCAAATTAATACAAGTTCATCATCACATTAAAACCAAAGTACAGTAGTGATCAAATGTTATTACTGAAAAAATAAATACATAAAGTTCATACATAGTTCTCATTGAACAACATACAGCTCTCTAGAGCATCTAATTAAAACATACATTGAAACTAACATACAACTATGTAAAACATTTAAATGCAACAACAAATGAGATCATAATTGCAACTAAGGTAACAATTGATCCAACAACATAATGATACCAAGCCTCATTATCAATGGCATGTTTTTTTATCTTTCTAATCTTCAAGCGCATTGCATCCATCTTGATCTTGTGATGATCGACGACATCGGCAACATGCAACTCCAATTTCATCTTCTCCTCCTCAATTCTTTTCAATTTTTCTTTCAAATACTCGTTTTCTTTTTCAACTAAATTTAACCTCTCGACAAGAGGGTCGGTTGGAATTTTCGGTTCACATACCTCCTAGATAAAAACATCTATGTCACGTTGGTCGGCATAATTGTCATAAACACTAAATGAAACAAATAGTTATGAAAGATAATATACCACATTCGAATCATAGACCGAACGAGGGCTGACGGGGGCGAATACCAAAACCATGGCACTATATAATAACAAACAATAATAAAATTAAGAAATTTATACAAGTATATCTATCTAAATCATACAAGTAAGATTTTTTTTCTTTTAAAAAGAAGATAAGAACAAGAGGCTCACCACGGTGGTGCCGGCGACGAGATCGGCGCGGGCGATCGACGACAGTGAGGACAGGGACGGGACGGCACCCTACACATGTGTAGACTCTAAGAAGTTAATTTGAGCTCAAATTGTGCATCTAAATCAAAAGAACTCCCACATACACTCCTACACTAAAACCCACAAACCACTCTACTTCTAGAGCATTTGAAATGAGCTAAACTAGTAGTGAGAGATGAAAGGACGAAGTAGCTAACCTTTTAGAACACTTGTGTAGTTCGTGCACCGCCAAATCTAGACAAATCTTGGGGAAAATGGAGCTTGGAGGTCAACCTTGGAGAGGAGAAAGCTTAAGTGTGGCTCCGGCATTTCATCGAACACCTCATGTGCATAGGAGGTGAAAACAGAGAGAAGCACACCTCCCACCCTTCCACGGCCAAAAAATAAAGGAGTTGGGGGGCGTGGATATATATAGGCAGAACTTTAGTCCCGATTTGTGTCTAAAACCGGGACTAAAGGACAACCTTTGGTCTCGGTTCCAGCCACCAACCAGGACTAAAGGGGCTGCGCCAGGAGCGAGGCCCTTTAGTCCCAGTTCGTGTCTGGAACCGGGACCAAAGGGGTCAGACGAACCGGGACCCTGGCCCGGCCGGCGCCCTGGCCTCACGAACCGGGATTAATGCTCTTATCTGGCCTGGACCAAAGCCCTGTTTTCTACTAGTGATAGGGGATCGCAATAGTTTTTGAGGGTAGAGTACTGAACCCAAATTTATAGATTCGACACGAGGGGAGCCAAAGAATATTTGTAAGTATTAGCAGTTGAGTTGTCAATTCAACCACACCTGGAGATTAAATATCTACAGCAAAGTGATCAGTAGCACAGTAATATGATAGTTTTGATAGAGTGGTAACAGTAGCAGTGACAATAACAGTGATAGCAATAATTTTGTAGCAGTTGTGACAGTAACAATAGCAATAGTAACTTAGCAAGAACAATATGTGAAAAACTCGTAGGCATTGGATCGGTGGTAACGTTGGATAATATTCATCATATAACAGTCATAACCTATGGCGACACAGAACTAGCTCCAATTCACAAATATAATGTAGGCATGTATTCCGTAAATAGTCATACGTGCTTATGGAAAAGAACTTGCATGACATATTTTGTCCTACCCTCTTGTGGTAGCGGGGTCCATAAGGAAACTAAGGGATATTAAGGCATCCTTTTAATAGAGAACCGGAATAAAGCATTAACACATAGTGAATACATGAACTCCTCAAACTACGGTAATCACCGGAAATAATCCCAATTATTGTCATCTTGGGGCATGCAGATCATAACACGTAGCAGGTGCATATAACTTGCAAGATCGGATCACGAACATAGATATAATGGTGAAAACATAAACGGTTCATATCTGAAATCATGGCACTCGGGCCCTAGTGACAAGCATTAAGCATAGCAAAGTCATAGCAACATCAATCTCAGAACATAGTGGATACTAGGAATCAAGCCCTAACAAAACTAACTCGACTACATGATGAATCTCATCCAACCCACCACCGTTCAGCAAGCCTACGAAGGAATTACTCACTCGCGGCGGTGAGCAGCATGAAATTGGTGATGGAGGATGGTTGATGATGATGAAGACAAAAGATCCCCCTCTCCGGAGCCCCGAACGGGCTCTAGATCTGGCCTCCCGATGAAGAACAGGAGGTGGCGGCGGCTCCGTATCGTAAAACATGATGAAACTTCCTCTCCTATTTTTTTCTCCAAAAATAGGATTTTATAGAGCTGGAATTAGGGTCAGCGGAGCCTTGTGGGCCCCACTACCGACCAGGGCGCGCAAGAGGGGGGTGGCGCGCCTGGTGCCTAGTGGTCAGCTGCCCCCCTCCAGTGGGTCTTGGTTCCAGAAATTATTATATATTCCAAAATAATTCTCCAAAAAAGTTTCGTCCAATTCCGAGAACTTTTATTTCTGCACAAAAACAACACCATGGTAGTTCTGCTGAAAATAACTTCAGTTCGGGTTAGTTTCATTCAAATCATGCAAATTAGAGTCCAAAATAAGAGCAAAAGCATTAGGAAAAGTAGATACGATGGTGACGTATCACTTATGTCCAGAAAAAATCGTTAAAAATTTTCATGGCATTTGAACTTCGTTTGGTACTGATTTCCTGAAAAACCAAAAACAGGCAAAAAAACAGCAACTGGCACTTGGCACTAAGTTAATAGGTTAGTCCTCAAAAAATGATATAATATTACATATAAAACATTCAAGATTGATACTATAATAGTATGGAACAATAAAAAAATACAGATACGTTGGAGGCATATCAAGTCTGCTCTACTATCCATCTGTAGGTTCTCAAGAAATCCTCCATCTTTTTTATACTTTGTGTTAATTAGTCAAATCTCTGGATTAGGTTGAAATATGTTGCCAAATTAGCGGATGTTTAGATGGTTAAGAAGTTGAAGCAAAGGCATGTGCTGATCATCAAGCCTGGGGCCCTCTATCCGAGATCTACCGGATTTAAGATTGATATTGGTGACCCATACAGGTCCCGCCGGGTGATCACAAGGGCTCGATGGAGGTTTCACCAGATCCTCGGATCTATTCTAGCGTATCGCTCACCCCGGCCACTCAAGACTTCGGGGTAGCCAAAACACCTGAGGCCCAGTTCTTTTGGGCGATTCTCCCAGAATCGCCCCTCTCCCCAGCTTCTCTCAGAATCGTCACTTCATATTTTTTTTACAATCCTATCTAGTCAAGGTCTAATTAGCTAGGATTGTAAAAAAATATGGAGTGGAGATTCTAGGAGAAGCTGTGGAGGGAGGCGATTCTGGGAGAATCGCCCAAAAGAACTGGCCCTGAGCGTGTCGCGACGCCTCTCCACTATTGGGACCTCAAGACCGACGACTCTAATCCTATGATTAAAACCCTCGCCTTATGTTTGGATCTGGCCGAGGACTCGAAAACAGCCACTGCCGAAGAGCCGGCTTCCCTCCGTACAGGAGACCTCCGCTACAGTCAATCAGGTCGAAGCCTTGAGCTCGGATCCGAACTTATGCCAAGATGGCTTCGAAAAAAACGTCTCGCAATCGTTGCCGATTTGCAAATTGCTAATAATATTACTCGGGCACGTATTGTACTAGAGTCTGATAATTCTGCTGTTGTTGGAGTCATCAGAAGTGAAGGCGCATATCTTGGAAGATTGTGGGGCATCTACGTGAAATCAATAAGCTGAAGAATCGCCATGATGACTTTTTTGTGAGAAAGATTGGAGAATATGATTCTGTAGCTCATCGCCTAGCTTTGTTGGCTAGAAGCCAGGGCATAGATGAAATCTGGTTAAGACCATATTCCTGATCCGTTTGTATGAGCCTGTTGGTTCTGACAATGTAACCTGTGATGCAATAAAGGAATGAAAACACTCTGTTCCTAAAAAAAAAATTTGTTGCCGCTTGGTTCCTGTTTCACCAGGATGTTTATTTACTACGGTTACTTCATGGGGGATTCAGATTGTGCTTTTGGCCTTCAGAAGGAGCGTGCTTGACGGTAAATTGGCAATGCTTAAACATGAAGTACTTTTGGTGAATGCTAACAGAGAAATGCTACAGAAAGCTGAATATGACTTTCAGGTTGATTTGTTCAATCAGCTGAGCCGGACGGCCACTCACAAGTCACAATGTTCCGGTGATGGCTTCAGAACCGACAATTCTCACTGGATTACAGAGACATTTCACCAAATTACATGCTGATATGATATCGTGCCGCGTCTTAATAATCTGTGCTTCTTTTACGAAGTTGATCTTCGCACCACAACTCGATCGCAAGTAATAATAAATAAGTTAAACTGTAAACGGAAGGAAATGGAGTTGAAATTTGGACCATTCCATACGCAATATATGTACTGTACTGTACAGAACCACATACGTATTAGCCTGGCTATATAGTTTTCCTCGCAGCTGCGGCTATTTACACACTCTACTACCAGCTTTGTTTGCCTGTATACGTAATTTTCTTCTGCGGGAATGCTGTATAAGAATTGCATATGTACTACGTTCTTGTCGCTACGACGAATGAACCTATAATGAATAGAATAGCAGAGTATACGCCATTGGCGGGCTAAGCAGAGCAGAGCAGGGTGAAGCAGAGGAGGGTCCGAGGGCGGAGCAGTGTGCTACGGTGACCTGGAGCGGCAGGTGTCGTGGTCGATGGGCATGACGCTGCCGGGGGGTAGCTGAAGCTGAGGGGGCATGTGCGGCTATTTACATACTACTACCAGCATTGTTTGCCTGTATAAGTAATTTTCTTCTCCGGGAATGCTGTATAAGAATTGCATATGTACGTTCTTGTCGCTACGAGGAATGAACCTATAATGAATAGAATAGCAGAGTATACGCCATTGGCGGGCTAAGCAGAGCAGAGCGGAGCAGGGCGGAGCAGAGGAGAGGAGCGGTGTGCTACGGCGACCTGGAGCGGCAGGTGTCGTGGTCGATGGGCATGACGCTGCCGGGGGGGTAGCTGAAGCTGAGGGGGCAGTTGAGGCGCGTCCAGAAGGCGACCTTGAGGAAGATGCCCATCCTCCACCGCGTGCGCGCCTTGCCGGACAGGGTGATGGGCACCACCCTGGACCTGAGCGCCTCCTCCATGGCCCGCATCCCGGCGAGGTCCAGCTTGGCCCCGCGCGAGGCCCCGCTGTACGGCAGCGTGACGGAGCTCTCCCGGGCGACGCTGAAGGTCTCGGCCCTCAGCTGCAGCAGGGTGGTGCCGTGGAACTTGACGTCGATGTTGAAGCTGGAGAAGGAGGCGTTGACCTTGGAGTTGGTGTTCCTGGCCAGCACGTCGGCCCTGACCTGGATGTCGCGGATGACGCCGTCGGCGGGGCTGTAGTCGAGCTGCTGGAGGTACGCGTTGGTCACCACCATGTACGGCATGTGGGGCTTGTAGATGAGGTACACGGCGAACACCGCCGCGCCCACCACGATGATGCCGATGGCCAGCAGCGTGCACAGGATCACCGCCATCCACACCCACGCGGAGCTCCGCTGCCTGTCGTCGTCCGGGTACCGCGGCCTGTGCCTCCCATGGCGGTGATGACCCGCGCCCGCCCCAGCCGCCCTCTCGTGGTGGTGGCGGTGGTGGTGGTGGTGGTCGGCCTCCATCCTGCTATCTCCGGCCCTCATCACATGCCGCGGGCGCTTCGATCGAGCTAGCTGGGTTGATATCGGAGGGATGGAGTGCGCATTAAGGAAGGGAATTGAGTTGGATGGAGCGGTACATCCATGGATAATTGTTAAGCTTGGATGAGAGGAAGGGTTTTGGAATCTTCTTTGCTCTCTCTCACCGTCACGCCTTCTTTTTGAGTTCTGCATGCTCAACAGCTCAAGGCACTCATATGCGTTGCTTTGCTTCCTTGCTTTACAACTGAACTCTACTCTACCCTAGTCTAATCTACTGGCTAGCTAGTCGTCTGACCCTCTCAACTAGTCATCACTAATTAAATTTCAAATCTTCGGTCATAATTAGGTTAGTTACAGCCATGGGTCACCAAATTTGAAATGCATTCCATACAACTCCATTCCACAAAAACTACATTTCAGATTACAACATTCCCTTCCACGCGAACCCACTACGCGCAACGAAGAACAGGCTAAAATGTCCTCGAGGTAGACCTGCCGCCGACCAAGCCCGACCCTCCTGGTCAATTCTTCGAATTCAAAGAACCAATTGTGCCAATTGTGTCAGATAATTCTGCTACATTCAGCGAAGCATTTGTTTGCTACGCCCCGGGCCAAAGCCTGGGCCTGGCGGGTCAGAACGCATGTAAGCAGAATATGATTGATCATTTATTGACCATCATCACAAAATGGACAGGATGGACGGCGTGGGAGCCCGCTGTGTGCCAGTCGATCAGAAGTCCAACAATGATCATTAAGGGTGTGTTTGGAAGCATGTATGGATCTAGCCTAATTGTTCTTCTCTGATACATGTTGAGTCCATGCATTTGCTGTTGTTTGGCAGCAGTGTATGCGCTAAGAGATGCTGACCTGAGACATTATTTGGCAGCATGCATGTGTTTAGACATGCAGAACAATTTCGAATTCCGAATAATTTTTTTGAATGGTGAACAAAATTGAAAAAACATGAACAAAAATTTAAACATATTTGAAATTCTAAACTTTTATTGAAAATTCAAACAAAATTTTCAATTCTAAACATTTTTTGAAAATTTAAATAAATTATAAAATACTGAATATTTATTGAAAATTTAAACATATTTTGAAATTCTATACTTTTTTGAAATTTAAACAAAATTTGAAATTCTAAACATTTTTTACAAAATTAATTTTTTTGGAAATTCTGAACTTTTTTAAAATTCTAAATATTTTTTTAATTTTTTAAAAATTACTATTTTGAACAATTTTAAAATTTTTAAAAATTTGAAATTCTAAACATCTTAGAAAATTTAATCAAATTTTGAAATTCTGAACTTTTTCAAAAATTTAAACAAATTTTGTAATTTTGAATATTTTTTGAAAAATTGAACAAAATTAGAAATTGTGAACATTTTTTGAAAAAATTAAACATATCTGGATGTGGTCTGGTGGGTGGGGACGAGGGTCGGGGCGAGCATGGCTGCCTCCATGCACCCTCTCTGGGGTGCATGAGATGGGCATGGCTGAGGGCCCTTTTTTGCATCAGATGGGTATAGCCCAGGTGAGCCCATGCATCCTACCAAACATGTCAGCGGAGGCTTTGATTTCTAGGTGAAGTCAGACGATGGGCAATGACTCGACCGCAGAATTTTGTGGCATATGCAGTCCTTGCCAAGAAGTTATCAGTAGACCCCCAAGCCCATCTAACCACATCTGCAACCCCTTGAGCGAGCTGGAATGTAATCATGGTTGACCAGAGTTGAAAGTATTGCAACAACTCCACGTACTTAAAACTATTAATTTAAGGTTTTAACATAACTAATAAATACAAAGGGGTACAATTGAAAATAGTAAATGCTTTTTTAAAAGAATTTAATAAATATTTGAAGGCATAAAGAATTTAAAATTATAATTTGAAATAGTCACCTAAAACTATTATTTTGGTGTTCCAAACAATATTTTGCATTTTTGAGCAGGTTTCAAAAATAATAATAAAGTCCAAAAGGAGAAAATGAATTAATGAAAAAGAGAAGAAAATTGAAAAATAGAAAAGAAATAAATGCTTAGGCCTTGCCCAACTAAGCGACGGCATCGCTCTCGTCGGGCGCCTGCTCTGGCTCGTTCTCCTCGCCGAAGATGTAACGCAGGAAGGGGTCGACGTCGAAGCTTTCGTCGGTGTCTGGCATGCTTGTAATAACTAATGGTAGATGAGTGTGGACTAGATTTGCGCACAGTGTCGCTACGGTGCGTTGCCGCCTGAGTTATATGGAGCAAGCCACTCGCTGGTGGCGGGAAACCGATGAGGGAAGAGGCGGGAACCATTGTCGTGGACTGCGGGACATGTGTATAACGTCATTAATTTCTGCACTGGGCGTCTGTGTTCGCCATGTGACCAACATCCAAAGAGTTTACTAGAGTCAATAATCTAGTTCACATCGCCATGTGATTAACACCCAAAGAGTACTAAGGTGTGATCATGTTTTGCTCGTGAGAGAAGTTTAGTCAACAGGTCTGCCACATTCAGATCCGTATGTATTTTGTAAATTTCTATGTCTACAATGCTCTGCATGGAGCTACTATAGCTAATTGCTCTCACTTTCAATATGTATTCAGATTGAGACCCAGAGTCATCCGAATCGGTGTCAAAGCTTGCATCGACGTAACCCTTTACGACGAACTCTTTATCACCTCCATAACCGAGAAATGTTTCCTTGGTCCTCTTAAATAACTAAGGATAATTTTGACCATTGTCTAGTGATCTACTCCTGAATCACTATTGTACCCCCTTGCCAAACTCATGGCAAGGTACACAATAAGTCTGGTACACACCATGGCATACTTTATAGAACATATGACTGAGGCATAGAGAATGACTTTCATTCTCTCTCTATCTTCTGCAGTGGTCGGGCTTTGAGTCTTACTCAACTTCACATCTTGTAACACATGCAAGAACCCTTTCTTTGACTGATCCATTTTGAACTTCTTCAAAACTTTATCAAGGTATGTGCTTTGTGAAAGTCCTATTAAGCGTCTTGATCTATCTCTGTAGATCTTAATGCCCAATATATAAGCAGCTTCACCGAGGTCTTTCATTGAAAAATTCTTATTCAAGTATCCTTTTATGCTATCCAGAAATTCTATATCATTTCCAATCAGCAATATGTCATCCACATATAATATCAGAAAATGCTACAGAGCTCCCACTCACTTTCTTGTAAATACAGGCATCACCGTAAGTCTGTATAAAACCATATGCTTTGATCACCTCATCAAAGCGTATATTCCAACTCCGAGATGCTTGCACCAGTCCATAGATGGATCGCATCATGTCTTGACCATATCACATACAAGAACGTGATCATCTCATACAATAATGTATACCACATCATGTCTTGACCATATCACATCACAACATGCCCTGCAAAAACAAGTTAGACGTCCTCTACTTTGTTGTTGCAAGTTTTACGTGGCTGCTGCGGGCTTCTAGCAAGAACCGTTCTTACCTACGGCAAAAACCACAACGGTGATTTATCAAGATTGCTGTTTTAACCTTCTTCAAGGACCGACCGTAGTCAAATTCGATTTCACTAAAGTAGGAGAAACAGACACCCGCCAGCCACCTTTATGCAAAACTAGTTGCATGTCTGTCGGTGGAACCGGTTTCATGTACGTGGACATATAAGGTTGGTCCGGGCCGCTTCATCTTACAATACCGATGAATGAAAATAAGACGTTGGTGGTAAGCAGTATGACTATCACCGTCCACAACTCTTTGTGTTCTACTCGTGCATATCATCTACGCATAAACCTGGCTCTTGATGCTGTAACACCCCTGTGTAATAGCCACTGTGATCAGCTGCTAACAATGCCAAGTCATATCATTTGCAGTGCTTAAACATAGTGGTTAACCAAAGCAATTCAATTCAAATCTGAAAAATCAACTCAAATTCATAAGTGAAATATGAAGTTGATCAAACACAGTTGGGAAAATGTTCATTAATTGGCAAATAATCCAGTAACATTTTAAAAACCATCATCAAAATAGTTGGAGTTAGATAAATGACTCAAACAACTTGAAACAGCACCAAAACAGCATTATTAAATCCTTTTAAAATCATTTCAATTTGAAATGAAATCCAAATCTGTCCAAACCAGTTTTTGGTGAAACGTAATATTTCCCTGCAATAATTGGACCAACTCTCACATTTTTCAAAAGTGCACAAGTGGTCTAAACTTTTTGCAACAGAAAAGAAAAGAGAAAGCAGAAACAGGAAATAAGAAAAATAGAAAAGGCATCTGCAGTTAAACCGACTGGGCCTGAGTGCACAGTGCACTCAGCCCAGCCCAACTGGCCAGCCCACCTAAGCCGGTCGTCGTCTCCATCGCGCGCTGTCGCGCGCGCGTGCCGACACGGCGGCAGCCGCCGCGCGTCGTCCATCCGTCGGTCCCCGGCGGCGATAAGGACGCGCCGGAGCCCCTCTCACCCTCGCAAACCCTAGCTCCCCTCCAGTCTCTCCCCTCGCTCTCTCTCTCTCGCGCGCAGAAACGGCGGCGCCCGAATCTGCCGTCGCCGCAGTTCCTCTCCGCCGCGGCCAACGCCGTTCTCGAGCCGCACCACCTCGTCCAAGCGCTTCGCCGTGCTCGACTCCGTCGACTACGCCGAGCAGAAGGAGCCGGGAAGCCCTGCAGCGAGTGGATCGAGCCGCCCCCGTACTTCTCTGCCTCCGGCGATCTTCGCCGTCTCCGGCGCCGTCTGCTGCTCCTAAGCCACCAAGGGCTTTTCGTAGCCGCTCGGTGAGCTTCCCCGCCTCCTGCTCCCTTCTGTTAGGCTCATCGCCAGCCGTAGCTAGCTGCCGCCGCGTTCATGCTCTGCTCGCCGCCGACGAGCTCGAGGCCGTCGTTCTGGTCGACGTCGCCGTCAACTGAGGCCACCGCTGAGCTCCTGGTGCTCCCAGGAGCCCAACGGACTCGAGCACGCGCCTCCTCGTGCTTCTTAGCGTGGGTTCCGTCGAGGACCCGTACGCGCAGCCGCGGTAGCTCGTCGCCGGCCACTTTTTCGGCGACCATTTGGTCCGGCGCTACCACCGTTCGACGCGGGTTCGTCCGATTGTTCGAATGGTACCTCACACGCCACCCGCCGCGCTCTCTAGCTCCGATCCCGACGACACCCGAACTTCGGCGCCGCCTCCACCGCTCGTCGTCACCGTTTCCGGCCAACTCCGGCGTTGCCACCACCGCCATTCGATCCGCCGTCGAGCCCTTCGAAAGAACCAAACCGCAGCCTCGGAGATGCCCTGACGGCAAAACCCGAGGCCTGCCCGAGCCGCGCCGCCGCATTTCGTGCTCGCCGGCGTTTAAACGCCGGCCGGCCGACGTGGCCCTCCGGGCCCCACCTCCCAGTCACTGACGCTGGGCCCCGCGGTCCCAGTTGACCCAGTTGACTGGTCAACTGTGCTGACTGGGCACAGCCCAGCCACTGACCAGTGGGCCCGCGTGCTTAATTAACTAAATAGGCTTTTAAAAATAAATCTAAATACTAATGCCTCACTGACAGATGGGGCCCACTCCCTAATTAACTCATTTAGTTAGATTAACTCACTGTTAAAGTAACAGAGGCTGACATGTGGGTCCCACTGGACCCACATGCCATGTTTGACTGGTCAGCTGACTGTTGACTTGCTGATGTCAGCATTACGTCATGCTGACATCATAATTCATTTTCTGTAAATAAAAGCAATTCCAGAAAATCCAATAATCTTTAAAAATTCATATCTTTTAAACCGTAGCTTGGATCGAAAAAGTTAAAACATGAAAGTTGCTCGGAACGACGAGCCGAGTCTGATCGTGCCGTCTGTTTCCTTGTCGGAACCTCCTACGTAAGAGAACTCGTAACTCCGGGCCCGAATCCGGCAGATGAATAATGCACTCACCCCGGTTATTAAATCCCATAATAATTCTAAAAATAACTAAAATGACTTAGATGCATCGTTAGGCAACCCTGCACTGCATCATAGCATAGCACGTACCGTATTGCATCTGTTTGCATTATGTTTACCTGTTTCTTCCCCCTCTTCTCTCTCGGTAGACCCCGACGATGACATAGCTCCCGAGCCAGACGCAGCTCCGGAGTACGGCTACGTCCCCGACGACACCACCGACGACCTTGCCCTTGCCCCAGAGCAAATAGGCAAGCACCCCCATTTTGAGCATTCCGATATCGCCCACTCTCTTCTCTCTTATGCTTGCATTAGAAGTTACTGCTGCTACTGTTGTCCTATATCTGTTGCATAGCCTGCTTTATTGTAGCCTACTTTTGATACCTGCATGTTCTCCTAAACTGTTTAGTATAGGATGGGTAGAGCCTTATCAGAGACCCACTTGTCCCGGCTGCCCCGCTGGACTCTCAGAAGACCCGAGCAACGCGATCGAAGATCAGACCCTGGCACCGCACGTCACTTCCCCTAAGACGCTCGACTCTACTGGGTTACTATCGAGTGCCGAGGGTGATACCTCGTCAGCACTTCTGATGATAACCTTGTAGGTTAGTTATTCGGTCGTGGTAAGCGAGGGTGATTCCTCCTACACCACCCCCAATAACGACGTCATCGTGCAACTTCTCAAGTGTGGACCTCGAGGGTGATTCCTCATTCGTTCACCTTGACCATAGCATCGAGCGGGAACTCCATCGAGGGTGATTCCTCAGGGTTCCCCCCTTGGTGTCAGACACACGGAGACTTGGTTACTATGACTGAACACTGAACCATGATAACATGATACTAAAGACGGGTCGGCCCTGAGGGGTACCCGCGCGAGCATGAATGCGAAGTGATGTGGAGTCGGGTTGACCTGAGAGGTGCCCGCGAGATAACTACGAGGCGTGGTCGGGCATTCTTAGCCCTTGCCGCAAGTCCTCGAGACGGGGCGACGGGGTCACATCGATCGTGAGTCTCTGCTCGTTTCCGCGCGCTCCTAATTCACTAACGGTTTGGATATTTGATCCGAGGGGCCTCTGGCCTGATAGCACTAACCATCACGTGGGCATAGTATGGGCGTTCTGCGTCGTATACTTCAGCCGGAGCTTAATGGACGTCAGCAACTGATGCGGCACACGCTGGGTTGGACTGGGAACGCGGCCGCACTTGTATAAGGGGTTGCTAGGTCTGCTCACCGGCGGTGCACGTAACGTGCAGGAGTTCCCGGGGCGATGGCCCAAGACCCCTGGGGGCATAGGTTAGTCCGGTGTGCTAACCTCTCTGTTAAGTATTTGGTCGGGTTGCGGCGTGTTGCTTAGCCGAGGCCGGGCATGACCCAGAAAAGTGTGTCCGGCCGGAGTTAAGTGAGCGTGGTGGGTAACTTGGTGCACCCCTGCAGGGAAGAAACTTCTATCGATAGCCTGTCCTACGGTAACGGACACTCGGAGTTGTATCCCGGTCGGTACAACTAGAACATGACTTGAGATGAGAACTGGATAGTACGGCTCTGGGATTGCTTTCTCGCAGGGAGTCGAGGAAGAATCTCTGGCCGAGGTTGATGACATTACTGCTATACTTTACATTATGTTATTATGCTCTCTTCTAATGCTGCAAGACTGTTGAAGAAGCTGAAGATGCTAGTCTTCGATAGGACTAGGCTTTCCCCTCTATTCCGGCATTTCTGCAGCCCAGTCCACTAAAACAGCCCTCCTTTGAAAATGTTGCATATGTAGTATAGATCCTTGCTTGCTGAGTACTTCGGATGAGTACTCACGTTTGCTTTACTTTCTTTTTCCCCATATCCCTTTTGATGCCGCCAAACGTCGGAGCCCCTGAGCCAGACGCCCCAGTCGACGACCACTTCTACTACCAGCCCGGAGAGTACTACTACTACGAGGAGCCGACCGACGACCAGGAGTAGGATCGGAGGGTCCAGGGCAGGAGGCCCACGCCTTTTCGATCGTAGTTTTTATTTTGCCCCGCCTCTGTGAAGGCTTATCTCTCTTTCTGTAATATATCTGTACCCAGATATCTGATGCTTCCGCTGACACTTGTATGCCATCGAGCTATGTATTCGAGCCCTCGAGGCCCTGGCTTGTAATATAAAGCTTGTATGAATTTATTTATGTTTTAGAGTTGTGTTGTGATATCTTCAAGTGAGTCCTTAGGCTTAATCGTGTGCATTTGTGTGTATGATTAGTGCACGATTAAGTCGGGGTCGTCACAGATGCCACTGTTGGAAAACGTTGCATGGAAAACAAAAAATTTCTACGCACACGCAAGCTCTATCAAGGAGATGCATAGCAATGAGAGGGAAGAGTGTGTCTATGTACCCTCGTAGACCGTAAGCGGAAGCGTTTGTTAACGCGGTTGATGTAGTCGAACTTCTTCGCGCTCCAACCGATCGAGTACTGAACGTACGGCACCTCCGTGTTCAGCACACGTTCAGCTCGGTGACGTCCTCGCCTTCTTGATCCAGCAAGACGGCGAAGTAGTGGATGAGTTCCGGCAGCACGACGACGTGGTGACGGTGATGGTGAAGTTATCTCCGCAGGGCTTCGCCTAAGCACTACAAAAATATGACCGAGGGTGTAAACGGTGGAGGGGGGCACCGCACACGGCTAAGCAATTATCGTGGCTATGTGTGGCACCCCCCTCCCACATATATATAGGTGGGGGGCTAGATGGGAGAGGCCAAGGGGCGCCCCAAGTAGGGCCGAATCCTACTTGGGGACTTCCCTAAGCCGCGCCCCTTCCTTATTTGAGTGCGGGAGGAAGGCAGGGGGAGGTGCCCCCCTTCCTTTCTCTCACGAGGAGGGAAAGGCAGGAGGGGCCACCCCTCCCCTTTCCTTCCCCTAGGGCCGGCCAGCCAAGGAGAGGGGCGCGCCAGCCCCCTAGTGGGCTGGTCTGTCCCCCCCCTTTGGCCCATTAGGCCCATACACTTCCCGGGGGTGTCCGGAACCCCTTCCGGTGCCCCGATGACTACCCGGTGCACTCCGAAACTCTTCCGGTGTTCGAATACCATCGTCCTATATATCAATATTTACCTCCGGACCATTCGGAGCTCCTCGTCATGTCCGTGATCTCATTCGGGACTCCGAACAACATTCGGTCACCAAATCATATAACTCATATAACACTATATCGTCAACGAACGTTAAGCGTGCGGACCCTACGGGTTCGAGAACTATGTAGACATGACCGAGACACCTCTCCGGTCAATAACCAAAAGTGGAACCTGGATGCCCATATTGGCTCCTACATATTCTACGAAGATCTTTATCGGTCGAACCGTTATGACAACATACGTAATTCCCTTTGTCCATCGGTATGTTACTTGCCCGAGATTCGATCGTCGGTATCTCTATACCTAGTTCAATCTCGTTATCGGCAAGTCTCTTTACTCGTTCCGCAATACATCATCTCGTAACTAACTCATTAGTCATTTGCTTGCAAGGCTTCTTATGATGTGTATTACCGAGAGGGCCCAGAGATACCTCTCCGATACTCGGAGTGACAAATCATAATCTCGATCTATGCCAACTCAACAAACACCTTCGGAGATACCTGTAGAGCATCTTTATGATCACCCAGTTACGTTGTGACGTTTGATAGCACACAAGGTATTCCTCCAGTATCCGGGAGTTGCATAATCTCATAGTCGAAGGAATATGTATTTGTCATGAAGAAAGCAATAGCAATAAACTGAACGATCAATATGCTAAGCTAACGAATGGGTCTTGTCCATCACATCATTCTCCTAATGATGTGATCCCGTTATAAAATGACAACTCATGTCTATGGTTAGGAAACCTTAACCATCTTTTGATCAACGAGCTAGTCTAGTAGAGGCTTACTAGGGACACGGTATTTGTTTATGTATCCACACATGTATTTAAGTTTCCGGTCAATACAATTCTAGCATGAATAATAAACATTTATCATGATTAAGGAAATATAATAATAATCATTTTATTATTGCCTCTAGGGCATATTTCCATCAACCACGTACCCCTCTCGCCTCTCCATCCGGATAGTGGAAGGTCACTGCTGCAGAAGTGCTGCTAGCTAGTTGTATTTGGCGAAAGGGACGGATAGCATGTTTGAAGTTTGGTGGAAGCCACTAATCACTTTGTTTCAATATTTTTTTCTTCTTATGCTACAAGATTTGGGGGAAGCAAGTCTTCAAGTGCTACAAGATTTGACTAAAGCATGTAGGCTACTGGCTAATAGATTTGATGGAACCTACGCTAGAAGCACCATGATAGTAGCCTTCCTCCAAACAAAAGGCTACGAAACACAGTGTCTTTTTAAGGGAATCACGTCGATGTTGGCGGAAGGCTATTTAGCATGTTTGGTGGAAGGCTAGTTAGCTGAGCCCTGCTATTTGACGGAAGGTTGTAAGACGTTGTTTTTAAAAAATTAACAGAGGCGGACATTTGAGGTATAAAATTGAATGACGGGCTCCCGTATCCATGTTCACGAACATTTGCGGTGTTCGTTTCGAAGTATTGCACACCTACAAGTCGCTGTCACCATAAAGCACTTACGTAGTCACTGAACAACTTCAACTATTGCAGATCCAGGCTTAATTTGAAAGTTTTGGTTTGGTAAGTCACCAACTCTTCTGTAACATCTAACCCAAAATGGTATATTCTATTCAGTCTTGGTCTGAATGATCTAACAAATTTTGGGCCACACTTTACCTGCTTGTGTCAATCTCTCCATTTCCTGGAGGCACTCTCTTCGACTCTCTTCACTAACTTCCTGGTGTATTTTTAGTTTTTTCTTTCTTTGAATTTTATATTTGTTTTTTTCACATGTAGGGTATGGTGTATTACATCATTCAGGCATGTGTTCTCTATGTGGTCAAACAATAAATGCAATTATTTCATCAAGGTGATTTTATTACGACAGATGATTTATGCTCTTCAATTCAAGGGGTGGACATAACTTATAGAAATATGCACACACAAAAGGATGACATAGAGTGCCATGCTCTTTAATTGAAGGGATGGACATAGCCATATAGAAATATATAATGAGTTCTAAATTTTGTTAAATCTCCCTATTCGTAGCTTATTGGACTCTCTACTTTGACTTTCTTTTCATGCAAGTGCTAATTTAGAGCTGAGACCTCCATACATAAGTGTACTTAGCAACAAGACTTGCAAATATCAATCTTTTCCGTCAAACTAGACATGTAAAAATATTACAAGCTTGCAAATTTAATGCTTAAAGTAAATTTTTGTGCAAAAAAACATTATTTTCCAATAGATATGTACCAGCATACATGTGAATCATATATTTAGATGCTTAATTTGTCTTATATTTTTCACTTCATTATATTTCCTTCGAATGAGTTATTCATCTTTTGAGCAATTTTATTTCTCCACATATAGATATTTCATGTATGTATTACTCTGATGCATTTAGTAGTTTTTGACTCGTAATTTTAACTTGGTTCTCCATTTGATGTACTACATGAGATGTGCTATTATTCCTGTTTTTCTAACATGATTATTCTTTGTTGGTGGCGCTTTTAGAGTATGTGTGACATTTTCTTTCTAGCATGCTTCATTTCGTTTTCAGCCACGACAAATGAACTTCGACATGGATCGATCATCGTACATTTGTACTAGAAATCCTAATATTGAACCATTTAACATTATGTCCATCGCATTCTCATAAGAAAATTATGTCCAGCGGAAAAACAAAAAACTATTTAACATTGTGAACTTGACATGCATTAGTGACATTAGTGAATTAGATAGTTGGCACATATGTAAGTGAGAAATCTTGGCAACAATTTCCAGCGCGACAAAGCGTGCATATCCGCATAGTGACAGTAGAGTGTCAACGATGCCGTCTTCTTTAGGATCAAAGGTCCAAGCCCCAAGCCCTACCCCACGGAAACCAAACCAGAACAGAGTCCAACATCCAAAGCGGTCTCATGCTTCGTGGAGTGGTTGTTGTCGCTCATTTTGAAGTTCTGAACATCACATCGTATCCAAAATGCTCTGTGTAGTTGTTGATCCACTCCCCTTGTTCCGCCAAGTTTGAGATTGCAGCACCACACCTTCCAAGTTTGAGTAGTGGATCCATCAAGTTACATACAATTATTTATTCATTTTTTGCGGGAAAATTACATACAAATTGCACGGACGGAACATGCATGTTGTACACTGTTAACAATTCTATATACCACACAGATAAATAATAAGCACAACAGAAAAAACTTAGTCAGTCAGAATATGACCCATCGGCCATGGAGATGCACTTATATGGCCCACGCGTTGCGTGGTACTACGTGACGACGTATGCTCTGTAGCATATGTGCGGCTGCAAGAGTACCTAGTACGTGGGTAGGTGCTCGATCGCGCGCACCTAGGGCTCATTCTTTTTGCCAGAATCTGGGGATTCTTCCAGAATCCGATCCCTACCCAACTTCTCCCATAATTTTTAGGCCCCATTTGTTTTACAATCCTATCTATAAATCCGACCGCCCAAAGATTCTGAAAGAAGCTGGGTAGGAGTGAGAATCCCCAGATTCTGACAAAAAGAACTGGGCCTAGATCTCGGCCGTTAGGCCTTCCACCTCGAGCTGGAACTTGTCCATGGCGTCCTTGGGCAGGCTGATGGGCACCACGGTGCCCTCCTCCCCCTTGCCGTTCTTGGACCGGGAGAAGTAGTTGGTCACGCCGGGGATCGGCCCCTCGCCGCCCTTGGCCGGCCCGCCGTACACCGCCTCGCCCCACCCGAAGTCCACGCTCTTGAACCCGGCGTGGCTCACGTCCGACACGATGTACGTCCGGGACAGCGCGAACAGGGGCCGCCCCCGGAGCACCATCAGGTCCGCCACCGACAGCAGGTAGTCGTACGTCACGGCCGACTTGGCCTTCTTCACCAGCTCCAGCGCGTACCCCAGCCCGCCCGCGCACAGCTCCCCGGCCGTGGTCGCCGCCACGGAGTAGGCGAACGCGTTCCCGTAGAAGCCCTCCGGGAGCGGCACGTCGCGGCGGCCGCGCGCGTTCACGATGAAGGACAGCCGCACCTCCTCGTCGGCGCCGTACCCGAGCGCCGCCGTGCGGCCCAGCCAGATGCACGCCGCCACCAGCTCGAACCGGGAGCTCCGGCTCATGTGCGGCGGCGCGCGCTGCCGCAGCCCCGCGATCTCGCGTGGCCCGAAGAAGAAGGGCACGCGCGCGATGTCGCCCGGGGGAGTCGTCAGCATCCGGTCGACCGCCCCGCCCGCCGGCTCGCTGTACTCCAGGTGCGGGTACGACGGTTGCGGCGCCTGCCTCGCCATGAACATCTCCCTGCCCCACGCTGGCGTGATCGACGGCGACGCGGCGCCGCACGCCAGCTCGCAGACGGCCTTCTCGAACTGCATCCCGCCCGGCGCGTCCACCACGCAGTGGCAGAATCGCTGCCCGAAGATGAAGCCCCCGCACTTGAGCCTCGTCACCTGCTCGCCACGTCGTAGCAACATCGTTAATCACGTGCAGAAACAATTGGATCCATCTTACGTGACAGCGACACGTGCACGTTACGTACCTGGATGTAGAGCAAGGGGCGGTCGATGACGGGCTCGACGCCGGCGACGGTGGTGCTCTCGAGGATGAACTGCTCGAAGCAAGGGAACGGGGGGCTCTGCACGTCCCCGAAATCAGCCGCGGTGAGATCAACGTCGGCCTCGACGAACATGACGCCCTGCGCCTCACAGTCGACGACGAGCTTCCTCCCGGCCTCCTCCCGCAGGCGGCCGGCGAGCGGGTAGTAGGGCACGAGCGCCCTGGCCAGCGCCTCCCGGATGACGGCTGCCGGGTCCACCCCCTGCTTGTCGGGGTTGGCGCGGTACAGGTGGATCCCCGAGCTGTAGAACCGCATGCCCTCGCCGTCGTCGATGTCCGACAGCGTCTTCGTCTCCCTTGGCGTCTCCTCCGCCGGGGACACCAGCACCGGCTCGCCCCGCCGCACCGTGAACGCCGGGAGGAGCGACGACGCCATCGATGCGAAGCGAGGTAGCTAACTAGAGACTCTGTAGGTACGTGCGTGCGTGCGTGTGTGTGTAAATCCTGTTGGAGTGAGTGGAGTGAGTGTGCTCGTGGTGATCATGGGCGCGTTTTATAGGGGAGGATGTTGGGGTTGGTGCCAGTGCCATACGGCCATTTGGTCGTCGGAATTCCGGTGTCTGGCCAGTAGGTGCCCTGGGAATGCATAAGATCAGTGGTGGTATGGTGGACTGGTGGGGGTTAGTGGATTTCGCCATTGGGCCACCTAGGCTAAGCAAAGACCCGACACACACGCGCGGGCGCACACAAGAACGGATTAGGCAGCAAGCAATGATAGTAAGCACGTACGTACTACTCCATTAGATCTCGTGCGTGATCAAAGTCGCGCGGAAAACCAAACAAATTCCCGGCGAGAAGGACGTGTGAACTGTTCGACGCCACACTGGGTCGAGATTCAGGTGCGCACCTGCATGCAGTGTATTGGTGAGTGGCGTTTGGTGGCCGTTTTGCCCGGGGGCTACTCCTCGGGTCGCCGGGCACGGTTCAGACGTGCAGATCGGCAGCTGTGAGAGCCTTTTTGACCGGACCGGAGGGGAGGAGAAAGCATTTCCGTGCCTTTGTTTTCTACGCGCTATTATTAGCCGGTGCCGTCCGCCCGTCTAATCAAATCATAGTACGTATAATTACGGATTCAAATAATGCAGCGCATGAGGGTGACATATATGAAACCAAATGAGAGATGGCAGTTTTTTCGTGTTCATCGTGTTTATTTCGAAGGTTTAAGGCATTTAGATAATTGTTGCGACTGCTATGGTCCAACGTAGTACATGCACAATTGCATAATTTTCGAAAATAATACCGACTTTGATCCAAAAGAAGCGCCGTGGTGTTATTCAAATTTGGGAACCAACTTAAGCATGTCTTTCTTCGTGGTTCCACAAGCTCAGTGTCTGCCACCTTAGGGCATGTACAATGATTGATAAGATAGTCTTACCTTAAGTCTTGCATGTAATTTAGAGATGACAAAAAAAAATACCTACAATGGGTCATCTCTTAGCCTTATTTTCAATAACTAGTCATTCCAAAAAATGTGGTGAGACATATTGTGGTAAGAGATCATCTCTTGTCTTCTCTTAAATAAGAGAAGACATGCCTTTTCTTAAGAGTTCTCTCTCCTCCACCTCATTATTTATCCTATGTGGCACTCCTAAGATAGCATCATTGTACATGCCCTTAGGAACCATGTCATGCCAGTCAGTGAAGTGTTAATCAGTGGAAGCACCGTGACACGCATGTTTGTTTTGGACATTGTGCACTAAAGGCCTCTTTGGTTTAAAGGAACTTCATACAATTTTTGGAGGATTCCATTTCTTACGATTTTTAATAGAGCTTGTTCGTTTCGTAGGATCACAAACCATAGAAGTTATTCCCATGGTCCAACTTAAAAAAAAATCTATGATAACTAACGCTGCAAGACAGATTCTGTAGTTTACCTAGTACTTAAGCAAAGTTCATGCATTTCTCATGTGCTGCAACCATTGTCGATTCTTGTATTTTTAATTATCTTTCAGTTGGTAGAATAGCCTTCACGGTTTTTTTTCGTCCCATCACTTTCGTCCGGGTTTTTTCGTCCCTCCTCCCACCACCCCATTTATCTCTTTCCAAATTTGTAATGTTATCTGCCCCCACCAAGTTTTATCCAAGGAAGTCAACCTTTCGTCTGGTTTATAGCCGGCTCGTGGGGCAAACAATCAATCAATCAATTAATGGAAAATCACGGTGTCCTTAATTTTCATCACTTTCCATCCCAAGGCCCCGAATTCGTCCTCCGCACGCCGATCTATTCCTCTCCCGATGCCTCAGCTCCCCACCTCCATAGTGATGGCAACCACGAAGGCCATCGCTATCTGTCCCCTCTCGTGTTGGTTCTTCCTCCGATCGATGCATCCGCTCGTGGGGGCACTGCTGGTGGGGGCCGGGGAGCGATGGTGGTGGCCGTGCTGGGGCCCGGCGGCGTGGGCGGGCGCGCTGGAACTGGCCGTGTCGATGGCATCGTTCGCGCCGGAGACCACGTTCGTGTGGGCGCTGGCCAGCGGCGGGTGCGCGGCCGGGTCGGTGCGCGTGCCTCTCGACGGCCTGCTCGACCCCGCGGCGAGGCCGAGGACGGGCATGTACGTCTGTACGGCTTCGATGTGCTGCGCACGGCGAAGGGCTTCCGTCGCTCGACGAGGTCATCCAGCGGTAAGGGGGAAAACCGTGAACCCCTTCGATCCCCAATACTACCCCACCACAACAATCCCTTGCTAAATTTTCTATGACTGCTTGGTCAAATTTGCAGGTCGGACGAGCTCGTTGGCCACATTGGGCAGCTGCCGCCCTCTGCTGAGATTGTTCGCACCATGGATGAGATCTCCAACACTGTAAGTTACTCTTATTTGGTTACGTTTTATTTAATCTGTGTCGTTTGATATGGGTTGGCTGATGATTGGCTAGGTTTGCTCGGTCATTGATTCGGCGGAGCTGTGAAGGGACACGCACTCAGATAGGTGAGTGGATGACGTCTGCTCGCTTCTTGTGTAATACTAATTTGGAAGCTCTGCAGCAAAGTGTTTTCAGTTTTTTACTGAATATAAATATGTATGTGAACTAGGTTGTTTATGGAGGAAGCAGATAAGGCATCAATGACGATTTATGAGCATCTTCAAGTAAGGTCTATAACATAAATGGCATCCGTGAAAAGGGAGAGAGCAGAGTGAAATGACCAAACCAGAACTGTAACATTCATTTTCTGTGATTTTCTGCAGTACCTGAACACAAATACTACTTCATACAAACGCGATACTAAAAGCTGAGGGTGAAGGTGCCCTGCTCTTAGAGGAATATGGGAAGGCAGCAAATAACTTGCGTGTCGACTTTGAGAAAGGAGGGATTCATCTTCGTAACAATTGCCATAGTGATAGTTATATTCTGTTGTTTCTTGTCAGTTTTGAATTTGAATTAGAAAGATAATGCTCTACCATTGCAAATAAACTCGAGCATCTTAATCAGCTGAACCTTGCAATTGCGCATCTGGGTAGAAAGTAGGTATTGGGCGGGCCATTGCTAAGCTTAGTACTATTTTCACTGTCGAACTTGCGTATATTGAAGTCAGTTGTAGTTCCAATTTGGAATTTAGTACCATGCATATAAGCATATTAAGAGAAGCTTGATTGGTTCCATTGATTTGCTATAGAATGTTTTATTAGACATGAAGGTGCCTGGCCTTTCTTTTACAAAAATAGGGCAAGACCTACTTTGAAGAAAAATTGCCTGTTATGTTTACGAGTGGAGCGAGAAAACAGTTGCTAATCTCCTTTCATATACTCATTTTGTGTAGCTTAGTTGTCCATCTACAGATATTGGTGGTCATGCCAGAAGCCCAGAACATATGAAGAATTAGGCATCGATCCATGGTTAAGCTTCGATAGACTTGCTAAAGTTCAAGAAGTTCCCAATGGGTGGTAAGGTGAGATTATAAACTTTTGAAGACAATGTTTCTATGATGTTCAAGAGAGGAGAGAACTCTGTAAATGAGGACAATGCCAGGAGCTGCAAATCTGTAAATGATGGTTAAGAGAGAAAGCTGTAAATGTCTCTGCAACCACGGACTGTAGCCTGTAGGTAATTGGTCTTGTGTCTTCAGCTGCAATAAAAAAAGTGCAAGCGATCGAGGTCCAACTAATCAATTAGGCTTGTTGTTTGCTTGCTTCTTGTGCCTACAGCATGATCGCTGACTTGTTTTATCGCAATATGCAAGCTTCTAAGCGCCGGATTGAGGTCCTACTAATTAATTAAGGTGTCTGCTTGCTTGCTTTTTTTACTGTGAATTAAAAGGAATTGAGTTTCTCTAAGCATGATTTATTTATTGGTGAACAGAAGGTCATGTAAAGAGTAAATGGCAATGGAGAACAAGGCGCGCGTGTTCCTGCATTTTGGAATATGGAATAGAACAGGTACATGAGATATGATATGTTAGATATTAAGCTTCAGTTTGGAATTCCGAAGTGCAGTTTGGTGTACTGTCAATATTATTTCAAGTCTAGGTTTGACTACCAATCAAATATATACATCAGGACTTTAGAGTTGTGATATTTGGCACAACCTCATGTCCAAGAACGTCCATTGTTTTTTACCTGTTAGTCGGGCTCCTCTCTCTTACCTCTCCCCCACATGAGCGAGCAAACCCTCCCACCATTGCGTAACCCTAGATGACCGCCACCATCGACGGCGCCTCCCTCTCACTCGACTCTAAGTCATGCATGTTCTCCTCCTCCTCCTCCTCCTCTTCCTGTGTGCCATCCTCGGCTAGATCGGCGTGGGTCGGAAACACGAGCACACTCACTGACTTCGGGCAGAAGAAGAATAACATAATTATTATCTCTGCATGGAAGGTGTGTGTTCGATGTTTACATAGATAGTGTATTTCATACATCGTGATCTACATTCGACACGGTTGGGGATGAAGAGCATGGTGCATTGGTGCGGGAGGCAGGTGTGGAGGTCGCAGAGGAGGATGGGGATGCGCTCACGAAGCCCTAGAGAAACATGAGCTCATGGGCGCCGACCTCCATCACCCCCCTGATGCTATGCAGAGTGAAGGCGAAGAGCTGGCGGAGAGGACACCAACTGCCTCTTCGGAAATTTACTCCGCGCCGTCGTTCATGGGGATGAGGCCGGAAGAACCGAAGGCGTTGGCGGAATTTGAGGAGGACGAGACGATAGGGATGATGATGGCATCATTGTTGTGTGTAACTGAGAGCATGACGGCGGTGGGTACTGCGTGTGGGGGAGGAAGGAGGTGAGTCGGCTGGGTGCACTGCTACTGGTGCTATCGATGGCGGCACTATGCTTCAGCCTTGTGGCGGCAATGTTACGAATGGTAGTGTGCTATTGCTGGCATGGTTTAGATTCCGCCAGCCACTGTGTGCACAACTAGGCGACTTTCCTAGAAGGGATGTGCTACGTGCTCGACTGTGATGGCGATCGCGTCTACTACGTATGTTTCATCACCGCAGCGGTTCGAGCGCATCGACCGATTCAACCCCAATGATCACTATGCCAAGCCCAACCTCGTCTTCTTCATACATGGGCGCCCTTCAGGGTCCCATGTATGTCTGGCACGGGTTGCATATAGGTTCAGTCAGCCTGCAGCGTGCCTATGTGCACCACTGTTGGATTGGAGGAAGAAGATCAAGTTGTTCGAGAAAGCCCAACCATGGGGAACAAGACACATAAGGAGAGTGACCAATGAGTCAATGTTACCGTGGATCGAGGAGGATGACCATAACCATTTTGGTGACATTAATTAATTATTTGGAGTTGATGCTTTCTTTTCTTCTCTATGCACAGAGTGTTTACTTCCTTGAGCTATAGTTTTGGATTGTCAGTATTTGACCCATGTTAAGGCAAGAAAATTTGTCCCATGTTTCCGAATACCCATAGATGAGCCCAGGCTCATCTGCACCCGTGTTGAAGTAAAAAACAAAACAAATACTAGAAAAAAAAAATCAAAAAATACATTTTTTTGCATGGTAGATAATTAGGTGCGTGAGGTCTGCTCCAATTTTCAGATCATTTGGACATCTGAGTAGATCTCGGCAAAAAAGACAAATTTGGGGTCTGTAAAAAAGTTTACTGTTCAGGTATTGTTCTGGCCCTATTTGTCTTTTTTGCTGAGAGCTACTAGATGTCTAAATTATCTGAAAATTGTTTCTACAAGTGTGCTTTGTACTTTCTCTCAAAAAAAAATCTTATATTTGTTGATCTTTTTTTTGATAAAAACATGCCAACGATCTCTTTCATCAAAGTTTAGATAGTTCTCCTATTTTGACAATGACAAGCCACACTTGTGTCTTCTCCTGTTATACCGGCAACTTGTATTTTGTCAAAGTCTATGAGATTAGTGAGTTTATGTCTTTGCTTGTATAAATTTATTTTTATTCAAAGACAACAACCAAAAAAGTATGTAATTCTCATTTAACCAGTTTAATCGCATGCAAATATAAGGATTGCTTCATGCACATGAGGAAAGAAAACACCAGTACCTAACTTCCTATATGATTTGCGAGCAACCTCCATGGTGGCAAACTGCACCGCACAGTCGAATCCATCACACCAAACTAAGGAAATTGCATATGGGTTCACCATGATCTAATGACCTCTCTATCTCTCCTTATCTTCCCTCTCCTATCAATGCCGCAAATAGACATGGTGAAGAAGGCATGGGTGATAGCAACGATGGTGATCATTCTAATCAGTGAAGAAGGCATGGGTGATAGCAACGATGGTGATCATTCTAATCAGTGAACCGCGACGGTGTTTCTCTACATCAACTGAGTACTTGCCTTCCCCGTTTGATGATATGTATCATCACATCGTGGAACACACTTGTGGTGAGGAGGAATAAGGCGAAGGGGTGTGTCGTGCTTGACAAGGAGGGGGTGAAAGAAATTCTCTCATGTTTGTCACGATGCCATGGAAGGCGAAGCCGACTTTGGAGAGTACAAATATTGTGAAGGTGAAGCCTATTGTCGCGGCCCTAGAAATCGATTGGAGCACCATAGTCACCACATGAGTCCTCATTGCCACATATTCTCTAATGGCTGTGAATATTATGATGACATGCTCAATTCATCCCCATCCATCGCAATGGCAAAGCAACACAACATCAGAGAAGGCAAACACATGCCGAACTAGAGCAATGCTGCTCGGATGTGCCTTAGCTATTTAGCATATATGTTACAAAAGAGAATGGTTTGACTATTGCGGCTATATTTTTCATTATCCGTGGCAACATACGGATACTCAACTAGATTTTGTTAAATTTGAGATCATAGTTACCATTCTCAACGGTTCTAATGACCTTATCCATGTTACATAATCTTAAGTTTCATTAGTTTTCCTGCATTGTGACCTGTAGCAACCCACGGGCATTTAGCGTGTAAATTATTTACGTTGCAAGTGAAGTGGACTTAAATTATTACCCGATTGTGTCCGCATTATGTTTTTTCTACATGTAAAATTTAACATGCATTATGTTTACACAACTCCAGTAAAATATTTCAAAAGCCCGTGGCAACGCACAGACATTCTACTGGTTTCTGTAGGGTTCGACATGGCAATGTCACCCCAATCGTATATATTTTTTCTATCCCGCATTTTTTAGAATCATGCGGACCCAAGAATTGAAAACATGCAAGCAAGCGAGGATTAGTCCGTATGCATTGACTAATCCTCACTCCCACACATATGGAAACAACCCGGAAGCACATGTACCCACAATGTAGTCTATACTGTATTACAACAAATATAGAGTATGACACTGACTGACTAACTAATCAACCCACAGTCTAGTGGCTTTGTTGCGCGTATTTCTGCAATGCTAGCAAGGGTGCGTCTGCATCTTCACGCGCGTGCGGTGCGGATGGACAAAGTATCAGATATCTCACCGTGAAAAAAAAAATCACAGTATCACCTGCTCCACATGATAGATGATACTATCGGTCATGCTTCGCCAATTGTGCACCGCGAGGTGCCAACACTAGTAGAAAACAGGGCTTTCGTCCCAGCCAGATCGGAGCAATAGTCCCGGTCGCGTTACGAACCGGGACTAATGTAAGCATTAGTCCCGGTTCAAGCGGCGCAGGCATCAGTCCCGGTTCGAACGGGACCTTTAGTCCCGGTTGGAGACACCAACCGGGACTAAAGGGTTTGCGACCGGTCGTTGGAGGTACCAACCGGGACTGAAAAAAATTTCAATTTTTTTTCTAATTTTTTTTTTCAAATTTCAATTTTTTTTTCTCCCAGCCCTTTAGTCCCGATTGGTGTCTTTAACCAGGACTAAAGGTCTATCTTCAGTTCCGGTTGGAGACACCAACCGGGACTAAAGCCTTTTAGCACATTAAACTTGGAAAAATCATAACTAAATCATCCTAATTCAGAAAAATACAAATAATATATCAAAATTTGTAGAACAAAAAGATTGATCCGAAGAAACAATTTCAACAATCTTTTAAAATCACAAAATTTCAAAGGAAAAATAGAGTTTTTGGACGTTTTAGACGTTTTTAGGGTTTAGATTTCAGAGTTTAGAGTTATGTTTTATGGTTTGAACCTTTAGTGTTTACTATTTAGAATAGAGTTTCGGACGTTTTAAGTCCCGGGTTTAGGGTTTAGGACAATTTTTTAAAATCACAAAATTCCAAAGGGAAAATAGAGTTTTTGGACGTTTTAGACGTTTAGGGCTAGGGTTTAGATTTCCAAGTTTAGGGTTAGGTTTTATGGTTTGAACCTTTAGTGTTTACTGTTTAGAATAGAGTTTCGGACGTTTTAAGTCCCGAGTTTAGGATAATTTTTTAAAATCACAAAATTCCAAAGGGAAAATAGAGTTTTTGGACGTTTTAGACGTTTTAGGGTTTAGGGCTAGGGTTTAGATTTCCAAGTTTAGGGTTAGGTTTTAGGGTTTGAACCTTTAGTGTTTACTGTTTAGAATAGAGTTTCGGATGTTTTAAGTCCCGGGTTTAGGATTTTCAGAGTTCATTTGTAGTGCTTTTCAATTTCAGACTGATTTAGCTCAAAGAATCATTAAATGCATGAAAAAATAGCAAATGAAGTCAAAAAGGGTTGAAATTTAAGGATGTGGCTTTGAATGGTTCATATTGAACACACAAAAATTCTGAAGTTGAAATAAGATTAAAAAAATGAAATGTCTTTGTAACAGCTGAGTTTTCGTCCGAAACCCTGTTACTTCGAAAGAGATGATCCAGTTTGTACACGAAGTGCATCCAATTTTTACCATAACCCTCTCAACTTTTTAGCACAAGCTATTTGGACGAAATGATGATACCATGTCAAGTTTCAGGGTTTTCAGAGTTTATTGTAGTGCTTTTTAATTTCAGACTAATTTAGCTCAAAGAATCACTAAATGCATGAAAAAAAGCAAATGAAGTCAAAAAGGGTTGAAATTTAAGGATGTGGCTTTGAATGGTTCATATTTAACACACAAAAATTCTTCAGTTAATATAAGTTTAAAAAAATGAAATGTGGTCAAACTACTTATTCAATAAATATTAGTGTTACTAAATAATTATTGTTTTTTAGAATAATAATTTTAAACTCAAACGGTGAAGCGTGTGACATCATGGTCACATTTTTCTGATAATAATGGATATATTATTTGTCGAATTTTGATTTACAGATTTAAAGATATTAAATAAATAAATGGCATAATAATAATAATAATATTACTTATTTTATTTTCATTGAAATTCAATATTATTATTACTTATTTTATTTTGAACTTTCTGTATTATTTTGGATTTTTAGATTTTTTTTATTTTTTTTATTTTTTATTTTTTTTCCCTTTTTAAAGTATTTTTGAGTTTTTAAATTAATTATTGTTGTTTATTTTAATAATTGTTTGAAATTCAAAAAATTAAATAATTTGACATCAAGACCTAAGGGTTAACATGATCGATAGCTTACTATTGTCAGGAAAACAACAAATGCAGACTTGGAAACTAGGGGAGATAGAACCTCAAAGTTAAACGTGCTCGGGCTGGAGTAGTGAGAGCATGGGTGACCGGCCGAAAAGTTAGACGATTTGAAATGAGTGCTGATTAGAGATTAGAGATTAAATTCTGAAGCAGTGAGGAGGGGTGATTAGAGATTAAATTGTCAAATAATTCAAAAATTTGAAAATCAGAAGAAAATTAAAAACAAATATTTTTTAAAAAAAATATTCAAAAAAATATTTTAAAAAAAGTTGAACAAAATTTTTGAATTTTTTTTTCCTTTAGTCCCGGTTGGTGGGACTAAAGGTTCTCCAGCCCACGCACAGAGAGCGGCCACGTGGAGAGCCTTTAGTCCCTCTGAAATCGGGACTAAAGGCCCATTTTCTACTAGTGCAACGAACCTGATGGGGCCGCACGAGTACATGCATGGCTAGGACTAGGAGGTAGCAGCAGCAGGTCAAATGGTTGCACCAACCCCTCCCTACCCCAGCATATTGTACCGCCTGCACGCCGGACGAAATTCTCTCGGCTTTTCACACGTGCCTCCTATGACCGATCGATTGCTTCAGCTCTGTGCTCGCTGAATTAACTACGTAGCTTTCTAGGGTTGGAACCTGTCAGGTGGTCGATGGAGCTTGTTTGGTAGACAAAGGCAAAGTATACGTACACCTAACTGTCATTGTCGAGAGAAGCGTACTCCAAATGTGCTACGAAGATACCCCGCAAAAAAAAAAAAAGACTACGAAGATAATTAAACTCGTCGCGTGTACTTAGTCCCACTCAGTCTCAGAGGATAATTAAGCATACACTTGTTCCTAATTGGACATGCGCCAAAAGAACAGGAAACGACTCACGGTTACTGTAGCTAGTAGGTACTACTACGTACTAAGTAGTATCGTACACTGACCAGCATTGTGCTGTAAGTCTTCCTGCCGGGATATAAAATTCTCGAGAAAGCGGTATCCTGGTTGGTGAAATGTGACTGCATCTTTGACCATTTGAACCTACCTCTTTTTCTGATAACGAAGGTAGGAGAATCGTTAGGTCATCACCACACGGATGTCACTAGCTTTTGCTAGTATAGTTTCTCAAGGCTGTTCTTTGATTCCGCGACAATGGCGTCGGGCTCCACCTCACCGTCTTGTCACACACGTGCTCAGGGACGCAAAGCTGGAGTGACACGTGCTGACGTGGATATGATGCAGCAAATGTTCGCCGGCAGTTGCTCCTTGTCCCTCTAATAGCATCTCCACTCGTTCGCCCCCAAGGCTAGAAATAGCGCCGTCTTGGGAGCGCGCCGGCTGAAATTTTGACTCGGGGGCGATCGGGTTTCCAGCCGTCGCACCCAAGTCGCCCTCAGGCGTTGATTTCGGCCCACTTTCGGCGTAAATTGGCCCACTTTCTAACCTATTTTCAGCGCAAAATGACCCACTATCGGCGCAAATTGACCAATTTCGGTCCGTATTTGGCGTGCTTCGACACAAATTCAACAGAAACTATTTTTTATCACTTAGTTCATCACAGAAAATCAATAAAAATCAAATAGTTCAACAAATAGTTCAATAAAAATTATATAGTTCAACAAATATTTAACAAATAAAAACTCATATTTCATTACACGTCGAGCTAGGCGTTGCCCTTGAGCCTTCATAGGTGCTCCACCAGATTCTGCTGCAGTTGTTGATGCACCAATGGATCTCGGATCTCCTGACGCATATTGAGGAAGACAGTCCAGGTTGCCGGTAAGTGGTGATCAACTTGGGCAAGAAGACCCTGCCTGTAATATGGTTCAGTGTCAAACACTGGCTCTTCCTGCTCGCTCTCAATGATCATGTTGTGCAAGATGACACAGCAAGTCATGATCTCCCACATTTAATCTTTCGACCAGGTCTGAGCAGGGTACCGGACAACAGCAAATCGAGATTGGAGCACACCAAATGCCCGCTCGACATCCTTCCTGCAAACCTCCTGAACCTTCGCAAAGTGGGAGTACTTGCCTCCTGGCACAGGGTTTGAGATAGTCTTCACAAATGTGGACCATCTCGGATAGATGCCATATGCTAGGTAGTATCCCTTGTTGTAGTGTCGCCCATTGACCTCAAAGTTCACCGGAGGAGAATGACCTTCAACAAGCTTGGCAAAGACAGGGGAGCACTGCAATACGTTGATGTCATTGTGAGTTCCTGACATACCAAAGAAGGAGTGGCAAATCCAGAGGTCGTGTGTGGTTACTGCCTCAAGTACCACACTGCAACCGCCTTTGGCGCCTTTGTACATCCCCTGCCAAGCAAATGGACAGTTTTTCCATTTCCAATGCATGCAGTCGATGCTTCCAAGCATCCCAGGAAATCCTCTTGCTGCATTCTGTGCTAGGATCCAAGCAGTGTCTTCAACATTGGGTGATCGCAAGTATTGCGATCCAAACACTGCCACCACTGCCCTGCAGAACTTGTAGAAACACTCAATGGTCGTGGACTCGGCCATGCGCCCATAGTCTTCGAGTGAATCACCGGGAGCTCCGTATGCAAGCATCCTCATAGTTGTCGTGCACTTCTGGATTGAGGTGAATCCAAGTGTGCCGGTGCAATCCTTCTTGCACTTGAAGTAGCTGTCAAACTCCCGGATGGAATTCACAATCCTGAGGAAGAGCTTTCGGCTCATCCGATAACGGCGCCGAAATACTTTGTCACCGTGCAGTGGAGCGTCGGTGAAGTAGTCGGAGTAGAGCAAGCAATAGCCTTCCAGTCGATGCCGGTTCGTTGCCTTCAGCCGCCCCGGCGCCGAGCCACCTCACCGCGGCTTTGCATTGCTCGCAAGCAGGCCGGCCAGGGCGGCGAGGACCATGAGATGCTCTTCGTCCTGGACGTCGGCGTCGGCTTCCTCCTCCAGCAGCGCCGCGAGCGCCTCCTCGTCGTTCGAGTCCATCGCCGAGCAGACAAATCGCCGAACACCTGGCGGGCGTGGTGGGCGCACGGCCGCCGGTATCCCACCCAGCGCGGCCGGAGCGCCGGAAAACTCGCCCAGGAAGGTGGTGGAGGATGCCGCGGCGGAACCCTCTCTCTTTTCCGGCAGGGAATGGCCTATCTAGCGGTGGTGGTGGGGGGGGGCTGGGCGGCGCCAGGATCGGCAAGGCGGCGGGAGGGCGTGCGCGCGGGGGGGGGGGGGGGGGGTGAATCTGGACGTGTAAGATGACTTTTCGCCTGACAGTGTGGCCCAGACGCGGTTTTCCCTTCCGCCAGAGCCCCCAAGCGCCCCCAGTGCGCTGGGTTCGGCTTGGGATCGCCGGGCCCATAAAAGGGCCGAGCCGGCGGATTTCGGCGTCTTGGGGCGCGACTGGGGTTTTTTTCGGCGTCGGCACGAAAAAAGTCGCCCTGGGGGGCGTGTTGAGGGCGCGAGTGGAGATGTTCTAAAATACTACAATAGTTGTATTCACCGGTTCATGATCTGGTTTAGTGATGAGCAGGATATAGGTGCAAGTTTATCAAAAATGCTACACCTCCGTAATTCATCTACTAAATCCTACGTAACATGCCTAACTAATTCTCTCGGCCCTGATTTTCACGGGTGTGGATCCCCTCCCACCCCTTATATCCAATCCCAAGTCTCCATGTTTTCTATCACGAAAAAACCGTATGTTACTTTAAGTAGGTCTAGCATTACTCCAAGTTTATAGGTGCCTAGAGTAGTTTGAAGTTAAATATTGTCGGGGCTCGAAATCAGAGACATGCAAATCTAACTATTTCACTAGCAAATGCATATTAAAGATTTCAAACCTCTTCACGCAACAATGCAACATGTATGTTATATTCACTAGCATAATACCCGTGCGTTGCCACGGGTAAAAGGAGTGAGTAGAATGCCTTCATGTGCCTTGCGGCAAGCGCCAAAGTTCTTCTCTCGCCTTTTCCTCTCTCTGTTGACCACTATGTGATTCAAGGATCCATCAGCTCCATCCCGGGGATGCACGACAATGAGGAGTGAGCGGGTGCGTTGACATTGGCAGTGTGCTCCTCCAGACGATGGGAATGCAAAGGACTAGGTTGACCACGACGACACCATGGTCGGGTTTCTGAGGTTTTACAAATCTAAAAAGAAAATAACACAAATATGACAGTTGCATTCAATTTTGTAAGTTTGAGTTTAACATTGAGCTTCCAAATAAGACATCAAAACTTAGCAATGCAAGAAAAGGGAAGGCCTTTATTCAAGAGACTTTATGCAGTTGAGTCCTAACCTTATACATCTAAAATTAATCTGGCGTCATCCACGAGCATTGAGAAAGTTTAAACTTTTGTAGGAAAAATAACAAACATGTGGCGTTCACCAAATTATAAATTCCAAACTGAGATTTTTATGGAATTGATCATGCTCCCCGCATCAAATTACAATGTCATGAATATTTATAAGTATTTAATCCATCGCATTTGTGTTCATTAGCATGCCATGCTAGAGAGAGAGAGAGAGAGAGAGAGAGAGAGAGAAGATTTTGAGTAGCACATACCTCGTGGCAGTTGAGCTTGGAGTGGTCGAGGAGGCCAAACCTCGGCGCGCTAGAATGAAGCAGAGGTAACAATCGCTAGTGTTCTCAACCGCGACATAACCAGCGCGGAGGATAGAGCAGTATTGGATGACAGTCGGCATAACAGTGCAGGTGGAATTGACCAAGGAGGAAGGGTTGTGAATAAGGGTGGATGGGCCGAGCGGTTGTTTTGGCCCACTCGTGGATCAGACCGGACCAAAAAAGCCATACATGATGAACATATTTACATTTTTTTAGACATATGAACATATTTACATGTCTTGTCAGTGAAAATATGCCTCAAAGTCAACAAGTTCGGTCATGCTTTGGCCCAGTCTAGCTTACTCGGTCCAAAGGGCCAGCCCAGTCTCGCAGGTTTTTCACCCCCAGGCGAAGCCAAATTTCACCTCACGCTCCTTGTTACAATATAAAACGAGAGACAATAGACAGAGATGTAAAGTGAAGGGTTGTCATTATTGAAGATTGAGTACAAGCACATATATAGCGCCGAGGGGAATGCATCCAACAGACGCGATGGTCCGGAGAGACACGAGCGAACAGTCGTGTCCCTCGTACATGGCGGTTAGGGATAGTGGAGATTCTCCATAATTAACACATGGGTTAATTAAACTCAACACTCCCCCTAATCTACGCTATCCTTGTAGACATCATCATCTTAAATAAAAGCTCCGCAAAAAACCCTGTGGGAAAAATGTGAGGAGTATAGTGTTTGATATGTTGCTAAAACTCCTGCAAACCCAGTGGGAAAAATAAGGAGAAAATGATGCAACATATAATGGTTATTGTCTCTTTTAACTCAATACGAGAAAACCCATAGAGTTCAGAGGACAATAAATATGTCGTATATACTTTTCTAAAACCCCGGTGGGAAAAACTGAAAGTATGACATATGATCTCATGTTGATATTATCTCATGAAAAACCTTTATGAGAACCTGTATAGTAAACTCATGAAGGGAAAAAGAGTATAATATGATGCATTGAACACGAACAATTTAGGAAGATACTCCCCCTGATTCTTGCAAATTCCAAAGCCGTCACATACCAATTCCATGAACATGTTTCTGGAATGTAAAAGTTGGTAGAGACTTGGTGAAAAAATCAGTTGCATGATTTGACTTGCAAGATATGTAATATAAAGATATTGCTTATTAGTAACCTGTTTGCATCTGGGCAACACAAGCAACATTATCTTTGAGATAATGGTTGGTGGATGTAGCCATGAGGTCTGTTTTGAAGACTCTTCATGAGAGGGCTACCACACCTAGTAGGAACACTAAGCTTGTCTACGATCTGACATAGTGGGGATCTGATCGATGTATCCAATGATATCGGTGCTCACATTTCTATGAAACTGAAAAAACCCAGGACAAGATGTTTGATGCCTTGGAGATATCGAAAGATATTCTTGAGTACCAACCAATTGTGTTTGGTGGATCCAATGACATTATGGAACGTTGAGTCCCAATATCTCACTTCCATCATCTCTTGGTCTAAATAGACCTTTCTCTATGGATGGATAAGATTTGTCCACAATGAATTGCTCCAATATATTTTGGATATAGACAACATAGTATACCATAATGTATGAATGAAGGTGCTCAAGTTGTAGTAACGAGCGGTATTTTGGTTTACCCAAATCCTTCATTTTAAACTCCGTCATTTAGATGATTACATGTGTCATTATTGCAAACACACAAACATAGATAATCATCATTGTAGGAGTAATCCTTGTGTATAAGGATCTCACTACGTCAGTTGTACCATATGTGCCGACAATAATAAATCGTATGGTGACTTACTGATTTTACACAATGTATGTTGCATTTTGTATTTCGATTCAGAATTGAGATTCCATCAGGAATCAATCATATATGTCTGAATCTAGTGATCCACATATTCATGTGGATCACTAGATTCAGACATATATGATTGATTCCCGATGTAATCACTACATCTATCAACTGCAGAGATAGATGATTTTGTACTGCCAATGATATAAGTTATCAGAAAGAGATTCCACCTCTGGAGAATAGTTTGGTATCTGCGTGAACCCTTGTGCTACAATTCTTGCTCCCTGTTTCACCACCTTGTTGTTCTCAATCCTGTTTTCAGAAGAAAACTAGTGTAGGTATTGCTTATGAATACCTTCCCATTATTGAGCAAGATTATTTCTACCTAGATTATACCCTTTGCTTGAGTTTAGTCCGAGTGTTGTTCACACTTTGCCATGGCCATGGTCTTTGGATCTGAATCATTTGAAAGGTTTTTGCAATCTAGTTGAGAAATGAATGTCAACAATTGTAGACTTCCGGTTATATGATTCTCTAGAATCTATATATCAATATATAGTTGATGGAAATATCGTTACCCATGGTGACTGCTCGTGATTTCCCAATGCGGTTGAGTCGGGTATTCCGATGTCCCGGTCATTGTGTGCACTATGACCTGGGTTGGTGGAGGTTTCCCGTCCACTGGGTGTATACTACCCATTAGGTGTCTGTCAACGTGAAGTTGACTTGCATTTACTGATTCACAGGCTTTGATATCCTTGCTTGCGAGAAGCTGAATCCAGATGTACTTCTGCCATACATCTCCCCTTGTTCCTTTGAACGGGGAGTGGAGTGGATTTTGTTGGTACCTCCACTCTTTCAGGCGTACTTTTGCAGGATTGTAGGATTGTGTGACACCTTTATAGTCAGTAAATGAATCTGGCAGGTTGTTTGCAATGTGTTGCAAATCTTCTGAACGCATAGTTTAGATCTTTGAGTACGTGGATTTGAGGCAGAAATGTGTTGAACATTCCACTAATTTCCTGGCATTCTTTATGGTACTTGAAATCTCCCCCTAATGCCTGGAAATGTTCCTCATTGAATCAGCATACTGGCCTTGAATAACTCCCCATGCAAAGGGCTTGAGGTATTGACGGAAATACAGTTATTCCTCACATAGATACCAATTATATGTTGAGGGGCCAATGATGTATGCGGGGTGGTGATATCGGTATGCAACCGAATTACCGTAGATGGGAAATATTTGGTAGATATCCACATATCAAAGATAGAGGGGAATAATATTATGCAGTTCTGTCATGAGCGTGTAAAACTGCATGACTCCAACGTAAAGTTGATAAGTTGCAATTCCAAAGTAAAGATAATGCAATGAGCTTAACTCTTTGGATAGGATTCTACCAAACCATTTTGAGTCTAGACATTAGGACAAATTGCTAAACTTCAATCCAAGGGCCATAGAGAAGGCACTCAAGGAAAATTATGCAATGTTATCCATTCGATTTGCTTGAAATCGATGTCAGGATAATGAGCCAATGGTTTCGTGTGAATAAAGCACACACTTAATACCATCATGTAGATATGTCTTTTAGAACCATGGAATAGTCTAGTCAATGGATGAGAATAGCCACTTACCTCAACTTGATGCATTCAAGGAGTCTGAGTGGTTCAGCGTAGACTTTAAGGTGTGCGAGCCTTAAAATTAGCTTCCATGTGTCACTTGTAGTGCACATAAAATCCAAATGTTGTTAGAATTTAGCATCATAATAATCATAAACTATTGGAATTGCTGATAGTTTCGGTTTCAACCCAATGTCTCGATGACCAAGGCGAGTATGCCAAGTTTGTCATGTACAAGACACTCTGGAAAACTATCTCGTACGCAACATGTGCTACGGGTTGTGTCGTATGTGTAGTACAATCCAGATGAAACACAGAGAATGTGCTTGCCATATCCGTTGCATATGGTAAAGAGAAGTTATTTCTCTTTGTTGTCATCATAAGTTTCGCTATGGAAACTATTTTGACGGATACCTCCATAGTTTAGTAGGGTACGAGTTAAACCTGGGAAGCAATAAAGCATCCTGATGTTACTCGAGTACCCACAGGGATAGTAAATATGACTCGAGTTGAGCCAACAAATACCTCATCGCGCCTAGCGATTTTAAAATATCTCCTTTCTCTCAATGAGAGTGGAAACATTGGACTTCCCCCGAGTATAGAGTTTGTGGTGCATATGTCCACAAGGCACCTATCATTTTTCATCGGATTGACTCCCGTAGAAATCTATATATAGACATGAAGATTCTCAATATGAAAATCACTGTCAGATATATAGAATACATACAAATGTATTTGTATCAAAGTGCTGATACAATATATTGTGATATACAATATATGATGACAACAATACTTATATTGTTGTTACAACATCGTAAAATGGACATAAATTATATTGATCACTCAGGAGATTGAGAGACTAGTCGAAGTCTCCAAACATGTTAATTGAGTCATATTCAATCATCATGTTCTCCGTGCCCATAGGGTCCCGTCACCTTTGGTGATGTCGGGTTGAAGGTTGAAGTGAGCTTCAAACATTTGCCCTTGAGGTCCTTTGTATCCCAGGAATTGCTGATACAGAATAACCAGATGCTGATATCTGAATCTAATGCCTTATGATATATAAGACACCATTTTTCTGTTAGCGGTGTGATCCTGACCAGAGGTGAATCCAGGATTGCACACATTATCCCACGAGACACAAGAGCGATCATGATGACCATGGCCCAGATAGGGCAGTGGTGGCCATTGAGGGCGAATGCCTCAAACTCTATAGCCATATGTTACCTCTATGGGTAAACCAGAGATAATTAATTTACAACCAGTAAATTAAAGACCATCATGGTTGATGTTGTAATGAACTTAGCAAAATCAATGGGTATTTCAAGAAGTTATCTTGAAACCATTAGTGTGAATTTCAAATTGTTAAATATGACACCTTGAAGATAATCTCCAAAATGGAGTAGATCTCACAGCACTAGAGAGTATAATCTGATGAAATCAGTAGATACTCACTCGTAATTGCTTATGTCATGACTTAGTAAAATGTGTGGGAGAGCACTTTGTAAAGCAATTATAATGTCAAAATGACAAAATATAGGCTTTAACAATAGTCATTGATAATCAGCGAAGGCAGTAGATCTATATGACTACCTTGTGATCCCAATACATTAATTAGAAGAAATCACTTTGAATTTTGCATTCTTATTTGCAAGAAATTAAAAATCTCAATTACAAATAGACGTATTAATCTCGACATGTAGCGAACATGGAGATACATACATTCCGGAATACATCATACTCAACAGAAATACATCACTATTATAATAAATAGTAATGATGTTGCAAACTTGATGTTCAAGTGAAAAACTTGAATTGTATAGACCTCAAATTAAATGAGATGATATTGTATCAAGTTGCAAGATAATTCAGCAGGGTGAGTTAATATTTTGCGAGAGAAAATTAATCTCAATCGCTATGAGATTGTTTTGCGAGAGAAGAATATCTCAGTCGCAAATTAGTACTGTTTTGTACTAAAAATTTGCATTGTACAGACAACCTGCCCACTAATCTGTAATTTACGGAGACTTAAATGTAAAATACATTTCAGTCGAGGATTACCCTGCATACTGAACTAAGTCAGAAGACTTAACAGCAAACTGCAGAGTCCAATCCGTAAATAGGCATAACAAGGAGGACTGAAATGCAGCATGGTGAAGAGATAAGGTTTTCTCCCCGTGCAGTTGCCGATTACGAGTAAATCGTAACCGCCTCCGCCTCTCGGGCTCGCCGGCCACGAGCGCGGGGCGGTTGGAGCGGCCACGGGCACGGCCGGGCGGCGGCCAGTCGAGGCCGGGCGCGGGGAGGCGGCCGCGCGCTGGAGACGGGAGGCCGCGCTGCCCTGGCATGACTGCGGGCGGGGCCGGGCGGAGCGAAGGGAGCGCGGCCACGGCCTGGCGCCGGGGCACGGCGCGGGCGGCGGCCGGGCGGACGGGCGCGGGGCGCAGCCACTGGCGCGCGGGCGGGCGCCACGGCCACGACGTTCACCGTCAAGCTGAGCCGCCAAAGGTCGCTGCGTGCTCCGCCCAGGGGCTCCATGTACCCGTGCGGCCGGAGCGGCTGCACGACGGCGAGGTCGTTAGGAGAAGGCCGAGGGCCATAAGACGGCGGCGGGCGCCGGAGCGTGGCGCAGGTGGAGGAGTGGCGGGCGTCGGGTACGGCAGGCGCGATGGCCCGGCAGTGTCCGCGTCGACAACCACATCGCTGGCTTCGGCTTCAACAACCGCAGGGGTTGGAGACGGCAGCGCCGTGGCCTCGTCGTCGTCGTCGATTATGACGACCTCGTCCGGCAGGCCGGTGCTCAAGTCCCGGCGCGGCGGTCGATGGCGGCCATGGTACGCCGTAAAACCTCTCCGCGAGGCTGCTCCAGCCCGCGTTGGCGTCCGTGTGTTCTGTGAGCGCCACGGGCAGGAGGGCACGCAGCCGGGCGGCCGGGCGCGGGGGCGCGTCGCAGCGCGGAGGCCGTGGTCTGGGGCGCGGCGCGGAGGGCGCGAGTCCAGCGGCGCGGCCGGGCGCGGCCGAGGCACGGGGCGGCCGGCGCGGCTAGACGGCGATGGCGCGAGGCGCGGCGTGGCCACGGCCGGCGACGAAGGGCGCGAGGCGCGGCCCTGCGGCAAGTTTTAAGGCCTGATTCTCCATACAGCCATGAATCCATCGATTCGGTTGGCTTTGGCGTTTGCGCACGGACCACATCTCCATCTTGAAAGAATTAGGAAAAGAAGGTCGCGTCGCCAATTGAAAAACCTGGTGCTGCGTGGTGGAGTGTCTTCACGAAGTGCGCCGGCTGTTGGCCGCTGCCATCCGGCGTCCCGACGGGAGGAACGGCAGCGTGGATGCGTGTGGAGGCGCAGGGCACGAACACCAGATCCGGGCTCGCGTCGGCCGCTTGGTTCGAGGGGCCGAGGGCCACCGGTTCATCAACGCCGGAGGGCGTCGCCCCCACGGACGTGCACCAGTCTCGCCGTTCTTCTTCTCTTCCGTGAGGGAGTGGCCTGCTTGCCGACGAATGTCGCCGTGAAATCGCTCCGCTAGAGAGCGTGCTGATAACGTGTTTACAGAGATGTAGGACAAGCATATATATATATATAGCGCCGAGGGGATGCATCCCGGTCCGGAGAGACACCCGGAGAGACACGAGCGAACAGTCGTGTACCTCGTAATACATGACGGTTAGGGATAGTGGAGATTCTACATAATTAACACATGGATTAATTAAACTCAACACTCCTCACTTCCCTGGCGCTACCAACATGCAGGGAGGCGAGGCCGCTTCTTCCACACTGGTGCCTGCGATAACCCACTCAGGCTGGTAAGATTTGCGTCACCGCACGACCGACAGCCACACTCCGCCGCGCCTCCTCCTCTCGCGGTTGTGTCCCTCCCTGATCCCGTCTTCATTCACACTGGTGCGGCCCCACCACGCACCGCTTGCCAGAATCACCTGTAACTCACACAATTGATGTGGTTCGATTCTATATGAACGTCCTCCTTTCCTTTTATTCAATCGAACAAAAAAGGGAAAGAACGAGATAAACTGTTTTCGACCCGATACGACTGTGCCATCCGACGAACCCGAGCCGACCTCCACGTCCACTACACCTACCTCCCAGACTCATATCCATGTCACAGTTAATCCACTAATCATGGCAAGCCCATAGAAAATTGGGAGCTCATGCCCGCTCTACATTATATGCATGTAACAAAAAAACAGCTAAGTAAATAAGGAATAAACATGTGCAGGTTTATGGCTCACAGGCGGGCGCCGCCAAGTCTCCTCCCACGTGGACGTGCCTCGCCCTACGTCGTTTAATTGTCGTCTGCCCCATCCAGGTGGTGAGCCTAGTGGGAGAGGATCCATGTGGCACAGAGGACGACGGAGATGGTGGGCGTAGGCTGAACTTGAACATGAACTAAATGAATATAAGACAACACCCGTACCCGCTGCCACCCCCAGATCACCTTTATGCTCACTGTTAGGAAACGTTGCATGAAAAAAAAATCTACGCACACGCAAGATCTATCCATGGATATGCATAGCTATGAGAGGAGGAGATCATCTACATACCCTTGTAGATCGCTAAGCGGAAGCGTTTATCAACACGGTTGATGTAGTCGTACACCTTCACGATCCGTCCCGATCAAGTACCGAACGTACGGCACCTTCGCGTTCAGCACATGTTCAGCTCGATGACGTCATCACCTTCTTGATCCAGCAAGACAGGCGAAGTAGTAGATGAGTTCCAGCAACACGACGGCGTGGTGACGGCGGTGGTGAAACCATCCGCAGGGCTTCGCCAAGCACAACGGACATGGACGGAGGAGGAACTAGAACTAGAGGGAGACGGGGCGCCGCACACGGCTTGGGAATCATGGTGTGTGTTGCCCCTCTCCCTCCTCTCATATATATAGGTGGGGGGAGGAGGGGAGGCAGCCTAGGGCGCTCCCAAGGGGGCAGGCGGCCAGCCCTAGGGCATATGCCCTGGCCGCGCCCCCCCCCCCCCTTTCCTTCCCTAGGGTCGGCGGTCTAGAGGTGGGGCGCACCAACCCCTTGTGGGCTGGTGTGCTTCCCGCGTTGGCGCAATAAGCCCAATAACTCCCCGTGGCCTTCCCGGAACCCCTTCCGGTGATCCGATAAATACCCGGTGCATTCCGAAACCTTTCCGGTGACCAAATAGCATCGTCCGATATATCAATCTTTACATCCGGACCATTCCGGAGCTCCTCGTCATGTCCGTGATTTCAGCCGGGACTCCGAACAACATTCGGTCACCAACTCACATAACTCATATAGTATTATATCGTCAACGAACATTAAGCGTGTGGACCCTACGAGTTCGAGAATGATGTAGACATGATCGAGACGCTTCTCCGGTCAATAACCAATAGCGGGACCTGGATGACCATATTGGTTCCTACATATTCTACGAAGACCTTTATCGGTCGAACCTTTATGACAACATACATAATTCCCTTTGTATGTCGGTATGTTACTTGCCCGAGATTCGATCGTCGGTATCTCCATACCTAGTTTAAAAATCGTTACCGGCAAGTCTCTTTACTCGTTCCGTAATACATCATCTTGCAACTAACTCCTTAGTCACTTTGCTTACAAGCTTCTTGATGTGTATTACCGAGAGGGCCCAGAGATACCTCTCCGATACACGAAGTGACAAATCTCAATCTTGATCCATGCCAACTCAACAGATACCTTCGGAGATACCTGTAGAGTATCTTTATGATCACGCAGTTATGTTGTGACGTTTGATAGCACACAAGGTATTCCTACGGTATCCGGGAGTTGCATGATCTCATGGTCGAAGGAATATGTATTTGACATTAAGAAAGCAGTAGTAATAAACTGAACGATCATATGCTAAGCTAACGGATGGGTCTTGTCCATCACATCATTCTCCTAATGATGTGATTCTGTTATCAAATGATAACTCATGTCTATGGTCAGGAAACCTTAACCATCTTTTGATCAACGAGCTAGTCTAGTAGAGGCTCACTAGGGACACGGTATTTGTTTATGTATTCACACATGTATTTAACTTTTCGATCAATACAATTCTAGCATGAATAATAAACCTTTAATATGAATAAGGAAATATAATAATAACAACTTTATTATTGCCTCTAGGGCATATTTCCATCACTCACGACCTCTCCACTCCAATTGTGAAGCATGCTTGTCCACACAAAATTAGTACCGCGTGTACGACCGTGGCAAAAAATTGAGAGAAATTAAAAGAGTAAAGGATAGGCTAGAGCAGATGAAATTGGAGCTCACTCCCTCAAGTCGCAACTTCCCTCCCTGCCTAGCACGCGCGCGTCTTCCCCCCACTGGTCGCCAGTCTGTGGCATCCCTTCTTGTGGTGGCTCACTAGGCAGTGATGGCTGAGCGAGGGAACTCAAGCACGTTGTCGTGATCACAGCAGTGGCGCGGATCGGTCACACGGCCACCTCATTTGGCTGCATATCCATGGCGGCTTCGCACATCACCTGGACATAGATCGGTTGGTCAGCGTCGTCAATCATACCGTTGTTGCTCGCCGACACATCGGCGGCGTGGTGATACGTATCTACTTTTTCAAACACTTTTACTCTTTGTTTTGGACTCTAATTTGCATGATTAGAATGAAACTAAGCCAGACTCATGTTGTTTTCAGCAGAACTACCTTGATGTTATTTTTGTGCAGAAATAAAAGTTCTCGAATTGAACGAAACTTTGCCGAGATTTTTTATGGAATAAATGAAAAAATACTTGAGCCAAGAATACCAGAGGGGGGGCCACCCATGGCCCACAAGCCAGGGGCGCGCCTACCCTCTAGGCGCGTGATACGTCTCCAACGTACCTATAAATTTTTATTATTCCATGCTGTTATATTATCATTCTTGGATGTTTTATATTAATTTTATAGGAACTTTATATCATTTTTTGGAACTAACCTATTGACATAGTGCCCAGTGCCAGTTGCTGTTTTTTGCTTGTTTTTTACTTCGCAGAATATCCATTTCAAACGGAGTCCAAACACAGCGAAACTTTTTAGAGATTTTTTTCAGCCCAGAAGACAACATGGGAGCCAATGAAGTGCACGAGGGAAGGCCCATGGGGCCCACCACCCACCTAGGTGCGCCAGTGGCCCCTGGCGCGCCCTGATGGGTGGTGGGCCCACGGAGGTCCATTACACTGCCTCTCAGCTCTATAAATACCCAAATATTCCAGAAACCCTAGGGGGGGTCGACGAAACACAATTCCAGCCGCCGCAAGTTCTAGAACCACGAGATCCAATCTAGAGCCCTATTTCGGCACCTTGCCGGAGGGGAACACGATCACGGAGGGGTTCATCATCCTCACTGGTGCTCCTCCGATGATGCGTGAGTAGTTTACCATAGACCTACGGGTCCATAGGCAGTAGCTAGATGGCTTCTTCTCTCTTTTTGATTCTCAATACAATGTTCTCCTCGATGTTCTTGGAGATCTATTTGATGTAATGACTTTTTCGGTTTGTTTGTTGGGATCCGATGAAGTGCGAGTTTATGTGTCGGATTCAGGGCTCCGCAGACCCAAGAAAGGTTCGAACTCTGGGGCGTGTGCAAAGAACTCAACCTATCCAGCCTACCAGCCCGTCGCCCCACGGCCTAGCTTGATTTACATGAACAAAGAAGAAGATGAACACGGCAGTTTACCCAGGTTCGGGCCACCTTGCGGTGTAACACCATACTCCTGCTTTGTGGTGGATTGGCCTCACGAGGGGCTGAGGATGAACTAGTACAAGGGATGAACAACCTCGCGAGGTTCGGAGGTGAGGGAATGAGTCGACCTCGGATCGGATCGGATCCCTTCTACGGTGGTGGCTAACCTATATTTATAGTGGCCTCGGTCCTCTTCCCCCAAAAGGTAGGCAGGAAGGGATCCCACAGTGGCCAATTTGAAGGGGGACAAGTAGTATATCTTATCCTGACGAAAGGTGATCTTCACCTGCAAAGCTTCTGGTCGTGACGCAGCGGTGGGCTCGGCGATGACATTCGTCCTGCCGTGCTGGCGGTCTTGGTCTCGTTGCACCGGAATGGAAACCTTTGCCAGACTCCTCGGGAACCCACGCCTGTCCTTGCCTCCTTAGTGTAACAAACCCAGTGGTTAGCCACAGTAATTCCATTTTGATAATGCGATGTCATCATGTTTAACAGTGCATGATCATCATTAACATCATATTGCATTTCAACTCCTAAGTCAAAATTCAAATTTAAATGAAAGTGAAATATAAAAGTGGTCCAACATAAAAACTAAATTGTTCATTAGATGGCAAATATTCCAGAGACCATTCTAAAATTGTAACCAACATTAAATAAATTAATTAGGTGGCCCAAACCTCTTTTAACAGTGGCTGAAAATAATATTTACAAGCCTTTTAATTAATCTAGATCAAATATGAAATGGTGTTTTGCCCAACTATTTTTGTGTTATGGTATAAAGCACTGGTATTTATGGACTAGGTCTCCCTTTTTACAAAAATCATTTGGGGCCTAAACATTAACAGAATAGGAAAGAAAAGAATCAGAAAAGGAAAAAAAAAAAGAAAGCAAAAGAGAAAAAAAAGGAAGGCCCCTCCTCCCGGCCTCGGCCCAGCCACATGCCAGGCCGGCCCATCCCCACTCCCTTAACCCCCTGGTGCTGAAACCCTAGCCACCGACACCCCCATTCCCCCCCCCACCCCCCCTCCACTCCTCTCCCCCCCCCCACCCCGATCCAGATCGGGGCAGCGGCGCCCCGACCCGTCGCCCCGCGTCCGCGCCGCCGCCGCCTCCCCTCGTCGCCGACCCCGCCCCGACCCCACTTCCTCCCCCGCCCACTGCCCCGTGCCCTACGCCCCACAGTGAGCTCGCACCGCCTCTCTCCCCTCCCCCCATCGCACCCCCCCCCCACCCGCGGTCCCTCCGCTCCCGCATCGCCGCCTGCTGCGACCACGCTCTCGCTCTGCCTGCGGAGCCCGCTCTCCCGTGCAGCCCACCCCCGTGCGCCCTCGCTCTCTCGTGCCCGGTCACCGGTTCCTCCCCCCCCCCCCCCCACGCAGCTCCGCCCGTCGCTCGCAGCCGCCCCGCCGTCGACCGCGTCCCCGTCTGTCCTGCTTGCTCCTCCCGTGGCCGCGCCTCCGTCTCCGTCTCCTTCGTCCTGCTTGCCGCTGCTTCTGCTCCTGCCTCTGCTGTGCGCGCACCTCGCCGGTCCCGACCTCGCACCGCGGTGCCTCGCACCGAGCCGCTCCGCACCAGCCTCTGCTGCCGCGCGCCGGCGCCCCCGCGAGGCCACGGCCTCGCCTAGTCCCCCCTGGCCGTGCCCCGCCGCGCCCGTCGCCCACGTCCGTGGCCTGGGCCACCGATGGGTGGGGCCCCGCGCCCAGTGCCACTGCCAAATGGGCCCCTGCCCCTAGGGCCAATGACATGTGGGGCCTACCCCCAGAACGATTTAAGAAATAGAAAATAAAAATAAAATAATTAAGAAAATTAATTAATTAATTAATTAGTGAATTAATTAATTTAATTAATCCTGATTAGGTTAATTTAATTAAGTAGTTAGTGTTAATTAAACAGTAATTTAATTAGTTAATCCCTAATTAACTAAACAGCCTATGACAGGTGGGACCCACTGGTCCTGACGTCATGCTGACGTCAGCAAGACACTGTTTCGGATAATGTTGTTTTAATTAATTAAATAAATTCCAGAAATTAATAAAAACTTTAGAAAATCATATTAAATAATCCGTAACTCCGATGAAAATACTTTATACATGAAAGTTGCTCAGAACGACGAGACGAATCCGAATACGCGGTCCGTTCGTCCGTCACGCGTCCCTAACTATCCGAACGTGCAACCGTTCCCCTCTTATCGTCTGACCGATAATTACAAAGACCCGGGAAATATCGTCAGATATTCTCCCGCTCCGTCTGATACTTGTAGTACTGCGTTAGACTACCCCTAGCACCGTGTATCGTATTTTTCATGCTCATGTTTGCTCTATATTTATACTGTTTCCTCCCCCTCTTCTCTCTCGGTAGCCCCCCGACACCGACGTCGTCCCCGAGGCCGACGCAGCTCCGGAGCCCGAAGACACTATTGACGACCTTGCCCTTGCCGCCGAGCAACCAGGCAAGCCCCCCCTTTTGATCATCCCGATATCGCCCATTCTATTTCTCATGCTTGCATTAGAATTGCTGCTGCTACTGCTTTACCTATTCTGATGCATAGCCTGTTTATTGTAACCTGCTGTTGATAATTACCTGCATACCCTAAACCGTTTAGTATAGGCTGAGTAGAGACCTATCAGTGATCCCACTTATCCCGACTGCCGCGCTGGATCGTCAGAAGACCCGATCAACGGGATTGAAGACCAGGCCCCGACACCGCACATCACCCCCCTTAGTTGTAACGACACTGCAGCGTTACTATCGAGTGCCGAGGGTGAAACCTCTTGTAGCACTTCTGATGTTAACTCTGTAGAGTAGCTATTCGGTCATGGTCATCGAGGGTGATTCCTCCTTCACCACTTCCGGTAACGACGCTGTCGTGCAACACATCAAGTGCGAACCCATCGAGGGTGAAACCTCCGAGTTCACCTTGACGGAGACATCGAGTAGGAATCCAACGAGGGTGATACCTCGGATTCCCCTGATGTTATGGACACACGGATACTTGGACTTTGCACTGTTACTTGGATAGGCGGGTCGACCCTGAGGGGTACCCGCGTGCGCCTGAGAGGCGAGTGTTGTGAAGACGGGTGCCAGTGTGGTGCCCGAGTGGTGAATACGAGGCGCGGCCGGGCATTCTTAACCCTTGCAGCAAGTCCTCGAGACGGGGCGACGGGGTCACATCTTTCGTGAGTCTCTGCTCGTTACCGCAAGCCCCTAGTCCTAACGATTTGGATATTTGATCCGAGCAGGCCTCTGGCCTGATAGCACTAACAATCACGTGGGCATAGTATGGGCGTTCTGCATCGTATGCATCAGCCGAAAGCTCTGTCAGACGTCTAGTTCAGCATGGCGGCACGGACGGACCGGCGCCTTCCTGTAGTGTTGGTGCCTGGCTTCATCGTGTGCGCAACGACCCGGAGGGCGAGGGGCGATGGCCAAGACCCCCTTGCGCTTAGGATGTAGACCGGCGGGGACCTCTCTGCTGAGCTGTAGGTAGGGTTGCGATGTGTCGTTTGACCGAGGCCGGGCATGACCCAGGAAAGTGTGTCCGGCCGGAGTTAATCGAGCGTGTTGGGTAAGTTGGTGCACCCCTGCAGGGAAGAACATTTCTATCGATAGCCGGTCCTACGGTAAAGGACACTCGGAGTTGTATCCCGATCGAAACAACTAGAATTGGATACCTGTGATGAGACCTGTATGTATGGCTCTGGGATTGCTTCTCGCAGGGAGTCGAGAAGGGATCTCAGGTCGAGGTTGATGACTGTATGGCTCTGGGATTGCTTTCTCGCAGGGAGTCGAGAAAGGATCTCTGGGTGAGGATGAGACTTAATGTTACTACTACATTATATTGTACTGTTCTACCCTCTTCTATTTCTGCAAGACCGCTGAAGATGCTAGTCTTCGATAGGACTAGGCCTTCTCTCTATTCTTGCATTTCTGCAGCCCAGTCCACATTTACAGCCTCCCTTGAAAATGTTGCATATGTAGTGTAGATCCTTGCTTGCTGAGTACTTCTGAGTACTCACGGTTGCTTTGTTTTCCTTTTCTCCCCATATCAGTTTGTCGTAACAAGATGACGGAGCCCCCTGAGACAGATGCCCTGACGATCGCTACTACTACTACCCAGAGGATGGATTCTTCTACGAGTTGACTAACGACCAGGAGTAGGATCGGAGGGTCCCAGGCAGGAGGCCTACGCCTTTCGATCGTAGTGTTTTATTTTGCCCCGCCTTTCTAAAGGCCTTTCTGTTTCTCTTTTATATCTGTTCTCAGATATCTGATGCTTCCGCTGATGCTTGTTCGCAAGCTTATGTATTCGAGCCCTCGAGGCCCCTGGCTTGTAATATAAAGCTTGTATGACTTTATTTATGTTTTAGAGTTGTGTTGTGATATCTTCCCGTGAGTCCTTAGGCTTGATCGTGTGCATTTGCGTGTATGATTAGTGCACGATTAGGCCGGGGGCGTCACAAGTTGGTATCAGAGCCGACTGCCTGTAGGAACCCCCTTTCCAACTCCTTGGCCGAAGTTGAGTCTAGTGGTCCAAAACTGTTTTACTAACTTGGTTGTGTGGCTTACGGGCCCACGTCGCCAATTGGGTGGTATTAGGATCTTTTACTCCTCGACCTTTACTCTGGGACTCTGATCTCTCTTCCTTTCGGGTTAACTAAAGTTTACTAACGCCGACACTTAGGATCTCGTAATTCTCGTCCATCCGGAGAGCTGGATATCTGTGCGATTCCCCTGACATTGATCTGATTAGTCTGATAATCATTTTCCTTTCCATTGTTTTGTTTAACCTTTCTCTCCGAGATCGGTTATACTTCTCCTTGTCTTTTGATAATCATGAGTTTCCTCTGTTTCAGATGGATAGTTTGTTTCCACCACACCCTGCGACGCAGCTACCAGCTGTTCGAGCAGGGATACATCCAGAGTACATTCTTTATCCACTGGGGCAGATGTCAATCCGTTACAATACCCCAGTACTATCTCCTCCAGATACCCGCAAAGACTTTGTGATTTATTGTGACGCATCCCGTGAAGGATTAGGCTGTGTCCTAATGCAAGAGCGTAAAGTGATTGCTTATGGCTCTCGTCAGTTGCGCCCACATGAAGAGAATTATCCGGTACATGATCTAGAACTAGCTGCTGTGATCTATGCATTGCAGTTGTGGCGACATTACCTTCTCGGTAATCGTTGCGAGATCTACACGGATCATAAAAGTCTGAAGTACTTGTTCACTCAACCTTCTCTAAACCTCCGTCAGCAAAGATGGATGGAGGCCATTGCGGACTATGATTTGGGTATATCCTATACCCCTGGCAAGGCTAACGTGATGGCTGATGCCTTAAGCCGCAAGTCCTATTGCGACAACCTCATGGTTAGGCGAGCTCAACCTCGTCTTTTTGAAGAATTGTGCAAGCTGAATCTGCGTATTGTTCCACAGGGTTCTCTTAATAACCTTGTGATACAACCAGATCTTGAGAAAGCTGTTAAGAATGCGCAAGCTAAAGATGCTGAAGTTGATCTGATGAAGAAAGACCTTCACCTTGTAAAGTACAGGGATTTCTCGCTGTCTGAAGATGGAACCTTGTATTTCAGAAACCGCATTGTCATACCCCGCTTCGAACTCATGACTGACAAAGTCATGAAGGAGGCACATGATACCCCGCTGTCTATTCATCCGGGTAGCACCAAGATGTATCATGATCTCCGTCAAAGGTACTGGTGGTCTAAAATGAAGCAGGATATTGCTCGATATGTTGCTGAATGTGATGTTTGTCGTCGCGTTAAAGCAGAACATCAGAAACCAGCTGGAATTCTGCAACCACTTCCTATTCCTCTATGGAAATGGGATAAGGTTCAGATGGATTTCGTTACAGGACTTCCCAGGTCACAGAAGGGTCACGATGCTATACTTGTCGTCGTCGACCAACTCTCTAAAGTTGCACACTTTCTGCCTGTCAAAGAGACTATCACTGCTAGTCAGTTAGTAGAGTTGTATATCTCCAGAATTGTTTCACTCCACGGTATTCCGAAGGAGATCAGTTCGGACCGTGGCGGTCTTTTCACTTCCAAATTCTGGGAAAGTTTCCAAACAGCTATGGGAACTCATATTACCTGGAGTTCAGCTTATCATCCCCAATCCCAAGGCCAAGTCGAGCGAGTTAATCAAGTGCTTGAAGACATGCTTCGAGCTTGTGTTATTTCATTCGGTAAGAAGTGGGAAGAATCTCTTCCGTATGCTGAGTTCTCTTATAACAACAGCTATGAAGCCAGCTTGAAAATGGCCCCCTTCGAAGTACTTTATGGACGTAAGTGTCGAACCCCTCTGAATTGGTCAGAAACTGGGGAACGACCGCTCGTGGGTCCGGATATTATTCAACACGCCAAAGAACAAGTTCGTATTGTCCGGGAAAATCTCAAGGCGGCTCAGGACCGCCAGAAGAGCAACTATGATCGCAAACGATGGGGTTTGACTTATCAACCTAGTGATCAAGCTTATCTGCGTGTCACTCCTATGAAAGGCACTCACCGTTTCGGAATCAAGGGCAAGCTAGCTCCACGCTACATTGGTCCTTTCCGCATAATTGCTAGACGTGGTCAAGTGGCGTATAAATTGGAGTTGCCACCGCAATTCTCTCATATCCACGACGTCTTCCATGTGTCGCAACTTCGTCAATGCTTCAAGGAATCTCCACACCGAGCTGTGGATCACGAGGTGCTCGAATTGCAAGATGACCTATCTTATAAGGAGCATCCGATCCGCATTCTCGATGAAGCTGAACGTCGGACCCGTCAGAAGGTTACCAAGTTCCTCAAAGTGCAGTGGTCAAATCATACTGAAGATGAAGCCACTTGGGAACGCGAGGATAATCTTCGTGCGGAATACCCCGAACTTTTTCCTTCTACCTCTTAATTCTCGGGACGAGAATTCTTGTTAGTAGAGGAGATTTGTAACACCCCCAGTGGTTAGCCACAGTAATTCCATTTTGATAATGCCATGTCATCATGTTTAACAGTGCATGATCATCATTAACATCATATTGCATTTCAACTCCTAAGTCAAAATTCAAATTTAAATGAAAGTGAAATATAAAAGTGGTCCAACATAAAAACTAAATTGTTCATTAGATGGCAAATATTCCAGAGACCATTCTAAAATTGTAACCAACATTAAATAAATTAATTAGGTGGCCCAAACCTCTTTTAACAGTGGCTGAAAATAATATTTACAAGCCTTTTAATTAATCTAGATCAAATATGAAATGGTGTTTTGCCCAAACTAGTTTTTGGTGTTATGGTATAAAGCACTGGTATTTATGGACTAGGTCTCCCTTTTTACAAAAATCATTTGGGGCCTAAACAATTAACAGAATAGGAAAGAAAAGAATCAGAAAAGGAAAAAAAAAGAAAAAGAAAGCAAAAGAGAAAAAAAAGGCCCCCTCCTCCCGGGCCTCGGCCCAGCCACATGCCAGGCCGGCCCATCCCCACTCCCTTAACCCCCTGGTGCTGAAACCCTAGCCACCGACACCCCCATTCCCCCCACCCCCTCGCTCACTCCCTCTCCCCCCACCCCCGATCCAGATCGGGGCAGCGGCGCCCCGACCCCGTCGCCCCGCGTCCGCGCCGCCGCCGCCTCGCCCTCGTCGCCGACCGCCGCCCCGACCCCGACTTCCTCCCCGCGCCCACTGCCCCGTGCCCTACGCCCCACAGTGAGCTCGCACCGCCTCTCTCCCTCGCCCCGCATGCGCACCCGCACGCCCGCGCTCACCGCGGCCTCGCTCGCCGCATCGCCGCCTGCGCTGACCACGCTCGCGCTCTGCCTGCGGAGCCGCGCTCCCGTGCAGCCCACCCCGTGCGCCGCTCGCGCTCTCGTGCCCGGTCGCCGTGTTCCCCCCCCCCCACGCAGCTCCGCCCGGCGCTCGCACCCGCCGTCGACCGCGTCCCCGCTGGCCTGCTTGCTCCTCCCCGTGGCCGCGCCTCCGTCGCACGTCGCCGTCGCCGCTGCCTGCTTCTGCTCCTGCCTCTGCTGCGCGCGCACCTCGCCGGTCCCGGCCTCGCACCGCGGTGCCTCGCACCGAGCCGCTCCGCACGAGCCTCTGCTGCCGCGTGCCGGCGCCCCCGCGAGGCCACGGCCTCGCCTAGTCCCCCCTGGCCGTGCCCCGCCGCGCCCGTCGCCCACGTCCGTGGCCTGGGCCACCGACGGGTGGGGCCCCGCGCCCAGTGCCACTGCCAAATGGGCCCCTGCCCCTAGGGCCAATGACATGTGGGGCCTACCCCCAGAACGATTTAAGAAATAGAAAATAAAAATAAAATAATTAATAAAATTAATTAATTAGTGAATTAATTAATTTAATTAATCCTGATTAGGTTAATTTAATTAAGTAGTTAGTGTTAATTAAACAATAATTTAATTAGTTCATCCCTAATTAACTAAACAGCCTATGACAGGTGGGACCCACTGGTCCTGACGTCATGCTGACGTCAGCAAGACACTGTTTCGGATAATGTTGTTTTAATTAATTAAATAAATTCCAGAAATTAATAAAAACTTTAGAAAATCATATTAAATAATCCGTAACTCCGATGAAAATACTTTATACATGAAAGTTGCTCAGAACGACAAGACGAATCCGAATACGCGGTCCGTTCATCCGTCACGCGTCCCTAACTATCCGAACGTGCAACCGTTCCCCTCTTATTGTCTGACCGATAATTACAAAGACCCGGGAAATATCGTCAGATATTCTCCCGCTCCGTCTGATACTTGTAGTACTGCGTTAGACTACCCCTAGCACCGTGTATCGTATTTGTCATGCTCATGTTTGCTCTATATTTATACTGTTTCCTCCCCCTCTTCTCTCTCGGTAGCCCCCCGACACCGACGTCGTCCCCGAGGCCGACGCAGCTCCGGAGCCCGAAGACACTATTGACGACCTTGCCCTTGCCGCCGAGCAACCAGGCAAGCCCCCCCTTTTGATCATCCCGATATCGCCCATTCTATTTCTCATGCTTGCATTAGAATTGCTGCTGCTACTGCTTTACCTATTCTGATGCATAGCCTGTTTATTGTAACCTGCTGTTGATAATTACCTGCATACCCTAAACCGTTTAGTATAGGCTGAGTAGAGACCTATCAGTGACCCCACTTATCCCGACTGCCGCGCTGGATCGTCAGAAGACCCGATCAACGGGATTGAAGACCAGGCCCCGACACCGCACATCACCCCCCTTAGTTGTAACGACACTGCAGCGTTACTATCGAGTGCCGAGGGTGAAACCTCTTGTAGCACTTCTGATGTTAACTCTGTAGAGTAGCTATTCGGTCGTGGTCATCGAGGGTGATTCCTCCTTCACCACTTCCGGTAACGACGCTGTCGTGCAACACATCAAGTGCGAACCCATCGAGGGTGAAACCTCCGAGTTCACCTTGACGGAGACATCGAGTAGGAATCCAACGAGGGTGATACCTCGGATTCCCCTGATGTTATGGACACACGGATACTTGGACTTTGCACTGTTACTTGGATAGGCGGGTCGACCCTGAGGGGTACCCGCGTGCGCCTGAGAGGCGAGTGTTGTGAAGACGGGTGCCAGTGTGGTGCCCGAGTGGTGAATATGAGGCGCGGCCGGGCATTCTTAACCCTTGCAGCAAGTCCTCGAGACGGGGCGACGGGGTCACATCTTTCGTGAGTCTCTGCTCGTTACCGCAAGCCCCTAGTCCTAACGATTTGGATATTTGATCCGAGCAGGCCTCTGGCCTGATAGCACTAACAATCACGTGGGCATAGTATGGGCGTTCTGCATCGTATGCATCAGCCGAAAGCTCTGTCAGACGTCTAGTTCAGCATGGCGGCACGGACGGACCGGCGCCTTCCTGTAGTGTTGGTGCCTGGCTTCATCGTGTGCGCAACGACCCGGAGGGCGAGGGGCGATGGCCAAGACCCCCTTGCGCTTAGGATGTAGACCGGCGGGGACCTCTCTGCTGAGCTGTAGGTAGGGTTGCGATGTGTCGTTTGACCGAGGCCGGGCATGACCCAGGAAAGTGTGTCCGGCCGGAGTTAATCGAGCGTGTTGGGTAAGTTGGTGCACCCCTGCAGGGAAGAACATTTCTATCGATAGCCGGTCCTATGGTAAAGGACACTCGGAGTTGTATCCCGATCGAAACAACTAGAACTGGATACCTGTGATGAGACCTGTATGTATGGCTCTAGGATTGCTTCTCGCAGGGAGTCGAGAAGGGATCTCAGGTCAAGGTTGATGACTGTATGGCTCTGGGATTGCTTTCTCGCAGGGAGTCGAGAAAGGATCTCTGGGTGAGGATGAGACTTAATGTTACTACTACATTATATTGTACTGTTCTACCCTCTTCTATTTCTGCAAGACCGCTGAAGATGCTAGTCTTCGATAGGACTAGGCCTTCTCTCTATTCTTGCATTTCTGCAGCCCAGTCCACATTTACAGCCTCCCTTGAAAATGTTGCATATGTAGTGTAGATCCTTGCTTGCTGAGTACTTCTGAGTACTCACGGTTGCTTTGTTTTCCTTTTCTCCCCATATCAGTTTGTCGTAACAAGATGACGGAGCCCCCTGAGACAGATGCCCCGACGATCGCTACTACTACTACCCAGAGGATGGATTCTTCTACGAGTTGACTAACGACCAGGAGTAGGATCGGAGGGTCCCAGGCAGGAGGCCTACGCCTTTCGATCGTAGTGTTTTATTTTGCCCCGCCTTTCTAAAGGCCTTTCTGTTTCTCTTTTATATCTGTTCTCAGATATCTGATGCTTCCGCTGACGCTTGTTCGCAAGCTTATGTATTCGAGCCCTCGAGGCCCCTGGCTTGTAATATAAAGCTTGTATGACTTTATTTATGTTTTAGAGTTGTGTTGTGATATCTTCCCGTGAGTCCTTAGGCTTGATCGTGTGCATTTGCGTGTATGATTAGTGCACGATTAGGCCGGGGGCGTCACACTTAGCACCAAAGAGGAAACTGCCTTCTCTGCGCCTGCTGGCGCCCGCCTGCCTTGGTCGTCATGGCTTGCGTCATGGTAGCCTCATGAGGCTGGGTACCTGCATAGAAATCTCCGCTCCTCGGGAGGCTGCCTGGGGAGGCCACTCCCTTGGGAGGTCTTGGTGTCGTCCGCCTCGCAAGGCTTGGCCCCTCGCGAGGGTCTTGCCTTGGTGGTCTTGTAGATGGGTCGTATCAAGCCGTCGATGGAGCCACGCCATGGGCCGCAGGCAGGCAAGTCTGGGTACCCTGGTTCCCAGAATGCCGACAGTAGCCCCCGGGCCCAAGGCGCGTTCGGACTTGGCTTCGAGGCGAAGCCAAGGGGCAAGGGCGAAGCGCCGCGGGCCCCAATCACCTGCGGGCCAGGCTGACGCGTGGTGCTCGATGGGATGTGGGCGTCTCCGCTTCTCCACGCCGCCTCAGCAACTGCTCGGACTTGATAACTGCCTGGCGCACGCACCCAAGCCATCATTGCCCTGCTGTGCGCTTGCCTTCTGCTTCTCCTCCTCCTCGCGAACTTGCCCCCCTTTTTGCCAGATTCCACGACAGCTCCAATCCACCTTGCCGCCATGGCTCCCAGGAAGAAGAAGGGCAAGACCCCCGCGGCCGCGGAGCCCTCGCCAGGGCCGGAACTAGCGTTGGGCCAGTCCACGGTGATCAACCAGGAGGGGCTGGATAAGGTCCGACATGCCATCGTTGCCGATTCCAACGAGTGGAAGGCAACGAAGATCTGGCCTGCCTCCCGAACTTTGGCTGACATGGAGGCCACCGAGATCCTTCTTCATCTCCACGCCCTTCTCGCCGGCCTGCTGCCTCCGTTCTCCGATTTCCTCAACGCCGTGCTCTCGCACTACCAAATCCACGTGCTGCATCTGGATCCCGGATCCATCGTTCTCCTCTCCGCTTTCGCATTTTTGTGCGAGGCCTTCGTGGGCATTGCCCCGTCCGTGGCCCTGCTCCACCACTTCTTCTCGCTTCATTTGGTTGATGGTGAGCAACGCTCGGGGTGCGTGTCACTTCAGGCGGTGGCAGCGACCGTGGGCTCCGGCGTCGACTCCACGCTCCGCCCGGACGCGAGGGGGTTCCGGAGGCCGTGGGTGTATGTAGACGCCACCGTGTACAGCCCCCTACTCCTAATCCCCTCCGCCCCCGCGAAGCCGAGCTCCGGGCGGGGGCACGCGAGGCTGGTCAACCCGCGGCTCACCCGAGTCATGACTAGACTGGCCGGCTTGAAGAAGGCGGGGGTGACGATGGCGATGGTGGTGAGGGAGTTCACCCGGCGATGTATCGCCCTGCTCCAGCGCCATTCCCGCCCGTTGTGGACTTTTACCGGCCCTGCGGACGATATGAGGCTCCAGCAGCCTCCTCTTCCTTCCAGCACCCTGCGCATAGTGCTCCGCCTCTTGACCGGCGAGGAACCCGCCGTGCTCCCTCCAGGCGGATTCCCTCTCTACGATCACCCGGAGGGGGGGCCTTCGCCAAGAAGATGCCGCGCTTCGACGAGTGGGGCCTGCTCCCCGAGGGCCACGAGGGGCCTCGCGATAACCCCCTCTTGGTGACTCCCGTGCACATAGGCCCCGAGGTGCGCGCTCCTGAGGTGATCGCAGGGGAGCGGGCGCCACCACGCGCTCCTGAGGCATCCGCCTCTAGCCCCACGGGCGGCGAGGGAGGAGCCCGGCCCGCGGATGCAGCTAGTGTCCCCACCGTGGAGGGCTACACGCCAGCCCCCATCGCGTCTTCTATGGATCCCGGGACATCCCGCAAGAGGAAAGAGCCCGGGAGCCACCGAAACCTTGTCCCAAGGACCCTGAAAAGGAGGAAATGGATAACTGTGGACGAGTAAGTACCTTGCCCTTCTCTTGACCCTTGCCTAATGCGTCTCCATCTGACTTTCGCCCCTCAGGATCCCTCCCGCTGTGGGAGCGAGCGCGTCCCGAGCGCGACCTCCGGAGTGCACCGGTCCCGTCGTGACCTTGGTCCTCACGAGCTGGGCGGCTGCGCGTGAGGTGGCGCCTGTACACGAGCCAAGGCCACCCCGGGGGGGGGGGGGGCGCAGGTCCGCACTCCCGGCGTCCTTCTCCTGGAACAACCTCTGGGGCACGGGGGTTGTGCCGAGGGCTCCCCCGCTGATCCTTGCCGGTAACTGGGCGCCCTGCGGGGCAGCGCCATCCCCAAGCTGCGAGGCGAGTCCGCGTCGGGCCCCATCTTGGGCTGTAGGAGCGGGCGAGGGAGCCCCAGCCCCCGGGTTCCTGCCGGAAGCAAGCGAGGCCTCGCGCGCCTCTCCGACTGACTGGGGTGCAGAGGAAAGCCCAGGCCGGGCGTTGAAGCTCGCACGCGGACGCAGCGCCGTCCGGCACAGTCTTCTTCAGGAGGCATGGAGCGCGCTGGGGTGCCTCGGGGTGGAGCTTGGCAATGTTGACGCCCGCCTCGAGGCGGAGCGCCTGCGCCTGGCGCTTGAATGCGCCAGCTGCAAGTCGCCATCAACTGCGGTCGCCTGCAGCGCAAGCACACCCGAGCAGAGGCGGAGGGGCCCTGTAACACCCCTGTGTAATAGCCACTGTGACACTCGGCTAAGTATGCCAAATCATCTCCATTTGCAATGCCTAATCACTTTGGTTAAACATTCAATTCAAACACTATTATGAAAATCAACTCAAATTCAAAGTGCAAAATTTATTTGCTCAAACATTGTTGGAAAAATGTTCATTAAACAGCAAATAATCCAAAAGCAATTATAAAAACATCATCAATATTAAATGAATTAGCTAGATGACTCAAACCACGTGAAACAGCACCAAAATAGCACTATTTAATTCAATTATGATAATATAAAATCCAAATAAAATCCTATTTTGCCCAAACCAGTTTTTGGTGACAAGTAATATTGCATTGTAATATTGGGGCCAGCTTTCACATTTTACAGAAGTGCACAAGTGGCCTAATAATTACAAAACAGAAAAGAAATAAAGAAAAATAGAAAACAGAGATAAGAAAATAAAACGAGGCACTGTGCACTGGGCCTAAGTGCACAGTGCCCCGAACCGGTCCAGCTGGCCCATCTCCTTCTCTCTCCCTCGCCGTGTCATCCCCTCCATGGCTGCGCCGGCGCGCGCTGGTCGAACGACGACACGCCGACGCGCACCGACGCCACCGACAGGGAGGAGGATAAGGACGAGCCCCATGCATCCCCCCTGGACCTCCTCGTCACTTCTCCCCTCTTCCCTCGCTCCCTCTCCTTCGTTCCCCATCGCCACCGAGCGCGGTCGTCGCCGTTCGCCGTCATTCCCACGGCCACCGACCTCGCCTCGGTTTGCCAACGTGTCCATCGTCTTCGCCGGCCTCAACTACCCCAGCCACGACAACGAGCGCGAGCAGGGGGGTACTGCAACGCCTGGATCGAGCCCTTCTTCTTCCTCGGATCACCGACGCACCTCCGACGCACGTCGCCGGCTCTGCTGCTCCTAAGCTATCAAGGGCCTTTGGCGTGCCGCTACGTGAGCTACGCTTTCCCCTGCTCCTTTCTTCGCTCGCCTGCGTGCCGCCGTTGAGCTGCCGCCGTGGCCGTGCTCTGACCACCGCCGAATCCGTCACCACCGTGCTCTCGAGCTTCTGCAGCTCAAACCAGTGGCGCCAAAGCGCTCCTGGTGAGCCGCAACTTCCCCCTAGTTAGTTAGCACGCACAAGAGCGCCGCGTAGCCGCGATTCCGAGAAGGCCCGAATTCCGACCGCCGCTTCGAGCTCATTTCCGGCGAGCTCCGACCACCTTAGCCCGCGGGATTGCCGCCGTTGGATGCGGCTCGTTCCTAGCTCTCGAACGCGCCCAAGCGCGCTGCGAATGATGCCCCGTAGCTCGATTCCGAGCAACTCCGGCGTTCGGCCGCCGCAAATTTGGTCGTCGGAGCCTGTTCCGGCGACGACGCCGGCGAGGCTGAGTTGGCTTGGCCAGTGGGGCCCGCCTGAGCCACTTACGGGTGGGCCCAGCTGACTCGTTGACTGGGTCAACTCCCTGACGTGGCACCCTCTGTGAATGACATGTGGGACCCAGCTAGTTAACGATTTAAAATAAATAGAAAATCAGTTAAATAGTTAATTAGTTGATTAAAACCCTAATTACTCACTGACAAGCTGGGCCCACTCCACTAATTAACCCATTTAGTTAGTTTAATCCACATTTAGGATAACAGAGACTGACATGTGGGTCCCACTGGACCCACATGTCAGGTTTGACCTGGTCAGCCGACCAGTTAACCTGCTGATGTCAGCATTACATCATGCTGACGTCATATTTCCTTTTCTGTTAAATTAGATAATTTCAGAAAATATTTAAATCTTTGAAAATTTGTAACTTATAAACCGTAGCTCAGATTGAAAAACTTAAAACATGAAAGTTGCTCAGAACGACAAGACGAATCTGGTCATGTCGTCTGATTTGATGCCGGCACCCCCTACATAGGAGAACCCATAACTTTCCGTCCGTATCCGGTATATGAATAGTGCCTTACCATCGGATAATAAATCCTGCGTTAATCCTAAAATAACTAAAATGACTTAGGTGCATCTGTAGACAACCCTGCACTGCATCTTAGCATAGCATGCCCTGTATTGCATCGTTTGCTGTGCATTTAAATGTTTCTTCCCCCTTTTCTCTCTCGATAGACCCCAACGTCGATGTAGCTCCCGAGACCGACGCAACTCCGGAGGTCGACTACGCCCCTGACGACCAGTCCCTTGCCGCAGAGCTTCCAGGCAAGCACCCCCTTTTGAGCATTCCGATATTGCCCACTCTCTTCTCTCTTATGCTTGCATTAGAAGTTACTGCTGCTGCTGTTATCCTATTTCTGCTGCATAGCCTGATTATTGTAACCTGCTATTGTTACCTGCCTATTTATCCTAAACTGTTTAGTATAGTTTGGGTAGAGACCCAGCAGAGACCCCACTTTATCCCGACTGCCCCGCTGGATCATCAGAAGACCCGATCAACGGGATCGAAGACCAGGCCCCGCACCGCACATCACTTTCCCCTTAGTTGCTCGACACTACTGGGTTACTATCGAGTGCCGAGGGTGATACCTTGTTAGCACTTCTGATGATAACCTTGTAGGTTAGTTATTCGGTCGTGGTCAGCGACGATGATAACTCCTACACCACCCCCGATAACGACACCGTCACGCAACTCCTCAAGAGTGGACCTCGAGGGTGATTCCTCCTTCGTTCACCTTGACGATAACATCAGAGGGAATTCCATCGAGGGTGATTCCTCAGGGTTCCCCTTGGTGTTAGACACACGGTTACCATTGTTTCTATGACTTTACACTGAAACATGTTACTAAAGACGGGTCGACCCTGAGGGGTACCCGTGCGAGCTTAATTGCGAGTGATGTGGAATCGGGTGGACCTGGATGGTGCCCGAGAGTTGAACACGAGGCGTGGCCGGGCATTCTCAGCCCTTGCCGCAAGTCCTCGAGACGGGCGACGGGGTCACATCTTTCGTGAGTCTCTGCTCGTTACCGCAACTACCAACACACTAACGGTTTGGATATTTGATCCGAGGGGCCTCTGGCCTGATAGCACTAACCATCACGTGGGCATAGTATGGGTGTTCTGTGTCGTATACTTCAGCCGAAGCTTAATAGACGTCAGCAATTGAGCGGCACACGCTGGGTTGGACTGGTAACGCAACCGCGCTTGTATTAAGGGGTTGCTAGGTCTGCTCACCGGCGGTGTACGCAACATGCAGGAGCGTCTGGGGCGATGGCCCAAGACCCCTGGGGGCATAGGTTAGTCCGGCGCGCTGACAGCTGACCTCTCTGTTAAGTATTTGGTCGGGTTGTGGCGTATTGTTTGGTCGAGGCCGGGCATGACCCAGTAAAGTGTGTTCGGTCAGAGTTAATCGAGCGTGGTGGGTAAGTTGGTGCACCCCTGCAGGGAAGAAACAATCTATCGATAGCCTGTCCTATGGTAGCGGACACTCGGAGTTGTATCCCGATCGGTACAACTAGAACTGGTGACTTGAGATGATACTGAATAGTATGGCTCTGGGATTGCTTTCTCGCAGGGAGTCGAGAAAGGATCTCTAGGCAAGGTTGATGACATTACTACTACTTTACATTATGTTAAACTGCACTCTTCTAATGCTGCAAGACCGATGAAGATGCTTGAAGATGCTAGTCTTCGATAGGACTAGGCTCTCCCCTCTATTCTGGCATTTCTGCAGCCCAGTCCACATATACAGCCACCCTTTGAAAATGTTGCATATGTAGTGTAGATCCTTGCTTGCTGAGTACTTCGGATGAGTACTCACGTTTGCTTTTCTTTCTTTTTCTCCACTTATCCAATTGACGCAACCAGACGACGGAGCCCCGGAGCCAGCTGCCCCTGTCAACGACTACGGCTACTACTACTACCCTCCCGGCGAGTACTACTACAAGGAGCCGACAGACGACCAGGAGTAGGATTCGGAGGGTCCTAGGCAGGAGGACTACGCCTTTCGATCGTAGTGTTTTGTTTTGCCCCGCCTTTCTAAAGGCCTATCTGTAACTCTGTTATATCTGTACCCAGATATCTGATGCTTCCGCTGACGCTTGTATGCCATCGAGCTATGTATTCGAGCCCTCGAGGCCCTGGCTTGTAATATAAAGCTTGTATGACTTTATTTATGTTTTAGAGTTGTGTTGTGATATCTTCAAGTGAGTCCTTAGGCTTGATCGTGTGCATTTGCGTGTATGATTAGTGCACGATTAAGCCGGGGTCGTCACAGGCCCCTGGCCGCGGCGAGGGAGGCTCGCGATTGCGCCTTGGAGGAGGCCCGAGCCGCAAATCGCCGGCGTGAAGCGGCGGAGGCGCGCGAGAGGGAGCTCCAAGCTTCCAACGCCATCCTAGAGCAACAAGTCCGGGCGCGCACGGCCGCGCTTGCCGCCCCGGTGGTCGGGTTGCCTGTGGGTGAGGCGAGGCCTCGCACGCTCGAGGACACGCTGGCGCTGGAGGCGATGGGGCTAAGCCTGGAGCACGAGCGACTGGAAGTGATGGAGCGCCAAGTGGCCGCTGCCGAGGATGCCCTCGCTTCTCGGGAGGCGAAGATCCAACGAGAGGTCAACGAGAAGGTGGCGGGGATCCGCGGGACCCTTGCCGAGGAATATCACTGGAAGCTGGAGCTTCAGGAGGCTCACTTCCGCATGCGGCGCGACGAGCTGCAGGGCGAGGCCGACATCCTCAAGGAGAAGCTGGCTGCGGCGGAGCAGCGCGAGAAGGCCGCTGGGGCAGCTCGGGCTTCTGCTGAGGTAGAGCTGTCCTTCCTCCATCAGCAGGTAGAAGGCGTTTCTTCCCTTGTAGAGAAAGCCTCGGACGAAGCGGGCCACCGCCGAGTGCTGCAGCATGAGCGCTCCTTGATGTTCGAGGCCCTCGGGCTCAGGGCCAATCGGGACCTAAGCAACATCTGCGACGAGAACGCCTCCCGCCCGCATGAAGCCGACGACGCCGGCTACCTCAACTTCTTCACCCAGGTCGTGGCTCGCCTCGAAGGCGGGGCCGCGAGGGCATGCCAACTCGTCGAAGAGAAGAGCTACGACCTTCTTGGGCGCGCATTCTCACGCGTCTTCAGCCACCTTCTTTGCTCTGATCCTGACTTTGACTTCGATGCAGTGATAGCCCCCGTACCTGGAGCAATCCAGGGCGTCCTGGCGAGCTGGGTGGAAGATCACATGGACGACCTGATCGCGGAACTCGCCCCTGCCGATGACATGGTCGTGCCCACGGCCGAGGAAGACGGAGCTAACGACGACAACGATGGCAGCGAAGACGAGGATAGCGCGTCTCGCTAGGCTTGCATTTCCCTGTTTTCCTGTCAAGACTTTGAATGTGACCCCGCGGGGATGCGAAAGTATTTTTGGAAGAACTTTCTCTACAATGTATTGAGTGGTATCTGCACTCCCTGTTGTCGCCCCTCTTTTTACTTTTCGTGCACTCGCGACCCCTGAGTAGGGGTGGCCGTCATTGTCATGCCTAGTCGCGGTGCCTGATTCAAGATCTGGAAGCGGGCGCCTGCTGAGAGCCCTAGGCAATGCGCGCCTGTCAGCTCGCTCGAGAGCGCCGCGCAAGGACCCAGATAGGCACGCCCGCGGGCAAGGCCACAGCTGCTGTGGCATGGGTCCCTAGGGCGTCTTTAGTGCCGCCGGGCGACCCAAGCTTGCGCACCATACCCAGCCCCCGCTCGCGGGGTGTGATGGAGTGAGCCACAGGTGCCCGCCATCGTTCGCAAAGATGGAAACCAAGCGAAGGGAAAACAGCTAGAGGAGGAAAAAACCTGGAACCCCCCCCCCTTTCAACAAAAACACAAGAGCTGCAAGTTTATTCCATGAAATAGCAAATTCGGCTACAAGAGAAAGCAGAGAACAGCCGCGTCTGACGCCTATGCTAGTCTTCTAGTATTCCCGCCATCGCGGAGCATGGGGCTTCCACTGGGCGTGGGCATAGTCATTGGGGGACCGTGTCGTCCGCCAGTGTGGAGCATGGGGCTTCCACTGGATGTGGGCATAGTCATTGGGGGACCGTGTCATCCGCCAGCGCGAAGCATGGGGCTTCCACTGAGACGTGGGTGGGAGCCCCCGTGAGGCTCAGGGGCAGCACTCAGGAGACTCCGGGGCGTGCACAGCCCCACTCATTATTACGTGAGAGTGTCACGAGCGGAGACTTGAGGGGGCGTAAGGCAGCCGCCTGCTTCTTGATCGGGGGCCCCGCCTCTCGCCCTAGGCCGCGCACCGGCAAGCCTGAGCGCTAGCAGCCCTAGGCGGGGCCTCCGGTCTGGCGACCGCGGGCGAGCGGCGTAACGTGCCACCGCATCAGCCGTGGGCCGCTTGATCGGCTCGCGACGCCCGCTCCCGGGAACCCCCTGAGCCCCTTTGGCCCCTGGGCTCCCGGGGCTCCATCCTGGTCTGAGGTGCCGCCTCACCGGGTGTGCCCTAGCACGCACGGTCCGGTTGTTGCCTCGCGGGCATGCTACCGGACACGAGTCTCCTGTGCTCCAAGGTTAGCAAAAAATATATTCTAAAAGTATTTGTCTCAGCGATCGAGGCCCCGCTTGCAGCCCCCAGGCCTCTGCGGGCCGCTTACCCCGCTTGAAGCTCGAGGGGGAGTTTCGTTCGCCTCCTTTTTGCCGCCTAGCCCTCCGGGTTCTTTCCCTGTGCGGACGCAGTGAAGGCATGCCCGAGCCTGCATCGAGAGTCGTGGCACAGGCGAGGGGCAGAGGGGGTCCGCACCCCCGCAACCGACATCAAGCAGCTCGGCAATCCGGTCGAGCCAAGCGGCGTGGTCGCCCTCTGCAGGGCGGTAGCGCAGTAATTCGGGCGCCGTGAGGAGCGCGGCCTGTGCGCCTGTCAGCCCCCGGTGGGTGCGATGGGGCGGAGCCACGTCGGTTCCGATCAAGCGTGCGGCGGCTCACCTACCGCGCTGCGTGAGGGGTGACAGCGGCGAACCTTGCCGTTGACGATGGTACACCAAGGAGAACGGGGCACAACGAGAGACGTCGTGGTGGGACGACACCGCTTGACAGGAGCGCACGGCCCATCGCCCGACGCGGACCCGATTGGATCTCGTCATGGCCAAGCGAGGATAGGACGTGGTTGGTGAAGAGGCAAGGCTTCGACACGCCCCTACCCATCACGCCAAATGTCGGATTCAGGGCTCCGCAGACCCAAGAAAGGTTCGAACTCTGGGGTGTGTGCGAAGAACTCAACCTATCCAGCCTACCAGCCCGTCGCCCCACGACCTAGCTTGATTCACACGAACAAGGAAGAAGATGAACACGGTAGTTTACCCAGGTTCGGGCCACCTTGCGGTGTAAGACCCTACTCCTGCTTTGTGGTGGATTGGCCTCACGAGGGGCTAAGGATGAACTAGTACAAGGGATGAACAACCTCGCGAGGTTCGGAGGTGAGGGAATGAGTCGACCTCGGATCGAATCAGATCGGATCGGATCGGATCCCTTCTACGGTGGTGGCTAACCTATATTTATAGTGGCCTCGGTCCTCTTCCCCCAAAACGTAGGCGGGAAGGGATCCCACAGTGGCTAATTTGAAAGGGGACAAGTAGTACATCTTATACTGATGAAAGGTGGTCTTCGCCTGCAAAGCTTCTGGTCGTGACGCAGCGGTGGGCTCGGCGATGACATCCATCCTGCCGTGCTGGCGGTCTTGGTCTTGTTGCACCGGAATGGAAACCTTTGCCAAATTCTTCGGGAACCCACGCCTGTCCTTGCCTCCTTAGCACCAAAGAGGAAACTGCCTTCTATGCACCCGCTGGCGCCCGCCTGCCTTGGTCGTCATGGCTTGCGTCATGGTAGCCTCATGAGGCTGGGTACCTGCATAGAAATCTCCGCTCCTCGGGAGGCCGCCTGGGGAGGCCACTCCCTCGGGAGGTCTTGGTGTCGTCTGCCTCGCAAGGCTTGGCCCCTCGCGAGGGTCTTGCCTTGGTGGTCTTGTAGATGGGCCGTACCAGGCCATCGATGGAGCCACGCCGTGGGCCGCGGGCAGGCAAGTCTGGGTACCCTGGTTCCCAGAACGCCGACATTATGATCAGTTCTATCAATGCATATTATTTGAGTCTTCTTTGATCTCTTATATGCATGATTGTTATAGCCTCTTATTTCTTCGCCGAAACTTTGGTTTGGTTCGGCCAACTAGATTGATTTTTCTTGCACTGGGAAGAGGTGCTTTGTGATGGGTTCGATCTTGCGGTGTCCTCACCCAGTGACAGGAGGGGTAGCGAGGCACGCATGTATCTTTGCTATTAAGGATAAAAAGATGGGGTCTATTCCTACATGAATAGATCTTGTCTACATCATGTCATCGTTCTTATTGCATTACTCCGTTTCTCCATGAACTTAATACACTAGATGCATGCTGGATAGCGGTCGATATATGGAGTAATAGTAGTAGATGCAGGCAGGAGTCGGTCTACTAATCTTTGACGTGATGCCTATATACATGATCATTGCCTTGGATATCGTCATAATTATTTGCTCTTATATCAATTGCCCAACAGTAAATTTTTTACCCACCGTATGCTATTTTCTCGAGAGAAGCCACTAATGAAATCTACGCCTCCCGGGTCTATCATTTTTTCTTTATTTATTTTATTTTGTGTTTTCGCTAGATCTATTTATCCAATCTCATACAATTTTATCTATCTTTTTACCGGGGAGGGATTGACAACCCCTCTTACGTGTTGGGTTGCAAGTATTTGTTATTTGTGTGCAGGTACCGTTTACATAGTGTTGCTTGGTTCTCCTACTGGATTGATAACCTTGGTTTCATAACTGAGGGAAATACTTACCGTTGTTGTGCTGCATCATCCTATCCTCTTCGGGGAAATACCAACGCAGATACAAGCAATCAGGAAGAATTTCTGTCGCCGTTGCCGAGGAGACATCATCAACATCTATCAGGTTCCTAATTACAAATCTCATCTCCTTGCAATTTACCTTATTTGCCATTTGCCTCTCATTTTCATCTCCCCCACTTCACAAAAAACTGCCTTTTTATTTGCCTTCTTTTTCGTTCGCCTTTTTCTCGTTCGATCTTTTGTTTGCATGTGATCTTGTTTGCGTAGTCACGAGGTCTCAAGAAAATACCAAATTCTGTGATTTTTCCAATACTTATAATAATAATTTTATTAGTACTCCAATTGCTCCTCCCGCCGCTAGTGTCGATTCTTATGATATTAATGCCGCTTTGTTGAATCTTGTTATGAGAGAGCAATTTTCCAGTACTCCTAATGAGGATGCCGCGTCCCATCTAAACACGTTCGTAGAATTGTGTGATATGCAAAAGAAAAAAGATGTGGACAAGGATATTGTGAAGTTGAAATTATTTCCTTTCTCTTCGAGGGATCATGCAAAAAATTGGTTTTCTTCTTTGCCTCACAATAGTATCGATTCTTGGGATAAGTGCAAAGATGCTTTTATTACTAAGTATTTTCCACCCGCGAAAATTGTTTCCCTTAGAAATCAAATCATGAATTTTAAGCAACTTGAGCATGAACATGTTGCACAATCTTGGGAAAGAATGAAATTGATGCTAAGAAATTGTCCTACTCATGGTTTAAATCTTTGGATGATTGTACAAAAAAGTTATGCGGGATTGAATTTTGTTTCTAGAAATCTTTTGGATTCCGCCGCGGGTGGTACTTTTTTGGAGATTACTTTGGGTGAAGCTACTAAATTGCTAGATAATATCATGGCAAATTATTCGCAATGGCAATACCTAAAGAGCATCTACTAGTAAAAAAGTTAATTTGGTTGAAGAAATTAGTTCTTTGAGTGAAAAAGTTCATGCTCTTATGAAATTGGTTGCTAGTAAAAATGCTCCTATTGATCTTAATGATGTGCCTTTGTCTACTTTTATTGAGCAAAATAGTGATTCCGTAGATGTGAATTTTGTCTCGCGAAACAATTTTAATAACAATGCTTATAGAGGTAATTTTAATCCCAGGCCTTTTCCTGGAAATTCCTATAATAATTATGGCAATTCCTATGGTAATTATTCTTACAATAATAATAGGAACCCCTCTGATCTTGAGAGTAATATTAAAGAATTTATCAATACTCAAAAAGTTTTCAATACTACGATAGAAGAAAAGTTGAATAAGATTGATGATATGTCTAGAAGCGTTGATAGAATTTCCCATGATGTAAAAAATCTCAAGATTAAAATTTTTCCACCTAAGGTTGATGTTAATGAATCAATTAAAGCTTTATATGTTTCTATGAATGAAAGTAAGAAAAGAACCGCTATGCTTAGAGCTAAAAGAGAATTTTTAGAAAGAGCGTTTTCCACCGATTGCTTTCATAATAATGATGAAGATCTTAAAATGATTGGTGTTTCTTCTATTGATTCTTTGTTTAGTAATATTAAACTTGATGAAAAGAGGACTGAAGAAGAGTCAACTTTAGCTAGAGGGCGTCCTCATAATTCGGAGGGTGAAAATCTTGTTGAAAATTTGATAAAAGTGGGTTTGGAGAGGTCAAAACTTTAACTAGTGACGTGCCCACTCTTTTGGATTACAAAGACTTTAATTATGATAGTTGCTCTTTGATTGAATGTATTTGTTTGTTGCAATCCATGATAAATTCACCCAATGCCTATGAACAAAATAAAACTTTTACTAAACATATTGTAGAAGCGATGATGAAAGCTTAAGAAGAAAAGTTGGAATTAGAGATTTCAATTCCTAGAAAATTATATGATGAGTGGGAACCTACCATTAAAGTCAAGATTAAAAATTATGAGTGCTTTGCTTTATGTGATTTGGGTGCTAGCGTTTCCACAATTCCAAAATCTCTATGTGATGTGCTTGGTCTTACCAATATTGAAGAATGTTCTCTTAATTTGCACTTAGCGGATTCTACTATTAAAAAACCTTTGGTAAGAATTAATGACGTTCTTATTCTTTCAAATAGGAACTATGTGCCCATAGATTTTATTGTTCTTGATATTGATTGCAATCCGTCTTGTCCCATCATACTTGGTAGATCATTTTTACGAACTATAGGTGGCATGATTGATATGAAAGAAGGGAATATTAAATTTGAATTTCCACTAAGAAAGGGTATGGAACACTTCCCTAGAACAAGAATTAGGACACCATATGAATCAATCATGAGGGCAACCTATGGATCAAAAACCAAAGATGACAATACTTGAATCTACGCATTATGCCTACCTAGGGGCATAAAACGATAGCGCTTGTTGGGAGGCAACCCAATGAATAAAATTTATTTTTACTTTTTTATTTCTGTTCTTGAGTGTTTGGACAATTATTCCTCTGTTATGATTGTGTTTTTTATGTTTTAATTAGTATTTGTGCCAAGTTAAGTCTTTAGGATAGCTTTGGGTGATAGTTGATTTGATCCTGTTGAAAAACAGAAACTTTTGCGCCCATTAACAGAATTGTTAAGATTAACAGAATTGACAAAAAATTCTGAATTTTTTACACGAGATTGATATACAAATTTCCTATGTTGTCCTTAATTTTACGAATTTTTGGAGTTACGTAAGTATAAGTAAAATTCGAGTCTTTACAGGCTGTTCTGTTTTTGACAGATTCTGTTTTCTTTGTATTGTGTGCTTATTTTGATGAATCTATGGATTGTATCGGGGGGAGGGGGGTATAAACCATGGTAAAGTTAGAATGCAGTAGGTATAATGCAATAAAAAAATATGAATGGGTTTGCAACAGTACTTAAAGCAAAGATTGGTTTTCTTATACTAACGGATCTCATGAAGGTTTTGTTAAGTTTTGTGTGATTGAAGTTTTCAAGTTTTGGATGAGATCTCGATGGATGAAGGAATAAGGAGTGAAAAGAGCCTAAGCTTGGGATGCCCATGGCACCCCAAGGTAATATTCAAGGAGAACCAAGCAACTATGCTTGGGGATGCCCCGGAAGGCATCCCCTCTTTCTTCTAACAACCATCAGTAATTTTACTTGGAGCTATATTTTTATTCGTCACATATCATGAGTTTTGCAAGGAGCATCTTGTATTATATGAGTCTTTGCTTGTTTTGATTTTTAGTTTGTCGCAATCATCCTTGCTGGACACAACTCTTTGAGAGAGCCATAATTATGCTATGATTTGTTAGAATTGCTCTATGTGCTTCACTTAAATTTTTTGAGCTATGGAATTGCTCTAGTGCTTCACTTATATCTTTTTAGCACGGTGGTGCTTTAATTTTTGAATAAATACTCTCATGCTTCACTTAGATTAATTTGAGAGTTAGTAAATTTTTGAAGAAATTCTCTCATGCTTCACTAATATTATTTTGAGAGATGAAAATTTTTATGCTCATGTTCTTCACTTAAATTTATTTGTGAGCTTGTTAAAAGCAATGGTAATATATGAAACTAGTTCCAAAGTGATAGATATTCAAGAGGGATATAGCAAAAACTTTCATGAAGATCATTGGACAAAATAAACTTGATTCGTTGTAATAGTTTTGAGATATGATGATAGTAATATGTGAGTCATGTTGGTGAGTAATTATGCTTTAGTAAGAATATTGGTGTTAAGGTTTGTGATTCCCTATGCAAGAACGGAAGTCAATGGTTATGCAATGAAATTACATCCTACTTATGGTGCATCATTCGGTGTTAGTTATGCTTAATGCTCATTTATGAGAATTTTAGTTTCTTGGTTGGTTGCTTCTCAATCTATTTGCTAGCCTCCATTTGTACTAAGTGGGAATACTACTTGTGCATCCAAAATCCTTAAACCCCATTATGCCATATGAGTCCACCATACCTACCTATATGTGGTATTGCCGTGCCGTTCTAAGTAATTTGTATGTGCCAACTCTAATTTTCAAAATGAATTTCCTTTTTGTGTGCCTGTACAGCTCATCAAGCGGCAGGGGGTGGACAATATTTTTCCATGCTAGATGTGTTATTCTCAAGATGAGTGGTAATAGGGATGCTCAGTCCCGAAATGAAAAAGAAATTTACTTTATGTTGTCAAATAATAAATTCCTTGGAAAGTGTTGGTATGGAAGGCACCCGTGGATACGGCTAGCCATGGATTGTGAAAGAATGGTGGAAAAAGGAATAAACTTTATTTTATGTTTGGGAACCGCCTATGATGTATCTAGCATGGAAAGTATTGGGAATTCTCGGTCGTTTTCGTTGACGGGAAAAGCATGCCTCTCAAAACATTTTATCTCTTAATTTAAGCTTTGAGCTCTAGCACCTCTACAAATCTCTGTTTCCCTCTGCGAAGGGCATGTCTATTTACTTTTACGCAATTTTTATTTTTATTTGAGTCTCCATCTTCTCTTATAAAGCACCAACTAGGGAGCACTATGATCATACTTGTGCATTGGATGTAGCTAATATTCGAGTGTGTTTCATGAATGGATCAATGATTGAGCATGATGGGCTAGGGATAACTCTCTTTAGTGTTGATATTTTGAAAGACATGGTTGCTTGTTGATATGCTTGAGTATTGAAGTCTTCATGTAAATATACTATTACTTTGAACCATCTAAAAGTCCAAATGTCCATGTTACAAAAGAAAAGAATATGTGATGAATATGTTAGGCAGCATTCCACATCAAAAATTCTGTTTTTACCATTTACCTACTCGATGAAGAGCAGGAATTAAGCTTGGGGATGCTGATACGTCTCCAACGTATCTATAATTTTTTATTGTTCCATACTGTTATATTATCATTCTTGGATGTTTTATATTCATTTTATAGCAACTTTATATCATTTTTTGGGACTCACCTATTGATATAGTGCCCAGTGCTAGTTGCTGTTTTTTACTTCGCGGAATATCCATATCAAACGGAGTCCAAACGCAGTGAAACTTTTTGGAGATTTTTTCCAGCCCAAAAGACAACTTGGGAGCCAAGCAAGTGCACGAGGGAAGGCCCGTGGGGCCCACCACCCATCTGGGCACACCTGAGGCCCCTGGCGCGCCCTGATGGGTGGTGGGGCCCACGAAGGTCATTTCCACCGCCTCTCAACTCTAAAAATACCCAAATATTCCAGAAACCCTAGGGGAGTCGACGAAACACAATTCCATCCGCCACAAATTCTAGAACCACGAGATCTAATCTAGAGCCCTATTCCAGCACCTTGCCGGAGGGGAACACGATCACAGAGGGGTTCATCATCCTTATTGGTGCTCCTCCGATGATGCGGTTGTAGTTTACCATAGACCTACGGGTCCGTAGGCAGTAGCTAGATGGCTTCTTCTCTCTTTTTGATTCTCAATACAATGTTCTCCTCGATGTTCTAGGAGATCTATTTGATGTAATGACTTTTTGCAGTGTGTTTGTTGGGATCCGATGAAGTGCGAGTTTATGATCAGTTCTATCTATGAATATTATTTGAGTCTTCTTTGATCTCTTATATGCATGATTGTTATAGCCTCGTATTTCTTCTCCGAAACTTTGGTTTGGTTTGGCCAACTAGATTGGTTTTTCTTGCAATGGGAAGATGTGCTTTGTGATGGGTTCGATCTTGCGGTGTCCTCACCCAGTGATAGAAGGGGTAGCGAGGCACGCATGTATCGTTGCTATTAAGGATAAAAAGATGGGGTCTATTCCTACATGAATAGATCTTGTCTACATCATGTCATCGTTCTTATTGCATTACTCCGTTTCTCCATGAACTTAATACACTAGATGCATGCTGGATAGCGGTCGATGTGTGGAGTAATAGTAGTAGATGCAGGCAGGAGTCAGTCTACTAAGCTTGGACGTGATGCCTATATACATGATCATTGCCTTCGATATTGTCATAATTATTTACTCTTCTATCAATTGCCCAACAGTAATTTGTTTACCCACCGTATGCTATTTTCTCGAGAGAAGCCACTAGTGAAATCTACGGCCCCTGGGTCTATCTTTTATCATATTGTTTTCAGATCTATTATTCCAAAAACCCAAAAATACCTTGCTGCACTTTTTCTTTCTTTATTTTATTTTGTGTTTTCGCTAGATCTATTTATCCAATCTCATACAATTTTATCTATGTTTTTACCGGGGAGGGATCACTACTGCAGGATGCTGCTAACGTGACACTACAATCAGAGACCCTTTGACGAAACTGTGTGCGATGCATTAATCGCAAACAGTGATGTAAAAACCCGTCAAAAAAGATGCAAAAGGTTTGCGATGGCGGATACACCAAACACGGTTCAGATTTTAGTTGCGTGTGTGATGCGGGGCATACGGTTGATCCATATGAACTATTTGCGATGAGACAGAACAACAGAAACGGGCAGCTAGATCAAGGTGTGTGTGATATACGGCATACAGTTCACCCCGATGAACTATTTGTGATGAGGCGAAACAACAGAAACATGCAGTCATATGAAGGTGTGTGCGATATACGACATACAGTTCACTCGGATGAACTGTTTGTGATTAGGCAACACAAAAGAAACAGTCAGCCAGATGAAGGTGTGTGCGATATAGGGCATACAGTTCACTCGGATGAACTGTTTGTGAATAGGCAACACAAAAGAAACGGTTAGCCAGATGAAGGTGTGTGTGATATACGGCATACAGTTCACTCGGATGAACTGTTTGCGTAGAGCCAAGAGAACAGAAACAGTTCAACTTAACAAGATGTGTGTGATACGTGGCAAACAGGTCTGTAATCGGAAATGTGTGGGAAGACCGATAACAACACAGACGATTCCTGTTACCAAGTCATGTGTGTTGTAAGCAAACGATTGCTGGTATACAATTGTGAGTGATTGATGAAATCATCACCGACGGGTTCCATTGTTTAGTCCGTGTGCGATGTGATTTGCTCTATCTATACAAGATCAACATATATACTTATAAGAACAACATTGCATAACCAAATTAAGCATACAATTACATAAGTGACTACACACATAACATTTCCACACACCAAAGTAAGCAATTACATGCATACTAAAGTAGGAGAAATGAGCATCTAATCATCTACATCTTGTTGCGATGACGCTTGTCATTGCTCTGCTTCCGGCTAGATCCCTGGTCGAGAATGGTTAATAAAATCTAAGTCTATTGCATATTAAGGTCAAAATAGTACTACCTATATACGAGTCTCATATGATGCCATTTCAACGATTGTACCACAAAAGCCCGAAATATTACAAGGTTCAAATTCCAGAGTTACATGGCTCAAATTCGAAGATTACAAGGTTCAAACTGATATTAGAAATGAAATTCAGCTCATTCAGCTGCAAACGCCGGTGCTGATCAGCTGAACATGGATATAAGAGAGGTTCAAAATAACAATACCAATAGTAAGGCTGGTTTCGAAACCTCATCATTTCTGCAAAAGGGGTCAGCCGCTGACAAGTCATGTATGGGGTTGACACAATGACTTCCGATTACTTTGTCATATGCAGTTCCAAAATGAAATTCAGCTTTTTTGGATCCTTTTCCATTCTGCAGTAGCTGCCGGCGCTGATCAACAAACCATTCATTTTTTCGATATAAATGCATGTCCAACCTCATTACCTTCAGCACCCTTGCTTAGACAACAAAGAACCTGGCAAATATAATCTCTGGTGAGGTCCGTCGATAGCAGTTCAAAGCAATTTCTGAGAGATGCAGATCTAGGCATTCAATGTGATTGTTATATTGTATCACATTATCCACCACCAGGCCTAATATTATCTGCAAAAGAAGAGAATGTGTTAGTGCCTACATGCAGTTTTGAACACTACTACAGGCCTATTTGGTTTGCAGGATTTCTAAAATGCACCAACGTGCCATCTTCGATCTGACATGATTAACATGGGCATTTGATTACAATCTAGAAAAATGTAGCCTTCTTCACAAGAGGTTGGAGTGGATGATCCCTAAGAAAACTAGTACAGATGAATCCAAAGGAGAAATGCTTATGGATTGTAACCATATGAATCAAGCAACCAATATGGGGTGGGGGATGTATGTACTGAAATCTTCCAAAATTCCTTCAAAAATCTTAGTACATTGTCATTGTAAACTTGGGAAAGGGTGCCAAAAATTGAACTCTCTTATGGTTAACATTTAACAGGAAAGGAACATCACCTCGATATACAGCTTCTCCAGGCACGGAAAGCATCTCAGGAAACTGACAACTTCGTGTAGGTTGGGGCCGATAGATTCTAGTGCCAAGACCTTCACTGTGCCAGAATCTGGGTCAAGCTTGTCGGAATCATTTTTTGGATGACAGACGAACATACATCTTCAAAATTAGAAATAATGTTGATATCAAGAAGGAGAGGTAGAAGGCGACTGTTGTACCTGAACGGGTGTGGATCCAATAACAAGTTCGGAGTATTTGACAGACGAGTAGCCCACCACTGTCAATTTATTCGCAGAAATGACATTGATTCTTGTTGGACCTTGTTGATCAACTACAAGTAATCTCACAAGTGAAGGTGTGTCCTCAATGACCATATTGTGCTCCACCTTTTGTAATCTCTTGTTGCAGCACCAGCAACACACATAAGTAGTCCGGAGAGTCATGAAGGTGATGTGGAAGCTACTCGACCAATTCATCGCCTGAAGATGAAGGAACTCGAGTGCAGTACAGCTGCGAAGCAGGCGCTCCATGTCATCCTTTGGGATGCAGATGGCGACGAGCTCGAGGTGCTTCAGTTGTGGTACAAAAAGAGCGGGCACGTCATTGGGGGGGGGGAGGGGAATGGCAGTTCACGAACTTGGCGAGGAGCAGCATGGGCGCGAGGCGGAGCGCGGACGTTGGCAGCGAGCGCATATGCCCATCATTAAAACTGAGCTTCTCGAGCTGATCTAGGGCGGGGGATCAGAACCACTCGTCAAGCTTGGCTCGGTCCTTGCCGTTGGAACAGAACTTGCCCGTGATAAGGCCTTTGATTGGGCCATGGTGACTGCCGAGGATCTGGGAGAATGCATCCAAGCTTTTGCGATAGCCATGGTAGAGCTTGTGGGCGTCGATGAGGTCAAGAGGGGTGGAGAGCCATAGGGGGCGCCACCGCCGGGAAAGGACTATTGTCCTCGTCCCATATTTGATTGGGAGGAGGGATATGATGACTTTCAACATATCATCGGGGAGGCTGCTGATGAAGTCTAGGCCTGCTGGAGTCGCTTGCGGTTCTTTCTCGACCCGCCTCCGCTTGTTGGCAGCCTCGTTCTCCACCTCCGGAGTCTCCAAAAAAATGGCACAAACATATATGTAGGTCATTCAAAATCAATTGTCAAGACCTGACTAGGAATTATATTAGCACGAACACTAACCCTAGTCGGATTATTAGCAGAAATCATTTGCACATATGAAACAACTAATCACTTATCATTTGTACCATTCAAATAGTCAATACACTACACAGATCTAACGAAACTTACTCAGATTTCATGGATTGAGAGAACATAACCATAGGATTTCTATTCCAAAAAGGAGAGGCAGGAGTAACCAGAGAAACCCTAGGGTGTATTTGACACATAAATGGGTATAGATGACTAACCGGTTGCTCGTCGTCGTCGGAGTCATCGCCGGAGTGGTCGTCGGAGTCATCGCCGGAGTCGGTGTGGACCTCCGGCTCCGGCTGTGGAAGCACGACGACGTCGAGGTGCAGCGATACCTCATCGGTAGCGACGGCAACCTCTGTCTCCATCTTCACGCCGTGCTCCGGTGCTTCAGCAGCCCTGGTGTCGCCACTCCCTCCGATGGGGCACTTCGGCGACATCCTCATACACTGACGGCTTTGAGGACTAAGAGCGGTGCCGAGGATGCGGGCGGAGAGAGAGGATTGTGTGTGTGCCGAGGATGGGTGGTGCGGCCGCTCGGGCGCGCCATTAATATGGAGTAGTGGGAGAGAGGCGGTCGTCGGTCAAACCGCTAGCTCGCCTCCCGGTGAGCCCACGCGGCGGACTTCTGGGATTCCTACCATCATTTCACACAGCTACTTGCACGCCTCCCGGATTGCCTGCGCAGTGGACTGCTCGCATGCGTCCCATCAACTCACGCCTGCTCGCACGCCACACGGGGCACGTGGCGGCATATGTTTTGGTTTTTTGATGATTCATTCTGCAACTTTACTGCTTAACCGAAGCATGGCATGGTCTAACGCACACGGTCCGAATAAATATTCCGTATGAGATATTGGTTGCCAGTTATTAACAATCTCCCGTTTGTAAGAAGATTATATCAAAACTTATCTCAAATTTGATGAAAAAATACAATATCACAGTCTACTAGTGTCCATATATGACACCACGATAAGTTTTATGAATTTCAACTAAGTTTTGGATTTACTGAATTTTAAAAATCAATATTCTCAATGTTTTGAAATCTCTTTCACGGGGAAACATGCACCCAGGGACACACATATGATTTTGCAATCCATTTTGGTGCACATGTAACTCAAATTTGATTTTTGCACATTAAATCCCTAGGGAATCAATCAATGTATAAAATGGGTCAAATTATCTCAGTTTTTTTTCAAACTTTAACACGACACTCCTTTGGTCACATGTTCACTCCAGAAAAAGTTTGACATGCCTCAGAGTGGCGGTGGTGGTGCAGGATGTGTGTCTCTCTGTGTGTGTGGGGGGGGGGGGGTCCAGCAGTACACTACTAGTCGCGAGCCTCCGTGATGTGGGATTATTGATCATTTTGTGAGTCATGTATATATGCCACATCAAAGTCTTTCATACATACATGTTCGGACCACATGCATGCATTTGTGGTCCTCTCGGACACTCCCTCGTGCGGTTAGCAGCGACGTGCCCATTCGTTAGCCCGCAAAGGTTTTCAGTTTCCACCGACAATGAGAGGCATTGGACCGAAGGTGGATTCATCTTGGCATGTGTGTTACGGTGTGGATCATGGTGAGATTCCATATCAAAGTTCAGGCACGTGCGTACACATGAGTCCCTCCCACCGGCTCGAAGTGAGGGGGCTACGCATCGTGAACCTCTGTGTAGTGCATTTCCGGTTTGCGAAGCATGTGCCATGTCAAAGTTGTGCATTGGGTATTCAAATATCACACAACACACGGGCACATGCACGCGGTGGTTGTCCTATGACACTCGCTCGCGTGTGACTCTCTTTGTGGGCCCGCGAGGTCGTCGTCGATCAATTGAATGCACAGCGAGAGAGAGGTTAATTAATTTGACCAACAAGGATGGTCCTTTTTTTGTTTGTGTTACGTATATGCACGGTAGGAGTATGTAGTACATGTCAAAGAGGGGGCAACATGTATACTCTATATATATATGTGTCATAACCTCGCTCCATGTGGGGACTTTCTGGTTCCCGAGGCAGGTGCCACATCAAAGTTGTGCATTGGTATTCAAACATCACGCAATACCATGCAGGCGGTGGTTGCCCTATAGGAACTCACTCGCGTGCGGCGCTTCCATCTGTGGGCCCGCGAGGTTGTCCTCCATCACTTTGACCCAACGAGAGAGAGGTTAATTTGACCATCAAGGAATGACGATTCTTTTTGGTTTGTGCTATACAGTATAAGTATATATATACCACACATCGAATGGGGGCACGTACCACGCATCATGAACCTCGCTCCCTGTCGGGACTTTTCAGTTTCTGAGGTATATATATGGTGCCACATCAAAGTTGTGCATTGCGTATTCAAACATCACACAAACACCTCTTTGGGCCACATGTAGAGGTGGTACGTAGTACTATATAGGATGCTCACTCGCGTGCGACGTACGCTTCGTTCCTATGGGCCCGCGAGGTCATCGTCCATCACTTTGACCCAACGAGAGAGAGGCACATTTGACGAACAAGGATGATTAATTCTTTTAGGGCTGTGTTAGGGTAGGAGTATATATAGTACGTGTCAAAGGGGGGATGGGACCAACATATACTAGGTGTCACATGAACCTCACTTTGTGTGGGGACTTTGCGGTTTTTGAGGCAAATGCCACATCAAAGGTTGTGCATTAGGTATTCAAAACATCACAACCACACTCCTCTCCATATATATGTTTTGGCACACATGCAAGCGATGGTGGTTGTCCTCTGGCACTCACTCACGTGATTATCGGCGATGCTTCCATCTGCCGGCCCGCTTGGTCCATCACTTTCACTGACAGTGAGAGAGGTTAATTATTTTGACTTAGGAGGGGATTAATTTTTTGTTTGTCTCACGATATAGGTAATGATGTGAGATTACATATATAATAGCGCATGTGTACACATGAATCCATCCTGCTGGATCGAAGGGGGGGGGAGCACACGACACGTCATGAACCTCTTGCTCTGTGTGGGGACTTGTGCGATTTTGAATGCATGCACCACATTAATGTTGTGCATTAGGTATTCAACACATATGCATGCATCATGCACCTCCATAAATATGTTTGGGACACATGCATGCAATGGTTGTCTTTGGACACTCTCACTCGCTTGGTTATGGGCGGCAAGCCTATATATATTCGTGGGCCCACGTGGACGTCAATCATTTCGGCCGACGACGAGAAAGGTTACCAAGGTGGATTCTTCTTCTTTGGTTCGTGTTACTGTATAGTAGGTCGATCATTCTGGGCCTAATTAAGTTTGAGCGCATGCATGCTACGCGTCATGAACCCTCGCTCAGTGTGGGGATTTTACGGTTCCAAAGCATGGTGCCACATTAAATTTGCGCATTGCGTATTCAAACACCACACACACCACTTCCATATACATAATTGGGCCACATGCACAGAGTGGGTTTTTTCTTCAGACTGTACTCCCTCGCGAGGTTATCGGCGACAAGCTAGCCCATTTTGCGGGGCCGTGTGGACGTCCATCACTTTGACCAACAACGGGCGAGAGAGGTTATACGATCAAGTTGGATTCTGTTTGGTCCGTGTTATAGTACGTCTTGGTGAGATGCCCTCCCCCCCGACACGTGTGTGTGTGGGGGGGGGGGGGGGGCTACTTCGCACTACCCGCAACCTCCGTGGGGTCGGGGAAGTCCGATTAATTTGCGAGGCACACGTGCCACATCAAAGTTGTGAATGGTAGTTAAATATCACACCACACCCTTTTCATACATACAGTATAGGGCAACCCGCAGGTGGTTCGTATGTGGTCTCACCCATCTCCCGCCACAAGCACACATTTGTGGGTCGGCACACGGTCCACCTTTGTCCGAAAGAGAAAGGGGAAGTTTGACCATATATATGATGGAGTCCTATAGGTTTTGTGTTACGGTAGGGTGAGATTTCAAACCTAGCTATCTGGGGGCATGCATTCGTAGCTAGGATTCCCTTACCGCCGACACGAAGTGGGGTTCATAGGGGGTGGTTGACTAGCAATACTATGCACTTTGTGCGATAGATGCCACATCAAAGTTGTGCATTGGGTATTTGAACATCAAACCACCCTTTTGATACATATATTTGGTCCACATGCAAGTGTGTTCATGCTCTGACCCTTTCCCGTGTTATTATTTTTGCCAAATTTATAAACAACGGACGAGTTGGATGCAGCAACCGTCAGCGATTGGGGACGCAACAGACACGGTTCGCTCAGACTACCCTTGTGCCACGCCCGTGCCCCTGTCACTCAACATAGTAGATTGGGCTCCATGAGGCTTGCCTCCCGCTCTCGAAAATATCTACTACCTCGCAATCTCGAAAATATCTACCGTCTAAAAGGTTTTTCTGTTTGATAGCACACGATTAGTATGTGTGGACCGTGTGTGATGTCTGTTACTCCCGCTCTGCTTCAATCCCTTGATTCAAATTTTTAGTAGCCCCAACATTTTACTCCTGCCTCTGCATCCCTCGCAATCTCAAAAAAATCTGCTCGTCCTTGATTCAAATTTTCAGTACCCCAGCCTTGTTACTCCCGCCTCTGCATCCCTCGCAATCTAAAAAATATCTGCTCTCCCTTGATCCAAATTTTCAGTAGCCCCGGCATTTTACTCCCGCCTCTGCATCCCTCGCAATCTCAAAAATATCTGCTCGCCCTTGATCCAAATTTTCAGTAGCCCGGCATTTTACTCCCGCCTAGTAAAATTTTCAGTTACCACGGTATTTCCTCAAACACCACCTTGCCCCCCCTCCACATACACCCCAAAACCTCCGCTTGCACAGACACACACCACCCCTCCCTCGCTCGAAACCATTGGTAGGTCGCTGCCATCGCCGCCACCGCCTCCATCCTCAACCTCTGCCTGTGTGCCGGGGAGCTCGAGGAGCCAATGGCCCAAAAGAGGTTTATCGCGGCCTCTTCGCCCGACGCCTGCAAGGTGGCCGCCGAGGTGTCCCCGTCGTCCTCCGCGGGATCTTTATCGATCCACCATCTCCGGTCGCCCGAACCGCCCGCCGCCGCGCCCCTACGCCGGTTCAAGGACTTTCCCATCCTTCCTCAGGCCCGGCCACCGACGAGGTCCTACCTCGGGGTCCGGCAGAGGCGGTGGGGGCCATGGGTCGCTGAGATTACGGATCGGGAGACCCACACCCGCCGGTGGCTCGGTAGCTTTCACACGACCGAGCTCGCGGCCATGGAGTACGACCGCTGGCAGGTCCGCTACCACGACGCGGCGGCTAGGATCAATTTATCCTTCGGCAGATGTCCGGTCGACCTTGTCCCGCCGGAGCCAGGGGTGGTGAGCTTGGCTATGGCGCGGGAGGACCGCGAGGCATGGGAGCACCTCAAGGCCGATGCCGCCGATGAGGCCTACATGCAAGAGCTCCGTCGGCAGCACCCGGAGCTCGTGGAGGCGAAGCGAATGATCTTTGCCGGCGTGGAGGGCGGTGATACGTCTCCGTCGTATCCACTTTTCCTAACGCTTTTGCTCTTGTTTTGGACTCTAATTTGCATGATTTGAATGAAACTAACCCGGACTGACGATGTTTTCAGCAAAACTACCATGGTGTTGTTTTCATGCAGAAATAAAAGTTCTCAGAATGGAACGAAACTTTTTGGAGATTTTTTATACAATAAAAGAAATATACTGGAGCCAAGAACCACCGGAGGGGGCCCCTGGGTGAGCACAACCCACCAGGGCGCCCCCCCCTCCAGGCATGCCCAGGTGGGTTGTGCCCACCTGGTGGCCCCGCAGACCCTGATTCCGACTCTATATAAAATCCTATTTTTGGAGAAAAAAATCAAGGAGGAAGAGTTATCGCGTTTCACGAGATGGAGCGGCCGCCGCCTCCTGTTCTTCATCGGGAGGCCAGATCTGTAGTCCGTTTGGGGCTTCGAAGAGGGGGATCTTCGATATTCGTCATCACCAACCCTTCTCCATCGCCAATTCCATGATGCTCCCCACCGGGAGTGAGTAATTCCTTCGTAGGCTCGCTGGTCGGTGAGGAGTTGGATGAGATTCATCATGTAATCGAGTTAGTTTTGTTAGGGCTTTATCCCTAGTATCCACTATGTTATGAGATTGATGTTGCTATGACTTTGCTATGCTTAATGCTTGTCACTAGGGCCCGAGTGCCATGATTTCAGATCTGAACCGTTTATGTTATCACCATTATATCTATGTTCTAGATCCGATCATGCAAGTCATATTCACCTATTACGTGTTATGATCCGTAAACCCCGGTGTGACAGTAATCGGGATACTTTCCGGTGATGACCGTAGTTTGAGGAGTTCATGTATTCACTATGTGTTAATGCTTTTGTTCCGGTTCTCTATTAAAAGGAGGCCTTGATATCCCTTAGTTTCCTTGTGGACCCCATGATACGTCTCCAACGTATCTATAATTTTTTATTGTTCCATGCTATTATATTATCTGTTTTGGATGTTTTATATGCATTAATATGCTATTTTATATTATTTTTGGGACTAACCTATTAACCTAGAGCCCAGTGCCAGTTTCTGTTTTTTCCTTGTTTTTTAGCTTCGTGGGAAAGGAATACCAAATAGAGTCCAAACGGAATAAAACCTTCGCGATGATTTTTCTTGGACCAGAAGACACCCAGGAGACTTGGAGATGAAGTCGGAGGAGCCACGAGGCGGCCACAAGGGTGGAGGGCGCGACCAGGGGGGTAGGGTGCACCCCCCTGCCTTGTGGGCCCCCTGTGACTCCCCTGACCTAATTCTTTCGCCTATATATTCACATATGTTCCCAAACCACCAGAAGCATCCACGAAAAGACTTTTCCACCGCCGCAACCTTCTGTACCCGTGAGATCCCATCTAGGGACCTTTTGCGGCACCCTGCCGGAGGGGGATTCGATCAGGGAGGGCTTCTACATCAACCCTATTGCCCTTCCGATAAAGCGTGAGTAGTTTACCTCAGACCTATGGGTCCATAGCTAGTAGCTAGATGGCTTCTTCTCTCTCTTTGATTCTCAATACCATGTTCTCCTCGTTGTTCTTGGAGATCTATCCGATGTAATATTCTTTTGCGATGTGTTTGTCGAGATCCGATGAATTGTGGATTTATGATCAGCTTATCTATGAATATTATTTGAATCTTCTCTGAATTCTTATATGCATGATTTTATATCTTTGTAATTCTCTTCAAACTATCGGTTTGGTTTGGCCAACTAGATTGGTTTTTCTTGCAATGGGAGAAGTGCTTAGCTTTGGGTTCAATCTTGCGGTGTCCTTTCCCAGTGACAGTAGGGGCAGCAAGGCACGTATTGTATTGTTGCCATCGAGGATAAAAAGATGGGGTTTACATCATATTGCTTGAGTTTATTCCTCTACATCATGTCATCTTACTTAATGCGTTACTCTGTTCTTCATGAACTTAATACTCTAGATGCAGGCAGGAGTCGGTCGATGTGTGGACTAATAGTAGTAGATGTAGAATCGTTACGGTCTACTTGACACAGACGTGATGCCTATATTTCATAATCATTGCCTTGGATATCATCATAACTTTGCGCTTTTCTATCAATTGCTCGACAGTAATTTGTTCACCCACCGTATTATTTGCTATCTTGAGAGAAGCCTCTAGTGAAACCTATGGCCCCCGGGTCTATTTTCCATCATATAAGTTTCTGATCTACTATTTTCCATCATATTAGTTTCTGATCTACTATTTTGCAATCTTTTACTTTCCGATCTATAAACCAAAAATACCAAAAATATTTACTTTATCGTTTGTTTAGTTTCATCTATCTCTATCAGATCTCACTTTTGCAAGTAACTGTGAAGGGAATGACAACCCCTTTATCGCGTTGGGTGCAAGTTGTTTGATTGTTTGTGCAGGTGCTAGGTGATTTGTGCGTTGTCTCCTACTGGATTGATACCTTGGTTCTCTAACTGAGGGAAATACTTATCTCTACTGTGATGACCCCGGCTTAATCGTGCACTAATCATACACGCAAATGCACACGATCAAGCCTAAGGACTCACTTGAAGATATCACAACACAACTCTAAAACATAAATAAAGTCATACAAGCTTAATATTACAAGCCAGGGCCTCGAGGGCTCGAATACATAGCTTGATGGCATACAAGTGTCAGCGGAAGCATCAGATATCTGGGTACAGATATATTACAGAAAGAGAGATAAGCCTTCACAGAGGCGGGGCAAAATAAAACTCTACGATCAAAAGGCGTGGGCCTCCTGCCCTGGACCCTCCGAATCCTACTCCTGGTCGTCGGTCGGCCCCTCGTAGTAGTAGTACTCTCCGGGCTGGTAGTAGTAGTGGTCGTCGACGGGGACAACTGGCTCCGGGGCTCCGTCGTCTGGATGCAACAAAGGGATAAAGGGGGAAAAAGGAAAATAAAGCAAACATGAGTACTCATCCGAAGTACTCAGCAAGCAAGGATCTACACTACATATGCAACATTTTCAAGGGGGCTGTATATGTGGACTGGGCTGCAGAAATGCCAGAATAGAGGGGGAAAGCCTAGTCCTATCGAAGACTAGCATCTTCAAGCATCTTCATTAGTCTTGCAGCATTAGAAGAGAGCAGAATAACATAATGTAAAGTATAGTAGTAATGTCATCAACCTCGGCCAGAGATTCTTCCTCGACTCCCCGCGAGAAAGCAATCCCAGAGCCATACTATCCAGTTCATCTCAAGTCATGTTCTAGTTGTACCAATTGGGATACAACTCTGAGTGTCCGTTACCGTAGGACAGGCTATCGATAGAAGTTTCTTCCCTGCAGGGGTGCACCAACTTACCCACCACGCTCGCTTAACTCCGGCCGGACACACTTTTCCGGGTCATGCCCGGCCTCGGCTAAGCAACACGCCGCAACCCGACCAAATACTTAACAGAGAGGTCAGCACGCCGGACTAAACCTATGCCCCCAGGGGTCTTGGGCCATCGCCCCGGGAACTCCTGCACGTTGCGTCAGGCGGCCGACAGCAGACCTAGCAACCCCTTAATACAAGCGCAGTTGCTTAACCAGTCCAACTCGGCGCGCGCCGCTCAGTCGCTGACGTCCGTTAAGCTCCGGCTGAAGTATACGACGCAGAACGCCCATACTATGCCCACGTGATGGTTAGTGCTATCAGGCCAGAGGCCCCTCGGATCAAATATCCAAACTGTTAGTGGATTAGGAGCGCGCGGTAACGAGCAGAGACTCACGATCGATGTGACCCCGTTGCCCCGTCTCGAGGACTTGCGGCAAGGGCTAAGAATGCCCGGCCACGCCTCGTAGTTATCTCGCGGGCACCTCTCAGGTCAACCCGACTCCACATCACTTCACATTCATGCTCGCGCGGGTACCCCTCAGGGCCGACCCGTCTTTAGTATCATGGTTCAGAGTCAAGTCATAGTATCCAAAGTAGCTGTGTGTCTGACACCGAAGGGAACCCTGAGGAATCACCCTCGATGGAATTCCCGCTCGATGTTATCATCAAGGTGAACGAAGGAGGAATCACCCTCGAGGTCCACACTTGAGATGTTGCACGACGGCGTCGGTATCGGGGGTGGTGTAGGAGGAATCACCCTCGCTTACCACGACCGAGTAACTGACCTACAAGGTTATCATCTGAAGTGCTGTCGAGGTATCACCCTCGGCACTCAATAGTAACCCAGTAGTGTCGAGCAACATAGGGGGAAGTGACGTGCGGTGCCTGGGTCTGATCTTCGATCCCGTTGCTCGGGTCTTCTGAGAGTCCAGCGGGGCAGTCGGGACAAGTGGGTCTCTGATAAGGCTCTACCCATCCTATACTAAACAGTTTAGGAGAACAGGCAGGTATCAAAAGTAGGCTACAATAAAACAGGCTATGCAGCAGATATAGGACAACAGTAGCAGCAGTAACTTCTAATGCAAGCATAAGAGAGAAGAGAGTGGGCGATATCGGAATGCTCAAAATGGGGGTGCTTGCCTGTCTGCTCGACGCCAAGGGCCTGATCGTCGGGGACGTAGTCGTACTCCGGAGTGGCGTCTGCCTCAGGAGCTATGGCAACGTCGGGGTCTACCGAAAGAGAAGAGGGGGAAGAAACAAGTAAATATAATGCAAACAGATGCAACATAGTGCGTGCGATGCTATGATGCAGTGTAGGATTGCCTAAATATGCCTCTAAGTTATTTTAGAATTAATCTGGGATTTATTAACCGGTGTGTGTGCACTATGCACCTATCGGAATCGAGCTCGGAGTTACGAGTTCTCCTACGTAGGAGGTTCCGACAGGGAAACAGAAGGCACGATCAGACTTGTCTCGTCGTTCTGAGCAACTTTCATGTTTTAACTTTTTCGATCTGAGCTACGGTTTAAAAGTTATTAATTTTCAAAGTTTAAATGATTTTCCGGAATTATTTTTATTAACAGAATTATTGAAAATGAATTATGAGGTAAGCACGACATCACACTGACGTCAGCAGTCAAGGCCCGTTGACTGGTCAAACTGACCAGTGGGACCCACCTGTCATAGACAGTGGGGTTAACAGGGTTTAGAATCTAATCTAACTACCTTTTTAACTATCAGGGGCCCACTGTCAGTGGGTACTTAAGTTAATTAACTGAACTAATTTAATTCTGTTTAATTAGTTAAACAGTGGGGTGGACCCCACATGGCAGTGACTGGTCAAACCCAGTCAGCGGGTTGACTTGGTCAACCGAGCTAGCGGGACCCACCGGGCCCGGTGGTCAGTGGCCCTGGTGGTGCCACGTGGGCGCCAAGTCAGCGGAGCCGCCGGAGGAGCTCCGGCGAGCCTCCCACGACGGCGCTCTCGCCGGAGTTGCTCGGAATTCGCCCACGGTGGCTCAAATCGTGCGCAGTTGGGTGCATCCGAACGGGCAGTGCTTCGCACATCCAGCTGTGGCGGTCGCAACGGCTGGGGTGGCCGGCAAGGGCGCCGGCATCGAGCCGCGGCGGCGATGAGCTTCGGGCGAGGTCGGGCGTGTGGCTACGGTCCGAAATAACGTGGGCTTTCGGTCGTGTTCGAACGAGAGTGAAGCGCCGCGTCGAATAGAGCTAGAGCGCGGCCTCAGAGAAGATCGAAAGTGGCCGGACGGCGAGGACCTGCGGCGGCCGGGGTGCGACAGCGAGTACAACTTGCTAGGGAAGGAAAACGCGGCTTGGAGAGGGAACAAACGGAGCTGGTGGCTCACCGCGCGGCGCAAGGAGGCCCGTGGAGGCTTAGGAGCGCCGAGGAGCTCGGGGTCGCCGGAGTGCGTCGGTGGCCAAGAGGAAGGGGATCGGCTCGATCCACGCGAGGCAGGTCGCTCCGGCTCCGTCTGGCAGCACCCGTTGAAGAGGAAGAGGACGGCGGAGCTTCCGGACAGGTTGGCGGGACCGGAGGGGCTCGGTGGCCGCGGAATCGAGCGTCGAACAGTGGCGACAGCGCTCGATCGCGGCGTATCTGGTGAAGGGAAAAAGGGGAGGAGAACGAGCAGGAGAGGGGAAGTGAACTAGGGTTCGTCGGGGGATCGCTGGGGATGTTCTTATCCTCCTCGCAGCGGCAGCGGCACCGGGGGATGGGCGACAGCTGCCCATCGCTGGCTCGGGCGCGCGCGCGCGCTGACACGGGGAGGAGGGATAAGGAGGAGAGAGACAGGCCGCGGCGGGATGGGCCACAGGCACTGTTGCTTCGGCCCAGCGGCCAGGTAAGTGGCCTTTGGCCCTTTTTCCCTTTCTCTATTTTCTGTTTTACTTTTATTTATTTAACAGAGAGGGAAAAGGATTTATTTGGGCATCCAAAATTATTCTGAAAAATGTGAAGCCAAGTCACATAATTCCTTTACAATATTTGGCACTGCCACAAATAATTTGGAGGCCAGTGGACTTCGTTTGGAATTTTTCATAAATAAATTAGCATTTAAAAAGGCTGGAATGGTGCTGCTTTAATTGCTAAAGCCCATCTGTGCTCAAGGGTGATGTTGTGTTCCTTAGCACATAGTTGTCTTGGGTTATTTGCAAGATGATGAACATTTTCTCAGCAACTTTTGGGCAAGTTTATTTTGCACTTGTGATTTGAATTTGAATTAAGTGGTGGAATTTGAAATGAGATATTATGCAATGAAGATCAAGCATAGTTAACCGGGGTGACTTGGCATGATCAGAAAGTGATCACTGTGGTGTGAGGCTGGGGATGTTACATCTACTTTGCTGCATCACCCTTTCCTCTTCAAGGGAAAAACCAACGCAAGCTCAAGAAGTAGCAGGAAGAATTTCTGGCGCCGTTGCCGGGGAGATCTACGCCAAGTCAAGACATACCAAGTACCCATCATAAACTCTCATCTCTTGCATTACATTATTGACCACTTGCCTCTCGTTTTCCTCTCCCCCACTTCTAAAACGATTTTCGAAAAGATTTGCCTTTTTATTCGCCTTCTCTTTTGTCCTTTTCGTTTGCCCTTATGTCTTACTTGGTTTGTTTGCTCGTTTGCTTGCTATAATTGTGTGTTTATTGAAAATCAGAAACAAATTTTATGGATCCACTTAAAGTTTTCTACTTGGATCATCTTCGATCCATATGTGCTCATGCTGAAACCCCAACTAGTTTAGTTGAGGGAAAATCTTTAGATGAGCATGCTCATTTTGTGCGTCACCGTTTGTCTGAAAAAGGGAGACTCCTATGGAATCAAATAAATTGTTTGCTATGCTATGCTTGGAATCTTTGTGAACTTTGTGATTTTACTTGTTGCTCTAAGAACCCTAAAAAACACCTTCCCTACCTATGTGAGTTTAATGATAATGAAATCCTATCTTCTTATGAAAAGGGTGATTATAGTTACTATGATATCGAACAAATTGAAGAACTTATTGCTTTTAAGGGTGCTTATGTAGTTGCTTCTTTGATTGAAAAGTATGATATTACTCTCTACAACTCTATAAATTTTGACATACTTAAATATTGCTATGAAAACTATCCTCATAATGTCTATGTCAAAGAATTTATTGAAAGAATGACCGTTGCTTTGGAAGAAAATAATGATATGCATGAATCTATAGATAATTTTGATTCCGATGGTTTGATTGAAATATCCCTTGATGAACATGATGCTTTCTATTGTTATGGCCATGATGCCAATATTTATGGAGACGAATTTGCTATAGTTCCTTATGTTAAACATGAGATTATTGCTATTGCACCCATACTAGATAGTTCCTTGAATCAAAAGCATGATTGCAATGATGTTATTATAAATTCTATTAGTGTCAATTGTGCTAATAATATGAAAAACCCTAAGCTTGGGGATGCTAGTTTTGCTATGTCCTCTACTTATTGCAATGATCATGATTGGGGTGATAATGCTTCTTATGATCTTGAAAATTTATTTAAGCCTCATGATGAATATGTTTGCTATAATATTGAAAGTGGGTTTGGAAGAGTGTCAACTTTAGGAATTAATGATCCCACTATTTTGGAGATTGATCGATCTTATGAATTTTTTGATAAAAGTGGGCTTGGAGAAGTAATGACTTTATTTTATGTTGATCCCACTATTTTGGAAGAGTGTCAACTTTGCATGCATGAGGATCATAAAGAGAAAATTTTATGTGATAGCTATATTGTTGAATTTGATTATGATCCTACATGTAATTATTATGAGAGAGGAAAATATGGTTGGGGAAATCTTCATGTTACTAAATTACCTCTCGTTATGTCGAAATTGCTATTGTTTCTTTCTTCTTCCTTGCATATGCTAGTTTTTGCTTGTCTTGATAATTTGTTTGCTTATAAAATTCCTATGCATAGGAAGTATGTTAGACTTAAACTTGTTTTTTACATGCTACATGATGCTCTCTTCGTGTTTCTATTGCTACCTTTCATGTGAGCATCATTAAAATTATCAACGCCTAGCTAAAAGGCTTTAAAGAAAAGCGCTTGTTGGGAGACAACCCAATATTTTTTCCTTGCTGTTTTCCAATAAATAATTCATCTAGCCTATGGTTAGATGTGGTTTTGTGTTTTAAATTAGTGTTTGTGCCAAGTAAGACCTTTAGGATGGCTTACGGTGATAGTTGATTTGATCTTGCTGAAAAACAGAAACTTTTGCGTCCAGTCACAGAATTTTAATAATTCACTGGAGCGTTGAAAAACCCTAAATGTTTTATAAGAGATTTATATACAAATTTCCTCTGTTTTTATAATTTTTCAGAATTTTTGGAGTTACAGAAGTATTATAACAATTCGGATCTTCGCAGACTGTTCTGTTTTTGACAGATTCTGTTTTCTTTGTGTTGTTTGCTTATTTTGATGAATCTATGGGTAGTATCGGGGGGTATGAACCATGGAAAAGTTGGAATACAGTAGATATTACACCAATATAAATAAATAATGAGTTCATAACATTACCAAAAGTGGTGATTTATTTTCTTATACTAACGGAGCTTATGAGATTTTCTGTTGAGTTTTGTGTTGTGAAGTTTTCAGGTTTTGGGTAAGGATTTGATGGACTATGGAATAAGGAGTGGCAAGAGCCTAAGCTTGGGGATGACCAAGGCACCCAAAGGTAATATTCAAGGACAACCAAGAGCCTAAGCTTGGGGATGCCCCGGAAGGCATCCCCTCTTTCGTCTTCGTCTATCGGTAACTTCACTTGAGGCTATATTTTTATTCACCACATGATATGTGTTTTGCTTGGAGCGTCTTGTATGATTTGAGTCTATGCTTTTTATTTTTCCACAATCATCCTTTATGTACACACATTTTTAGAGGGACATGCATGAATCGTGATTTATTAGAATACTCTATGTGCTTCACTTATATCTTTTGAGCTAGGCAATTTTGCTCTAGTGCTTCACTTATATCTTTTTAGAGCATGGCGGTGGCTTTATTTTGTAGAAATTATTGAACTCTCATGCTTCACTTATATTATTTTGAGAGTCTCTAAACAGCATGGTAATTTGCTTTGGTTATAAATTTAGTCCTAATATGATAGACATCCAAGAGGATATAATAAAAACTTTCATATAAAGTGCATTGAATACTATGAGAAGTTTGATTCCTTATGATTGTTTTGAGATATAAAGATGGTGATATTAGAGTCATGCTAGTGAGTAATTGTGAATTGGAGAATACTTGTGTTAAGTTTTGTGAGTCCCGTAGCATGCACGTATGGTGAACTGTTATGTAACGAAGTTGGAGAATGAGATATTTTTTGATTGTCTTCCTTATGACTGGCGGTCGGGGACGAGCGATGGTCTTTCCTACCAATCTATCCCCCTAGGAGCATGCCCGTAGTAATTTGTTTTGATGACTAATAGATTTTTACAATAAGTATGTCAGTTCTTTATGACGAATGTTGAGTCCATGGATTATACGCACTCTCACCCTTCCACCATTGATAGCCTCTCTAGTGCCGCGCAACTTTCGCCGGTACCATACACCCACCATATACCTTCCTCAAAACAGCCACCATACCTACCTATTATGGCATTTCCATAGCCATTCCGAGATATATTGCCATGCAACTTTCCACCGTTCCATTTATTATGACATGCTTCATCATTGTCATATTGCTTTGCATGATCATGTAGTTGACATCGTATTTGTGGCAAAGCCACCTTTCATAATTCTTTCATACATGTCACTCTTGATTCATTGCACATCCCGGTACACCGCCGGAGGCATTCATATAGAGTCATATTTTGTTTTAAGTATCGATTTGTAATTTTTTGAGTTGTAAGTAAATAAAAGTGTGATGATCTTCATTATTAGAGCATTGTCCCATGTGAGGAAATAAAAAAAAAAGAGGCCAAAGAATCCAAACCAAAAAAAGAGAAAAGAGAGAAGGGGCAATGTTACTATCCTTTTTCCACACTTGTGCTTCAAAGTAGCACCATGATCTTCATGATAGAGAGTCTCCTATGTTGTCATTTTCATATGCTAGTGGGAATTTTTCATTATAGAACTTGGCTTGTATATTCCACCGATGGGCTTCCTCAAATTGCCCTAGGTCTTCATGAGCAAGCAAGTTGGATGCACACCCACTTAGTTTTCTTTTGATCTTTCATACACTTATAGCTCTAGTGCATCCGTTGCATGACAATCCCTACTCACTCACATTGATATCTATTGATGGGCATCTCCATAGCCCGTTAATACGCCTAGTTGATGTGAGACTATCTCCTTCTTTTTTGTTTTCTCCACAACCACCATATTCTATTCCACCTATAGTGCTATGTCCATGGCTCACGCTCATGTATTGCGTGAAAGTTGAAAAAGTTTGAGAACATCAAAAGTATGAAACAATTGCTTGGCTTGTCATCGGGGTTGTGCATGATTTGAATATTTTGTGTGACGAAGATGGAGCATAGCCAGACTATATGATTTTGTAGGGATAAGCTTTCTTTGGCCATGTTATTTTGAGAAGACATAATTGAATTGTTAGTATGCTTGAAGTATTATTGTTCTTATGTCAATATTAAACTTTTGTTTTGAATCTTATGGATCTGAACATTCATGCCACAATAAAGAAAAATTACATGGATAAATATGTTAGGTAGCATTCCACATCAAAATTTCTGTTTTTATCATTTACCTACTCAAGGACGAGCAGGAATTAAGCTTGGGGATGCTTGATACGTCTCCAACGTATCTATAATTTTTGATTGTTCCATGCTATTATATTATCTGTTTTGGATGTTTTATATGCATTAATATGCTATTTTATATTATTTTTGGGACTAACCTATTAACCTAGAGCCCAGTGCCAGTTTCTGTTTTTTCCTTGTTTTTTAGCTTCGTGGGAAAGGAATACCAAACAGAGTCCAAACGGAATAAAACCTTCGCGATGATTTTTCTTGGACTAGAAGACACCCAGGAGACTTGGAGATGAAGTCGGAGGAACCACGAGGCGGCCATAAGGGTGGAGGGCGCGCCCCCTGCCTTGTGGGCCCCCCGTGACTCCCCTGGCCTAATTCTTTTGCCTATATATTCACATATGTTCCCAAACCACCAGAAGCATCCACGAAAAGACTTTTCCACCGCCGCAACCTTCTGTACCCGTGAGATCCCATCTAGGGACCTTTTCCAGCACCCTGACGGAGGGGGATTCGATCACGGAGGGCTTCTACATCAACCCTATTGCCCTTCCGATAAAGCGTGAGTAGTTTACCTCAGACCTACGGGTCCATAGCTAGTAGCTAGATGGCTTCTTCTCTCTCTTTGATTCTCAATACCATGTTCTCCTCGTTGTTCTTGGAGATCTATCCGATGTAATATTCTTTTGCGGTGTGTTTGTCGAGATCCGATGAATTGTGGATTTATGATCAGCTTATCTATGAATATTATTTGAATCTTCTCTGAATTCTTATATGCATGATTTGATATCTTTGTAATTCTCTTCGAACTATCGGTTTGGTTTGGCCAACTAGATTGGTTTTTCTTGCAATGGGAGAAGTGCTTAGCTTTGGGTTCAATCTTGCGGTGTCCTTTCCCAGTGACAGTAGGGGCAGCAAGGCACGTATTGTATTGTTGCCATCGAGGATAAAAAGATGGGGTTTACATCATATTGCTTGAGTTTATTCCTCTACATCATGTCATCTTACTTAATGCGTTACTCTGTTCTTCATGAACTTAATACTCTAGATGCAGGCAGGAGTCGGTCGATGTGTGGACTAATAGTAGTAGATGCAGAATCGTTTCGGTCTACTTGACACGGACGTGATGCCTATATTTCATAATCATTGCCTTGGATATCGTCATAACTTTGCGCTTTTCTATCAATTGCTCGACAGTAATTTGTTCACCCACCGTATTATTTGCTATCTTGAGAGAAGCCTCTATTGAAACCTATGGCCCCCGGGTCTATTTTCCATCATGGAAGTTTCCGATCTACTATTTTCCATCATATTAGTTTCCGATCTACTATTTTGCAATCTTTTACTTTCCGATCTATAAACCAAAAATATTTACTTTATCGTTTGTTTAGTTGCATCTATCTCTATCAGATCTCACTTTTGCAACTAACCATGAAGGGATTGACAACCCCTTTATCGCGTTGGGTGCAAGTTGTTTGATTGTTTGTGCAGGTGCTAGGTGATTTGTGCGTTGTCTCCTACTGGATTGATACCTTGGTTCTCTAACTGAGGGAAATACTTATCTCTACTTTGCTGCATCACCCTTTCCTCTGGAAGGGAAAAACCAACACAAGCTCAAGAAGTAGCACCCCGCTGCCACGGGAGGGTAGGACAAAAGAAGTCATGCAAGTTCTTTTCATAAGCACGTATGACTATTTACGGAATACATGCCTACATTATATTTATGAACTGGAACTAGTTTTGTATCGCCCTAGGTTATGACTGTTATATGATGAATATCATCCAACGAATGCACCGATCCAATGCCTACGAATTTTCCACATATTGTTCTTGCTAAGTTATTACTGTTGTTGCTACTGTTACACTTGCTACAAAATCATTGCTATCACTGTTACCGTTACTGCTACTATCATCACTACTATCACAACTATCATATTACTGTGCTACTGATCATATTGCCGCAGATATTTAATCTTCATGTGTGGTTGAATTGACAACTCAACTGCTAATACTTGCAAATATTCTTTGGCTCCCCTTGTGTCGAATCTATAAATTTGGGTTGAATACTCTACCCTCGAAAACTGTTGCGATCCCCTATACTTGTAGGTTATCAATACCTTTTTCTGGGATTATTATCTATTTATCACTATGAAGAATCTGAAGGATACCAAGACTAAGATTTTTCTCTCTAAGACGAGGGGAGGTAAGGAACTGCCATCTAGCTCTGCAGTTGATTCACCTTCTATTTTGAGTAGACTTGCAACACCACCACATGCTATTAATCCTGATATGTCGCAAGTTATTGATGATGCTACTTCTATGAATGCTACTCATGATGATGCTAGTACCTTGCTTCATGATAATATGCCACTAGGTGAATTTCTTGATGAACAAATTGCTAGAGCCAAAGATATTGAGAATGTTGAAACTGATGAAGAACTTGAAACTGAAAAATCTTGAAACACCTATTAGGCCTAGCTCTCCTAGATATGAATTACCTAAGATACCTGAAGGTTATGTTATGGATGAGGATATAGCTAGAGACTTTCTTGCTTGCAATGATAGAGATGGTCTTAAGAAATTATTATGCAAACTGAAAGAAAATTCTTTGAATGCTAGAATGAAATGTGATCCTAAGTTTGCTACTTCATCTATCTTTGTTGATGATAAGGATTATGAATTCTCTGTCGACCCAGAGTTAATTACTTTGGTTGAATCTGATCCTTTCCATGGCTATGAAACTGAAACCGTTGTGGCACACCTTTCTAAATTAAATGATATAGCCACCCTATTTGCTCATGATGATAAAATTCGCTACTATTATATTCTCAAACTATTTCCGTTTTCATTAAAGGGTGATGCTAAGATATGGTACAATACTCTTGCTCCTGGTTGTGTGCGTAGTCCCCAGGATATGATTTATTACTTCTCTGAAAAATATTTTCCTGCTCATAAGAAACAAGCTGCCTTACAGGAAATATTTAATTTTGTGCAAATTGAAGAAGAGAGTCTCCCACAAGCTTGGGGGAGGCTTCTCCAATTTCTTAATGCTTTGCCTGATCATCCTCTTAAGAAAAATGAAATACTTGATATCTTCTATAATGGACTAACCGATGCTTCTAGGGATTTCCTAGATAGTTGTGCTAGTTGTGTTTTCAGGGAACAAACTATTGAACAAGCTGAGGAATTATTGAATAACATATTGAAGAATTATGATGATTGGACTCTTCCTGAACCACCGCATAAACCCACTCCAAAGAAGAGGGGTATCTTATATCTCGGTCCGGAAGATATGTGATACGTCCCCAACGTATCTATAATTTTTTATTGTTCCATGCTATTATATTATCTGTTTTGGATGTTTTATATGCATTAATATGCTATTTTATATTATTTTTGGGACTAACTTATTAACCTAGAGCCCAGTGCCAGTTTCTGTTTTTTCCTTGTTTTTGAGTTTTATAGAAAAGGAATACCAAATGGAATAAAACTTTCGCGATGATTTTTCTTGGACCAGAAGACACACGTAGGACTTGGAGATGAAGTCAGAGGAGTCCCGAGGAGGCCACAAGCCTCAGGGGCGCACCCTAGGGGGGTCTGAGGGCTTGTGGGCCCCTCGGAGCTCCTCCAACCCTAATTCTTGGCCTATAAATTCAGAAATATTCCCAAACAACCAAAAGCGTCCACCAAAATACTTTTCCGCTGCCGCAACCTTCTGTACCCATGAGATCCCATCTTGGGGCCTTTTTCGGCATCCTACCGGAGGGGGATTCAATCACGGAGGGCTTCTACATCAACTCTATTGCCCTTCCGATGAAGCGTGAGTAGTTTACCACAGACCTACGGGTCCATAGCTAGTAGCCAGATGGCTTATTCTCTCTCTTTGATCTTCAATACAATGTTCTCCTCGATGTTCTTGGAGATCTATCCGATGTAATATTCTTTTGCGGTGTGTTTGTCGAGATCCGATGAATTGTGGATTTATGATCAGATTATCTATGAATATTATTTGAATCTTCTCTGAATTCCTATATGCATGATTTGATATCTTTGTATTTCTCTTCGAATTATCGGTTTGGTTTGGCCAACTAGATTGGTTCTTCTTGCAATGGGGGAGGTGCTTAGTTTTGGGTTCAATCTTGCGGTGTCCTCACCCAATGTCAAAGTAGGGGTAGTGAGGCACGTATTGTATTGTTGCCATGAAGGGTAAAAAGATGGGGTTTTCATCATATTGCTTGAGTTTATCCCTCTACATCATGTCATCTTAGTTATGGCGTTATTCCGTTCTTATGAACTTAATACTCTAGATGCATGCTGGATAGCGGTCAATGTTTGGAGTAATAGTAGTAGATGCAGGCAGGAGTCAGTCTACTTGACACGAACGTGATGCCTATATTCATAATCATTGCCTTGGATATCGTCATAACTTTGCGCTTTTCTATCAATTGCTCGACAGTAATTTGTTCACCCATCGTATTATTTGCCTTCAAGAGAGAAGCCTCTAGTGAAACCTATGGCCCCTGGGTCTATTTTCCATCATATATTTTGAGATCTATAAACCAGAAAACCCAAAAATACCTTGCCGCAATTTATTTGTTTTTACTTTGTTTTACGTTTTAGTAAGCTTTTATATCTATCTCTATCAGATCTCATCCTTGCAAGTGGCCGTGAAGGGATTGACAGCCCCTTTATTGCGTTGGGTGCATGTGTTTGATTGTTTGTGCAGGTGCATAGATTGGAGACTTGCGTGTCTATCCTACTGGATTGATACCTTGGTTCTTAACTGAGGGAAATACTTATCTCTACTTTGCTGCATCACCCTTTCCTCTTCAAGGGAAAAACCAACGCAAGCTCGTGAAGTAGCAGGAAGAATTTCTGGCACCGTTGCCGGGGAGATCTACATCAAGCCTACCAAGTACCCACCATAAACTCTCATTGCATTACATTATTTGCCATTTGCCTCTTGTTTTCCTCTCCCCCACTTCTAAAATGATTTCAGAAAAACACAAAAAGATTTGCCTTTTTATTCACCCTTCTTCTGTTCGTCTTTTCGTTTGCTTTTTGTTTGCTCGGTTGCTAGATCGGTTTGTTGCCATCATGTCTGAATCTGGGGAATTTATCATTGAAAAAGATAGCAATAATCTTGAGGAAGGTTTTAATGATTTTGCCAATAATGATCCTCATGAACAACCCACTATTATCCATACTAAAAAACTCCTTGTGGGTAGCGGTAATATTATTGGAAAAGGGGTGATTCAAGATTTCTTTACTTGTGTCGGTACGTTACCTACGCTAGGAGGATCTATTCTTAATAAAACTAATAGCCTTGCGGATGCAATAACTTTGCTTATAATTGAACTTGAAAGACAATTTGTTCATATGCATCCATGCATACAAAGGATTTTTCTAGAGTTCTCCAATATCCAGCATTCTTCTCTTAAGCATGCCGCCACTATATTTCTAGCTCATGGGTTTAGATTCATTATGAAAGAAGCTAGTGAAATTTTTGCGCATTATAAAATAAATGGTGGTTGTCCTCCCATAGAGGAGATCCTTTTTAATCAAGAGGAAATAATGCGATTGCAATCTCCCAATTATGCTGCCTATAATGAAAATTTGAGAAAAAGGGTCCCTACCAAGGTTTTGGTTGATAAGATTTCTGAACTCAATGATAATTTTTCTATACAAAACAATGGATTAGGGTTCGTATTAAGAGATAGGCTTATGACGTTCCACTAAAGGAACGCTTATAATGATGAGTTGATTATAAAATACAAGGGGACGAAGGAGGAACCAATTCCTCCCAAACTTGATCTTAGGGATCCTTATCCTATTAAATTTAGCCCTTTTGATTATTTTTTCTTACCACAAAGGAAACTTGCCACTGGAAGAAGGGAGTATGAGATGAGCATGGATGATCTCCCTTTACCTAGATCTATGTTTTATGCCTAGCTAGGGGCATTAAACAATAGCGCTTGTTGGGAGGCAACCCATTTTTTTTTGTTCTGTTTTTCAATAAATACACATTATTACCTCTGTAGTAATTGTGTTTTTGTGTTTTAATTAGTGTTTGAGCCAAGTAAGACCTTTGGGATGGCTTACGGTGGTAGTTGATTTGATCTTGCTGAAAAACAGAAACTTTTGCGCTCAGTAAAACAATTTAAAAAAATCACAGAAGCATGATTTTGATATGAATTTTTACACATGATTGATATAAAAAATTTCCCAGGTTGTCCTAATTTTTCAGAATTTTTGGATTTACATAAGTATATGAAGTTTTCAGATTGCTACAGACTGCTCTGTTTTTGACAGATTCTGTTTTCTGTGTGTTGTTTGCTTATTTTGATGAATCTATGGGTAGTATCGGGGGGGGGGGGGGTATGAACCATGGAGAAGTAGGAATAAAGTAGAATTACACCAATATAAATAAAGATGGTTCACAACAGTAAAAAATGGGATTTATTTTTTATAACTAACGGATCTAATGAGTGTTTTTGTTGAGGGTTTTTGGAGTTTTGTGTTGTGAAGTTTTCAAGTTTTGGGTAAAGATTTGATGGACTATGGAATAAGGAGTGGCAAGAGCCTAAGCTTGGGATGCCCAAGGCACCCCAATATAATATTCAAGGACAAACAAGCATATAAGCTTGGGGATGCCCCGGATGGCATCCCCTCTTTCGTCTTCGTCTATCGTTAAATTTACTTGAGGCTATATTTTTATTCACCACGTGATTTGTGTTTTGCTTGGAGCGTCTTGTATGATAGGGAATCACAAACCTTAACACCAATATTCTTACTAAACCATAATTACTCATCAATATGACTCACATATCACTATCATCATATCGCAAAACTATTACAAAGAATCAAGTTTATTTTGTCCAATGATCTTTCATGAAAGTTTTTATTATATCCCTCTTGAATATCTATCACTTTGGGACTAGTTTAATGTGTTGCTTTCGATAGCTCAAATAAATTTAAGTGAGGAACATGAGCATAAAATTTTCTTCTCTCAAAATAATATAAGTGAAGCATGAGAGAATTTCTTAAAAATTTACTAACTCTCAAATAAATATAAGTGAAGCATGAGAGCATTTCTTCAAAAAAAATAAAGCACACCATGCTCAAATAGATACAAGTGAAGCACTAGAGCAATTCCATAGCTCAAAAATTTTAAGTGAAGCACATAGAGCAATTCTAACAAATCATAGCATAATTTTGGCTCTCTCAAAAAGGCGTGTTCAGCAAGGATACTTTACTTAAACTAAAAATCAAAGCAAGCAAAGACTCATATAATACAAGACTCTCCAAGCAAAACTCATGATATATGACGAATAAAAATATAGCTCCAAGTAAAATACCGATGGTCGTTAGAAGAAAGAGGGGATGCCACCCAGGGCATCCCCAAGCTTAGTTGCTTGTTAATCCTTGAATATTACCTTGGGGTGCGGTAGCATCCCCAAGCTTAAGCTCTTCTTACTCCTTATTCCTTCATCCATCGTGATCTCACCCAAAACTTGAAAACTTCAATCACACAAAACTTAACAAAACCTTCGTGAGATCCGTTAGTATAACAAAGCAAATCACCACTCTAAGTACTGTTGCAAACCCATTCATATTTTATTTTTGCATTATATCTACTGTATTCCAACTTTACTATGGCTCATACCCCCCGATAAAGTCAATAGATTCATCAAAATAAGCACACAATGCAAAGAAAACAGAACCTGTCAAAAACAGAACAGTCTGTAGTAATCTGAATACTTCGTGTACTTATGTAACTCCAAAACTTCTGAAAAATTAACACAACGTAGTAAATATATATATAAATATTGTGTAAAAAATTCAGAATTTTTCGTTGCTTTTGTAAATCTTAAAAATTATTTTACTGGATGCAAAAGTTTCTGTTTTCCAACAAGATCAAATCAACTATCACCCAACATGATCCCAAAGGATTTGCTTGGCCCAAACACTAATTAAAACATAAAAAACACAATCATAATAGAGGCATAATTGTGCAAACACTCAAGAACAGAAAGAAAAAGGTAAAAATAAAATTTATTCATTGGGTTGCCTCCCAACAAGAGCTATCGTTTTATGCCCCTAGTTAGGCATAATGCGAAGATCTAAGTGTTGTCATCTTTATTTATAGATCCATAAGATGTGTTCTTATCAGGAGGTTTTGCAAAAATAACTTGAAACACACTATCCATAGTAATTTTAGCATTATCAAGTTGCCCATCCATGTACCCTCTTTGATTTCCGGCAACAATCCAAGAATAATGTTGATTGACATCATTGAAAACTTGTTGGATTATATCCAAAACGGGGATTTCCTTTTTAAGATTCTCATCAAAGATTTGATTATTTCCAAGCAAATGTCTCAACATATAATCACTATTATAAAGGATCTCATTTATCACTAGTTTTTCACGGTTCATACCATAAAAATCAAAAAATTCCCTAGCTTCCCGTATTAAGTAATCAAATTCATTCATAAGAACTTGGGTAGCTATCTTTATAGCCTTAAGATCTTTTATAGATGGTAGCTCGTAAAACAATCTTTGCAAGGCAGGATGGGTACGAATAAATCTATTTTCAAGTTTCAGAACTAGTGCTGAAATAGCTTCCGCATAAGATTTAGTTCTTTTAAGTATAGGAGCATCATCAAGAGTCAGATTTCCAACACAATTGAAAAAATCTTGAATATGTTCTTTTCCCATAACGTTCCCTTGCCCCAAAACATAAGTTTTGGCATCCAGATTGCCAAATCATCCAATTTTAGGAGTCAGGCCATCATTTGTTTCTGCCGTACCAAAGTCACTCATGATGACGAGTTCAAGCGAATAAGAGATCTGACGAGAAAACGGCGAACGAAAAAGAAGGCGAATAAAAAAACGGCAATTTTTTGTGAAGTGAGGGACAGGAAAATGAGAGGCAAATGGCAAATAATGTAAATTGCAAGGAGATGAGATTTGTGATTAGGAACCTGATAGATGTTGATGATGTCTCCCCGGCAACGGCGCCAGAAATTCCTTTTGATGCGGCTTGAACTACGTTAGTATTTCCCCAAAGAGGAAGGGATGATGCAGCACAGCCACGATAGGTATTTCCCTCAGTGATGAGACCAAGGTTATCGAACCAGTAGGAGAACCATGCAACCCTATGTAAACGATACCTGCACACAAAGAACAAATACTTGCAACCCAACGTGTTAAAGGGGTTGTCAATCCCTCCCCGGCAACGGCGCCAGAAATTCCTTTTGATGCGGCTTGAACTATGTCGGTATTTCCCAAAAGAGGAAGGGATGATGCAGCACAACTACGGTAGGTATTTCCCTCAGTGATGAGACCAAGGTTATCGAACCAGTAGGAGAACCATGTAACACTATGTAAACGGTACATGCACACAAAGAACAAATACTTGCAACCCGACGTGTTAAAGGGGTTGTCAATCCCTTTCGGGCAACGGTGCCAGAAGTTGGCGAGTGAACGGTAGACTAATTGAAATAGATCTCGAATAAACGCGAAATAAAATAAAGTGCAACAAGGTATTTTTGGGTTTTTGGAAATATAGATCTGAAAATAAAAGCAAATAAAAATAGATCTCAAAGGCAAATATGATAAAGAATAGACCCGGGGGCCGTAGATTTCACTAGTGGCTTCTCTCGAGAAAAATAGCATACGGTGGGTAAACAAATTACTGTTGGGCAATTGATAGAACTTCAAATAATCATGACGATATCCAGGCAATGATCATTATATAGGCATCACGTCCAAGATTAGTAGACCGACTCCTGCCTGCATCTACTACTATTACTCCACACATCGACCGCTATCCAGCATGCATCTAGTGTATTAAGTTCACGGAGAAACGGAGTAATGCAATAATAATGATGGCATGATGTAGACAAGATCTATTAATGTAGGAATAGACCCCATCTTGTTATCCTTAATAGCAACAATACATACGTGTCATGTCCCCTTCTGTCACTGGGATTGAGCACCGTAAGATCGAACCCATCACAAAGCACCTCTTCTCATGGCAAGAAAAATTGATCTAGTCGGCCTAACTAAACCAAAGATTCGAAGAAGAAATACGAGGCTATAAGTAATCATGCATATAAGGATCAAAGAGACTCAAATAACTTTCATGGATAAAAAGATAGATCTGATCATAAACTCAAAGTTCATCGGATCCCAACAAACACACCACAAAAAGAGTTACATCAAATAGATCTCCAAGAGACCATTGTATTGAGAATCAAAAGAGAGAGAGGAAGCCATCTAGCTACTAACTACGGACCCGTAGGTCTACAATGAACTACTCACGCATCACCGGAGAGGCACCAATGAGGATGATGAACCCCTCCGTGATGGTGTCTAGATTGGATCTGTGGTTTCTGGAACTTGCCGCGGCTGGAATTGTGTTTCGTCGACTCCCCTAGGGTTTTTGGATTTCCAGGGTATTTATAGAGCAAAGAGGCGGTGCGGGAGGCGGTCGAGGTGGGCACAACCCACATGGGCGTGCCTGGGCCCCCAGGCGCGCCCTACCCCCCTCGGAACCCCCCTCTGGTACTTCTTTCGCCCAACAGGTGTCTTCTGGTCCAGAAAAAATCTCCAAAAAGTTTCATCGCGTTTGGACTCCGTTTGGTATTGATTTTCTGCGAAGTAAAAACAAGCAAAAAACAGCAACTGGCACTGGGCACTATGTCAATAGGTTAGTCCCAAAAAATGATATAAAGTTGCTATAAAATGATTGTAAAACATCCAAGAATGATAATATAACAGCATGGAACAATAAAAAATTATAGATACGTTGGAGACGTATCAGCCAGCAACCCCAGGCTCGCCCTGGTGGGTTGTGGTCCCCATGTGGGCCCCCCTCACTTATCTCTTTAGCCCTTGTCATCACCTACCTCGAGAAAAAAATTACCATTGCTCTCTCTCTCTCGGTTCTTGCTCTCAAACCCGCGGATTTCGATCTCTTTGCTCGAAACTCCGTTTCTGAAACTGTTTTGGGGGATTGCTACTTGGTATGTAACTCCTCCATTGCTCCAATTAGTTTTTGCTTTAGTGGTTTATATTTTGAATAATTAGCTACTCTTGGTGCTGCTGTAGATGAGCTTGCATGTTGAATTCTTAGAGTTCTAAGTAGTTTGAATGCTTAACATAGCCTCTATGGACCCTTATGAGTAATTGCTATCAATCTTGTGAAGATTTTGTTAACAAAAATTTTGTGGACTAAATTTTTCAGAATTTTATTCATAGGAATAAGATGAGTTTCTTTAGGAAGTTTGCCTCCAAGAAAAACTCTAAGGGAGTCATTGGGGAATCATCGGACAATGACCTCCATACTCGGAGAAGGGCGGAGGTGCGGCCGTGCGAATGTCCGCATAACCCCTTCATGGATGGGGCCGGGATCCATCAAGAGTTCGCGCAATTTGCTGCAAATGCCGGGCTAACTGACTTCATCACAGCTGAGTGTGAACAATACCATCTCCTTACAAATTCCTTTGTGCAAAATTTTCATTTTCTAAGTAGGAATAATCCTCCTGAGGTGCAGTTTAATTTATATGCTGAAACCCGTCAGATACCACTCACTGACTTTTGTGATATATGCTTAATCCCTTCTGATGGGGAAATAAGAGAGCCTAGACCTGCAGAGTTTGAGGATTTCTATCGTACTCTGTCAGTGGGAGATGAGAGAGGTATGTAGAGTGTCACTGCCACTAGCTTGCAGTTTCCTTCTGTGCATTATTTTGCTCTATTCATCGCGAAGTGCTTACTTGCTAGAGAGAAGGTTGGTGTACTTAGTGCCCCCGATTTCGCTGTCTTACGCCGTGCACTATATGGCGATAACACCTTTAGCCTAGGGGCTATTATTGCACGTCGTCTGCACCTTAACAGAACCAAGGGCAAAGTTCATGGCAGTCTTTATGCTACTCGTTTAGCGAGTCACTTTAATGTTCAAATCCGCCAACATGATTATCGTTTACCCAAGGTTTACTTAGATCACCAGGCGATGGAGGATCACCAGTTTACTGATATTGATAACTCTATTCATAATATTCCTTACAACCTAGTTTTCAGTGTGGATACCCGTGATATTATTCCGTTGCCTACACCTGCTTTGTTTGATTCTATTGCCAGGGGCAGATACAGGATCATGCCTGAGGACATTATTGCCTACCGGAACACCCAGGCAGTGGCTGAGGAGGAACCTCAGTAGTGGGACGCTCAGGTGCCCACACCTCAGCACTTCAACGTGGGGCCTGATGGCTACTACGAGTGGTGATTACCAAGCTAGGCTAAAAGCCTAAGCTTGGGGGAGTACGTATTTCCACCGACATTACATTCATGGTCAAATATTCCATTCTAGTTGTCGGTGTTCACACTTTTTCATTGTATTATCCATGCTAGATTTATTTTCTCGGTTTCTTCTTGTGTGTTTGAAAAACTTTGAGAAAATCCAAAAAAATGTTTCTTGCTTCTTTTCAGTTTTTCTTTCTAGTTTAGTTAGTTATAGTATTAAAAAGAAAACCCAAAAAGATTTCCTAGTTCTTCTTTTGCTTGTTGGGAGCTTTCCCATGTAAATAGTTTTTCTCGTTTTTGTTTTTCTTTTTTAATTTGCTTTCTTCAAGAAAAAACTAAAAACTCCAAAAATATTGCAGTGTGTTTCTCTGAAATTCTTTTCTTTTTATCGAGTCATACCAAGGAGAAGACCACGATGAAAATGTTGAGTGGCTCTCATATGCATTGCTATTGATCTAACAAAGAGCCCATATTACCTTGTCTTCTCCTTTTGAATAAAATGTTTGCAGATTCCAGCTTAGTCCACGGCACTCTTGCACTATTATTATTTTCATATCATTCGGTCGTGCAAGTGAAAGGCAATAATGATGATATTTGATGAACTGGCTGTGGCAGAGAGAAACGGGTATGAACTCAACTTGTTCTGTTTTTGTAAATATGTTTAACCTAGTATCCATGATTCAACAAATTATGATCAAACATGTTTGCAATGACAATTAGAGATTATAGTTTCTCATGCCATGCTTAAGTAGCTAGGAGTGGATAATGATTTATCTTGGATGTCAAAACCAAAATAGCCTATATGATATTTATGTTCATGGTGTTCATATCCTACTCATGCTAGTATCCAATGTTACTTACGCATAATGCATGTTCATGACCGTTTTCGCTCTCTAGCTGGCCTCTTCTCAACCTACTTGCTAGCCTTCGCCTGTACTAAGTGGGAATACTGCTTGTGCATCAAAATCCTAAAACCCAAGTTATCCCAGATGAGTCCACCATATCTACCTATATGCAGTATTACCCTGCCGTTCTAAGTAAATTTGCATGTGCCACCTCTAAAAACTTCAAATAAACATATGTTTTTGTGTGTCTGGATTGTTCATAGGGCAACAGCGGGTAGTCAGTATCTTCCATGGTAAGCGGGTTATTCTAATGATGAGTGTTTATTCACTCGTCCTTGCACGAGAGGGGCGGTAATAGTGATTCTGATACGTCCATTTTGCATCATGTTTTCCTACTGTTATTTATGATGTTTTTATGCATAATAATGCTTTTTGGAGTAATTCTAATGCCTTTTCTCTCATAATATGCAAGGTACACACAAAGAGGGAGAGTTCCGGCAGCTGGAAATCTGGACCTGGAAAATCTACGTCAGGCCACCTATTCTGCACAACTCCAAACAAGCTGAAACTTTACGGAGATTTTTTATGGAATATTGGAGCAAATAAGTACCAGAGGGGGCCCACCAGGTGGGCACAACCCACCTGGGCGCGCCCTGGTGGGTTGTGCTCACCCAGGCCCACCTCCGGTGCCCATATTCTGGTATATAAGTCATTTTAACCTAGAAAAAATAAGGACAGGACTTTCGGGATGGAGCGCCGCCGTCTCGAGGCGGAACTTGGGCAGGAGCACTTTTGCCCTCCGGCGGAGCGATTCCGCCGGGGGAACTTCCCTCCCGGAGGGGAAAATCATCGTCATCATCATCACCAACAACTCTCCCATCTTAGGGAGGGCAATCTCCATCAACATCTTCAACAGCACCATCTCATCTCAAACCCTAGTTCATCTCTTGTGTTCAATCTTGTTACCGGAACTATAGATTGGTGCTTGTGGGTGACTAGTAGTGTTGATTACATCTTGTAGTTGATTACTATATGGTTTATTTGGTGGAAGATTATATGTTCAAATCCAATATGCTATTTAATACCCCTCTGATCTTGAGCATGATTATCATTTGTGAGTAGTTACTTTTGTTCTTGAGGTCACGGAAGAAATCATGTTGCAAGTAATCATGTGAACTTGATATGTGTTCGATATTTTGATAGTATGTATGTTGTGATTCCCTTAGTGGTGTCATGTGAACGTCGACTACATGACACTTCACCATATTTGGGCCTAAGGGAATGCATTGTAGAGTAGTAAGTAGATGATGGGTTGCGAGAGTGACAGAAGCTTAAACCCCAGTTTATGCGCTATTCCGTAAGGGACCGATTGGATCCAAAAGTTTAATGCTATGGTTAGAATTTATTCTTGATACTTTTCTCGTAGTTGCGGATGCTTGCGAGAGGGTTAATCATAAGTAGGAGGCTTGTTCAAGTAAGAACAGCACCTAAGCACCGGTCCACCCACATATCAAATTATCAAAGTAGCGAACACAAATCGAATCGACATGGTGAAAGTGACTAGATGAAATTCCCGTGTACCCTCAAGAACGCTTTGCTTATTATAAGAGACCGTTTTAGCCTGTCCTTTGCCTCAAAAGGATTGGGCTACCTTGCTGCACTTTTGTTACTACTATCGTTACTTGCTCGTTACAAATTATCTTGCTATCAAACTACTCTGTTACTTACAATTTCAGCACTTGCAGACATTACCTTGCTGAAAACCACTTGTCATTTCCTTCTGCTCCTCATTGGGTTCGACACTCTTACTTATAGAAAAGAGCTACAATTGATCCCCTATACTTGTGGGTCATCAAGGCTATTTTATGGCGCCGTTGCCGGGGAGTGAAGCGCCTTTGGTAAGTGGAATTTGGTAAGGAAACATTTATATAGTGTGCTGAAATTTATTGTCACTTGTTACTATGGAAAACAATCCTTTGATGGGTTTGTTCGGGGTATCTTCACCTCGACCGGAACCACAATTAGCTACCCCTCAACCTACTGCACGTACTGAAAATATTGAATATGAAATTCCTTCGGGTATGATAGAACAACTGCTAGCTAATCCTTATGCAGGAGAAGGAACCGAACATCCCGATATGCACTTGATATATGTGGAACAAATTTGTGGATTGTTTAAGCTTGCAGGTTTACCCGGAGATGAAGTTATGAAAAAGGTTTTCCCTTTATCTTTGAAGGGAAAATCATTGGCATGGTATAGGCTATGCGATGATATTGGATCTTGGAATTGGAATCGATTGAAATTGGAGTTCCACCAAAAAAATTATCCTATGCATCTAGTTCATCGTGATCGGAATTATATATATAATTTTTGGCCTCGTGAAGGAGAAAGTATCACTCTAGCTTGGGGGAGGCTTAAGTCAATGTTATATTCATGCCCCAACCATGAGCTCTCAAGAGAAATTATTATCCAGAACTTTTATGCTCGGCTTTCTCGTGATGATCAATCCATGCTTGATACTTCTTGTACTGGTTCTTTTATAAAGAAGACTATTGAATTCCAGTTGGATCTTTTGGAAAGAATTAAACGCAACTTTGAAGATTGGAAACTCGACAAAGGTAAAGAGTCAGGTATTAAGCTTAAGTATGATTGTGTTAAATCTTTTATGAATACCGATGCTTTTCAAAAGTTTAGCACTAAATATGGACTTGACTCTGAGATAGTAGCCTCTTTTTGTGAATCATTTGCTACTCATGTTGATCTCCCTAAGGAGAAGTGGTTCAAATATCACCCACCTATTAAAGAAGAAGTTAAAGAACCGGTACCAATTAAAGAGGAAACCATAATTTATAATGTTGATCCGGTTGTTCCTACTGCTTATATTGAGAAACCACCTTTCCCTGTTAAGATAAAGGAACATGCTAAAGTTTCAACTGTGGTTAACAAAAGTTATATTAGAACACCTAAACCTGATGAACAAATTAAAGTAGAACCTAGTGTTGCTATGATTAAGGATCTCCTGGAAGAAAACGTAGATGGGCATGTTATTTACTTCTGTGAAGAAGCTGCTAGAATTGCCAAACCTGATAAAAAGGATAATCATAGACCTGTTGTTGGCATGCCTGTTGTCTCAGTTAAAATAGGAGATCACTGTTATCATGGTCTATGTGACATAGGTGCTAGTATGAGTGCTATTCCTTATTCCTTATATCAAGAAATTATGAATGACATAGCACCCGCAGAAATAGAAGACATAGATGTTACTATTAAACTTGCTAATAGAGACACTATATCACCAATTGGGATTGTTAGAGATGTTGAAGTCTTGTGTGGGAAAATAAAATACCCTACTGATTTCCTTGTTCCCCACAAGATGACTTTTGTCCCATTATCTTTGGTAGACCTTTCTTGAACACCGTTAATGCTAAAATAGATTGTGAAAAATAAACTGTCGGTGTTAGCTTTGGTGATGAGTCTCATGAGTTTAATTTTTCCAAGTTTAGTAGAAAGCTTCATGAAAAAGAATTGCCTAGTAAGGATGAAATAATTGGTCTTGCTTCTATTGTTGTGCCTCCTACTGATCCTTTAGAACAATATTTGCTAGACCATGAAAATGATTTACATATGCATGAGAGAAATGAAATAGATAAGATTTTCTTTGAACAACGTCCTCTACTTAAACACAATTTGCCTATTGAAACTCTAGGAGGTCCTCCTCCACCTAAAGGTGATCCTGTGTTTGAATTAAAACAATTGCCAGACACTTTGAAATATGCTTATCTTGATGAAAAGAAGATATATCCTGTTATTATTAGTGCTAACCTTTCAGAACATGAAGAAGAAAGATTATTAAAAGTTCTAAGGAAGCACCGAGCTGTTATTGGGTATACTCTTGATGATTTAAAGGGCATTAGTCCCACTCTATGTCAGCACAAGATTAATATGGAACCTGATGCTAAACCCGTTGTTAATCACCAACGTCGGTTAAATCCGAAAATGAAGGAAGTGGTAAGAACGGAAATCTTAAAACTTCTGGAAGCAGGTATAATCTATCCTATAGCTGATAGTAGATGAGTAAGTCATGTTCATTGTGTTCCTAAGAAAGGAGGTATTATTGTTGTTCCTAATGGTAAGAATGAACTTATTCCACAAAGAATTGTTACAGGCTATAGAATGGTAATTGATTTCAGAAAATTAAATAAAGCAACTAGAAAAGATCATTACCCTCTGCCTTTTATTGATCAAATGCTAGAAAGATTATCTAAGCACACACACTTTTGCTTCCTTGATGGATATTCTGGTTTTTCACAAATACCTGTTTCTCAACCTGATCAAGAAAAGACCACTTTCACTTGTCCCTTTGGAACTTATGCTTATAGACGTATGCCTTTTGGTTTATGCAATGCACCTGCTACCTTTCAAAGATGTATGACTGCTATATTCTCTGACTTTTGTGAAAAGATTGTTGAGGTTTTCATGGATGACTTCTCTGTTTATGGGAAGTCTTTTGATGATTGTTTAAGCAATCTTGATCGAGTTTTGTAGAGATGCGAGCAAACAAATCTTGTCTTGAATTGGGAGAAGTGCCACTTTATGGTTAATGAAGGTACTGTTTTGGGCCATAAAATTTCTGAAAGAGGTATTGAAGTGGACCAAGCTAAGGTTGATGCAATTGAGAAAATGCCATGTCCTAAAGATATCAAAGGTATTCGTAGTTTCCTAGGTCATGCTGGTTTCTATAGGAGATTTATCAAAGACTTTTCTAAAATTTCTAGGCCTCTTACAAATCTTTTGCAAAAGGATACTCCTTTTGTTTTTTATGATGATTGTTTAGAAGCCTTCGAAACACTCAAGAAAGCCTTAATTTCTGCACCTATTGTTCAACCACCTGATTGGAACTTGCCTTTTGAAATTATGTGTGATGCTAGTGATTATGCTGTTGGTGCTGTTCTAGGACAAAGAGTTGATAAGAAACTGAATGTTATTCATTATGCTAGTAAAACTCTAGACAGTGCACAATGGAATTATGCTACTACTGAAAAGGAATTTCTAGCAGTGGTGTTTGCTTGTGATAAATTTAGATCTTATATTGTTGATTCAAAAGTAATTGTTCACACCGATCATGCTGCTTTTAAATATCTTATGGAAAAGAAAGATGCTAAACCTAGACTTATTCGATGGGTTCTCTTGCTACAAGAATTTGATTTACATATCACTGATAGGAAAGGAGCTGAGAACCCCGTAGCTGATAACTTGTCTAGGCTTGAAAATGTGCTTGATGACCCACTACCTATTGATGATAGTTTTCCTAATGAGCAGTTAGCTGCAATAAATGTTTCTAATAACACTCCTTGGTATGCTGACTATGCTAATTACATTGTTGCTAAATATTTACCACCTAGCTTTACATACCAACAAAAGAAAAAATTCTTCTATGACTTAAGACATTACTTTTGGGATGACCCACATCTTTATAAAGAAGGAGTAGATGGTATTATTAGACGTTGTGTACCTGAGAATGAACAGGGACAAATCCTATGGAAATGTCACTCCGAAGCTTATGGAGGGCATCATGCTGGAGACAGAACTGCTCACAAGGTATTGCAATCTGGATTTTATTGGCCTACTCTCTTCAAGGATGCACGTAAGTTTGTCTTATCTTGTGATGAATGTCAAAGAATAGGTAATATCGGTAAGCGTCAAGAAATGCCTATGAATTATTCACTTGCTGTTGAACCATTTGATGTTTGGGGATTTGATTACATGGGACCTTTTCCTTCCTCTAATGGGTATACACATATTTTGGTTGATGTTGATTATGTTACTAAATGGGTAGAAGCTATTCCAACCAGTAGTGCTGATCACAACACCTCTATTAAAATGCTTAAGGAAGTTATTTTCCCAAGGTTTGGAGTCCCTAGATATTTAATGACTGATGATGGTTCACACTTTATTCATGGTGCTTTCCGTAAAATGCTTGCCAAGTATGATGTTAACCATAGAATTGCATCACCCTATCATCCTCAGTCTAGTGGTCAAGTTGAACTTAGCAATAGAGAAATAAAATTAATTTTGCAAAAGACTGTCAATAGGTCCCGGAAGAATTGGTCTAACAAATTAGATGATGCACTTTGGGCTTATAGAACAGCATATAAAAATCCTATGGGTATGTCTCCTTATAAAATGGTCTATGGAAAAGCTTGTCATTTGCCTCTTGAGTTAGAACATAAAGCATATTGGGCAGTCAAAGAACTCAACTATGATTTCAAACTTGCCGGTGAAAAGAGGTTATTTGATATTAGCTCACTAGATGAATGGAGAACCCAAGCTTATGAAAATGCCAAATTATTTAAAGAAAAAGTTAAAAGATGGCATGATAAAAGAATCCAAAAGCGTGAGTTCAAAGTTGGAGAATATGTTCTTTTGTACAACTCTCGTTTCAGATTCTTTGCAGGAAAACTCCTTTCCAAATGGGAAGGACCCTATGTTATCGAGGAGGTTTATCGGCCTGGAGCTATCAAAATAAATAATGCCGAAGGTACTAACCCGAAGGTTGTTAATGGGCAACGAATAAAACATTATATCTCAGGTACACCCATTAATGTTGAAAGTAATATTATCCAAACTTTGACACCGGAAGAACACATAAAAGAGTCCTTCCGGAACACTCCAGAATCGTGAAAATAAGGAGGTACGTGATACGGTAAGTAAACGGACTCCAAAAAATCCGCAAAAATATTTTTTGTCAGTTTTGGAATATTTAGAAAATTAGGAAAATAAGAAACTTCCAGGAAGCGTACCCTGGTGGGCACAAGACACCAGGGCGCGCCTGGCTTGCCAGGGCCAGGCGTGCCCAGGTGGGTTGTGCCCACCTGGGACACCTTCCGGACTCCGTTTTTCTTCCGTTTGCTTGTTTCCCAAGATAAAAAATCTTTATATACTCCCCGAACCTATTGACCACCGTATCACGGAGAAATCTTCTGTTTTCTTTTCCTTGCTGTTTTTTGTCAGATCTCATCTACCATGGCCGCTTCAAGCTCCTCCAAGGACAAGTTCTTCAAGAACGTCATCAACCCATATTTGCGGGAGGTGGTGCAGCACCCTCAGGCCATCCAGATGCATGAGGGGGTGCTGCACATCCACGATGTGCAAGGACCCAAGGGGACGGGAACCATGGAGGCCAGGCTTGAAGCTATGGAGCAGGAAGTCTTCCGGTGCAAGGGGATGGTGGAGCGTGGACTCAATGCCAATCACCTGATGATTACGGACCTTACTCGTGATCTCAAGGTGGATGGCAAGCCCATGAAGGACATCGTCTTCACCCTCAACGAGCAAATCAACTTCCTCCAAAGCTAGATCTATGATCTTCAAAACCAAGTCTTCGAATATGAGGCGAGGTTTAAAGGTATGAGTTTGGCTGCCAGTTGCATGACCCATGAGACTCATTCTTCCTCTTATGATGGTGGACCTCTGCCATGGAAACCCGAGGACAAGATCACATCTACTTCATCACCACCACCTTCTTCTTCATCACCAAAGGAAAATTGAGTTTCGGGTATGGGAACTCCCCTTGGCTTCCGCCAAGCTTGGGGGAGGTGCCCCGGTATCGTATCATCCCCACTATCTTTTCGCCTTTACTTATTTTAGTTCGATCTTTTGCTTTAGATGAATAAAAGTTTTGTTCGATCCTTTCTTTTCGAGAGCTTGCTTAGTGGTCTATCCTTGTAATCGTGTGCAAGATATATAATAAAGTTTAGTTTGAGTTTTTGCTTTCTTACTTTCATGTTGCAATAAAAAAAAGGGGGAAAGGAAATAAAAGAAAAAGACCATATGCTAATCTTATGGTAGGTGATGGCACCACATAAGGAAAAGTATGAGTAGAAAATTTTATTAGAGATTGACAAACATAGCATTTGTCAATGATGCGACTCAAGAAAGAATTAATAAGGGAAGAGAAGATTCACATATAAATATACTATCCTAGAAATCTTTTGTGATTGTGAGCCCCCATCAAATTATTATATGCCAAAATTGTTGACGTTGGACAAGGAAGACAACATAATGATTTATGCTTGTTCATATTCACATAGAAGTTATATTGTCATAGATCCTTCAACATGTGGTGCTTGCCCCTATCTTTGCTAGCCAAAAATTCCGCACTAAGTAGAGATACTACTTGTGCATCCAAAAACCCTTAAACCCAAATCTTATTTTCAAGTGTCCACCATACCTACCTAGGGATTGAGCAAGATCCCTCAAGTAAGTTGTCATCGGTGCAATAAGGCAATAAAAATTGCTTCTAAAAGTGTGAGATCATTTAGTGTAAAGGAAAATTGAGCGTTGTACGAACTTGTGATGGTGAAGAATAAAAGCGACAAACTGCATAATAAAGGTTGCCATCACAAGGGGCAATACAACGTGACGTTCTTTTGCACTAAGGGGCAATACAACGTGACCTCTGCTTGCCTCTGCGAAGGGCCTATCTTTTACTTTTATGCAAAGAGTCAAAGTTCTTCTCTCTTTTCCTTTTATTTTTATCCTTTGGCAAGCATCATGTGGTGAGGAAAGATCTAGGCACATATGTCCAGTTGAATATGGGTGGCATAAGTTATTATTGTTGACATCGCCCTTGAGGTGAATACGTTGGGAGGCGAAACTATAAGCCCCTATCTTTCTATGTGTCTGACTGAAACGTTTTGCTCATGTGTATGCGGTGAGTGTTAGCAATCATAGAAGACTATATGATGGTTGAGTATGTGGACTTGCCTAAAGGCTCCGATACGTGACCCTTCCCGAAAAGATGATGAATTGTAGTTGCAAAGTTGACTGAGAACATAGTTTGTTGGTTTCTAATAGAGTTTATGCTTTATACTTTAATTGTGTGATGAACTGCCACTTATTCATGAGAAGTTTATGATAAAAGTCTTATGTTTAAATTTGTTGATGTTATAATAATCTACATGATGCTTCTATGTCCGTATTTTGTTTTTATCGACACCTCTCTCTCTAAGCATGTGGACATGTTTTTCGATTTCGGTTTTCGCTTGAGGACAAGCGAGGTCTAAGCTTGGGGGAGTTGATACGTCCATTTTGCATCATGTTTTCCTACTGTTATTTATGATGTTTTTATGCATAATAATGCTTTTTGGAGTAATTCTAATGCCTTTTCTCTCATAATATGCAAGGTACACACAAAGAGGGAGAGTTCCGGCAGCTGGAAATCTGGACCTGGAAAAGCTACGTCAGGCCACCTATTCTGCACAACTCCAAACAAGCTGAAACTTTACGGAGATTTTTTATGGAATATTTGAAGAATATTGGAGCAAATAAGTACCAGAGGGGGCCCACCAGGTGGGCACAACCCACCTGGGCGCGCCAGGGAGCCCAGGCACGCCCTGGTGGGTTGTGCTCACCCAGGCCCACCTCCGGTGCCCATCTTCTGGTATATAAGTCATTTTGACCTAGAAAAATAAGGAGAGGACTTTTGGGACGGAGCGCCGCCATCTCTAGGCGGAACTTGGGCAGGAGCACTTTTGCCCTCCGGCGGAGCGATTCCGCCGGGGGAACTTCCCTCCCAGAGGGGAAAATCATCGTCATCATCATCACCAACAACTCTCCCATCTTGGGAAGGGCAATCTCCATCAACATCTTCAACAGCACCATCTCATCTCAAACCCTAGTTCATCTCTTGTGTTCAATCTTGTTACCGGAACTATAGATTGGTGCTTGTGGGTGACTAGTAGTGTTGATTACATCTTGTAGTTGATTACTATATGGTTTATTTGGTGGAAGATTATATGTTCAGATCCAATATGCTATTTAATACCCCTCTGATCTTGAGCATGACTATCATTTGTGAGTAGTTACTTTTGTTCTTGAGGTCACGGGAGAAATCATGTTGCAAGTAATCATGTGAACTTGATATGTGTTCGATATTTTGATAGTATGTATGTTGTGATTCCCTTAGTGGTGTCATGTGAACGTCGACTACATGACACTTCACCATATTTGGGCCTAAGGGAATGCATTGTAGAGTAGTAAGTAGATGATGGGTTGCGAGAGTGACAGAAGCTTAAACCCCAGTTTATGCGCTATTCCGTAAGGGACCGATTGGATCCAAAAGTTTAATGCTATGGTTAGAATTTATTCTTAATACTTTTCTCGTAGTTGCGGATGCTTGCGAGAGGGTTAATCATAAGTAGGAGGCTTGTTCAAGTAAGAACAGCACCTAAGTACCGGTCGACCCACATATCAAATTATCAAAGTAGCGAACACAAATCGAATCAACAAGGTGAAAGTGACTAGATGAAATTCCCGTGTACCCTCAAGAACGCTTTGCTTATTATAAGAGACCGTTTTGGCCTGTCCTTTGCCTCAAAAGGATTGGGCTACCTTGCTGCACTTTTGTTACTACTATCGTTACTTGCTCGTTACAAATTATCTTGCTATCAAACTACTCTGTTACTTACAATTTCAGCACTTGCAGACATTACCTTGCTGAAAACCACTTGTCATTTCCTTCTGCTCCTTGTTGGGTTCGACACTCTTACTTATCGAAAAGAGCTACAATTGATCCCCTATACTTGTGGGTCATCAGATTCCCAGTCCCGAAATAAAAAATTGCAATTAATTAAACAAAACTCCCCCAGGATTGATGTTGGTATGGACGGTACCCGTGGATTCGGCTAGCCGTGGAGTGTGATTGTTGGTGGAGGGGGAGTAAACCTTTACTTTTATCACTTGGGAACAGCCACTAATGTGTTTAGCATGGAAGATATTGATAACTTTCGGTAATGACGTAAACAGGAAAGGTGCATTTCTCAAAATATCATTTATCTCTGTTTTTAAACTTTGAGCTCTGGCACCGCTGCAAATCCCTGCTTCCCTCTGCAAAGGGACTATCAATTTAATGTTATGTTGAGTCATCACCTTCTCAAATAAGCGCCAGATCTGAGAGCACTATTGTCATCCTCATGCATTGTGTATAGCTAATGTTGGATGCATCATGACTGGATCTTTTCTATCATGAATTACAATGTTTAGTCGCTGCTTGAACTTTGGAGGTACTCTGCATTTATGTTTTGCAGTCTCAGAAAGAGCTAGCGAGATACCACTGTTGTCATATCATATCACGATTGTTTTGACAAAGTGTTGTCATTTGAGATATCTTATTATTGCTCGCTAGTTGCTTATGCCATTGATATGAGTTAATATAATTTCTAAGAGTTATTGTTGACATGGTTAGTTATAATCTTTGTTTAAAACTTGGGTGCTACTTAAGCTTATTTATGTAAACAAGAACAAAAGAGTTCGTAAAAGTTTTTCTTTTTCACTTTCAGTTTGTCAACTGAATTGCTTGAGGACAAGCAAAGGTTTAAGCTTGGGGGAGTTGATACGTCTTCGTCGTATCTACTTTGTCTAACGCTTTTGCTCTTGTTTTGGACTCTAATTTGCATGATTTGAATGAAACTAACCCGGACTGACGCTGTTTTCAGCAGAACTACCATGGTGTTGTTTTTGTGCAGAAATAAAAGTTCTCGGAATGGAACGAAACTTTTTGGAGAATTTTTATAGAATAAAAGAAAAATACTAGAGCTAAGAACCACCGGAGGGGGCCCCTGGGTGAGCACAACCCACCAGGGCGCCCCCCCTCCAGGCGTGCCCAGGTAGGTTGTGCCCACCTGGTGGCCCCGCAGACCCTGATTCCGACTCTATATAAAATCCTATTTTTGGAGAAAAAAATCAAGGAGGAAGAGTTATCACGTTTCACGAGATGGAGCCGCCGCCGCCTCCTGTTCTTCATCGGGAGGCCAGATCTGGAGTCCGTTTGGGGCGTCGAAGAGGGGGATCTTCGATATTCGTCATCACCAACCCTTCTCCATCGCCAATTCCATGATGCTCCCCACCGGGAGTGAGTAATTCCTTCGTAGGCTCGCTGGTCGGTGAGGAGTTGGATGAGATTCATCATGTAATCGAGTTAGTTTTGTTAGGGCTTGATCCCTAGTATCCACTATGTTCTGAGATTGATGTTGCTATGACTTTGCTATGCTTAATGCTTGTCACTAGGGCCCGAGTGCCATGATTTCAGATCTGAACCGTTTATGTTATCACCATTATATCTATGTTCTAGATCCGATCTTGCAAGTCATATTCACCTATTACGTGTTATGATCCGTAAACCCCGGTGTGACAGCAATCGGGATACTTTCCGGTGATGACCGTAGTTTGAGGAGTTCATGTATTCACTATGTGTTAATGCTTTGTTCCGGTTCTCTATTAAAAGGAGGCCTTAATATCCCTTAGTTTCCTTATGGACCCCGCTGCCACGGGAGGGTAGGACAAAAGATGCCATGCAAGTTCTTTTCATAAGCACGTATGATTATTTACGGAATACATGCCTATATTATATTTATGAACTGGAGCTAGTTTTGTATCGCCCTAGGTTATGACTGTTATCTCGCCCTAGGTTATGACTGTTATGTGATGAATATCATCCAACGAATCTAGCGATCCAATGCCTACGAATTTTCCACATATTGTTCTTGCTAAGTTATTACTGTTGTTGCTACTGTTACACTTGCTACAAAATCATTGTTATCACTGTTACCGTTACTGCTACTATCATCACTACTATCACAACTATCATATTACTGTGCTACTGATCATATTGCTGCAGATTTAATCTCCAGGTGTGGTTGAATTGACAACTCAACTGCTAATACTTGCAAATATTCTTTGGCTCCCCTTGTGTCGAATCTATAAATTTGGGTTGAATACTCTACACTCGAAAACTGTTGCGATCCCCTATACTTGTGGGTTATCAGGTGGCGAGGTTATCGTGCTCTCCTCCGATGATGAGGTCGAAGGCGGCGAGGACGGCGGCGCGGAGGGCGTCGAGGTGGGCGGCGAGGACGAGGAGATCGACGTCGACGAGTGGAGGAGTGTCTTCCCCAACGACCCCGACGACGGTACCGGCCCGGACCCAGCTCGCGGCACACCATACCTGACGAGGAAGGATTGGCTTGACCTCCATTTTGACCGAAAGTAGTTTAGTTTAGTTAAAATTTATGTTGTATGTTCGGTTATGCAAAACTATCTATGTTTATGTTTGAATGCGTGCTACTTTCGGTTGAACCTGCTTTGAACTTGATCAAATTGAAGTTTACAACGTTAAGTTTAGGGGATCGACTAGAAACGACCAAAAATTGCTGGAGTATATATATACTCCACTAAGGGTTTTAGTCTGTTAACTTTTAGGGGATTGGCTAGAGATGGCCTTATGCCTTGTTTATTTCAGTTGTTCACAATGTGATGCTCTATATGTGCAACTATTTGCCGTGCAGTTCAATTTCATCAATAACAGTTTCAACAATACCACTATGAATTACGATATTTGGTTGCTGTTAAGGATGTTGCAGTTAACACACCTTTTCGTTTTTAACAATAACTAGTGTACTTTAGACCTGCACAATACCAGTTTGAATGACTCTATTTGCTTGTTTTAAATGTTATGCCTGTTGCAGTTAACACACCTTTCCACTTCTTGTTTTGCTTAACTAGCGTGCTTAAACCTGCACACTGAAGCTATCATTTGTAGATTATGTTGTCTACCATGGATATATTTGGTTGATGTCTAGCCTGTTGTGCTTAATATGCCTTTATATGTACTCATACATGACAATATTGAGAGCGGCTATTGTTTTTCATCGAGGTTAGTTTCATCGCATTGCTTATATATACTCACTGTTTAGGATATCGGTAGCTGGTACCATATAGCCTGGGGGCTGATAAGGGATTAACCATCGAATCGGTTTCACTGAATATATCTGTAACCCATTTACGGTAGGTTAACTAGGGCCATATTTAATATATCTGAGACTAAATAGCAACATGCATTGTACTGAATGACTAAATATGCAATCCCAGGCTACATAGCAACAAGGAAGAGTGTTACCTTAATGTTCTGATGATGTCTAGATATACATGTAATAAGATCTTATATAATGGGATTGAGGGAGTGTTGTACTACATCATTTTGCAATTATTGTTTAGCTTCTAATATTAACTTGGTGCTTTTAGGTACATATATCATTGCTAAAGATCCACACTTTGACCCTTTCTGCATATGGGGCAATGAGATATTCATGAACCAGCATCAAGTGAGGAAACTGATAAAGATTGTTATTACAATGGGCCAAAAGATGTCAATCGAACTATTTGTCTACACTTTATGCAATACAACAGTGAACTGCAGGATGGTAAGTAAGAACTCTGTAGCCTTCTTTTTACTGCCTGTAATGAGTTGTGTTAGATGACAATGTCTAAATCTTTTTCCTTTGAAGTGGATCCTGAAGCAGTTTACTCAAGATTACCTCTCAAACTACATGATTGGCGGCCGACCATCACAAGGGGTTGGACTAGAGTCGTGCGTGCCTTCTGCATCGAGGAGAGCACAATAGGGTCATTCTGCTTCACCTTGTTCAGTAACCAGAATGTCTCTCGCCTCTTTCTTTACCATCTTTAATAGTATAAGTATACAACCCTGGTTCATCATTCTTTATTTGGTGCTTATGTAATTCTTGAACATATATACCTGTGAATCGAATAATGCATTGGTTGTTTGAACCTGATGGATATGAATAACGCTATAGCCTACTTTCAAATTCAAATTAGGTACAATTTTAAATAGCAGCAATTAAATTAGGGGGAAATTACGCTCTGCATGTCATTACGACGCACACGGTCTATAAAGCACAGCGTGTGTGATATACATCATAATCCGACACGGTTCACGGAGAGGAAACGTGTGTAACCATGCACATAGTTGCCGTATGCAAAGCGTGTGTGATGTCAGACAATATCACAAACGGTGCGGAAAAACTAAATGTGTGTGATTGTCGACCTATCGTACATGGTTTATAATCATGAACTGTTTGTGATGTGCCGGGCATCATAAATGTAGAGCCAGTTTGGTACGTGCCTAGAATGTGCCTGGACTGCGCCTGGTTTTAGGTAAAACCGCAGAAGTCCGACTGCGATGCTAATGCCAGCACACACGAGTAGCAAGGATGGAGCGTTTGGGATATTCGAGATATCACAAACAGTTTTATAGGGACAACTGTATGCATCAAGACTCCCTATCCCCGATGGTTTCTGGGTCGTGTGGGAAGGACCCCCCCCTATCGCACACACTCACTTAGCGACGGTTGAAAATGTCGTCGCGGAAAGGGGTTAAAAATCGTTTGTATAGCACCTCGCTATACCAGTGGATTGACAACCCCTCTTACGCGCTGGGTTGCGAGTATTTGTTATTTGTGTGCAGGTACCGTTTACATAGTGTTGCTTGTTTCTCCTACTGGATTGATAACCTTGGTTTCATAACTAAGGGAAATACTTACCGTTGTTGTGCTGCATCATCCTCTCCTCTTCGAGGAAATACCAACGCAGATACAAGCAATCAGCGCGCCATGGAGGCTTGTGGGCCCCATAGACCTCCAGCTGGCCTAATTCCAATCTTATATATTCCGTCTTTCCGAGAAAAAAACCCGGAGAAAAAGTTTCATCACATTTTACTATACAAAGCCGCCACCACCTCTTGTTCTTCATCTGGAGCCCTTATCTTGAGTTCGTTCGAGGCTCCGGATAGAGGGATTCGCCACTGTCGTCATCACCAACCCTCCTCCATCAACAGTTTCATGATGCTCACCATCATTAGTGAGTAATTTCATTGTAGGCATACTGGAGATGGATGGAGATGGATTTGATTTCTTATGTACGAGTCAATTTGTTAGGGCTTGATCCCAAGTATCCACTCTGTTATGAGACTAATGTTGCTATGACTTTGCTATGCTTAGTGCTTGTCACTAGGATCATGATTTTAGATCTGAACACTTATGTTTTTCATGAATATATTTGAGATGTTGATCTTAACTGCAAGTTGTATGCACCTGTCATCGTTCTGAACCCTAGACCCCCCAAGGTGACAATAATTGGGATATTGACGGAGATGACTTTGACTTGAGGTGCTCATGTATTCACTACGTGTTAATGCTTTGTTGTGGTTCTATGTTAAAGGAGCACCTTAATTACCCTTAGTTTCCATTAGGACTCCGCTGCCACGGGAAGGTAGGATAAAAGATGTCATGCAAGTTCTTACCGCAAGCACATATGACTATTCACGGGATACATGCCTATATAAGATTGATGAATTGGAGCTATTGTATGTCGCTCTAGGTTGTGACTGTTACATATTGAATCTCATCTTCCATCGCTACTCCATGCCTACGCTCTAATATTATTGCCTTTGCTCAAATTACTACTGCCGCTCTGTTTGTTACAACACCGTTACTATTGTTGCTACTACTGCTACTTTGCTATCACTGTTATCATATTATTATGCTACTAATAAATTGCTGCAAGGAAGTGATTCTCAGTGTGGTTGAATTAACAACTCAATTGCTAACGCTAATAAATATTCTTTGGCTCCGCTTGTGCCGAATCAATAAATTTGGATGAAATACTACCCTCGAAGACTATTGCGACCCCCCACACTCATGGGTCACCAAGTCTATTTATTAAGTTCACATGGGAGTTAAATATCTGCTACAATTTATATTCATTATGAAAAATCTTAGAGACTCTAAGACCAAGATCATGCCCTCTAGGACGAGGATAGGTAAGGAACTGTCAACTAGCTCTACGCTTGATTGGCCTTCTGTTTTGAGTCAACTTGTGACACCACCAACTGCAATACAATCTGACATGTCACAACTAATAGACATTGCTTCTGCTATTGATGATATTAATGATGATGCTTCTACCCCGCTTGATAAAACAGTGCCACTTCGTGAATTGCCAGATGCTCATATTGCTAAAACTAAAGAAACTGAATTTGCTGAACATTTTGAATCAGCTGTTACACTTAGTACTCCCGTTAGAAGCAAAATATTAGAAGATGATTCTAAAGGTTACACTGTTGATCCTGAACTTATTACTTTGGTAGAATTTGATTCTTTTCATGGCTATGAATCTGAGAAAGTTATTGCACAACTTACTAAATTAAATGATATTGCCACCCTATTTACTTAAGTGGAAAATATCCGTTACCATTATATTCTTAAGTTGTTTTCTTTTACATTAAAGAGTGATGTAAGACATGATTTAATAATCTTGCTCCTCGTTCTGTGCGTAGTCCCCAGGATATTATATTCTGAAGTTGTTCCTTTTTGTTTTCATTGGTATTTTTTTGTTTTCTTTGTTTCTTAATCCGTTTTCACTGTTTCCATTATTTTTCCTTTTTTTTGTTTCTTTCTTGGTTTTATCTATTTATTTTGTCTCGTTCTTTCTTTTTTCATTTTTGGTTTTCAGTACACAATAAAAATATCATATACATCGGAAATATTTTTTATGTACACATTTAACATTTTTTAAATACATAATTCACATGTTTTGAAAATCTATATATTATAATTTCTACTTTTTCCAACACAATGTACATTTTGTGTATATACCTAATACGTTTTTAGTACACATTTAACATTTTTAAATACATGGTCAACATTTGTTTCTATACACATTCTAAACATTTTTTCAAGTGCTTGATTAACATTTGTCAAGTACAATATTAAGATTTTTTGAATACATGATCAACATTTTTTATATACACATTTCAGATTTATTTTTCAAATGCTTGGTTAACATTTTTCTTGCAAAGATAACTTTTTTAATACATGGTCTACATTTTTTCTATACACATTATAAAAAAATTCAACCGCCATGATCGCATTTTTAATAACATAGTCAACATTTTCCCTATAAACATTTGCATTTTTCATATACTTCTTAACAGTTTTTTAAATGTGATTAACATTTTTTGAGTACGAGAATAACATTTTTAATACATGATCAACATTTTTCTATGCACATTTAACATTTTTTAAATACTTGTTAACATTTTTCAAATGCAAGATTAACATTTTTCTATTGCAGGGTCAACATTTTTCTATACACATTTAAGATTTATTTTTCAAATGCTTTGTTAACATTTTTTCAATGCTAGAATTACATATTTTTTAATACATGGACAACATTTTTTCTATGCACATTTAAAAAAAATTCAAATGCTTCATCAGATTTTTTGAATACATAGTCAACATTTTTCCTATAAACATTTGCATTTTTCATATACTTCTTTAACATTAGTTTCTCAAATGCTTGATTAAATATTTTTTAAGTACGAGAACAACATTTTTTAATACATGATCAACATTTTTTTCTATACACATTTAACATTTTTTAAATGCTTGATGAACATTTTTCAGATGCAAGATTAAATTTTTCTAATACATGGTCAACATTTTTCTTTACACAATCCATATTTTCAAATGCTTGATTAACATTTTTCAAATATTTGTATAACATTTTTTCAAATGCTTGATTAACATATTTTAAATATATGACCAACTTTTTTCACACACGTTATACATTTTTTGTATACATTTTTCGTGTACATGGTCAACGTTTTTTCTATACACATTTGATATTTTCAAATGCTTGATTAACATTTTTAAAACATTATGGAGAGTATGTATTTGTAATGTATATGTTTAGAATTTTTTGAAGTCTAAACAAAAGTAAAAAAGAAAAAGAAAAGGTCAAATAAACAGAAAAAAATGAGGGAGTAGCCTCTCCCGAGCTGGGCCGGCCCATTTAGGTCGGCGCCTGGTTGCTCCCGCTGGTTGGACCTGCCCGTTCGTGAGCACCTTCAGCGAAAGTTGACTCTGTCTCGCTTACAACAGACTTTCTAGAAAAAAAGCAGCTTACAACAGACATAGTCGCGCCCGCCTGAAGCGCGGTATGGGAGCTCCCGAGCGCGGCGCATATGCCTACTCGAAACGACCATGCCTGGGTTATTTTAAGACAACCTCGCGAAGCTTTTATTAACTCGTCACAATGTTTACAAGGACGGATGGTAGATTCCCAGGGTGTCCTAACCAAACATGGCGGCCATCTCCGAGGAAGAGCACATGCTTCGCTAAGTTGTAAGCTTCAAAGTTTGAGCTCCTAACTAAATTTACAAAATTCAAAAGCCGACGGCCATGGAGAGCTCCTATGCAGCGCGTGACGCACTGGCGAACATGCCAGCGCGCACCCCTTCCGCTCCCGTGCGCCCCTAGTGGGCCGACCCATAAGCGGGGCTGAACGCCCCAGTTTTTTAAATTCGTTTTTTTTACTATTTTTGCTTTTCGTTTTTCTTCAAAATAATTCATAATTTAGAAAAGTGAATTTTGTAAAAAAAAATGTTCAAGATTTCAAAATAATGAACTTCTTAAATTTTAACGAAAATTTATTTATTTTGACGAACAAATTTATATGAGCATTTTTCTAATAATGATGATTTTTTTTATATTTGATGAACAAAATTTGAATACGGTGAACATTTTTTAAACTTGATGAATAAAATTTGTATTCAAGATTACTTTTTCGAAAAATGTGTGAACAAATTTTGAATTCATCGAAAAAAAATTGAATTTGATGAACAAATTTTGAAAACGACGAACAATTTTTGAAATCAATGGTGAACACATTTTGAAATTCATGAACAATTTTTGAATTTGGTGAACAATTTTTGAAATCGATGAACATTTTTTGAATTCGAGGAACAAATTTTGACGAACATTTTTTCAATCCGACAAACAAAAAAAGAATTTTATGAACATTTTTTGAATCGTTGGGCATTTCTACACATTGACGAAGATTTTTTGAATTTGATACAAAAAAATGTTCATGAATTTCGAAAGCAAAGAAAAAAAGAAAATGGACAAATTTTGAATTTGATGAACAAATTTAGAAATCGATGAATTTTTTTTGAAATTGATGAACATTTTTTCAATCCGGTGAACAAAAAAGGAATTTTATGAACATTTTTTGAATCGTTGAGCATTTTTACCCATTGACGAACATTTTTTGAATTTGATACAAAAAATGTTCGTGAATTTGGAAAAAAAAAGGGAAACAGTAAAGAAAAAAAAGAAAAAGGAAAGGAAAAAGGGAACTAAAGAAAAAAGAAAAAGAAAAATAAACGAGATATGGGCCGGCCCATACGAACGCTCAGCGCGCCAGGGGGTGCGCGCATGGTCGCTCGGCGGCGCCCTATGCGCCATACAGGGACCCGCACGGCCATGCCTGGGTGGACTGTGCCGTGCCTGACGGGACGTCCTATGTGACACATTTTGCGGCGAATAACTAACACGACGCATAGAAGGGCGAGCGGCTGGGCCGCCCGCCGAGAGGTAGCGCGAGGAGTGTCTACATCGGTAAAAATCGCAAAAAAACAAAAGTGAGGTAGCCAGGAATTGAACCTGTGACGTTGCTTTCCAGCACTAGTGTGACTACCAACCAGAGCAAGTACTTCCATCTGAACAATAATGCATCGCCATAGTATTTAAGACTTACTACTGCGGGATATCCCCCCTTGAATGTTATTTTCTGTACGTGTAGTGTAACATATAGATTTTTGAAAATCGAACACATGTTGGAAAACACGAAAAAAAATCGAGGAAATGTGAACAAAATTTGAAATTTCAAACAGATTTTGAAAATTTTGTGAACATTTCAAAAACAAGAACAAAATTTGTGAAGGTGATTTGAAAAAAATGTACTTTTTCTAAAGTGATTATTTTGAAAATGTGCAAGCATTTTCTGAATTTCTGACCACATTTTCAACAACAGGAATATTTTTTTTGAATACGTGAACAAATTATGAAATTCTGAAGAAATTTTGAAACCACAAAATAATTTTCGAATTTTGGAACAAAATTTTGAAAAAAATGGAACATTTCATGAAATTCCAAAAAAAATATTATAACTACAAACATTTTTAGAATTTATGAACAAAAATTGAAAAATTGAACTTTTCATCAAATTCCGAACAAAAAATGGAATCGCAAACATATGTAAAAAATTTGACCAAATTTTGAAACCGTGAACATTTTTACGAATTGTGAACAAATTTTGGAACCGTGAACATTTTTCAAATTGTGATTTTTTTTTAGAGAACAGGAACCTTTTTAAATTTGTGAACAAAAATTTAAAATTGTGAACAAAATTATAAAAACGAGAACATTTTTTGAAACATTAACATTTTTGGAAATTTTGAAACAAAATTGTGAAAATGAGAACATTTTTGAAACTCCAGAAATTTTTTTGAAATACAAACACTTTTTAAAAAATGTGAACAAATGTTGAAAAAGAGAACATTTTTTGAAATTCCAAGCCAGGAGGACTTTTCTTTCCTTTTAAAAATAAAAAAGAAACAGAGAACATATTTTCTAAACGCGAACATTTTTCAAAATTACGAACAATTTTTTAAAATGAGAAATTTTATCAAATTCCCCGAACATTTTTTTATTTAGGATCAATTTTTGAAAACATGAACATTTTTTATTTTTTTTAAAACAGGAACATTTTGCAAAATTGCTGAACAAATTTAAAAAAAACTATAACAATTTAAAAAACAGGATCATTGTTTGGAAATCATGAAAATTTCTTGAAATAGGAACATATTCCCAAATTCCAAAACAAAATTTGGAGAAGCGAACATATTTCAAAACTTCTGAACAAAATTTGAAAACACGAACATTTTTTGAAACTTGTGAAAATTTTATGAAACTGGGACATTTTTTTAAACTCCGGAGAAAATGAAAACATTAACATTTTTTGCAATTTGTGAACCAGTTTTGAAAACAGGAATAGTTTTTTTAGCGCCTGAACATTTTTTTTAAAGTTGTGAAAATTTTGAACAAAAGCTGTCGCAATATTTTTTGAAAAACAAGAATATTTTGGAAAATCCTGAACATTTTTTGAATTTATGAACAATTTTCGAAAACCACATTTTTTTGAAATTTTGAACGTTTTTTAAAAGCAGTAACATTTTTCGAAAATTAAGAACAAAATCTGAATATGTACTTAGTTTAAAAAGATAAAATAACCTTGAAAAAAAAACTAGGAAACGAAAACCAAAAAAAAGAAAAGAAAGAAGAAAGTAGAAAAAGAAACAGAAAAACCGGTAAAAGAAACAAAAAAACCGGTTGGCGTTGTATGTGCACTGGGCCGGCCCATCGCGTCGCTGCCTGGTCGCTCGCCTGTGCGAAGCGCCGGCAGTTTGACGCAATGTGCGTCCAATAGGATTTTCCGTGCCTGACACGTATAGCCCAGGCCGGGCCGTGCCGGCCATTCGGGCTGGTTAATTTTGGCGTGTTCCCCAGTCCAACACTCGTCTCTCCAGTCCCCGCACGCTGGCCGCAGCTCCAACCCAACCACAGCGGGAGCGAGCACGCGCGCGCGCTCCAATATCCATGGACGCCTGCTGCCTCGTCCGCCGGCATCTTCACCCACCGCTGCAGCTTCAGCCCCTCCAGCGTCTGACTCTCGGCCGCCGCTGCCGCCGCCGCGGCGTAACCATCGCCGTCGCCGTCTGCTCAACCGCGCCGGACCACCACCGGGAGCGGCCGTGGGAGTCCTACGACCGCGACATCCAGCCACACGCGGGCTCCGATCTGTCCCGCTCGCTCCAAATCCTCGCGGACATGCAGGCCGCCGGGATGCGCCCCAGCGCCGCCGCCTACGCGCGCCTCATCCGCGCGCTGGCCCGCGCCGGCCGCACGCTCGAGGCCGAGGCGCTCCTCCTCGAGATGCGCCACCTCGGGCTCCGCCCGGACGCCGCGCACTACAACGCGCTCCTCGAGGGCCTCCTCGCGAGGGCGCACCTCCGCCTCGCCGACCGCCTCCTCCTCCAGATGGCCGACGACGGGGTCGCGCGGAACCGGCGCACCTACATGCTCCTGCTGGACGCCTACGCCCGCGCCGGCCGCCTCGAGGACTCGTGGTGGGTCCTCGGCGAGATGAAGCGCCGGGGGATCCGGCTCGGCACCAACGGGTACAGCACGCTGGTGCGGCTTTACAGGGACAGCGGCATGTGGAAGAAGGCCACCGACCTCATCATGGAGATGCAGGAGGTCGGGGTGGAGCTCGATGTTAAGATTTACAACGGCTTGATCGATACGTTCGGCAAGTACGGGCAGCTCGCCGATGCGCGCAGGTTGTTTGAGAAAATGCGTGGGCAGGGGATCAAGCCGGATATTGCTACGTGGAACGCTTTGATTCGATGGCACTGTCGGGTTGGGAACATGAAGCGTGCCCTGCGGTTCCTTGCTGCTATGCAGGAGGAAGGGATGTACCCAGATCCGAAGATCTTCATTATGATCATCAGCAGGTTGGGGGAGCAAGGGAAGTGGGATGAGCTCAAAGAGCTGTTTGATAAAATGAGGAATCGAGGGTTCAAGGAGAGTGGTGCAATATATGCAGTTTTGGTCGACATTTACGGTCAGTATGGGCATTTTCGCGATGCCCAGGAATGTGTAGCTGCCCTTAAAGCTGAAAACCTGCAGCTTTCGCCTAGTATCTTCTGCGTCCTGGCGAACGCTTATGCTCAACAGGTTAGTGCTACTGGAAATGGAGCAAACCAATTTCATAGTGGAATGATATGTTCTTTAATATCTTCCAGTGCATGCTAAGATTTCCTGTCAAAACAATGATGTTAAGTCTCCAGAAGAATTAATAACACAAACCGTAGTTCTGGTCCTAGAATAGTGATCGGCTATAAATAATTCACTGGAAGTCCAACTTTTTTCTGCTTAAATCGGTCACGTCAAACAATAAGATTGCCATGGCAAATAGTTACATCTGTTAGGTAGATTTTGCATTTTGTGTTATGCAGAAACATAAGTGAGCCGACTTGCAACGTCTTTTTTGCCATGTGGTACATTAGCTTATCCAAAACAGGATGCCCAAAGAGCGAGTAGTTTGGCATTACTTGCTACTATATGGTTGTAGTAGTATAAAAATCTTGAAATATAGCCATTGTAGTTGTTTTCTCCTTCAAAAGAAGCTTAATTGGTACCGTTAACATCAATATATATCTGCCTCTTAGCACTTGACATTCCGAAAGTTATACCGTGAAATTACAGTACCATTACAGGCAACTATATTTGCTAGGTAGATTCTGCATTTTGTATTATGTTGAGCTGATTTACATGAACTATTTTCCATCTAGTTTAGCGATTTAGCTGATTCAGGGCTACCTGTGTGTGAGTACTTTGGCATAGCTTGCTACTGTGCATGAGTAATTATTTTGACTGAAACTTTGCATGAATATTGAATTTTGTCAGTTTAGTCACCTTTTCGCTGATCTCGAAACCATCAGTTCCTATCTGTCCTTTTCATCTTGTGCACGTCATATTCCTTTGGCTTTCCCATTTCAGGGTTTGTGTGAACAAACTGTAAGTGTTCTTCAATTGATGGAGGCAGAAGGAATTGAACCAAATCTCGTTATGTTGAATTTGTTAATCAATGCGTTTAGTACGGCTGGAAGGCACTTGGAGGCACTAGCTGTATTCCAGCATATCAAGGACAGTGTATGTACTTTCTCCTGAATGAGAATGCTGTTATTTTTATGGTTCTTGTTTGTGTGCCATGATTTTACTTTCTTTGCACTCTCTCTTACCACTGCTTATTCTTTCTCAGGGCATGAGCCCAGATGTTGTGACTTACACTACCCTAATGAAGGCTTTCATGAGAGTAAAAAGATATGAGAAGGTCCGCCTGCTGTATTTGTAGTTTTGATTACTTCAGTTGCTTAAATATCCATATGCTTTGTTGCCGACAGAAAACCTTACTTGGTAAAAACTATGGGGTTTTTTCAGCTATTAACTCTAACTATAGAAGAGTTCTTTTTGGGTGACATGCAATTGCAACTCTCTCCTTAGCTAATCAGGATTTAATTTTCTTGATACGGTGCCAATTATGATTATTTGCCTGGATAATTTGACGAGCTTGAAATAATTTTCTCATTTTCTTGAATAGGTTTTGGAAGTATATAGTGAAATGGAGCGTGCTGGTTGTACCCCGGATAGAAAAGCTAGGGAAATGTTGCATGATGCGTCTTTTACACTGGAACAAATGGGATGTAAGTGTTTCATTTGCACTTTTGCAGCTGTTTTCTTGTGGTTTTCGAGGATGTATTGGTTGACGAATGCTTTGCCAGGTTATTAAAATTGGAACCCCAGCAGCTCTGAAGTGGCTCTTATGTTAATGTCTATAACTACAAGAAGCCCTACTTTGCTAGCACATGCTTGATGGATCTCTTGTAAAAGTAAAATGTAAGTGCGCTGATTGTATTTACTCTGAAATTTGCATATAAATGGTTCTCCGGCTTTCCTAATCTCGTACTCCTTCCGTCCCATAATGTAAGACGTTTTTTGACACACATTATGGGACGGAGGGAGTAACACTTAAGATGTCCTTTTGCATGAAGTTGCCGCTTTATATATTTTTTATTTTCTTATATAAGTTTTTTTTAATAGTTTGGATTGCTTACCACATGTGTCACGTGGTTAGTTTCTTATATAAGTTGCTTTCTGAATAGGATGAAAAGAACTTAGATAGTACCTTGATTAGGACAAGGAAGGTTAGGCGTCAACTTAATATTATGTTTCAAATTGAGGAGCTCCTGCGCTCCTGATTTCTTTGAATTGAAACAAAAAGTTTTCGAACGGCTTCAACTTCTATGAAGCATAATAAGTGTTGTGCGGATGTTCATTTATCACTTACTCATTTTCATATTTGAAGCTATGGTTCTCACACTTTGGGCCTTTTTAAGATGGCAGAACATGACACAGCAATTACTTTGCACACAGAAAGTTCTAGTCCACGTGCTGTGTTTCGTGGAATCTGGAGAATCTCCCTCTGGCATTTTCTCCAATGGAGATCGTTTGTTGCGGAATAATAATGGAGCCAGCAATCACAAGATTCAGAACAACAGTAATTCTTCCTCAGTTTTAGTTAAGACTGGAGCTCTGAGGTCGAGCATAAGTTCAAATCATTCGGTGCCTGCATATTTCTGTCTCCTCAATGCAGGTATGCAAACAAACAAACGGCCCATTGCTATTACATTCATTTACAACGTAGGATCACCTGATATGTGCTTGCCTTTGTACTGGAGTTCAGATTTCATAGTCGAGGAAACAGTTAAAGGAGACTTTCGGGGATCTGGACAAGGAAAAAGATGGTGAAGTGTATCATAAGTTTGAAATTCCATTCGTTGCCCTCTTCCTGAACCACACTGCATCGTGGTGGTTTCAGAATATTAGGTGTACTGAGCATTGACTTGTAGTATGTATATCAGGATAGCTTATGAAAGCAATCATCTTCTGCAGTTGGCAACTCAGATGATTCTCTCTTAACCATTTTCATAGAGCTACTTTTTTTGTCTTCACTTTACATTCCCTCTGCTTCCGCCAATAGACTGTGAACTCAAAATAGGATCAAATAATTAGGTTAAGTGTCGTTGTCCCTGTGTTTGTCTGTGTGCCGCAATCTCTTGAATTCTCCAGTATTATTTTTACGCCCAACTTGTACTTGTACTAAATTTACTAATAGGCAGATTATATATTTGTCAAGTTCTGTACCTTGGTGCATGCAATGGTGGCTATGGTTTGTGATTTTAGACATAACTCGTACGTAGTAAGAAACAAGAACAAAAGATGCAACATTTCCATACACCTCTGTTCGTCTAAAACAGCAGAATTTATATCCTTCTTTCTGAAGTCCAACTCATATAACTACTATGCATTGCAGCCTAAACATCTTCATATATATAGTTTGTCCAAACAAGGGAAATTTCCAAAAAGATGAAGCAGAAGCTCTGGAACATAAGGAAAGCAGAGCAGATCTCTCTTCACTTGAGCTCGTCGTCGTCGTCGATGTCGCTGAGCAGGTCGTCTATGGCGTCCGTGTGCGTCATGCGCGCAGAGGCCTGCTTGACCCATCGCGCCATCTTGGCCGTCTCCCTGCTGACCTTGACCTGCTCCTCGAGTGCCTTCTTGAGCTTGCACTGCTGCTCCTTGAGCTCCGTCACCATCTTCCTGTTCTCGTCGCCCCACTCGCCGGCGTCGATGCCGAGGACGTCGTCCGTCGCTCCTCCCACGCGGTCCTTCCTGCTCCGTGCCGTCGGGGCCCTCTGCAGGGTCTTCTTGGGCGAGAAGGGGAAGCAGCACGCCTGGCGCGGCGGCGGCGGCGACAGGGAGCCGTCGTCGTCCCTGCCCCTGTTCCGCTCCCTCAGCGTCGGCCGGCCGCGCCCTGGCCCGAAGAGCCGCTCCAGGTCCTCCTCCTGCTCCTCATCCTCTAGAACCACGGGGACGCTCTTCTTAGGATCAGCCTGCGGCTGGGGCGGAGGGCTCTGCTCCTTTTGCTGGCTCGCCGGGGCGACCGGCGCAGGGGGGTCCGCTTGCGGTTGCGGGAGCGGGTCGGCAGGAGGATCGTCGCGGCGCTGCGGCGGCGCGGTGGAGCTGCGGCCCAGGGTCTTGGCGGGCGGCGCGGGGGCGGTGGGGAGGGACTTGAGCTTGCGGAAGCGGGACTCGAGGCTGGACGGGAGCGCCGAGTCGTCGAGGCCGGCGAGGTGCGCCGTGTTGAGCCTGGCGATCTGCTCCAGCGCGACCAGGTCGGCCGCCTCCGCGAGGATGGCGTCCACCGCCGACATCCCGCCGCCGCCAGCTCCCTTGGAGTACGCCATGGCCGGACCCGACGGCGCCGCGGGGTGGGGATCAGGACTGAGCTCCGCAGGAGTGTGAAAGAAAGAGTGTGGGGTGCGGCGCGGGCGTGGGCGCGGCCGGTCAGTGTCTGGGCCGGAGAATTTGGTGGGCGAGGGAGGAGGGGGCGCGCGCGGTGCCGTTTTGTCACGCCCGGCGCGTGGTGGAGCCCCGGACCACCTTTCCCAGCTCCGCTCCACCTCGGATGCCTCTGGGCTCTGGGGGCTTTTGACCGTTGTGTGCCTGGTAGAGCCCCTGGGCCCTGGCTGTCTACGCGCTGGCTGCGTGGAAAGGCGCGTCACCGCCTTCTCCGGCACCGGCAGGGCACGCTGCTCCGGCGGCCGTGGAGACTCGGTCGGTTTCGTCGCGTCACCCGGCGCGAGCACTCCGGCTTATATGCGACAGTGCACGATCAAAAGGTTCCTTCCTCATTCCAAAAAATAAATGGTTCTTTCCTTTTCAGTTTTCAGTAAAGATTATGAAAATTGGCAGGCTCGGTAGATTCCAGAGCACACCAGATGTACATGCATGGATACATTGATCCATCGTATCCACGTAATCAAGAGCGAATCAGGCTGCAATTCATCGCGAATTACTGTCGACGTATTCGGGGCTTCGGGCACGTTTTTATGCCCCCCCCCGACGCGGTCGGTTCCACGACTGGCCAGCCAAACATCCACGCGCACGTTCAAACGTTTCCGTTTAATAAGGTTTATAAAACTTGAAAATGCCCTGCTTATCCATCCCTTGGCCAATGGAGAGAGGAGAGAAAGAGGGAAAAGTGGATTTGTGGTGGGGTCCGAGACTGAGTTGAAGGTGTTTGCACACATGTGTGAACTCCTCTATTCTCTGTCGACATTTGAGGGTTAATGTTAGAGGCCTAAAAGTGTTTGTACCGTCCGGTCCAAACATATAAGGGTGAAGTAGCGAATAGCGTTGAAGATGCCCTTACACAAGGACTTGATAAAGAGCGTTGCTACACGGACGGCATTTCACGCACGATACATAGACGACGCTGCATATCCCACCATTCATGTGTCAGACCAAAGTGCACAAAGCTGTTGGATTAGGCATCGTGCATGTATCGTCCCGGCATATGTCGTCTATGAAGTAGTTTCGCTTGGTAAATGGGTTTGTGGTAAGATGAGAGTGGGCCTTTGACGGTGTACGTGCATAGTCCAGACATGCATCAACTCTTGTTCATTCTGTCTCATCTGGACAAATAAGGACAAAGAAGGGACGTTATTGGACATGCCATTAAATTTTACTCATTTTTACAGTACATGTTTCTTCTAGTCGACCGAATTTGTCTAGATGGTGCTTCTGGAAAATTAAAACATCCAATTGTACTTTATTTTTTATAAAAGAGCACCTCTCCCTCCAGATTCATTTACTTGAAACCCCTTTCTTTTTAAAAAGCTAGAGCTAAGACAAAAGAAAAATGGAGTTCAGGTAGAAAGGCTAAAGCTCAGCCCAGGGACTACATCCAAGCCGAAGTGCAAACAAACTTAAACGAACCATATCTTACAAGTTCATAGAACAAGAGGTGAAGTTCTTCGGGGAGAAGGAAAGCAACTCCTAGTGCTAGATTCAAACTGAGGGTGGGCATAGCCTTGGTACACCAGGTCTTCACCCTTGCATTGCCTTGAACATCTCACTAGCAATTTGCTCTATCAGTCTTTTTCCCCACTTCAATACCCTTGGATTTTCCTACTTTAGCTGAAATATTGATCAAGCATTAATCAAGTAATAGAGCGTACCTATCAATGCAGCAGGATAATTAATTCTTTTGCATGTGAAGCATATATCATTTCTACTTTTCCAAACTGTCCAGAAAACAACAGCAATTCCAACTGAAACCAAATGTTTAGATTTTTCTTTGGAAAGCTCTTGACCCAGGTCCCAAAGCATTGTTTTAAATCATGAGGTACTGTTTTAAAATTACAAGCGCGTTACAACAAACACCAAAATAACATGGCTATTAAGCAAGTAAAAACATATGATCTACTCATTCATCTTTGCCACAAAAGGGCAGGCCTTGCTACCAATCCAACCCCTCCTCAGCAGATCGTTTTTAGTTAACTCACTGAGTTGGAAATTAACCAAAAAAACTGATTTGGGGGGTTATTGTAACTTTCCACAAAAATTCATGTGGAAAATTAGCATCATTCATCACCAACTTTTGATATAAAGATTTGTGTAGCTTAGTCGTAGCCATGCTCGTTTCTATTTAGCAAAACACTAGTTGAGATAGAGTTCAGGATTGTCCGGAAACATTCCTTACTTCTCATTTGTCTTCACGGGCACGAGGATAACACTAAGCAAGTTGGGCATTAGTGAAATGATCGATATGGTTGACTAGAGGGGGGGAAGGGTGAATAGGCAACTAACCAAATTATAACTTTCCTTAGCAAAATAGGGTTAACAACAAATAGGTTGGCTAGATATGCAACTAGATGAGCAACCTATATGATGCTAACAAACACAATAACAAAGAGCAAGCAAGATATACAACGCAAGTAAAGCTTGCACAAAGTAAAGGTAAGAAATAACCACAAGTGGAGCCGGTGGAGACGAGGATGTGTTACTGGAGTTCCTTCCCTTTGAAGGGAAGTACGTCTCCGTTGGAGCGGTGTGGAGGCACAATGCTCCCCAAGAAGCCACTAGGGCCATTGTATTCCTTCCTTTTGAAGGGAAGTACGTCTCCGTTGGAGCGGTGTGGAGGCACAATGCTCCCCAAGAAGCCACTAGGGCCACCGTATTCTCCTCACGCCCTCACACAATGCGAGATGCCGTGATTCCACTAGTGGTGCCCTTGAAGGCGGCGACCGAACCTTTACAAACAAGGTTGGGGCAATCTCCACAACTTAATTGGAGGCTCCCAACAACACCACGAAGCTTCACCACAATGGAATGTGGCTCCGAGGTGACATCAACCGTCTAGGGTGCTCAAACACCCAAGAGTAACAAGATCCGCAAGGGATTAGTGGGGGAATCAAATTTCTCTTGGTGGAAGTGTAGATGGGGGCCTTCTCAACCAATCCCTAGAAAATCAACAAGTTTGATTGGCTAGGGAAAGAGATCGGGCGAAAATGAGCTTTGGAGCAACAATGAAGTTGGGAGGAGGAAGAGATAGATCTTCTTGAGGAAGAAGACCCCCTTTTATAGTGGGGGACAAATCCAACCGTTATGCACCTCTCAGCCCACAAGCAAGCGGTACTACCGCTCTAGGAGCGGTACTACCACTCCTTGTAGGATGCATAGGAGATTAGAAGAGCAGGGGAGAAAACAGAGGAACGGGCGGTGGTAGCCGCGGTTGTAGGGGCGGTACTACCGCCTATAGGCGATACTACCGCTTCTACTACCACTGATACTACCGCCTGTTTTCTAGGGGCGAACGGGTAGCACGGTAGAGACCCTGAGGCACTACCGTAAAACCCGACATAAAAAATCGAGGCCCCAACCACGAGCGGGAGTAGCAGCGGTACTACCGCTGCTGCTCGCGGTACTACCGCTTGCAGCTCTCCACCCCTTCTTCGGCACAAACGAAGGCGATGGGTGCAATATGAGAGTGAACGTGTTGATTCCACCTGAACCTTTCCGAAGCGGACCCCCTCTTGATAGTACGGTTTTCCCTACGACTCAAATCCACCAGAAAAGAAACAAAGGAAAGAAAACCGTCTTCACTTGAAACTCCGAGGGGCACCAATCGTCTTGTGCCATATGCTTGATAGTCTGAAAAGCTCAAAGCACACGATTAGTCCTCAAACACATTGTCATCAATCACCAAAACCACTTAGGGAGAAATATGCCCTAACAATAATAAAATCTAAGCAAACATCTCGTCTCCTCATATTGAGCAGAGCCGGAAAGATGTTGTTGCATCTAAAGTCTGAACATAGCATTCTTTTTTTAGCTAGGGCGAGGAGTTTTTATTGCTTAATGGTCAAGGGTGTATGAGTACATTTTGGAGGCTTGAAAAATACATGGCAACCCTCAAGTAGCGAAGATGCTGCCTTTGCTAGCCAATGCGCTTCATCATCAAACTTCCGTTGTTCATGGTGGAGCTAGACTTCCTCAAAATCTTTGCGGCGTTGCTCCTCTTTGGTAATAACATTGTATGGGCCTTTGTGTGGCTTGTTAATACCTTAGACCAGGGTTTGGCTATCACACGCGATACGGATTCACTAAAGATTGAGGTCTTCTACCAAGGCTAGACTCTCAGTTAGTCAGAAGATCACCATTGTCTTGAAAGGATCGAGAAGAGGGGTCTAAAGGGGGGGGGGTGATTAGACCCTCAACAAGTAAAAGCGGCAGTTTTTAATTTCTTCAAGTTAAGGTTGAGTTTAGCACAAGTTAAAGCTCTCTCAATACATTTCAAGCAAGCATGACAAGAGTATATGCAGCGGAAAGAGTAAAGCATGCAAGTTGCAATAAGGTAAAGAGATGGGATTGGAGTTTGCAAACGCAATGGAGACACGGAGATTTTTGGCGTGGTTCCGATAGGTGGTGCTATCGTACATCCACGTTGATGGAGACTTCAACCCACGAAGGGTAACGGCTGCGCGAGTCCACGGAGGGCTCCACCCACGAAGGGTCCACGAAGAAGCAACCTTGTCTATCCCACCATGGCCATCGCCCACGAAGGACTTGCCTCACTCGGGTAGATCTTCACGAAGTAGGCAATCCCCTTGCCCTTACAAACTTCTTGGTTCAACTCCACATCTTGACGGAGGCTCCCAAGCGACACCTAACCAATATAGGAGACACCACTCTCCAAAAGGTAATAGACGGTGTGTTGATGATGAACTCCTTGCTCTTGTGCTTCAAATGATAGTCTCCCCAACACAACTCTCTCTCACAGATTTGGCTATGGTGGAAAGATGATTTGAGTGGAAAGCAACTTGGGGAAGGCTAGAAATCAAGATTCTTGTGGTAGGATTGGAATATCTTGATCTCAACACATGAGTAGGTGGTTCTCTCTCAGAAAATGTATGGTGGAAGTGTAGGCACGTTCTGATGGCTCTCTCACAAATAGAGAAGGGGCTGGAGGGGTATATATAGCCTCCACACAAAATTCAACTATTACACACATTTTACCCATCTCGGTGAGGCCGAATGATTAAGCTCGGTGGCACCGATTAGTTCAAAATGTGAACGTTAGGAATCTCGGTGGGACCGACTAGAACAACTCGGTGAGACCGATGTGCTAGGGCTTTAGGGCAAGCATCATCTCAGTGGCACCGATTGCATCAATTCGATGAGACCGAAGAGAAGCAATAAGGCAACAGAGAGTTTGCCAAGCCAACTCGGTGAGACCGATTGCATAACTCGGTGAAACCGAAATAAATGCAACAAGTCACAGAGCGTTGGCAGGGTCATCTCGGTGAGACCGAGACCCATATTGGTGAGACCGAACTGTTAGGGTTTCTAACTGTGGCTATGTCATATGAACTCGGTGGCGCCAGATAGAAAGAATCGGTGGGGCTGAGTTGGAGTTTAGGGTTTTCACATATTTGGATGGAGAAAGTGGTTAACGGTTTTGGAGCAATATCACTAAGCATTTGAGCAAGCAAGCCATTAAGCAACACCTCATACCCTTTTAATAGTACTGGCTTTCCTATGGACTCATATGATCTTGGATCACTAAAATAAAGATGAAGAGTCTTGAGCTTTCTCCAATCTTTGTCCTTAGCACCTTGTAGGGGTTCCACATCTTCTTGTCCCTTCCACGCCATTTTTGGACTTGTGTGAAATACACTATATAAAACTATTAGTCCAACAGGAGATATGTTGACATTAATTACCAAAATCACCCAGGGAGCACTTGTGCTTTCAATCTCCCCCTTTTTGGTAATTGATGACAACATACATCAAAGCTTTAAGTAAATGATATGAAGATTAGCGAGTAAAGCTTTGGAGGAACATGTAACATGCATAAGCTCCCCTACATGTATGCAATCATGTGAAGATTGAATATAATAACATGTGAATGCATAACATGACAGAGTAAACAGAGAGTTACATGTATCTTGACTATATGCATCAAAGCAAATAATGTGGTTGAGAAATGTACCTTCATGTTTATTATTCCCTCTTTCAAACAATATGTTCAACAGCAAGAGATCATCATGAACATGAGTGTGATGCATATACTTACCTTGTGGTCTTGAGCTGGCTTTTGAGGAAGTAGACTTGAGAAAACAGGGTTAGATAACACAAGAACACTCCAAATAAAGCAGTTTTAAGGAACCACAAGAGTACCAAGACTGGGATGACATGTAATGGGTGAGTACTGTAAGTAAGTACTTCATTTAGATACAGACATGTACCCAAAGATTTAAAGATGTGCAATAAATTCCAAAGATTTTTCTCCCCTTAGGTATAGACTCTTTCTCCCCCTGAAACTGATTTGGATAATGGGAGAAGGTAGGATGAGACAAAATCAGAACAAGACTAGAATCAATCATACTGACATGTCCTCCCCTCTTAAAGACATGTGACTTCTCTCCTCTTTGTTAGATGTGCTCATTTGATAAGCTTTGATTGCTCTCTCCCCCCTTTGACATCAATTTCCAAGAAGGGTACTTCTGGAACATGAGCCAAGTAGGTGTGGTCCTTGAGAGTCACTACAAAGCAGCAGGTAGCTTAGGATGCTGATAGAGGAAAAGAATCATTGAGTGGAGCTGAACAAAATAGGCAATGGCAAATGGCAAAAATGTTTTTCCAGTGTTGAAATCGGTGACGCCGATCTATTTCCATCGGTGACTCCGAGATAGCAAAGTCACTGAAGCTGCTCATCGGTGAGACCGAGCTAGTCCCTGTCGGTTGTACCGATGAACTATGTACAAGGAATCCTTGTATTTCAGTCTAGCCGATGGGCTTTGATCGGTGAGACCGAGTTCAGCACGGAGCAACATTTTGTCAACTCAGCTCACTTGGCAAATGAAATCTCACAAAGATTTGCAAGGAATTGACATAAAGACCTGCAATGAATTAACTGAAGAGACAGATACAGAAAAAAAGGGATCTAGATGAAGTTTTTTTAAGAAAAGAAGGGAAACACTTTAGTAAGAGAACATGCAATGGAAATACAAAGTACCATAGAACACTAGAGAACTTCATCTAGAGATGGTCGGCGACAAGGTCACCTATGTTAGAGTACATTGACTTAGGAGTCAAGTGAGATCACTTGATCATAGGTCATACTCATCGTTTAAGCTCAAAATGGGGTTGCCATTTTTCATTTAAGCATTTTGATGTATTCACATCTTGTCGAGTTGCTTTAACTCGTGACTTGGAGTAAAGCTTCTCTAAGATGGAATGTCATACCTTGGGTTGTGGTGTCAATCTTGATCATGTAGTTGAACTTATGTTGGATGCTCAAGGTTGATGTAGTTCATCAAGGGTTGGGAGCACCACTAGAAGTTGAAGTTCATCTTCCTACATGGGTTAGTCTAGCAAGGAAGAGCATTTGTGTATCCAAAATGACAATCATGAAATTTGATATATTGACATAGTCAAAGGATATTTTGAGTGAGTTCATGCTTCCTTGAGATCAACATCCAACTCATAGGGACTTGGTGACGTAGAAATTGCTTGGGATGCGAGTGACTTGCAATTTCCTAGATTGAGGCTCATCCAAGTACCTACATGGGTTAGATAACATGTAAGGGTGCAAATGTACATCCAAGACAAATGATCATCATCATAAGAGAGATATCAAGGATTAATCACAAAGGGTCATGCCTTGCATGTATCCAAAAGGAAACTCTATTCCAAGTTTGAGGCATCAATGATGTTCAATTCACCTCTCAAACGGCAAAATACTTTCTCATCAAGCGGTTTAGTGAATATATCCACCAATTGCTTATCGGTACTAACATGCTTAAGATTGATGTCTCCTTTAGCAACATGATCACGAATGAAATGATGACGAACTTCAATATGCTTAGTTAGAGAATGTTGCACAAGATTGTGAGCAATCTTAATAGCACTCTCATTCTCACAAAGCAATGGAACATGTTTCACATGTATCCCATAATCTTTAAGAGTTTGGGTCATCCAAAATAATTGAGCACAACATGATCCGGCGGCAATGTATTCTGCTTCGGCGGTGGATAAGGATACCGAGTTTTGTTTCTTGGAGGACCAAGACACAAGAGATCTACCAAGAAATTGACAAGTGCCCGAAGTGGATTTTCTATCAACCTTGTCACCGGCATAGTCTGAATCGGAGTAGCCAACAAGATCAAAAGATGACCCCATAGGATACCAAATGCCAAAGTTTGGTGTATGAATTAAGTATCTCACTATCCTTTTCACAACCTTAAGATGACACTCTTTAGGAGCCGCTTGATATCGTGCCCACATGCACACACTTAGCATAATATCGGGATGGGAGGCACATAGATATAACAATGAACCAATCATAGAACGGTAAACCTTTTGATCAACCGGATTGCCATCCTTAGTCAAGTCAAGATGTCCACTAGTAGGCATGGGTGTTTTCATACCTTTGCTTTCTTGCATGTTGAACTTCTTGAAAAGATCCTTGGTATACTTTGTTTGTGAGACAAAGGTACCTTCCTTCGTTTCCTTGATTTGCAATCCAAGGAAAAATTTGAGTTCACTCATCATAGACATCTCAAACTTCTCCGACATTAGCCTTCCAAACTTTTCACTAAAATGGGGGTTAGTAGAACCAAATATGATATCATCCACATAAATTTGGCACACAAATAATTCACCATTAACCCTTTTAGTAAAAATTATCAAATTAATTTTCCCAATTTCAAAGCCTTTTTCAATAAGAAACTTAGTCAGGCACTTATACCAAGCTCTAGGAGCTTGTTTAAGACCATAAAGAGCTTTATGAACTTTGTAGACATGATTAGGTTTCTTGGGATTAACAAAGCCGGGAGGTTGTTTAACATAAACTTCCTCCTCAATTTCTCCATTTAGAAAAGCACTTTTAATGTCCATTTGATATAAAGTGATATCATGGTGATTGGCATAAGCAAGTAAGATGCGAATGGACTCGAGTCTAGCAACGGGGGGATATGTCTCACCATAGTCCATACCTTCGACTTGAGTGTAGCCTTGAGCGACGAGACGGGCCTTGTTGCGTACAACTTGTCCATCTTCATCTTGCTTATTCCAAAACACCCATTTGGTTCCAATGACATTGTGATCATCGTTGGGCTTTTCAACCAATGTCCACACTTGATTCCTTTCGAAGTTGTGTAGCTCTTCATCCATAGCATTTACCCAATCCGGATCCTCAAGAGCTTCTTCCACCTTCATAGGTTCAACACTTGAGATGAACTAGATGATACCCCGCGCGTTGCTGCGGGAACGGGTTGAAATATATTTCACGTTGCAGCAGTAAATTATTGCTATTATTTGTTTACAATAAAATAATGTGTGGCTAATATAAAAGCAGAATGGATAGCTCATTGTTGTAGAAAGCAGCAGCCATAAGGAATCATAATGTGCAAAATGAATATGCCACTGTTGCTTAGTTCTCACATCGGTCTGCAACTGCAAGCACCGACATGATCTCACAAAGAGATACTACACTATATATTCCATAGTGAAAGCCATCAGAAGGCTAGTATGATGAAAACGAATTGGTGTTGGTGTCAATCCAGTCCTCTAAGATTACATTTGTGGGCGACAAAAAAGAATGAAAAAAAATAGTGAGAAATATTTAGCAAATGCATCACTACCTAGACATAAAAATATATAAAACAACATAATAATAAATATTGTAAAATGCGGACTATATTCAAATTCCATTACCCACTCATTAAAAAAGTGTAGTAGTAGCTTCATTCAACTATGTCTATTAGTGATGCCTGTCTACAAACAACCCAATCATATAAAAGGAAATCAATGCTATGCTCCAGCCCCATACGACTTAAAACTATTACACAAATATGTGGAGAACATACATGGCAAATTTATTTATCTCCATATGTAGCAATGTCCTGCAAATCACATGAGAATAGTGCAATTTTACATAAATCTATTTATCTGAATCTACATCAAACCTGACTGAGAAAAGGAGATGGCAGATCAAGATCAGCGAGATGACTGGCTATACACCAACATAGGTAAACATATGACTGGATAATCACCAAACAGATTATCCCAATCTGCCATGCCAAAATGTACAGCTTCATAAGAAAAGAGAGGCAGACAATAGTCTACTTTTCAGAGAAGTTTCTTTGTTCCGTACGATAAAGCACACCCTGTACCAGACTCAAAGTTACTTTCAGTATCGAACTAATCAGGGCCAAATTGATTTGTTATGAGTACATTCTGTTGATCATTTGCTAGGATATATAGTGGCATGCACAACCTGTAAAAGTGGTAGAGAAGACTATCGGTGGTCAATTGATAAATAACTTGTCTAGATAACAAAAATTTGCAGAAAGAAAAGGAGCTGCGAACTACTTGGATTCTGATTAAATACCTTGTTGGCATGATTAACTCAGAAAATATATGCAGAACCAAACACGAGAAGGTAGGGGATGCAACAAAAAAAATTAGAGCTCTTCATTATTGTAGCCAATTAACTACAGACTGAAAGACACTGATCGCTTCCTTCAATTAAATCGCCCCGTGCTTTGCTACAGAAATTTGTATTAAGAAATCAGTTGAGAATAAAGTTAGGATAAAAGGTTTCTCCTGAGATCGTAAATGTGACAAATAGCATAAACTGGGTATGAATTAGCCTGCCCAGAAAGAAGAAGAAAATCCATTCATAAGGTAAGAATATCATTTATCAAAACCTGCTTTGCTTAGCATGTGAAACAAGCTTTACTTGCTAAGTGCAACCTGTATAAGTAACAGTTCCGTCAGTTTAGGATGCAGGACTGGAAAAATAATGTAAATAGTGTATATTAAAATAATAGTTACTGAATTTGAAGGTACTAATATAGGCTCTTATATTTGCAAAGAATTCAAGGCAGAATTGAAATGGTAAAATCAAAGAACAAAGGATCACGAACATGGAAATTAGACCTTCAACTTGGATACTTCAAATTAGACCTTTTCGATAATACGTAACCAGTAAGTTTTAGCGACCTGCTCCTTCCAGAGGTCATCCTGCCGAATCCCGCGCGAATTGGGGCTGCAACGTGGATGGCTTGCAGACCATGGCGGCGGCGAGGAGGCGCCAGCGTCCCGCTCATTTCGAGGGCACCTTGCTGGATCCCGCAATAAATGGGGCCGCTACGGGGATGGCCATGTCCGCCGTGTCCGGTGACGCGCCACAAGGAGGACCTGGAGCCGAGGAACAACATGAGGGAGAAGCTTTGACGACCGGCGTGGGGAGGCAGGCGGCAGGAGGGGGAGCCGAGGCAGAACAACATCGTACCTCAAGGGAGTCACGGTGGGGGGTTCAACTTGGCTTGATGAAGGTGCACATGTAAATGGATTTGCGTTTGCCTAGCAAGCGTTCGCGGCGACGGCGCTGTGGCGGTGGCGAGGGCTCGAATTTGTCCTGTCCAGCACATGTTCACGGCGGCAAGTGTTTCAAACTGCGTTGACTCTCTGGGAGCGAAATCAATGAATTTCGAAAAGCAGTGCGTAGACCCGATTGTTGTTGTGAATGGAGAAGATGGGGGAAGGGAGAATCAGATCCATCTACGCCGTGGGGAAGATGGTGCGTTTGTAGTGGGGAAATTGAGTAACGGAGGGAAACGGGGAAGATGAGCAATCCAAGTAATTAAAGCAATCGTGGTGGGCTGCGTTTTGTTGGTAGGTGGGCCGATGGGAATCGAACAGACGGAAAGAGCCATGCGTGGGCAGCCTCTTTGATCGGTCCTACCAACGGTAACTGAAGTTAACGTGGCTGGTGGGTCCTGCATATAAGCCTCTAATTAAACACTGATGTGGCAGTGCTGCTGATGTGGATAGGCTGCATGTCAAGAGAAATAGAATGGTGGGGATGAACTATTTAGGTATTATAGATGAGTGATGTTCACAAAAGTTACCCGAACGAGTTTTAGAGCGAGTGATTCTCCCGGTTTGAATGTCATTGAAGATTTTGTTCGATGGGATGATCTCTTGAGACTCTTGCTCGAACTCGTGGAAGCTTTTGTTTGGGTTGGGGTGGAACATCCTCATCATCATCTTCTTCTTCTTCATTGTTGGTGGCGTTGTCGTTCTCTTGTGGAGGTGGAGAAGGAGGTCGAGGTGGTTCATCTTGTTGTATTTCCTCATTTCCTTCGTCTTGACGTGTTCCACTTGTGGATGCCTCCAAGTCAACATGTGGTTCACATTGATGTGAAGTTGAGGCTTCCATTTGAATGGACGAAGTACTCTCCTTCACCTCTGTTGGGTGAATCTTGCCAATGGGCAAATCTTGGATTACTTCCGATGGATCTTTATCTCCTATATCAATTGGCAATTGCTCTACTTGCGAGCCGTTAGATTCATCAAACTTCACATCTACCGTCTCTTCAACCTTTCGGGTGAAATTGTTGTAGACACGGTAAGTGTGAGAGTTTGAGCCATAACCGAGTAGGAAACCTTCATGAGATTTAGGAGCAAATTTCGAGCGACGATGCTTATCAAGAATGTAACATTTTGAGCCAAATACTAGAAAGTATCCAACTTGGGGTTTGTTACTGGTGAGTAGCTCGTATGCCGTTTTGCCGAGAAGCTTGTGAAGATATAGTCGATTCGTAGCATGACAAGTTGTCTCAACCGCTTCCGCCCAAAAATGTCTTGGCGTCTTGTATTAATCAAGCATCATTCTCGCCATCTCAATAAGTGTCCGGTTCTTCCTCTCAACAACTCCATTTTGTTGAGGCGTGTACGTAGCCGAGAACTCATGTGAAATCCATTCTTCATCAAGAAAGGTGTCCACATTGGCGTTCTTGAACTCCGTTCCATTGTCGCTTTGAACCTTCTTGATCTTCACTTCAAATTGGTTTTGGGCCTTCTTGGCGAAGTTCTTGAAGATCTTTTGGACCTGCGATTAGTCATCAAGAAATAACACCCACGTGAATCTTGAAAAGTCGTCAACAATGACTAAACCAAACGAGTTACCACCGAGACTCTTGTATGCGTTGGGACCAAAAAGATCCATATGAAGTAGCTCGAGCGGTCTTCTTGTGGTCATGATGTTCTTCACGGGATGGCTTCCTCCAACCTGTTTTCCTGCTTGACAAGCACTGCACAGTCTATCCTTGTCAAATATGACATCCTTAACACCAAGGATATGATCACCTTTAATAAGCTTATCAAGATTTCGCATGCCCACATGACCTAACCTTCTATGCCACAACCATCCTTTAGAAGATTTAGCAATTAAGCAAGTAAGAGGTTGATCTCTCTTAGTGAAATCAACAATGTATAGATCACCTCTACGAATACCGGTAAAGACCATATTATGATTATCTCTACGAAACATTTGGCAATCTACTTCGGTAAATAGAACATTAAAACCGAAGTCAGCTAATCTAGATACGGAAAGGAGATTGTAACCAAGAGATCCAACGAGCATAACATTTTTGATAGAGCTATCATTGGAAATGGCCACCTTACCAAGGCCAAGTACCTTACCCTTAGAGTTATCCCCAAAAGTTACATACTTGCGCGGGCCGTCGTTTTTAGCAAGCTCACGGAACATGTCCTTATCTCCGGTCATATGATCAGTACATCCACTATCGAGAATCCACTCTTTCCCTCCGGCCATGTAGTCGCGAAAGTTGGCCATGAGACTAAGATTTCTCATAGTCAATATCACTTTCTTCGTCTTCATCATAATAGCCATGCTCAATATCATCATCATGTAAGTGATCATCACCTAGAGTAAGTGATTCATTAGATTTATGACCATGACAATGTTCAAGTTTATGAATTCTAATGGTTTGTGAAATGATGCTACTAATGATTCCAACATTTCCTTTAGCACGCATAAGATCACAAAGCTCAAATAGACATTCATCAAACTTGGGATCACTAGGCTTCATTTTATGAAAAGTAATAGACTTTTGAAGAATCTCATCTAGATTTTTCAAGGAGTAATTCGGAAATCGTTCCTCAAGATATTTCCATGTAGGGTAACGCAGCAGAAAACAAAAATTTTCTGACCTACGCACCAGCCCAGGACCACTATGGAGACTGCATACAAGGTTTGATCATTTTCGTTACCGACTCGAAGCGCAGCGGAAGTAGAGTCGATGACGATCGGCGGTGCAGATCCCCGCAGCTAGGATTTACAACCTCCCAACCACGAGGATGTATACCCTCGTCTTCCCTTCGGACAGCCCTCCGGGAGGCTGTCGAACAGTCCCCCAGACGATGTCGCGGACAGCCCTTCGGGAGGACCTTCGAAACTCGAACGGTCACTCGGACAGCCCTTCGGGAGGACTCACAGAACTCGGACCGTCACTTGGACAGCCCTTCGGGAGGCACTCTCGAACAGCCCCTCGGGCACTAAGATCGAAACTACGACCTCTCTACAGAGTTGCACACATACGGTGTCATCTATCCGGCAGGGCTTCGCCGTCCAGAACTAGTTCCCACCGGAACCCAGACAGCCTTTCGGCTCTACGAAACTATTTCGCTGGGAGGTGGAGAGAATGCCAGATCATGCATGGCTTGTGTGAGAGCTAAGGATGGGGAAATGGCTGCCAAGATCACTCCTATATATAGGCTAGCCAAGGGGTAAAATTGTCACACAAAAACCCCAAAGTGCCCTTGGAATATCCCTTTCCAAAAGGGAATATGCCATATGGGAGTGCCATGTGGAGCACCATGGTGCTCCACCTCCTTGGCCGGCCACCCTTGGGGGGGGACCCCCCCATGAGGTGCCATGCCCTCCTTCCCCTTCTAGAAGGCCCTTTTAGAATTTCAAAAAGGTGCTTTCCATAAAATTCCCAAAAAGCACTTTCACTATTCACGACGACATTTTTCAGCGTCCGTTCGAACTGAAAATATTTATGTGGGCTTAGAACATTTCCAGTACCCACTAAAATAATTTTCAATGCGTTCTGGAACAATTCCAGTTTAGTGATTTCATCTGCGAAAAGCATCTGAAGCGGTTCCGGCAGCCCCGGAACATTTCCGGTTTTTCTTCCAGAAAATTCCCAGAAGTTTCCAGAATGATTCTGGTATCCTCCAAGAATTATCAGGCATGTGCCGAAACCATTTTGACTTAATGGTATCCCCTGAAACAACTTTTCAGTTTCACCGTAACTCATCCGGTGACCTCTCTCTGCGGAACTTTTCCGCTGTCCGAAACTTTTCGGTGTCCGAAACTTTTTCGGTGATTTTCTCTCAGACTCCCTGTCTAGTATTCAGCAGATAGATGACCCTTAAGCGTGTGACCCTATAGGTTCGGTGAAGTATAGACATGACACGGAACCCCTTCCGATCAATGATCAACATCGGAGCCGTGGACACCCATATTGACCCCTATACCCACACGAATGAATATTCGAGTGAACCTCCAGTTGCCGTGTGCTATTCCTGTTGCTTCGCGATATGTTACAAATACCCGAGGTGAGACATGATGGCATCCCCGTGGGTCAACAACTTGTCCACTATGCCAGTTACCTCGTTACCGGTATTTGTTCTCTTTTCTCGTTCCCGTGTTCCGGCATCCCCGTGATCAAATCACAAAGTGTCTGGCCAGACAATGATGGATACCGTAACACCGAGAGGGCCCAGAGATATCTCTACATCGCCGGAGGAGCAAATCCCAATCTTGAGCTATCAAGTTACTTGACACACTTTTCCATGAACCCGTAAGCCGCCGTAATAGCCACCCATTTACGGATGACGTTTAACAAACCCCAAAGTTCATGAAGCAAGCATGAAGAAACTCGATACTCTCATGGTCTAAGGAATCATGCAAACATTAACCATCTCTGTGTTATTAACCATTAACTTGTGACGAAAGAATCTCATAGCATAACATCAATCGGGTCGATTCAACACAAATGTTCTGCTAACATTGTGCCCTCAAAATTGCTGGCATAGTCATGCCCATGATCAGGAAAACAGGATCATCATGCAATACTTGAGCCAGTCATAGAGGCTTGACTAGGAATACATTTTATCGTTTATTATTCCACACGTGCATATGAGTCTTCCTCCGAGCCTCGTTTTATTTGCAGACTCGAGAACCATAGCAGTTATAGCATGGAACATAAACCTAATTATGAATAGGGAGATAATCAATAACATTTATTATTGCCTCTAGGGCATATCTCCTACAGACTCCCACTTGCACTAGAGTCCATAATCTAGTTAATGCTAATGCACTTCACACCTGTGGCACACCGGTGTAAATATGCTTCGCTTGTGGTATAGCCTGATGTCTAACGGATCTGACGACTTCAGCTCCGTGTGTATCTTTGCATATCCTCGCGTTTTCACGCTTTCACAAAATTCATATTTTGTGTGGACTTGGCTTTGTATGTATGCGAATCACAGGTCGAACCTGGGTTCCTCAGACTGAGTTATGGAGCAACTACTTGCAGTAGTGTCCCATTGACAAAAGCCATCTTGGAACCATACTAAGTTCATGAATGAACTATATGATTCAACATCTTTTTTGTCACTTTAAAGGCGGCAACATACTTCGCCTCTGTTATAGAATTCGCCACAGTAACTTGTTTGGAACAATTTCCAACTACCGTGCCACCATATTGTGTGTTACACAAAACCCTCAATTTAAATCGAAAATCGCTTGGAGCATGGATGAAGACTGTATCGATGTAACCTTTTACAACGAACTCTTCATGATCTCCGCTTGCGAGAAAACATGTCATCGGTGCTACTATAGTACTCAATGACCCTTTTTCACTGTTGTCCCATGATCAGAACTTTTGATCACTTTGGTATCTATACTCGCAACAACTTTGGGAGTATTGGACATATCTGGTTGTTTTTACATACCATGGAATACATGATTAATCCAAACACAAGAGTGTGTGGAATCTCCATCATGTATTTTGCTCATCAGTGTTTTGGGACACCGAGTCTTGCAAAAACTCTTTCCATGTGACTTCGGCAAGAATCACTCCTTGACGTTTTTAATGCTAAAAGGTTTTAGCATCTTGTCAATATGTATCTTTGCTCAGCCCCATTAGGTAAATCTATCTTCATAGATCACCATGCCTAATATAAAGGCTATTTAGCCCAAGCACTTCATCGAAAAACTATTTTCAAATGAAGTCCTAATTCGTGTCAAGAAATTTATTTCCAATTAACAATGTGTCAAGCACACAACGTTTTTTTAGAAATTTTATTATGCTCCCACTTACTTTCTTGAATCATAAGCATCTTCGTTACCCATTGATGAAGTCAAACCCCTTTGACTATTTCATCAAAACATGAAGATTCCAACTCCATTTTGCTCTCTTCTGTCCATTGCTGGAACTCTGAAGTTTGCATACTTACTAGCATCCTCTGGACTGACAAAATACCTTGGACTGTAACACATGCAAGTCCTTGGTTTCATTTCCATCAGATGGAAATCCTATTGTCATCCATGTTTCATATCTCATGATTGAAATATGTATCAATTGCTAGTTCAACCCGAACCGACTTTAAGCATCGCTATGATGAAACAACCTCATCGTAGTCAACTCCTTGAACTTGTTATTGCAACAAGTCGAGCTTCATGGATAAAACATTTTTTATCCATATCAGTTTTAAGTTCCATAAATATTCGTTAGACTCTAAGTCTTCCGAAAGTTGTATCAAGGTTTTAATCTTGAATCACTTATATGGAAACTAACTCGGGTTGTATTGGCATTTAGCCAATTCCGGAGTCAGGGCCCATCAATGCTTCCTTGTGTATCGTAGGTATACTGTTGTCTAATAACAATATCTCGTTTGCGCACCTGAGAGGTTTGCACGAGCCTTGCCTACGTGGTTCAGCTGCAAGTTCGACCGAAGTTCATACATTTTATTGTAGAGACTTCCGTATCAGTCGCAATAGGAAACCCTGGAATTACTTCCAAGGTCTCTTTCCTTTGACCTGATGACGGAGATACTGGTTATCTCGTCGAGTTGCATTATTCTCCCACTCACCTTTTTGAAAGAACCATTTTCTTCAAAAAGCATACCGTTCTTTGTGGCAAACCTATTTGCCTCGGTATAGTGAGGGAGGAATACCCAATTGCTTGGGATAGCCTACAAAGTAGCACTTGTCTGATTTGGAATAGGTTTGTAACCTTTTACACAAGCCCCATATTCCAAATGTTTAAGAAAAGATATAACATGGTTGGGTGTACCATACCATGGCGTCATTTCAACAGACCTGATGGAGCTCTTTTCAGTGTAAAAGCCGTAGTCTCTAAAGCATCACTCTTTAAAAGGGATAATGGCAAATTTATATATGTCATCTTTGATCTTACCATGTCATAAATGGTTTGATTACATCTTCACGGACTTTCCACATGCAGTGGTGCTCCGGGAGGTGTAAGTTATGAAACTACTTTCACAACTCATCAGACATTCGCTAAACTTGTAACTCAAATATTCCTTTCTGCAATCGAATTGTAGAAACATAATTTTCTTGTTATAATAACTTCTACTTCATTTTTGAAAACCTTTCGAATGAATTCAAAAGATCCAGACTTACGTCTCATCAAGTAAATATCCACATATCTACTTGAGTCATTTCTGAAGATAGATAAATCCACTACTAACAACATTTATCGGACTACACACATCAAATGTATGATCACCAATAAGTTTGTTGTCCGTTCCTTATGGCCTGTGAACGGTATTTCAGTCACTTCACTTTTCGGAGGAAAGTTGCAAGTGTCAGATGATTCAAAATCAAAGGACTTCAAAAATCCATCATAATGGAATTTTCCATGCAGGTTTCTCCAATGTGACCGAATGCAGTGCCACACTTGTGTGGTATTCTTTTAGTCTTATGACATTTAGCGTCAGTGTTATGGATGTATCATATTACCATCAATATTCATAACATACGTCCCATCTTGGATGGAAGCATGGCCCTTCATGTTATTCATAATACTGAACAACAATTGTTGTTTTTATGAACAACTCTTTTGCAACAAACATTATGCAATGGGCTAGAGTGTATGAAACTCTAAAATGAATTATGAAAGTAAATCCAGAGGTAATATATTATTATCATTATTCATAACATACATCTCATTCTCAATGAAAGTATGGCCCTTATGTTATTCATAACATCGAACATAAAAAGTTCTCTTATGAACAACCTTCTTGCAAGATACCTTATGCAATGGGCTAGAGTTTGTGAAACTCTAAATGAATTATGAAAATAAATACAGACGGTAATACACCGATGGAAGGTATAGTAACATTTACTATGTTCCCTGTGTATACCTAAACCTCATTCCTGGCTAGTCTTTCAGGCCATAGTAGTTCTTACATCGAGTTGCAACAGAATGCAATCGAGCGGGTATCTTTGTGATTAACTCACAATACCCAAGAATTAGTGATTAACATGTTTAACCATAATTCCCAAGAACTATATCTTTGACCAGCCTTCTATACATCAAAAACTTGCATGACATTCATACATGAGCTGGATATTCCAGTCTTCTATCTTATTGCCTTTATACTTCTAACAGTTTAACTTTCAGTATTTCTCCTACTCTCAGAAGAAGCACCCAACTTAAGAGTGGCGTTAGCCCCGGACTTCCTAGGTGTGTAAGTCACACTAACACCCTTCGGACACTTCCTTTCTCTTTAAGTTGTTGTTTTATTCATTTTTCATCATATGACAGGCGTTCTACTGGATCCCTCTCTTATCAGTCTAATGCATAGTAAACTCCTTTACTAATAGTTTGCAAACAAACATTGCTTTGGATATCTCATATCTTTTAGCCTTTGTCTGTCTCTGAAAATGATTTTCAGATTCCATGAATATCACATAACTATCCAAACTTTCGAAGTTCAGGTCTGATGGAAGCAAACATATTGCACTTGACTGAAACGGAATTCTAGCTTTTGGATCGAAGGACGAGAGTCACATGATCCATAGCATAAGCGAGAGAATACCGAAAGTATGCGATAGGACAAAGTCCTTCTCGGCACTCTGGAGGACAATCCTCACATTACGTTACCAACCGTAAAGATTTAACCAGATATTTAACAGCTATTCAATTTTAATAGGGAAGGTGGAAATGCGAGCCATTATTCTACAACTATTATGCAAATCACACTTAGACAGTGTTCAAAATTAATTGCACTGAGAATTAAAATTTTCCGCCCTACGCACCAGCCCAGGACCACTATGGAGACTGCATACAAGGTTTGATCATGTTCGTTACCGACTCGTAGCGCAGCGGAAGTAGAGTCGATGACGATCGGCGGTGCAGATCCCCGCAGCTAGGATTTACAACCTCCCAACCGCGAGGATGTATACCCTCGTCTTCCCTTCGGACAGCCCTCCGGGAGGCGGTCGAACAGTCCCCCGGACGATGTCGCGGACAGCCCTTCGGGAGGACCTTCGAAACTCGAATGGTCACTCGGACAGCCCTTCGGGAGGACTCACAGAACTCGGACCGTCACTTGGACAGCCCTTCGGGAGGCACTCTCGAACAGCCCCTCGGGCACTAAGATCGAAACTACGACCTCTCTACAGAGTTGCACACATACGGTGTCACCTATCCGGCAGGGCTTCGCCGTCCAGAACTAGTTCCTGCCAGAACCCAGACAGCCTTTCGGCTCTACGAAACTCTTTTCGTGGGAGGGAGAGAGAAGCCAGATAACATCTTGGCATGTGTATGAGAGCAAGGGATGGGGAGAATGGCAGCCCCTTCTCCTCCTTTTATAGGCCAAGGCAAGGGGTGGGGTGGGATGTTGAAATACCAAAATACCCAAGCTTTATGTCACACATGAAAGGGCATAATGGTAACACAAGGGGGGCACCAAGGGGACACCACCATGGCAGCCCTTGGGCCGGCCCACACCTTGTCTCCCCATGGGGGAGGGCCCCCCCAACAAGCCACCAACATGTCTCCATGAAACATGCATGCTCCCTAGACAAAAAGCCACCAAACATGCAACCCCCGATTCGTGGGATCTTGTCCCCTCGCTCTGAGACAAGATGTTTTCCGCGAAACTTTTTCTGAAAAATTCCAAAAAGTCCCAGAACATTTCCGGCACCCTCTAAAATTATTCTGGGCATGATCCGAAACATTTTCGATGCGGTGGTTTTCATCAGCGGAAAGCATTAACAGCGGTTACGGCAGTTTCGGAACATTTCCGGTTTTTCTCTCCGAAAATTCCCAGAAGTTCCCAGACCAATTCTGGCATCCTCTGAAAATTTCCAGGCGGTGCCGAAACCCTTTTTGACCAAATAATATATTCCGAAACAACTTTTCGGTTTTACCGAAACTCTTTCGGTGTTCTCTCTCTCGGAACTCTTCCGTTGTCTCCGAAACATTTTCGGTGACTTTCTCTCAGACTCCCTGTCTAGTATTCAGCAGATAGATGACCCTTAAGCGTGTGACCCTATAGGTTCGGTGAAGTATAGACATGACACGGAACCCCTTCCGATCAATGATCAACATCGGAGCCGTGGACACCCATATTGACCCCTATACCCACACGAATGAATATTCGAGTGAACCTCCAGTTGCCGTGTGCTATTCCTGTTGCTTCGTGTTATGTTACAAATACCCGAGGTGAGACATGTTGGCATTCCCGTGGATCAACACTTGTCCACTATGCTAGTTACCTCGTTACCGGTATTGTTCTCTTTTCTCGTTACCATGTTCCGGCATCCCCGTGATCAAATCACAAAGTGTCTGGCCAGACGATGATGGATACCGTAACACCGAGAGGGCCCAGAGATATCTCTCCATCGCCGGAGGAGCAAATCCCAATCTTGAGCTATCAAGTTACTTGACACACTTTTCCATGAACCCGTAAGCCGCCGTAATAGCCACCCATTTACAGATGACGTTTAACAAACCCCAAAGTTCATGAAGCAAGCATGAAGAAACTCGATACTCTCATGGTCTAAGGAATCATGCAAACATTAACCATCTCTGTGTTATTAACCATTAACTTGTGACGAAAGAATCTCATAGCATAACATCAATCGGGTCGATTCAACACAAATGTTCTGCTAACATTGTGCCCTCAAAATTGCTGGCATAGTCATGCCCATGATCAGGAAAACAGGATCATCATGCAATACTTGAGCCAGTCATAGAGGCTTGACTAGGAATACATTTTATCGTTTATTATTCCACACGTGCATATGAGTCTTCCTCCGAGCCTCGTTTTATTTGCAGACTCGAGAACCATAGCAGTTATAGCATGGAACATAAACCTAATTATGAACAGGGAGATAATCAATAACATTTATTATTGCCTCTAGGGCATATCTCCTACATTCCATATAGTGTATGCGCATTCAAAGGTAGGCAAGCACACAAGCAAATTTCTAGGCAATCCTCTAATGATAAGATCAATAGTTCTAAGATTGCGAACCATGTCAAGATACTCATCGGGGGTAGGATGCAAGGGATCAAAGGAGGCACATAAGGGCTAGTAATATACTTGTTCAAATCATATTCATTGAAAATCTCAAGCATCTCATTCTTCCAAGAACTATAGAACTCCCCATCAAGAATAGGCACTCTACGTCTAATACTCGCGATCGTAGACTCATCCATCTTCCTCCAATGGTGATTAAACCAAAGCAATGGAGACCAATGCTCTGATACCAATTGAAAGGATCGAGAAGAGTGGTCTAGAGGGGGTGATTAGACCCTCAACAAGTAAAAGTGGCAGTTTTTAATTTCTTCAAGTTAAGGTTGAGTTTAGCACAAGTTAAAGCTCTCTCAATATATTTCAAGCATGACAAGAGTATATGCAGCGGAAAGAGTAAAGCATGCAAGTTGCAAGAAGGTAAACAGATGGGATTGGAGTTTACAAACGCAATGGAGACACGAAGATTTTTGGCGTGGTTTCGATAGGTGGTGCTATCGTACATCCACGTTGATGGAGACTTCAACCCACGAAGGGTAACGGCTGCGCGAGTCCATGGAGGGCTCCACCCACGAAGGGTCCACGAAGAAGCAACCTTGTCTATCTCACCATGGCCATCGCCCACGAAGGACTTGCCCCACTCGGGTAGATCTTCATGAAGTAGGCGATCTCCTTGCCCTTACAAACTTCTTGGTTCAACTCCACATCTTGACGGAGGCTCCCAAGCGACACCTAACCAATCTAGGAGACACCACTCTCCAAAAGGTATTAGACGGTGTGTTGATGATGAACTCCTTGCTCTTGTGCTTCAAATGATAGTCTCCCTAACACAACTCTCTCTCACAGATTTGGCTATGGTGGAAAGATGATTTGAGTGGAAAGCAACTTGGGGAAGGCTGGAAATCAAGATTCTTGTGGTAGGATTGGAATATCTTGATCTCAACACATGAGTAGGTGGTTCTCTCTCAGAAAATGTATGGTGGAAGTGTAGGCATGTTCTGATGGCTCTCTCACAAATGGAGAAGGGGGTGGAGGGGTATATATAGCCTCCACACAAAATCCAACCGTTACCCACATTTTACCCATCTCGGTGAGACCGAATGATTAAACTCGGTGGCACCGATTAGTTCAAAATGTGAACGTTAGGAATCTCGGTGGGACCGACTGGAACAACTCGGTGAGACCGATGTGCTAGGGCTTTAGGGCAAGCATCATCTCGGTGGCACCGATTGCATCAATTCGGTGAGACCGAAGAGAAGCAATAAGGCAACAGAGAGTTTGCCAAGCCAACTCGGTGAGACCGATTGCATAACTCGGTGAAACCAAAATAAATGCAACAAGTCACAGAGTGTTGGCAGGGCCATCTCGGTGAGACCGAGACCCGTATCAGTGAGACCGAACTGTTAGGGTTTCTGACTGTGGCTATGTCATATGAACTCGGTGGCGCCGGATAGAAAGAATCGGTGGGGCCGAGTTGGAGTTTAGGGTTTTGACATATTTGGATGGAGAAAGTGGTTGAGGGTTTTGGAGCAATATCACTAAGCATTTGAGCAAGCAAGCCATTAAGCAACACCTCATCCCCTTTTAATAGTATTGACTTTCCTATGGACTCAATGTGATCTTGGATCACTAAAATAAAGATGAAGAGTCTTGAGCTTTTGCCAATCTTTGTCCTTAGCACCTTGAAGGGGTTCCACATCCTCTTGTCCTTTCCACACCATTTTTGGACGTGTCTGAAATACACTAGATAAAACTATTAGTCCAACAGGAAATATAAGGTAAATCACAGACAAGATTTGATAAATATTTATTTACACAAACGCATTAATACGGGAAGTTAATCACAAGCTAATGTACCCGAATATTTATATCTCATTACAATGCACAAGCGTTTTCCTAGTCTTAAAAAAACTTGTTGATAAACCCATAGGTGGATAGAGGATTTTGGAATTGTAACTGGCCAGGATTAGCACTTTCCTTAGGGATTGATTTGTGCATGATGATCATCTCATAAGCATCATATATATTTATTTTTCTTATGGGAATGAGGATAATTGCAAGCCAAAAGTTTTACCTAGAGGGTTTAAACCCTAAACACTAAATAAATTGGGTTTATATTTGCAGGAATGTAAATATAAGCTCAGTAAACTCAAAATTATTTATATGGACTTGGGCTAGCCCCATTGTGCCAAAAAAATCAAGAATATTTGGTGCTCATTTGTTTTTTCAAACAAATTAAAATGTGCAGCGAATAAATTAAACATAACAAAAATTAAAATAGACAATCTCTCTCTTCTCTCTGTATGGCCCAGCCCATTAGGTGACCCGCAGCTAAACAACATGTAGCGCAACCAACCAGGAACCGCCGCGGGCACAGTTAATAGCCAACCCAACCATGCTTGTTTGTCTTCTTCCCTGAAGTGTCACGCGAGACGCGTGATCGCCCATGGCTGACGTCAATCACGAGCTCTCCACCGAAGCGCCCCCGCTCCTCCCATCACTTTATATCCACACCCCTAGCCTTCTAGGGTTTCCCCCCCCCCCCCCCCCCCGGGGGGAACGGGGGGGGGGTCACCGTAGAACCCTCCCCCATCTCTCTCATCTCCATAACCACCCATTCGAGCACCATCGTCGCCATGACTCCGTCTTCACGCGACCATCACCTTTCATAAGCCCGACATCCATATCTGGAAGACTGGAAGCAGGGGTACACTTTTACTGTTGAGGCATAAATGACCTCTCCTTCAATGGACAAGGACCATTGCTTCAATGATTTTTCATTGTTGTGGCCCGATGACTACCTTCCGGGATAATCTACTAGAAACAAGACCAAAAAGAAAACAAAGTATTTTTGTGCCTTTTGAAGTTTTCCATCTTCGTATAACAAAGGGTTAGCTCACAGGTGGCAAAAACACTTATCTTTATTGAGACAACTCAATTTCTCGCATTATTGTTGCCATATATATGCATGGTCATTTCAGCAAGTAAAGTATTTACACCAGACCGAAGGCATTGATTTCTATGGGCAACCATTACCCCTATATGGCTATATAGATTGTGATCATCTCAAGATACCAATGCCTGTCACCCAAAGGTCTATTGGATCACACAAAAATACCTATCACTTCATTTGTGGAATGGGAAATCGAATGTCTCTCACTACTAGCTCTGATGGATTGGATGGACAAAGGTAAATAATAACAGAAAGTGACACACGTGAATAAATGACGTCTATCAAATAACAAGGGCACTAGGTTGGCACACATATAACCAACTTACCCAAATATCATCTTATTAAAAAGGGGGCTCAAGAGTTATCACAACCCATTATTGAGACCGTGATGGGGAAGGATGAAGGAGTGTTGGTGATAGAGTTTGCGGCGATGGCACATGGCCGCACCCCTACGATGGCGGCGATGGTTCCTTCCTCGCCTTCCTTCGAGGCTTGCAATGTACTCACTCCGTTCCTTTATATAAAGTGTATTTGTTTTTTGATAACATTCTAGAATGTAAGGTGCATTTCTTCTAATTCCTCATAATTCCCTTGTTAGCCCTCCAGAAAAAAGGAAAGTATCTCTCTCCTAATTGTCTGTATCTCTCCTTGTAGCAAAAGAAGGAAAGTATCTCTTTGTTAATTGCATGTATCTCTTACTTTCCTGGACTAATTGATTTACTTGACACTAACCAATAAATTTGTCAAGGGTATTTTGTCCTAACATGTCTATAATTATGTGCCTTAGTCATCGTGCCGAAAATAATACACCTTACATAAAGGAACGGAGGGAGTATGTAGATGGGGCTTGGCACATCCCCCTAATGCCTCTTGACGTGATACGGATGACCAATCAGATGCGGGAGAGATGGATATGATCTTGGCCGGCGGATAGGATTGGTGTTGCATATATAGCCGACCTCCACAGGTTTCCTCCGTGGATGTAGCTTCTCTCCTTTCTGATTTAGGCATTCTTGGGCTTGTTGGATTCATATGGACGAGCCAGATAACCGACCGAAAGGTGTTCTAGACATGTCTACATATTATCGAACATGTAGGACCACAAACTTAGCAACTAGTGCCATGTATAAGTACTATGAGATAATGGAGAATCAGACAAAGCAGTCTGAAAGTGTTTCACATGATCCAAAGAGTGTCTCAAGAGGCCCCAATATGTACTAGAAGGTCACGAAAGCTTCCGAAAGGGTCCGAAAGGTTCCATAACCTTCCAGGATATCCTGGAGGGTCCCTGTTGGGTTGAACCCCTAGCCTTGCGGGGCAAGGCGCCAAATGGCCCATGTTAGTTGACCCCACTTGCCTTTGGGGGCAAGCAAATCCGAGAGAGGAGTCCTAGGAGGACTCCACCTCCTATGTCGGCCGCCCCGTTCTCCCAACTATAGGTGGGAGGGGGCGCACTAGAAGGGCACCACAAGCCTCTCCCAGCCAACCCCTTGCAACTGTGCCCCCCCCCCTCTCTGATCTAGATTAGTACTAGATTGGGGTGCTGCTAGTTCTTCATGAGTTTCTTCGTGTTCATTCCATGGAGTGCTACAATATTGCTAGATCGTTACGCGTGGATACCTCAGAGGTGTCAGCTACTTCGACACTAAATCGGCGGACCCTTTCGAAGAAAATTCTCGCGTCTGGAAGGTATAACCTAGCTATGGGAATCGTCAAACTTCACCAACTCTTCTTACTCTTCCGCTGCATCGACTGTTGGTGAGGTCATTGCTACACGTGACCCCATAGTGTTCCTGGGCATGTTTGTGTGCATATTTTGTTGTTGTTACATAGCACGTCCCCCTTCGCCATACCCCTGCCGCCTCCAAGGATCTAGGAATGTTCACCATCTAGAGCACAACATTTCGCCCTTGTCTTCACGAACACACCGGTCCGATTTGTATTGGCCGCACGACGCCGCAGAAACGGGAAGAAGGTATAGGAATGATGGAACCCATGATGGAGATCGGATCGCCATCGAAGTATCTAAACCCTAGCAAAAAGGGTAGATTGTTGTCACCACATAGATTGGTACGAGCATGCAGCGAGCGCGTAGGTGGCGAGAGGAGAGGCATTGCAACATAATTGGAGCATTCCAATAGTTCACCAAAAAATCTTCCCCAATAATCACTTATTGAGGCTCCCCAATAACATTGTCTGGTTATTGGAGACTGTCGCTTTAGTAGATCCGCAATAATCCCAACCCCCGTAACCAACCTAATATACATGACCCACTTGGTGGTGGCACGATGAACGATGGCAGCGGTGCGACAGTCAGTGGTGGTGCTGAGAGGGTGGATGGTGGGTGGTGGTGGTGTGCGGACGTTGGCGACATGCGGGTGGCAGCAATAGTGCAGCAGCAGCGATGACACACCGATGTGACTGTATCGAGGAGCACATTGAAAGATGGCTGAGAGAGTATTGTTTTTTGGTGACTACCAATAAGGGAGAAGGAGAGTAGCTAGACTTGTTTTTTGGCCCAAGAGCTGTTAGAGCATCAGCAACAGATGACCAAAAAATTGGTGCATTTCGAGCTTCGTCCACGATGAAGAGGGTCACGGGGATGGCTTGACCGACGTGAATGGGCGCCGGGGCTGGGGGGGGGGGCGCTTACGGAGTGTCTATGACGACGAGAATTGGCCGGCGCCGGTGAAGTTTCACTTCGGCAGTTGGGTTCCCACCGCAGCTGAATTAGTTTTTGGCCAACAACTAGAAGTGATTTAGATTTTAATAGTTGTGCCAATTTTAATAGTTGTAATTTTATCTTTGAAGGTAGAGCATCGAGTTTTGATGCACACAATCTAGCCAAATACTCCCTCTCTCGCTTGATCAGGGTCGTCACTCATGGCTTATCTCACCTATGACCGAGCTTGTATCCCTCTAAGGGCATCTCCAACGCTGGATGCTTAGACAGGTGCCAGGATGGATTTCCCATCGATTTCCCGGCCGATGAGCAGTTAGCCCATCAAATCCCAGCTTCAAGTGTGGCATCGGTGCAAAGGTTTGCACCGGACGCTAGGCCTCTTTTCTTCGCTTCGCAAGGCGTCCGTGGTTGTAATTAGCGTTGGAAGTTAGCGCTTAGCATTGGCCGGGTAGGGCGCTTAGGTCTTTTTTGTTTTCTAATATTTATTTTTTCCATTACTAAGCGCCTCTTGAAGCGTCCAGCATTGAACATGCTCTAAATGTCCAAAAGGATCACGAAAGTTTTGGCTCCCCAAAAAAACCTAGAAGTGATGTATATTTGCATCACTTGTAGCAAAAACTTTAGGCATAATTTAGAAGAAGAAAAATTGAGCACCAGTATAGTGCAAGTATCAGAGGCTTTTTTTCCTTTCCAAAATGACCTGTGGTCTCGGCTATTTTATCCCTTGGTTACAGTCAACCAAAGGACTCTAGAACGAAACACCGACCCCTCTCCCCTTCCCCTCCTCTCTTCGAGAGCCTCGACTCGTGTCTCCTCTCCTTCCACAAAGAGAGAGGGAGCACCACCGCCGCACGGCCCGCGCGACCTCGACCCCGCGCTCCGCCGCCGTATTGATTCGGCTGCGCTGCTGGGAGCTATGGCGGGCGGCTCTAGGGGCGGCTTCCCCGCCTGGATGACCGCCGCCGCCGCGCGCATCGACCTCTCCGGCGGCGCCGCCGCCACGTCCGGCTCGCAGCCTCCCCAACCTGGCCCTTCGGCCGCGGTGGTGGCCGACCAGGAGCTCGGGATGGCCGAGCGCGCCCTCTCCGCCGCAAGCGCCGCCTTCATCTCCGCCATCATCGTTAACCCTCTCGACGTCGCCAAGGTCCGGGCTCTTCCCAGTTTGTCCATTATCCGGGGGTATCCTTTTTATGTGATTCGTGGTGGCTAATAGGTCGTGGTTTTCGTCTCCCCGTGCAGACGAGGTTGCAGGCGCAGGCGGCGGGGGTGCCTTACTACCAAGCACCCCAGATGGCGGCGCTCGGCCCGGACGCGGTAAGCAATCCGACCCCTTCTTAGTGCGTGCTGCGTGCTGTAGGCTTGTGTTTCGTTTTTGCTGCCACCACTTTGAAGTGTGGATGATACAATCGGTTCTGGAAGGAAGGGAGATCACATCGTCTGTGTAAGCCTTTATCATTTGTAGATTAGGTTAGTGTGCTATCACTGTGGGATCTAATGTGTCAGTTCGTCTGATCCAGTGTGTATATTGATAGTTATATTTTCATGTAGGAGATTGCTTCTTTGGGCCAGAAAATAAGCTTACCTCAGAACTTGGTTTTTTAAAATTTCGTCCTTGGCTAGAACTTCTGGTAATATTTCTTGTGTTGCGGATTAAGTTTGCTACCGGAATCGCTTCGCCAACGTAGACCATATGCATTTCATTAGCCGTCGGAAATTCTATACGTCTACTTATTTCTCTTGTTTGTTTGTTAAACAAGCAGTGGTGATAATTTTCATTAGGTTCTCTGTGGTTGCACAACGTGGTATTTGGGGTGGGTCGCCTTAGCTATGTCTCTGTTTGGGAATGAACTACGGGGGATGAGAATACATATAGCATTCACTATATCATTATGCTAGAAAAACGACCGGATAAGCTGTACCACAGGCCGGTAGGAGTGGTTATGATAATTTTGACAGGTGATCTAATTCTCTACTGATAAACAACTAGAGTTGGGATGTGAACAATGTTGCAGATACTGGGAATGGTAGCCAAGATGATTATTCTCAATAACGGTGCAGATTTGATCCTTCCGTATGTAGATAAAGCATGTTGGTTTAGTCACCTTGTTGCTGATTTTGTTTGCAATTGGCAAATTCTATTATTTCTAATTACATGCATTTTCAATTCTACTGTAGTGTTTCTTGGCATGTAATCTGGAGTGGGGTTGTGCATAAGAAGAAAATGGGCACTAGAAATCTCTTGAAACTGCGATCATATTCCAGAACCAAAGTTATTCACGTTTACATAATAAGAAATTTTCATTTATTTAATGCTTATTCATGTTAATGGTCTGAATGAACTCAACAGTTCCATTGTTCTAGGTTAGCCATCAAACAAGTAACCTATTTATTTCTCGAGCTTACTAGAGGAATGCTGCTTATGCCTTCTTTCCAGATACTGTCTGAGTTGAGATGCTCTCCATCATGCACACGTGGTATCATTTTGGGAAGTGAACCTATTTGCCCACCCGATTGCTTTCAGTACAAGGGAACAGTTGATGTATTCTTGAAAGTTGTTAGACAGGTAATGCAGCGCAAATGCCGTTTGCTAGTTTCTTATGTTAGTACTAACATCCTGTGGTACTGATACTTGATATATTTGCTAATCTGTTGTTTCAGGAAGGATTTGGTAGATTATGGAGAGGTACAAATGCTGGCTTGGCATTAGCTATACCAACTGTGAGTCTCTTGCTCTGTCACACTACATTCTGTTGTGCTTTTTGTTGCGTTATTATTTCAAAAAACTTCTGTGAAATCTGTATAATCATGTTAGTACCTCCAACCTCTCAGGTATGTGTGGAGTAGGCAATAGCTTGCGCTTCTCCATGTCATTTGCACGTGTTTTTCAAGAACAAATTCGGTGTTTTTACAGATCTGCTGATACATGTATAACTCATCTTAATAGAAGAAGCCATATATGAAACTGTTATGAATCTGCATATGTAAATAATAGTTTGTATGAGCAAATAATTCTATATCCTAAACAATGTAAACACTGTCATTTTTGTCTTCTGACCTCAGACATTCTGTCTGTTAAGTAAGGCAGATATCATCTAGCCTGCACATATTTGTTGGATCGTTTTCAAGGCGTCCATAAGGCGGCGCTTGAGTGGTAAGGCGCCCTGAAACTTTTTCCGCCTTAGGCGCTTAAGCATACATTAGGCGGTAAGGCGGGGGTTGACCGCCTTTGGGCGCCTTGATTTACTCTCAGTTTCTCATATCTTAGTGAATGTATAACACACCCTAAACGAATGTTGTCCATGATCATGTTTTTTATCTCAAACAGGTTGGAATATATTTGCCTTGCTATGACATATTCCGCAACAAGATTGAAGATTTTACAAGAAGCAATGCTCCTGGTTTGACACCATATGCCCCACTAGTAGCAGGATCAGTTGCACGTTCGCTCGCATGCATTGCTTGTTCCCCAATTGAATTGGCAAGGACACGGATGCAGGTAAATATCCAGTTAGTATATTTCCTTTCATGTCAGATAAATAATCTTGAGGGCTGTTTTAGGAGCCTATGTAATACATTTTCTTTCTCGTTTTATAGAAAGTATCAAATAGGATGATGGTGTTTTGGTGTGCTCCCGGGTGAGCAGTAATAAACTAAAAAAAGTAAAACAGTTCAAAAGTCATACTTCTATATTTTTTACAACAAACACGTTCGTGTCTTCTAACCGCGTGCAATTTTTTGTGAAGAGACGACATGTTTTGATCTGGGCAAAAGAACATCTGTTTTGAATATCCAATCAAGTAACTATTTATGTTAACAGGCGTATAAGGAATTTCAGCCTGGAGTAAAGCCTCCTGGAATGTGGAAAACATTGCTTGGTGTTCTTTCACCACATGCAAGTTCAAGTCAGAATGGTATGTTGGTATAGTTCGTTCTCATTTTGTATTAGCATACTGGTTTATGTTTAACATCATAATATCAATCATGTTCTTCATTTTTAAATTTGTTAATTTCCAGTAGTAGTTCTGTTTTCCTCATTCCAACAACCTGAACTCTTTATTTTTGAGGCAAGAAATTGTTCTGATTGATGAATTAATTAATGCTGAAGCGGTGCAAAATTATCGTGTTCTATGGACGGGTGTGGGGGCACAGCTTGCTCGGGATGTTCCATTCTCTGCTATATGCTGGTCAACGCTGGAGCCGGTAAGTCCATGTTGTTCATGTTTTAGATATGCTAAACCATTTAACAGTTACTTTGGTATCCATCTTATCTTGTTGAGGTTACCATGCAGATTCGAAGAAAGCTGCTTGGTCTTGTTGCAGAGGACGGTGACGCAGCTAGTGTGTTGGGAGCGAACTTTGCTGCTGGCTTTGTAGCAGGTAGTCTTGCTGCTGGTGTTACATGCCCACTTGATGTTGCCAAGACAAGGAGACAGATAGAGGTTTGTGTATTTCATATTTTCTGTATTCTGTTTTCTGTACTATTCTGGAAATAGTCATGAGAGCATTATTTTCAGGTTTGCTCCACAAACCATGACCCCCATGAAGCACCATTTCATTTTTACCTGCCATCAATTTCATAGGTTCAATTTATTCATTGCCTTGCTTTAAAATTTGCGTATGTTTTTCCGTTTCAGAAGGATGCCCAGAAGGCAATGAGAATGACCACGAGGCAAACATTAGTTGATATATTGAGGTATGTCTTCCACATATTGTGAAGTTTTAAGAAGCATTTCGTTCCAAACAAGTAAAAATTTACATTTCTGCTTTGGTAGCCGACACGCAACCTACAATTGTCAACTGGGCTTGTATGTTAATTAGAGTTGTGATTTAGTCAGCTGTTTGAGTTGGGCTTGGGCTAGCTTGCTGGGTCGGGCAACATGGGTCAGTCAGAGCATAATATAAAAGCATTCCTGTATTTCTACTGAACTTTGACAGAGAAGCAATAACAATTTCCACTTGAAAAACCAACCAGGTCTCATAAACTTAACAGTCGTCAGTGCCCTCTAGCTCACATAAGGAGCTGTTCTGGACACTGTTTTCCCCAAAATGCTACATGAAACACTAATTATTGGAATATATTTACAAAACCTAACAAATTCATATTGTGAAAATAATTTTCTAGAAAAATCTTCACATATCATGCTATGTATCTAGTGTAAATAATCAAATAAACATCCATAGCCGTGGCCCATGGACATGTACGCTGCATTAGGCACATCATATGTACTAATGCACTAGCTTGCCAAAATACACATCTGGAAGTCTTGAAAGTATCTGGAAAAAGAAGAGGCAGACACAATGCACTTGAATCATGCTGCATAACTTTTAATCAAAATCCATCATAGCATGATGTGGGGAAAAAGACAATTCAAACTGTGAACAGCACTAATTTCAAATGTGCAATGAATAGTACCATGCTTGTATAATTCATTGTCAGATTTGCCCTTTTTGCTTCTTGTGCTGTAGATGGAATTTGAATTCAACATTTTGAGACATGACGGATGTATGTTGTGCCAATGTCGTCAAATTTTATCTAGAATTTTTCTTTACATACAAATGATTAATCCACACCCTCTGGCCACCTCTTAATTTTTGTGGAAGCTCCTCTTGTGGGAGACCCATAGCCTTGCAAAGGGTTTAGGGTCAGTTAGCTAGTTATGTTCATGATCCAATTTGCCTAGTACAAATCCATGGCTTGCTTATTTATGATATATCCCTTGGATCCTTGAACGGGATGAAGTGGCTTGGATCGAGTTTCATGATTGCTCTTGATTTTTTTTATCCAAAATTTTGGTGCAATGTCCTGTTGGAGCCTTTTCTTGTGTTGCCTTTCCAAGTCATTAACCTAGAGAGGTCTTGGCTGGGGAAGTTCTGTTCATTCAATCTTTGTAGCTGTAGTCATAGAATCATCCTTCACATATTGTAATCCATTCCACCCTGATTTATTTTGTCCTGCTAGGTCTGAAGGTCCAAAAGGCTTGTTCACTGGTGTTGGTCCACGCGTCGCTCGTGCTGGACCATCAGTTGGTATTGTCATTTCCTTTTACGAGGTCGTCAAGTATGCTCTTCACCAAAGGAACATGTCATGATGAGGATTTTGTCCGGAAGATAAAACCACCACCTTAATTTGTAGTAACATGATATTCCCCGGATCCGTCTAGTTTATGCCAGCCACTCGAACTTTGGCAGGGTAAGGTGTGGTAAAGGCTCAAATTAGAGGATCAAAGTGATCAACAATCAGCATTATTTTTCCTGGACGAGGTCCAGTTGTCTCCTGGTAATAATGTTTAAAGGCTTTCAGTTTTGCCGCGGAGCGAGCTCCAGTTTTGTCAGAGGGGAATGGACCATATAACTTTGATTAACTTACATAGGAAGATGAATGTAGTGGAAGATGTAGCATTGACTATGATCAATAATACCTTGCGCTTTGTACACTTAAAACTACAGAATAATTTTGTTTTGCCTTGTCTCAAATGCTGATGGATTGCCCTAAACCGATTGCAAAGAAAATGTTCACTGGTTTCCTAGTTTCAGCCGCGCTATACCGTGCTACTTGATGCTGGCAAAAGTTAAAATCCAGGACATCAATCTTGATAAGCAAAGGGATAGGCTGCGTGCTCACCTTGAATTTCCATCACGATTGAGATCGAGAAGAAAAAATGTTCAGGATCTAAAGCCTTGATGGCTGCTGTCAATTCACTTCAGGTTCTCTATGCCTCCTTCCATTCTATATTTGGTAGGGATGCAGGCATCGCGGGCGAAAACGTATTACTTTAAAATTTGTGCTATCTTTAATCAGAGCGAAAATGTATTAAGAGAGAGAGAGAGAGAGAGAATAGCTCAGAAGAGTAGGTTTTTTCTTTGAGAATTATTCAGAAGAGTAGATGGAAAATAGAAGCCTTGTGGAGAGCAGCGATTAGGTGCCCAGGCTCATTTGCACCCGCGTGAAAGGAAAAAGTCAAATTTTTTTTTGCATGATAGATAATTTGGTGCGTGAGGTGTGCTTCAATTTTCAGACCATTTGAACATCTGAGTAGCTCTCGACAAAAAAGTCAAATTTGAGGTCTGAAGTTTACTGTTCATGTAATCTTCTGACCTTCATTTGTCTTTTTTGCTGAGCTACTCAAAAGTCCAAATGATCTAAAATTTGAAGCGCACCTCACGCATCAAATTATCTACCATGCAAAAAAAAAGGATGCTTTTGAATTTTTTGTATTTGTTTTGATTTATTTTTTTGACTGGGTGCAAATGAACCTGGCCTTAGAAATGGATATTTGAGTCTTGTGGCACATGTTTTGTTTGGCATTCCGTGTTGGTGGATGTGGCTTTATGGCTGGGTTGGGAATCCTCTTGCTAACTCCGTGCATTTGGTTTACATGGTTTGGTTAATACGGTTTTCCACCTTTTTAAGGTCAATATGTTCGGTTTGTATAGCATTAATATTTTGGTAAATATGGTATGAAATTAAAAGACGGTTTGGTTTCAGTATATACCAAATTATCTTGGTATGGTTTCGGTATAAATTGACATGAATTTGAAAATAACATATAATAATTTATAAATTTATGACTCAAAAACACATACCTTTTTATACAAAGAGGTATATAACTATATACAAGTATATATGCACGCATGGATTCGATGGTTATGTACGTAATTAGCATTCTTTTGAGATAAATATGACTACGTTACGAGAAAAATGGGTGTGTTTAACGGGGAATTTGGCTCATGTATAAAAAAAAGGACTACTTGTATGGTTGGTCGACTCAAGAAATGTAAATATATATTTTGCTTCTGTTTATTTGGTATATACCATAAAAACCGAAATTGTATGAATGTTCATACCATACTGAAACCATAAACCATAAAAAACGTAAAATTTGTTTTGTTTGATTTATTTTTAATACGGTTTTTTGGTTCTGTTTTAAAATGCACAGAGTGACCTCTTGCGAGTAGAGTAGTTAGGTGGTGTTCGGTGTGGACCGTGAAAACACATGTGCACAGAAGCTCATTTTAAAGAACAAAATCAATGTGTGTGTGTGTGTGTGTGTGTAGGCGACCGAATCAAATCAATTGTCCTCTTGTCCCGCTCATCAAATCAAAAGAATAAAAAACCAGCTGCTCCATACGGACCATTCCGAGTTCCTTTTGCACGCGATCTTTGAACAAGAGACACAAGTTACACGGACGCAGCCGTGCGACCGTGCATAAAGTGGTCCGGTGTGCTAGTACTCTACGTGCTGCCTGGTCTTTTATTAATTCACTTTACCGGTAACCTACCAAACCCCGGTTGTTAGGGCTGACTGGACGGTTACGGTCTCATGTGAGTACGACCGTTTCGTCGAGACGGAGCAGTGGTGCCACGGACGGCTGTGCTGTGATCGACCGATCGGCGACGGAAAAGATTGTCACAAAGTGGAATGTGGACGCCAGAGAGATACTCCTACTGTAGTAGCACGGTGGAGCCGGCGCATGGCATCTGCGTCGTCGAGTGCGTGCAGGCAGGTCAGGGTGGGGGCGACGGACGGAAAGGGCGCGGATTGAAGATCGCACTCGCTCGCTCGCTCGCGCCAAGCGATCGCAAGCCACCAACGCAGCGCAGGGCTGAGAGACGAAAGCGTGCAGAGGAAGGGAAGCTTTCAGCTGTTTCGGCGAAGAATTAAACGCGCTTAATTTCGGATTACGTGGGTGCCACCGGCCATGGCGGTGGTCTTGATGGTGATGATGATACCCTCGTCATTGTTTTTTTTAATGACATCTCTACCTCTAAGAACATATCTAGCAGATCCCGCGAAAGAGGTCATCGGACGAGCTCGTTTTTTTCGTCTGAGTAGATCCCGCAAAATCAGTCGTCCGCTATTCTTTTTTACGGGATCCTGCAAAGTCCGGGCCGTTTCCGCTATATCCACCGGATCCCTTCCTCTTTTTGCAGAGACCTATAAAACAAGAAATGATTTATCGGGAGAGAACTTTCAGCTTCCGCAATGGTCTTCCGCCACGTGAACTACCGCCCCCGTCATGAATTGTCGCCGCCGTCGTGAGCTGTTGTCTGCCGCCGTGCGAGCCGCCGCCGCGAGCTATTTCCTGCCTCCGCGTGAGCCGGAGCCGCCACAGCGCGAGTTGTTGCCTGCCGGAGCCGCCGCCACTGCGAGCTGCCGCCTGCCGAAGCCGCCGCCGCGCGAGCTGCGACTTGCGGACAGCCGGCTGCCGCCGCGAGCTGCTGGCTGGCGTTGCCGCACACCACGGATCGGATTGCTTTTTCTTTTGTACGTTTTAGGGTGTTTTGTGCTATTTAATATGAACCTTTTGGTAAATTACTTAGTTTATACGAGATCTGTTCTGCCCACATACAAATTGTACCCTAAATTGTCGCAAATTTGTTTTAGGAGGAACCGTAAACTGTTTTTAGAGGACGCGGTTTTAGCGGATCTGCTAGAGATGCTCTAAAGGGAGTTTTTCGCCGCCTCCCATTTGTTTTTTTTCCTCCCATGTTTCCTTCTCCTTTGTTTTTCTATTGATTTTTTTTGGTAACTCCAGTCAATGCCGCACAAAAAAAGACCAACGTAAATATATTAACTTGGAATAATCTAAACCAAATCGATAATTTCCAAAACCACGTCCTGCATTAACTCAATCAAATCAGATCAATCTTACCAGATCTCAACTAAATCAAAACTTTTGATGTAGTAAGGCATATGTGAGACAAGATTGATGCTAAACCACCAGAGTACGCGTCGTTGCAACAAACGGGCAATTTAGCTACTATGAATAAAACTAGCACAAAATCAACTTTTTGGCGACGTTGTTACACCTCACCATGCTTTCATTCCTTATTGGTATGGATGCAGCTGTATGATCCTATAGAACAAATCCTGCTCAAGTAAAGTCGTACAACGTTTTCATCCCATAGTGCTCGATCAGCAAAAGCTACCAACGATCGCATTAACAAAATCTGAAAAAAAAACATTCTTCAAAGTACCCATAAGCTATAAATTTGTTTTTTAATCAAATCCAGTTTTTTTTCATGTGCACATTTAGATGAAAGACGCACATTTACAATGTCTCATGAAGAAATATTCCAATAGTTGGGCTACATAAATGTGGATCAGTAACATGAGATCCACATATTTGTATTTTATGTACCTAGAAATGAAAACATTTATTAATACAAAATTTGGACATGCATGTAGAGCACATCATTTACATGAGAGTTATATTTTTGTTTTTCAATTATCATTCTTGATAGTGGAATTCGGTCAATTTTGAACCACGTGGAAAAGAAAAGAAAAACACCCAAGATTCTTTTCCAAGACTCTCAATTTTTTTTTTTAAAAAAAAATAGGCAAATCCATGTAGCTTGTCCACACACTCCAATTTGTCGTCGTCATTACTCTACAACAGATAAGGACATGCAGTGACTTGTCGAGAAATCGGTCCGCAAGTTATAATTTTTGCGGAAAGTTTTGTGCGGATAGAGAGGATGAAGATGATTTATTCATGTCATGCTCATACCGTGACTTTCAAATATTAGGGTTAGTGCGATTTTTATCGCACACGACACGTGATGTGGTCGGTTATAATAACATAACATGTGATTTTTCATTGGATCACATGTTTTTAGTCACTATACTCTACTAATTCTTCTAAAAATTCTTGATTTTTATTTTGATGAAATTTTAAACTAGTAGATATGACATTTTCACGTAGCTACTAAGTACTAAGGTTGGTATTGACACATACTTCTGTGTTTGCTAAAGTGTTAAGAAACAATTTTACAACGCCCCGGCAAAATAAAAAGTTTTACAAGCATGACGTGGTTCTATCAAGTCTTTGAGAAGGCAAGATCCATGCAAAATCCCTAGATCACACTTTCACACATCAACCAGGTCAGTTGGTCAACCGTGAGGTCAGATGATGTGGTTTTCTTGTTTTATAGCCAGTTTGACAGTGTTAACACAAAGACAAACTTATAATAAACAGAAGAGAAAATGGAACACGACGACGACGACGAAGAAGAAGGGGCAGAAAGAAAGAAAGAGACGTGGAAACGGACCATCAGGTTGGACCGCAGCTACCACTACCACACCAGATTGGACCCCTTCGGCCTCCTCCCTCCCCACCTTCATCACCCCCAAAGTCTCCACCTCCCTCCTCCGTTTAATCTTCCCTCGTCTCCGGTCCAAGTTCCAACACAAAAGGAAGCCAAGCCCTTGAGTCTTCCACCTCCCCCTCGCCGCGGTTCCGGCCTCAAACTCCCCCCTTTAAGTTATCTGCAGCGTCTTCTTGGATACGCGTCAAGAGTCCTGCCGCTCTAGCGTCGCCGCGGTTGGTTCTTGCCGGAGGTAGTTGTGGGTAGGTTGCCGCCGGCCGGTTTAGGATGACCGAGGACGCCAGAGGGCGGGCGGTCAACCCGGCCTGCCCCAACGCCGCCAACCCCTTCCACCGCTGCGCCGAGTACTGCCCCGTCGCCGCCCCCGCGGGCAGGTCCCCGCCGCCGCCGCCGCCGCCGCCGCCTGGCCGCGCGGCGCAGAAGGGGACCGGAGCGGGAGGGGCGAGGCAGCAGGCGGTCAACCCGGACTGCCCCAACGCCGACAACCCCTTCCACCGCTGCGCCGAGTACTGCGCCGTCGCGCCCCCGGTGGTGAAGTCGCCTCCGCTGCCGCCGGGCCTCGGGGGCCAGAACGGGAGGACGCACAGCGACGGCGACCTGCAGCCCAGGACGCGCCGCCGCGACAGGGCCGGCGGCTCCGGCGGCGGCCTCCCCCTCTACGTCTTCCGTGAGCAACCAACCCCCCTTCCCTGCCCATCCCCCGGTTCCAAATCATATTTGTTTTTGAAGCATATCTACTGGTAGTATGAAATTGACCAACTGCGAACGATAAAAAACTGATTTTTTGTTCTCATGCTACTGCTGCAGTGCGCGAAGGCTCGGACGGGGAAGGCAAGAAGGTGGATCCCCGGTGCCCCAACGCGGCCAACCCGTTCCACGTCTGCACCAACCACTGCCTCGCCAAGATGGTCGAGGGCGGCCGCTCGTCGGAGGGTGTCAAATCCCCCATTTCCCTCTTCTCCCGCCACTCCGGCCGCTCCACCTCCTCCTCGGAAGGTTGCTCCTTTGCTTCACTTGCTCCTGGCCTCCTTGCATGAGCTGCATCTATGTGCTAGTTGGCATCACGAGTCGATGCACGTTTGTGCTCATATTCACCGTGTCTCTCCGTTGATTGCGTGCAGATGGCAGTGTCAAGTCCGGGGGCAGCAAGAAGGCGGATCCAAAGTGCCCGAATGCCGGAAACCCTTTTCATGAATGTGGAGAGCATTGCACCATCAAGATGAAGGAACTGGAGAAGCAGAAGAAAGCTGATAAGAAGTCGCCGCGCAAGAAAGGTAGAACAAATATACTACTAGTACCGTGCTTCCTCTACTTGACATGGATTTGTTTTGTCTTAATTTATGATGTCTATGCTTGAGTAACAGTTCTGGTGATTCTCATATGAGATTTCATTCTTTCTAGATGCGGATGCTCAATTAAGTTCTGCTTTAATCGTCGCATTTCAGTTTTTATTATTGTTTTGACTGATATCAGCGCCCTTGCAGGTGGGAAGGATGGTGCAGTGGTGCAAAACTGGAAGGTCGACCCGAGGTGCCCAAATGCGGGCAACCCATTCCATATATGCGCCCAGTACTGTTTCGATCATTTGAATGAAGCGCCATCAACACCTACAAGCAAGCCAGGTGTGTTCTTTTAGTTACCTGAACCTGCTACTGGGTATGCATGGATGTGAGGCTGTGAGTTAAGGTCCACTTGACAACCATATTTATGGGTTTCTGTATATGTTTATTTTCAGACTCAAGAAAGGGAAAGGCTGTCATGAAGGCGGAGTCAACAGGAGAAATCAATCCTGATTGTGTCAATGCATCCAATCCGTACCACAAGTGTGGAGAATATTGCAAAACAAATGGCAACAGATAGACAAGGTAATGTACATTCATATGTTCATTCTTTTGTTGTGAAAGAATAATTTGCCATTGTCGCGAATTCTTATAACTAGTAATTCCTCAGTTAGTCTTGCATACTAAGCAAATATATATATTTTTAATTTCTGTAGTATTTTATCAACCCAAGGTTTCCTAGTTGCATTTTCAACACACTTAGTCATTTTGACCTAGTTCACCCTTTCGTTTGAACCCCTGTGGGTTAAATTTGGTGGTTGTAAAATGTCAACTGCCCAAATTCCTTTTGACATAGTCCACCCTTTAAGTGGTTGAAGAAATAGTTTGAGGAGATTAATATACATACATGTTCTTGTTACTTTGCCAAAGGCTTATGAATCCAGATTTCCTTTCCTCCAAATTGAATGTGGCTAGTAGCAGAACTTCGTTAGATCATCTACACCCACTTTATCTGATTTTCTTGTAGAACTTAGTTCATCTACACCCACTTTATCTGATTTTCTTGTAGAACTTAGTTCATCTACACCCACTTTATCTGATTTTTCTTTGGTCCAGTTTTGAACTTTCTTATGAATTGCTCATACTGAATCGATCGTCTGTATCTTTTGTATAGCAACCCCCAAAACAACCCTACTTTTCTTTATGAAGTCAATTCAATCAATGTCAGTGTGTTATCTGATTGCTTCTTCCAATGCATCGTCACAGTTATGTACGAAAACATACATCGAAGTACAATAAATATTATTTTGAATAATGTCAACAACTATAAACATTAGTAGCCCATGCATTGTGGTAGTTGGATACAAAAACAAACTCTGAGAACAATAAACATTATTTCAGATGATGAGGACAGCAATACGCATAAGTAGCCCAGGCATTTTGGTGGTTGCATGTAGGGACAAACTTCCGATGAAATTATACATATTTTGTACATTACTGTCAACAGCAATAAAAACATACATAGCACACGCCTTGTTTTATTATCTGCTTCGATCAACATTTTGGTTGAGACGTCCTTTTTTTGGTGACACCCGCCTCCTTTCGTGCTGACAGGCTGTCAAGATACCGCTTCTCCTCCAGACGATGATGGTGAAAAATAAGTGATGCTCGCGACATTAGCCTTTTTTAAGTTGCAGTAGTAGCTGTGCCTTGTCCGGCTCATTTTGTAGTTTGGCTGCAGCGGCTCCGCCTTTCCGGTGCTTGCGTGTATATTTTTCTACATCCATAGTACTATATATATTCTTCATGGTGTTCATACCAGATTAATGAGTTTGCATATGTAGGCCAGTGTAAGGTATTACCCGAACATGGTATAGCTGTCATATTCTTTTGTAATATATTGTCGTTAAGCATGTTCATTGCAAGAAGAAGAGAAAAGGAATGCTGTGGATGTTTGTTGGCATTGTGTGTGGCCACTTATGTGCACCTCAATTCTCGTTGTCATCGTTGATTAACCGACGAGTGGCGGCTCATTAAGAGATCAGCTGCTTGACAAGTGTACTATGAATGAGCCGCTCTTCCTGGTTGGGAAAGCCTGTTGCGCCAATGGAGTCGTTTTTGCTTCTGGAAGATGCGTCATGGTGATGGAGCCATCAGGGTCAGCGACTCAGCGGCCATTACGGCACCGGGAGGAGGAGAAAACTGAGGAAGAGTGGAAAACCACAAGTCCCGTCCTGGGACTGAGATGAGAAATTGGTGGGGAGAGGAGAGCCTGGATTTCTGAGGCGTGCTACGTGGGGCGGGAGACTCGGAGGAGCTCCCGTTTCTTTTGATTTGACTGTGTGTGCGTTGCTGATGATGTGATCGCGTGTTCGTTTATGGTTCATTCACAGGTACGCAGCAGCAGCGTGAGGACGAAAGGTAGGTCGCCGTAGGAGGGCTGGTGGCTGCTTTTGATTCCTCCGTCCTTTCCTTTCCGGAAGCTTTTGTGCCCGTGCTGCGTTGACGATGACAGCATGAAATGCGTTTCTGCAGCACGCACGGGCGTCGACCAGGGCAGCGTATAGTCGGGACATCGTTGGTTGTATGCGTGATCCCCGGCGTCGTCGGAAGGTTGGTCGCATTTTCTCTTACAGCTGCTTGAGGGAAACGGATTCTCGACAATTTAGATAAAGACGCAGCCTCTATGACAACACGCACGACGTCATAGCACCCAAAAAGACAAAGAAAAGAACAACTGTCGTGGCTAACGCTAGGCACCGGTCGACCTGCCCAAAATTTCGTCTGGTCGCCGCGCGGCCGTCGGATTCGAGCGCCCCCGCACCATTGGATTCCCACTAGAATCGTTTCGCTATTGTCATGCGGTGGACATCAGCATGCACCAGGAATCTCTAACTCCAACCTTCCGTTTTACGCAACGCCTAGACATCGAGAAAAATTCTTCAAAGCGACGCCTTCAAAAAGGATAGGACATGCATGACTTCGATATTGTAGTTAAATGTATGTTTGGTTTTACTTCAAATTTGCTCTGCTAACTTTTCGACTAGGAAAAATTATAGCAGTCAAGTTCTTACGTGTCCATGAGGTGACCAACATCACCAATAAAAATGAACTAAAATGGACAAGGGGACATATACTAAGATACTGAAGAAAAAAAACATCAAACACTAAAATTGTTGGAATACTAGGCAAACTCGCGATTAATTCCAGTAAATAATTAATGACTAGTACCGTAATTAGCATGCAACGGTCTAACATACTAGATGAACAGGAAAACGTGCACAGCAGCATCGCACATGTAACAACAATCATAATTGGAGACATGAATAGATCGCGACACACGTATTGTTCGTTAGTACCCGTACTGACGCTGGAGCGATGTTGTTGACGACAAAGTTGGTGAAGACCGGACGAAGCAGATGATGTTGGAGACGTTAGCATTCACGCCGCCCAACTTGAATGGAAGAGGCTAGTGGTGACGAACTTGAGCAGTTGCGCGGGGCACTTCCCAAAAAGTTAATTCGTCCTCTCCCGGTGCAGGATCACAAGGACGAACGGTTCCGAAGGCCCGCTTGCCTGCACACCGGCATTGAGGATGGAGCAGACTACGATAGTGGCGCAAGTTGTGAGATGGGACAAAACCCTAGATTGTTTCGGTATACCTTTGGCCATGGCCGGTAAGTCATACATATAGGAGAACCAGAGACGGTATAGTGTCGCGATCACAATCTCAAACCGACTTGGTTTCCAAGCCATGAACTTACTGGACAAGTAATCAATCAACTTGTCTGCCAAGACATAAAAAAATGGAACAACAAAAGGAAGCCCCGAGCCCGGCCCGATGAGTGATCTTCTCTTTTTCTTCTCAATACATCACTTAAAGGAGTGGGGGAGAACTCACTATATAAAGAGGCATCACATCTCCTCAAGTTTTGGGATGGGTCTAAATTTAGAACCACCTCTTCCATTTTTTCCCATGGGCCTTTTTGAGATTTCAGAAATTGTACATGGGTCTAGGCCATTATTTATAACAAGAATTCAGGTCATGACAAATAAAATGGCAGGGACAACAAACACATATGCACAATGGCTACTAAAATTTGGAGTTGTACATAAGGATTGATAAAGTCATCAAGAGTGCCTCGTGGTGTGCTTCTTGTGCTGAAAAAAATGTCTCCCCTTGGTGAGAAACATAGGACATCAATCTCGGTATAATCGCACTCCACCGACAACCCATGATACTATCTCATTTCCGGATTATTAGGCCAGCGTGTATCCCTATATTGATAACTAGATCGTTGATGGCGCGCGTTGCCGCGCCCATCCATTTTGACAATATAATGATCAGAAGTTTTGTAAATATATACCAATTACTTGATCCCTAACCCTTGATCGGTGCCACCATTCTTCATCTTATTTTTGTATCAATTCAACACTGGATTAATAATGCAATGATGAAGAACAGGCATCAGTTGTCACGTGGCAGATGTCAACATGAACACGATGGATAAAAAGAAATATTCACATACGTGGCCTATAGTACAAAGCCACGGAGAAAAGAAAGTAGAGTTATATGAGAAATGATTACCTCAAGCTTGTGAAAAAAAAGGAAAGATAATATTACCCCAGAAGCTCATGTTTTTACATTTCCACATTATTTGCATTTTTTGACGTACACAAGGCAACACAAGGAAATGTTAATCGAGCCAATATCCGTCAATTCGCGAGCATAATATTAGACATATAGAGCAAGCAGATTTAACATCTTTCATCAACATCACATCCAGATACATGGATTTTGCAATCACCAATAGCAATACTTCCATGACTTGAGCTTGTACCTTCGAAACATGCCTTCCTAGCCTGGATGTTTTGCTCCTTCTGCGAGTTGTGCTTGTCACTTGGGTTAGTTAGGACAATATCAGATGAATTAAACCTCCAGTCAAGTGTCCAGTGTATGCATTCCTTTCTGCAAAAAGATACCGATGTGTAAAGCAACTTCCATATAATATAAAATAACGAGGAACAAAAATAATGAAAGATGATATTATTAAGTTCGAATGAACCTGAGAAGGACAGAATGCTTACAAATAGACACGTTACCAACAAATTAAAACATAGCACCAATGTTATCCTATTTAAATTTGAGTATTTGGAATTATTAAGAGAGATGTTTTAGATTAAGTACAAAATCAACACTTCACCATACAAATAGTGCTAACATTCTCTCTTATACTCACTTTTCTTTCCTTCCTATATTACATGGTTTTGCTAGGCATTTGGTCCACCAGAAAAGCTAGGTACACTGAGACAAAAAATAGACCAAGTAGTGCACTTGGGTAAAAACTTGTACAAAACATTACAAAGTGGTCTTAGAGTTCCGAGAAGCAATGTCATAATATAAACCAGAGAAAACATTTAGCATATTTGTTTTCTATTATTGACTTTGCAAAACCACAAAAGTATACTTTGATTGCTCACTTTGTACGAATGTGTTATTAAATGTTAAGGAAGTGCATGGCAAACACGTTGTTAGGAAAGCGTGACCATATCATGTGATATAATCAAATATTTTTTAGAGAAATACAATCAGTGGAAGTTTTTCGGGTTTAATTAGTCGGGCATGAGGGATCATTCTTTGTGGTTTCTAAGTTGAATCCACCTTAAGATGTACTCCCTCCGTAAAGAAAAATAAGATCGTTTAGATCACTACTTTAGTGATCAAAACGATCTTATATTTCTTTATAGAGGGATTATAAAACTATAAATAAACCTCCTTAGTTAAGTAGTTAAGCCCTCCTGCCTTGCAGCTTATAAGTGGCATCGTCTATGCCAAGGCTTCATGCTTGAAGATGAATATATAATCTTCAAAACGACATGAGCAACCAGTTTCAATATCACAAGAGAGCATGGCACACTTACCTCTGTGGAATTTTGAGTCTACCCACCTGACAAATTTATTCAATGCCTTTACTTTTGCAAGGTGAGCAAACCTCCCATTGTCCCATGGAAAGCATCCAAAGCTATGTGAGTCAAATATAATGCTACATAACAGACTTGATCTTTCTAGACGTACAAAATTAATAATGAGTTTCTGACTAACATCATTTTCAAATATGATATTCTAGTTTTTACCCAAGTTAGAGCCAAGACAAGAATCAAGAATGTGACCGTGGATGACTTATAGAGGCACATAATCATCCTTGTTGTGCATGCCAACTTCAAATATGGTTTTTGCACAACAGATCAAAAAGATATTTGTTTCTGCTCCATTTTGCAAAAACCTTCACATACGTACAAATACAATGTACAGAATTACATATACTTTGAAACTCACATGATTCAACATTTTGATATTTTCAGAGTGTATCTGCAGTCTGTGTCGGCGTGTTGTATTACGTTAGAGCTAAGGCGTGTCTTGTTGATCTGAAGCCATGACCCCTATCTCCAGCCTAATCATATTGCGTAAGGGAGAGGCGAGTTGTACCTGAAGGGGAGGCATGACCGGCGTGGACGTAGTGTAAAAGGGTGACATTGTCTTGGACTATAGCACACGCGTGGATGCTGATTCTCGTGGCGTCGCCACTGGACGTGATGTCTAATCGTTGTAGTCACTGCCACTTTCCTTGACTTCAACTGAGATTGTCGGACTCCACTACGAAACTCTAGCATCCTTTCTCCCCATACACTTCAACACATACTTATCTGCCAGTCGAAATCAACAACATCATGGGTTAGTACAAAACATAAATTGCTGCACATTGTATTTGTACCAGCACATTGTATACTATGAATCTCGCATGAAATCCCACAAACTATCAGCGAGTAGTCAAACATAAATTCCTGCTTAAAACATGAAATCCCACATCCATGATAAAAAATATATTTATAAGGCTGCAGAAAAGCGGTTTTCCTTTCTACTACTCCATGGACATCCAGAATATTTGCAGAAGGTCACGGCCGTGTTTCTTCTCCAGCTGCAAATCTAACACCGCGAACTACGACATGAGATTCAGCAACCGATGTTCCCCAAGAGTCCTCATCCCCAAGTCCTACCCCAATCTCCTTACACAAATTCCCCTCACCAGAACCGATCAAAACCTGGGAGGCTGGGATTAGCACCCACATACGCGTCGCTGCATCATCGGGACGCGCTGAATCGCCCCTGAGAATCGTAGCCCAAACAAGCCGCCGCCACAAGAACATGCGCAGCAACCCAAAATTCGCGCCACAGAACAGGCAGATCGGCGGCGCTGGAACGACCACCTTGCGAGAGTCAAGGGGATGGATAATGGCGCTCAGAGGGAGTGTGATCCAGAGGGAAGGGATGTTGCAGCGGCATCTCACCTTAGAGGTCGCCTACGTCACCCGAGGAAGGATTTGGGAAGGAACGGGTGCCGGGTGCGGCGATGTGAAGATGGGGACGCACAGCGGCGGCGCGGCGGAACAACGATGGCTCGTGAGGGTATCCCACCGCGCGAAGAGGTTTTGGGTATGACGGACGGGAGGTGATTGTGGCATGGGAGGCGGCGGCTACGGTGATGGGGTCGCCTGCCATGGTTCCCGATCGACAGAGAGAGGAGAGACGTCGCTGAGATGGGCTTCTTTCTGGTGAGGCCCAATCCGCCGGATGGCCCAATCAACCAGCGCACTCCAATTGGGCTACGGGAGTAGCGTCCCATAGGACAGCCGGCCCACTCGCTGCGAGACGTGCGGGATAGCACGATAATGGAGATCAGACGGCCAGAAATTGTTAGATCACAAAAATGAATGGTCCAGATGTTGATGGCCTGAGAAGGAAGGGATTAGGCTCAGTTTTACTGTCCTTAATTAGACCAGCGTAATTATATATCAAAAAGCTACTCCCTCCGTAATAAAATACAAGACAAGGTTTGTGCAGTGAAACTTGATATGCTGAAAGCTTATGACAGAGTAGAATGGGCATTTTTGAAACAAATGATGCTGAAGTTGGGGTTCCACTCTATTTGGGTGGAGTTGATCATGGAATGTGTGACCTCAGTAAGTTACAGAGTGAGATTTAATGACACCGAGACTGAAGAATTTATACCTACTACGGGACTGTGACAGGGGGATCCTCTGTCCCCTTATCTATTTTTGCCGTGTTCGGAGGGCTTATCTTGCTTGTTAGCCCATGAGGAGGATATTGGCGGAATTGAAGGTATTCTCGTATGTAGAAATGCTCCATCTATATCCCATCTCTTGTTTTGCTGATGATTCCTTGATATTGATGAGGGCCAATGCCCATAATGCATACACCTTGAAGAGAATACTGCAGTAGCTCTGGGCAGCAGGTTAGCACAGCTAAATCAAGTGTTTTTTTCAGTCCAAATACCAATGTCCATGTTAGAGAAGAGATTTGCAGGGAACTGGATATCTTAACAGAAGCCCTTTCTGACAAGTATTTAGGTTTGCCTACTATGGTTGGAGTGGACCGAAGTGACTACTTCCAGCATCTCATTGATAGAATTTGTCAGAGATTGAAAGGGTGGAAGGAGAAGGCTCTATCTATACAAGGGAAAGAGATCTTATTAAAATCAGTTGGACAGGCGATCCCTACTTATGCCATGTCTGTGTTTAAACTCCCAAAAGGTACTTGCAAAAATATTACTGATGAGATTGCGGGGTTTTGGTGGGGAGATAATGAGGAGAAAAAGAAATTGCATTGGTTTGCATGGTGGAAGATGTGCATCCCGAAGAGGAAGGGTGGTATGGGGTTTAGAGACCTTCACAGTTTTAACCTTGCTTTATTAGCAAAACAGTGTTGGCGACTTCTCCAGAATCCAGATTCTTTGTGTGCACGTGTTCTGAAAGCTAAGTACTATCCAGATGGTGATATTCTCAGTGCGGGCCCCAAGAAGGGTTCTTCGTTTACATGGCAGAGCATTGTTGCGGGCATTCAAACATTCAAAAGGGGCTGTATATGGTGTGTTGGAACTGGCTCAAGAATTGACATTTGGCAAGATCCTTGGATACCCTCTAGTGAATCCAGGAAAGTGATTACGCCTAGAGGAGGGATAATGTTGAATAAAGTGGAAGAACTAATAGATCCACACTCAGGTTTGTGGGATGAAGAACTTATTCATTCAGTTTTTTCAGTTGTGGATGCACAAAGAATTTTACAAATACCACTGAGGGTTGAGGTGTTCGATGATTTTGTAGCTTGGAATGCTACGCGGTCTGGTACTTTCTCAGTTAGGTCCGCTTACCATGTTGAATTTGAACACCAATTCGGACACCAGTGGCGTTGGGGAGACGGTCAGGGTGGTTCTCAGTTGAATGATATTTGGAAGACCATTTGGGCCCTTGTTTTACCTGGGAAAGTGAAGCATTTCATCTGGAAAACATTAAAAGGAGTCCTCCCCTGCTTTGGAACCTTAGCTAATCGCCATATTCCGTTAAGTGCACAGTGTCCACATTGTAGGATTGGTATGGAAGATATCCAACATTGTATTTTTGCGTGTTCTCGAGCGATGGAAGTTTGGTCAGAACTTGGCCTTGAAGACGACATTTGTCGAGCTATATCTGAAGATCGGTCAGGATCTGTAACTATGGAGATTCTATGCAGGGCTCAAGGTGCTTCGAACGAGCTCCCAAAGGCAGAGTTGATCGCGGTTTCGGCATGGTATATTTGGTGGCAACGCCGTCAGTTTGTGAGGGGGGGTAAGCATACAATCCCCTGATCATACAGCCACATCGATCAAAGTACTCTGTACTAATTTTATCCGAGCATCATCGCCCAAATTTCCGGTGCGTAAGAGGGAGCATATGTGGCGGAAACCAGCAGTGGGAACGGTCAAGATAAATGAGGATGCATCCTTTTGCTCTGAAAACATGTCAGGGGCTACGGGAGCTATTGCTCGAGATGATAAAGGTGATATTGTTGCTGCTACTTGCTGGTTCATTCCCCATGTTAGCAGTGTGGACTCAGCAGAAATTCATGCAGTATACAACGGTATAATCCTTGCACTCCGGATTGGTTGCAGCTCAGTGGTTATTGAGTCTGATAGTACAAATGCAGTTCAGATTTTTAACCAAGGCGATGAGTTCTTTGGACCAGATGCTGCCATAGTACCGGAATGCAAACAATTAACAGCAGATCTTACAAATGTGGAATGTATCCACTGCTTCCGAGAGGCCAATGTAGTAGCGGATAGCTTAGCAAAATTCTCTTTCGAAAATAGATTTTCAGATTTTTGGGAAAGTTCTATCCCTGACTTTGTTTCTCACCTTATTGTAAATGACTTGGCTATCATATGAGAAATAAAGTTTTAAGTTATCAAAAAAAAATACAAGACATTCATAAAAAATGTCTTATATTTTATGACAGAGGGAGTGTGACGCCCCCGATTCAATCGTACACTAATCATACACGCAAACGTGTACGGTCAAGATCAGGGACTCACGGGAAGATATCACAACACAACTCTAAGAAATAAATAAGTCATACAAGCATCATAATACAAGCCAGGGGCCTCGAGGGCTCGAATACAAGTGCTCGATCATAGACGAGTCAGCGGAAGCAACAATATCTGAGTACAGACATAAGTTAAACAAGTTGCCATAAGATGGCTAGCACAAACTGGGATACATATCGAAAGAGGCGCAGGCCTCCTGCCTGGGGTCCTCCTAAACTACTCCTGGTCGTCGTCGGCAGCCTGCACGTAGTAGTAGGCACCTCCAGAGTAGGGGTCGTCGTCGACGGTGGCGTCTGGCTCCTGAACTCCAGCATCTGGTTGTGACAACCAGAAAGAAAAGAAAGGGGGAAAAGGGGGAAGCAAAGCAACCGTGAGTACTCATCCAAAGTACTCGCAAGCAAGGAGCTACACTACATATGCATGGGTATATGTGTAAAGGGCCATATCAGTGGACTGAACTGCAGAAAGCCAGAATAAGAGGGGGGATATCTAATCCTGTCGAAGACTACGCTTCTGGCAGCCTCCATCTTGCAGCATGTAGAAGAGAGTAGATGGTAAGGTCACCAAATAGCATCGTATAGCATAAACCTACCCGATGATCCTCTCCTCGTCGCCCTGTGAGAGAGCGATCACCGGGTTGTATCTGGCACTTGAACGGGTGTGTTTTATTAAGTATCCGGTTCTAGTTGTCATAAGGTCGAGGTACAACTCCGGGTCGTCCTTTTACCGAGGGACACGGCTATTCGAATAGATAAACTTCCCTGCAGGGGTGCACCACATTACCCAACACGCTCGATCCCTCTGGCCGGGCACACTTTCCTGGGTCATACCCGGCCTCGGAAGATCAACACGTCGCAGCCCTACCTAGGCCTAACAGAGAGGTCAGCACGCCGGTCTAAATCCTATGCGCGCAGGGGTCTGGGCCCATCGCCCATTGCACACCTGCACATTGCGTGGGCGGCCGGAGAGCAGACCTAGCAACCTCCATTACAAAGGAAGTTGCGTTACGCGGTCCAACCCGGCACGCGCCGCTCAGTCGCTGACGTCTAGGAGGCTTCGGCTGATACCACGACGTCGAGTACCCATAACTGTTCCCGCGTGGTGGTTAGCGCGTATAGGCTCGTAGCCAGACTCAGATCAAATACCCAATCTCGTTAAGCCTGTTAATTTGAAGTAACCGCGGACGCCGACCAGGGCCAGGCCCACCTGTCTCCTAGGTGGTCACAACCTGCCCTGTCGCTCCGTCACAAAGTAACCTCGGGGGCCGTCGGGAACCTAGGCCCACCTCTACCTGGATGGAACCACCTGCCCCTTCAGCCCCCATCTCCGAACAGTAACATAAGTATGTAATGGTATATAGTATATGTACCCGTGATCACCTCCCGACGTGATCACGGCCCAGTAGTATAGCATGGCAGACGGACAAGAGTGTAGGGCCACTGATGTAATTCTAGCAACCTATACTAAGCATTTTAGGATTGCAGGTAAGGTATCAACAGTAGTAGCAAAGACAGGCTATGCAGCAGAATAGGATTAACCGAAAGGAGTAACATGCTACACTACTCTAATGCAAGAAGTAGAGAGAAGGAATAGGCGATATCGGGTTGATCAAGGGGGGGGCTTGCCTGGAAGCTGTGTCGAGAGAGAAGGGTCGTCGACGTAGTAGTCGTTCACGGCAGCGTCGTCAGCGGTCTCAACGTCTATCGAGAGAGAAGGAGGGGGGAGGAAACAGTAAATACAAAGCAAACAATGCTACACAAAGTATGACATGACAATATGCAGTGCCGGGGTGATCTAACGCAGGGATAGGTGATACCGGCGAAGAGGGAACCCATCCGGGAAAGTATTCCCGATGTCCGGCATTTTCAGGCAGAGGGACCGGAGGGGGGGGGGGGCGAAACAATGAATACACGCTAATGATGCAACAGGGATGCATGACATGTCTAAACGCAGTGCTAGGGTGGTATACTGCCTATCTAAATGATTTAGTTAATTTAGGAATTTTTTCGGATTTATTTAATTAAAGTTGGGCACTATTCATTTACTGAAACCGGTCTAAAAGTTCAATGTTCTTATAGCTAGAGGCATCTGACGGGAATACGGAGGGCGTACTCGGGTTCGTATCGGAATTCTGAGCAAGTTTCATGTATAAAGTATTTTCATCGGAGTTACGGTTTATTTAATATGATTTTCTAAAGTTTTTATTAATTTCTGGAATTTATTTAATTATTTAAATCAACATTATCCGAAACAGTGCTGCGATAACGTCAGCATGACATCATGCTGACGTCAGCAGGCATCCTGACAGGGTGGGTCCCACCTGTCATAGACTGTTAAATTAATTAGGGTTAACTAATTATATTACTGTTTAATTAACACTAACTAGTTAATTAAATTAACCTAATCAGGATTAATTAACTAATTAATTAATTATTTTTATTTTTATTTTCTTTTTATTAAAAAGTTATGGGGGTGGGCCCCCACTGTCATAGGCCCTGGGGGCCAAACGGGCGCGGGCGCGCGTTAACGGGCGCCGGGGCATGCGGGTGCGGACGCCCGAACTGGACGCGGCCAGTAGGGGCCACGGCTAGGGGGAAACGCCGGCGCGGCACCGGCGTGGCAGCGGTGAGGCCACGGCGGGGCAAAAGAGGATGAGCAGGGCGGGCGCCGGAGCGCCGGAGGTGGCCGCGGGCGTGGCGACGCGGGTCAGGCGACGCGGGCGCGGGGAGGGGTCGCGATGCGCGGGCGCGTGCGCGGTCGAGCGGGCGCGACCGGGGCCGTGGTGGAGACGGGGGTGTTGAAGGTGATTCGACACATTTGCCGGGAGGTTTCAAGAGGACGCAATCAAACAGCGACGGCGTCAAGCCGGGAATGACGACGTGAAAGTCATAGGAACAACAAGTAAGATGCAAGCTCAGAATCAAAGTTGCCTTCAGAACAAGAAACATGATGTTGAAAGCTCGACGTAAGTCTTGCTCGCACTTGAAGAATTTGTGCCACCGAAGAGGTCGAGGTAGCACAATCAAAAAGAGCAAGATAAGGGTGTAGCCGATGGTCTAGGACGACATGACTGAGTTTAATTCCCAGTAACAATTACTAGGGGTATTTGAATTTTAGAGGGATTTGATTACTAAACGGTGTCCTCGGTTGATGGCAACCTAGAAAACGTAGAGTGATTACGACCAGGAAAGTTATTACTTCAACAAGTTAGTAAGATCCGTGCAAAGGCATGATATCCTCGAGATACCACGGGGTAAAACTCGAAGGTTAAACATGATAGAAGTTGAACTGGGTGTTTGACTGCGATAGCAGATAGTTTAACTTGTCAAAAATAGACGAGGCACTGGAATGAATTCTTTCACATATATTGAGAAAGGACAGTATGGTCGAACCATAACTGCAAGGTTCAATTTAAGGAACCAAAAAATTATACAGATGGAAATCACTTGCAAGAAGCGTCCGAGATGGTCTACATTATTTCCATGGGCATGAACACAAAGCTCAAGGTCGACTCCCACTTTTCAATGCATATCATTTCATTCGCTTCTCGTCTTCGAAGAAGTTGTAGAATTGAAAAGTATCTGGTAAAACACCAGAAAGAATGTCTTGTGTAAACTTTCGGGTTCACACGGTTTAGGGAAGTATATGTTCACCATAGGGCATCTTAGGAACATATAACGCTTCAGGAGTAAATTATACAAGCTCGAAAGCAGAGTATGGTTGGGAAGGCAGAGGATACAATTTACCAAATGCATTATGTATCATGGAAGAATTCACAAGGCAGTTAAATATGAAGGACACTGTCGATAAATAATCCGACGAAGGATCGGATGTCCATAGCGGAGCTGATGTGAGCATCGGCACACAACCAGATGAAGAAAGAACGCAAAGGCATCGGATATAGGACATCTGATAATTTGATGCTTAGATAACAAAGGAATTATGAATTCCAAAATGAAGGATCAGAAGCAAACGCTCTAATCGAGGATGGGTATCTTGAATAGACCAGGGTACGATCGACGGCAATTAGATTGGTCGAGAACCAGCTCATGTTCAAAATGACGCCTGAGCCGGAAAATAATTAGAAAGGATCAAATGATGAATGCGTGCATTCGCACTCATGTTGAATCAATAAGATGAAAATGACGGTGTCAAAGGATACTAATGAAAATTGCCAGTCATATGGAAAGCATCCATAATGCAAGAGACAAGTATTTGCAGAGCAATAAGCTGCTAAGGATTTTGGAAGATTGAATAGTATCCAATGTATCTTGGGAATCGTAGAACAAAGGCGGAAGAACGGATACTCGGTAAGTGCGAGGAATTACCGTAGGGGGTATTCATGAGGCAAGAACGACAAGGCAGAAAGCTCAAAGGATTGTCGGAACAACGAAGAGCAGTTCGGGGCATCTTGTAATAACAAGACCAAAGGGGATTGAATTTCAGAGTGGCAAGGGTATGTAGTTATCCATAAGGATATAACAGCGGTATGGAATTTGCAAAGACAGGGGACTCAGGTGTCCCGGGAAAACATCGAATAGCATCTTCGGAACTTTTGGTGAAGCGCGATCATCTGGAATGAACGGGCTCTCCGGGTGGATGTAATCACGAGATCCTAATGTTTGAGTTAGTAAATTCATTTAACCCGAATAGAAGAGAGATCAGAGTCCCGAGTGTAGCGAGGAATAAAAGATCCTAATACCACCCAATGGCGACGTGGGCCCGTAAGACACACAGCCATGTTAGTAAAACAGTTTCTTTGTCTAGACTCAACTTCGGCCAAGGAGTGTGGAAGGGGGGGTTCCTACAGGCAGTCGGCTCTGATACCAACTTGTGACGCCCCCGATTCAATCGTACAATAATCAACACGCAAACGTGTACGATCAAGATCAGGGACTCCACGGGAAGATATCACAACACAACTCTAAGAAAATAAAAAAGTCATACAAGCACATACAAGCCAGGGGCCTCGAGGGCTCGAATACAAGTGTCGATCATAGACGAGTCAGCGGAAGCAACCATATCTGAGTACAGACATAAGTTAAACAGTTGCCATAAGATGGCTAGCACAAATGGGATACATATCGAAAGAGGCGCAGGCCTCCTGCCGGGATCCTCCTAAACTACTCCTGGTCGTCGTCGGCAGCCGCACGTAGTAGAGGCACCTCCAGAGTAGGGGTCGTCGTCGACGGTGGCGTCTGGCTCCGATGTGACCTGGTCCATAAATCACTGTGCACTGTAACCTAGCACCAAAAACTAGTTTGGGGTAAATATCATTTCATATTTATTTTGTATTAATAAAAAGGTTATTATTTAATGCTCTCAGCCACTGTTTGAGGTTGTTCAAGTCATTTATCAAATTCCAACAATGTTGTTTACAATTTTAACATAGCCTCAGATTTATCTACTATTTATTTAACATTTTAGTTTCTGGGTTGAACAACTTTTATTTTCCACTTTCATTTAAATTTTGAATTTGAGTTAGGAGTTGAAATGCAATATGATGCTAATGAGGATTTGACACTGTTAACCTTGCTGACTTGTCATTATCAAAAGTGATTACTGTTGCTAATCACCGGGGGTGTTACAATTCTCCTCATCTATTAAGAATTCTCGTCCCGAGAATTTAAGCGGGGGAGTAGGGGGGAGTCATGGTTACGAAACTCTAACGGATCTTCTCGGTCCTGGGTGCTCTTCTCGAAGAGGTCGACCCATTACGTTGATGTCTTCATTCCTATGCATCAATGCATCATGATGAAGTTGTCGTCCGTCCTCTAGGATCTTCACCGCACTTACGAATAGGTAATGGGCAGCTCGGCAACGACAGAATGCTATAAGGCTAATAATCTGGGGGTTAACCCATGAATGAGCATATGAGTACCTCTCGAGTTGGAACTCAGGAAATACATCGAGAGAAATAAAAGTAGGCATAAGAATCTTCACGCGGGTATGTAAACGTTCGATGCCTGAAATAGAGAATGAGAGGGGCTCAGAGCAACGAGATTAAGTATTGCGGCTGAAACCAGAATATATCCTCTCTAGGAAGGTGGCTCGTGATCTACATACGAAGCCAAGCGTGAGGAATAACTTTGGCAACAGGGGCGTACAAGAGAGTCAGGTTTCGATCCTGTGGAATTGTGGGTTATGGGCCCACCATGTGGGTTAAAAGTAGGAAGGGCGGTGACGTCTTGCACGATCATGTAAGCAAGGCGTGTTAGAGGATAGCCTGTCAGTTATGTCGGCAACAACTTCGGTACCAAGGGCGAGGGACGAAGAGAACCATTTTCCTGCTCGTTGAACGAGGCGGACCAATAGGCAAAGTTCTCGTCCATCGGTGGCTACCGAAATGTCATCAACAATAGGAACAGGGTCTTACTGGTAGAGTTGTACACCGAGGTGTTTGCATAAGCAGAAAAATATTACTGCTTAGATCATATAGATCACAAGAAAGGTTAAACAAAACAATGGAAAGGAAAATATGTTTATCAGATTAAACAAAACAATGGAAAGGAAAATGTGTTTAAACACATATTTCAGGGGTATATCCTTCCCAAGGACAAGCAGAGCATGATATTCATGACAGGATATAAAGTAGAAAACTCTTTAGGTAAGGGGAGAAAAATTTCATGACATTACCCATACAACGGTGTTTGGATAATTGATAAGGAAAATTTAGTATTGTGCTTCAAATGCTCTTATTGAAAATCGGAGTACCACAGACATGCTTCGAGATAGCATTGACATGGTCGTCAAGTAAGGGTAAGATTTTGGATGCACAAGGGACCCATCAGGAACAACTTATGGAATAAGTCTTACCATTTCCTCATGGAAGAATGGTTAACCTTGCTAAAAAGGAAACTATATCAAATAGGTCCTCCGGTCAAATGTGCTAGGCATGACATCATCTTACCAGGTCATATAAAGACCAATGTTATAACTCTTGGAAATATGTTCCAACCATCATATCTGACCGAGGTTCAGATCTGATTAGTGTCGGGATACCTCAGACTCAGGATGTCTGAGAAGAAAAAGGTGCGACACACATCGACTAGATGACATTGTAAGATTCTCGGGAAATGCACTATGGAAGCGAGTTCCGAAACAAGAGTTCATCATTAAATCAAGGAGAGGATGAGGAGATGGCTGATGTACTCAGCGACAATTCATCGAGGTTCCCAAAAGATGGATTTCCACAATTACGTGAACAAATGATATAATGATGTTTGCTCGAGGAAAACATACTCAATTAAACATTAGTTGAAAGGTGTGACCGAAATACGACCTTGGGCAGCAAGATCAATATTAGAGTGACGATTCAATAATCAACAGTCTAAGAACGAACTGTCGATCGTTAACATTCAAAGCAATAGGGTTGCCAGAAGTACAGAATCCAAGCAGCACCGCTTGTTAGATGGTATCCCGGTTAGAATCAACACGGGGACCAAGAAAGGATGGTGACGGTGAGAAGTATCACTATGCCAAGAATTTTCAAAGAGGTGAAGCAATCCTCACAACATACTCGGCATAAAGGACAATAATACTTCAAGGTAGAATATAATGCAACAGGATAGCAAGCTGCATCCATAACACGGACAAGCTCACGATGAAAAGAAGTTCAGGGTGTTGTCGATGATAACAAAAATCATCGAGGGCAAGGAGGGTATTCCTCAACATGAACACAGTTGACATCTCGAAAGAAGTCAAAGTGTTGAAGGTGATTCGACACATTTGCCGGGAGGTTTCAAGAGGACGCAATCAAACAGCGACGGCGTCAAGCAGGGAATGACGACGTGAAAGTCATAGGAACAACAAGTAAGATGCAAGCTCAGAATCAAAGTTGCCTTTCAGAACAAGAAACATGATGTTGAAAGCTCGACGTAAGTCTTGCTCGCACTCTGAAGAATTTGTGCACCGAAGAAGGTCGAGGTAGCACAATCAAAGATAGCAAGATAAGGGTGTAGCCGATGGTCTAGGACGACATGACTGAGTTTAAATTTCCCAGTAACAATTACTAGGGGTATTTGAATTTTAGAGCGGATTTGATTTACTAAACGGTGTCCTCGGTTGATGGCAACCTAGAACCCGTAGAGTGATTACGACCAGGAAAGTTATTACTTCAACAAGTTAGTAAGATGCCGTGCAAAGGCATGATATCCTCGAGATACCACGGGGTAAAACTCGAAGGTTAAACATGATAGAAGTTGAACTGGGTTGTTGACCTGCGATAGCAGATAGTTTAACCTTGTCAAAAATAGACGAGGCACTGGAATGAATTTCTTTCACATATATTGGAGAAAGGACAGTATGGTCGAACCATAACTGCAAGGTTCAATTTAAGGATACCAAAAGAATTATACAGATGGAAATCACTTTGCAAGAAGCGTCCGAGATGGTCTACATTATTTCCATGGGCATGAACACAAAGCTCAAGGTCGACTCCCACTTCTTCAATGCATATCATTTCATTCGCTTCTCGTCTTCGAAGAAGTTGTAGAATTGAAAAGTATCTGGTAAAACACCAGAAGAGAATGTCTTGTGTAAACTTTCGGGTTCACACGGTTTAGGGAAGGTATATGTTCATCCCATAGGGCATCTTAGGAACATATAACGCTTCAGGAGTAAATTATACAAGCTCGAAAGCAGAGTATGGTTGGGAAGGCAGAGGATACAATTTACCAAATGCATTATGTATCATGGAAGAATTCACAAGGCAGTTAAATATGAAGGACACTGTCGATAAATAATCCGACGAAGGATCGGATGTCCATAGCGGAGCTGATGTGAGCATCGGCACACAACCAGATGAAGAAAGAACGCAAAGGCATCGGATTATAGGACATCTGAATAATTTGATGCTTAGATAACAAAGGAATTATGAATTCCAAAATGAAGGATCAGAAGCAAACGCTCTAATCGAGGATGGGTATCTTGAATAGACCTAAGGGTACGATCGACGGCAATTAGATTGGTCGAGAACCAGCTCATGTTCAAAATGACGCCTGAGCCGGAAAATAATTAGAAAGGATCAACTGATGAATGCGTGCATTCGCACTCATGTTGAATCAATAAGATGAAAATGACGGTGTCAAAGGATACTAATGAAAATTGCCAGTCATATGGAAAGCATCCATAATGCAAGCAGACAAGTATTTGCAGAGCAATAAGCTGCTAAGGATTTTTGGAAGATTGAATAGTATTCCAATGTATCTTGGGAATCGTATGAACAAAGGCGGAAGAACGGATACTCGGTAAGTGCGAGGAATTATCCGTAGGGGGTATTCATGAGGCAAGAACGACAAGGCAGTAAGCTCAAAGGATTGTCGGAACAACGAAGAGCAGTTCGGGGCATCTTGTAATAACAAGACCAAAGGGGATTGAATTTCAGAGTGGCAAGGGTATGTAGTTATCCATAAGGATATAACAGCGGTATGGAATTTGCAAAGACAGTGGACTCAGGTGTCCCGGGAAAACATCGAATAGCATCTTCGGAATCTTTTGGTGAAGCAGTCGATCATCTGGAATGAACGGGCTCTCCGGGTGGATGTAATCACGAGATCCTAATGTTTGAGTTAGTAAATTCATTTTAACCCGAATAGAAGAGAGATCAGAGTCCCAGAGTGTAGACGAGGAATAAAAGATCCTAATACCACCCAATGGCGACGTGGGCCCGTAAGACACACAGCCATGTTAGTAAAACAGTTTTCTTTGTCTAGACTCAACTTCGGCCAAGGAGTGTGGAAGGGGGGGTTCCTACAGGCAGTCGGCTCTGATACCAACTTGTGACGCCCCCGATTCAATCGTACACTAATCATACACGCAAACGTGTACGATCAAGATCAGGGACTCACGGGAAGATATCACAACACAACTCTAAGAAATAAAAAAGTCATACAAGCATCATACAAGCCAGGGGCCTCGAGGGCTCGAATACAAGTGCTCGATCATAGACGAGTCAGCGGAAGCAACAATATCTGAGTACAGACATAAGTTAAACAAGTTGCCATAAGATGGCTAGCACAAACTGGGATACATATCGAAAGAGGCGCAGGCCTCCTGCCTGGGATCCTCCTAAACTACTCCTGGTCGTCGTCGGCAGCCTGCACGTAGTAGTAGGCACCTCCAGAGTAGGGGTCGTCGTCGACGGTGGCGTCTGGCTCCTGAACTCCAGCATCTGGTTGTGACAACCAGAAAGAAAGGAAAGGGGGAAAAGGGGGAAGCAAAGCAACCGTGAGTACTCATCCAAAGTACTCGCAAGCAAGGAGCTACACTACATATGCATGGGTATATGTGTAAAGGGCCATATCAGTGGACTGAACTGCAGAAAGCCAGAATAAGAGGGGGGATATCTAATCCTGTCGAAGACTACGCTTCTGGAAGCCTCCATCTTGCAGCATGTAGAAGAAAGTAGATGGTAAGGTCACCAAATAGCATCGTATAGCATAAACCTACCCGATGATCCTCTCCTCGTCGCCCTGTGAGAGAGCGATCACCGGGTTGTATCTGGCACTTGAAAGGGTGTGTTTTATTAAGTATCCGGTTCTAGTTGTCATAAGGTCGAGGTACAACTCCGGGTCGTCCTTTTACCGAGGGACACGGCTATTCGAATAGATAAACTTCCCTGCAGGGGTGCACCACATTACCCAACACGCTCGATCCCTCTGGCCGGGCACACTTTCCTGGGTCATACCCGGCCTCGGAAGATCAACACGTCGCAGCCCTACCTAGGCCTAACAGAGAGGTCAGCACGCCGGTCTAAATCCTATGCGCGCAGGGGTCTGGGCCCATCGCCCATTGCACACCTGCACGTTGCGTGGGCGGCCGGAGAGCAGACCTAGCAACCTCCATTACAAAGGAAGTTGCGTTACGCGGTCCAACCCGGCGCGCGTCGCTCAGTCGCTGACGTCTAGGAGGCTTCGGCTGATACCACGACGTCGAGTACCCATAACTGTTCCCGCGTGGTGGTTAGCGTGTATAGGCTCGTAGCCAGACTCAGATCAAATACCCAATCTCGTTAAGCGTGTTAATTTGAAGTAACCGCGGACGCCGACCAGGGCCAGGCCCACCTGTCTCCTAGGTGGTCACAACCTGCCCTGTCGCTCCGTCACAAAGTAACCTCGAGGGCCGTCGGGAACCTAGGCCCACCTCTACCTGGATGGAACCACCTGCCCCTTCAGCCCCCATCTCCGAACAGTAACATAAGTATGTAATGGTATATAGTATATATACCCGTGATCACCTCCCGACGTGATCACGGCCCAGTAGTATAGCATGGCAGACGGACAAGAGTGTGGGGCCACTGATGTAATTCTAGCAACCTATACTAAGCATTTTAGGATTGCAGGTAAGGTATCAACAGTAGTAGGAAAGACAGGCTATGCAGCAGAATAGGATTAACCGAAAGGAGTAACATGCTACACTACTCTAATGCAAGCAGTAGAGAGAAGGAATAGGCGATATCGGGTTGATCAAGGGGGGGGGGGCTTGCCTGGAAGCTGTGTCGAGAGAGAAGGGTCGTCGACGTAGTAGTCGTTCACGGCAGCGTCGTCAGCGGTCTCAGCGTCTATCGAGAGAGAAGGAGGGGGGAGGAAACAGTAAATACAAAGCAAACAATGCTACACAAAGTATGACATGACAATATGCATGCCAGTGCCGGGGTGATCTAACGCAGGGATAGGTGATACCGCGAAGAGGAACCCATCCGGGAAAGTATTCCCGGTGTCCGGCATTTTCGGCAGAGGGACCGAGGGGGGGGGGGGCGAAACAATGAATAACACGCTAATGATGCAACAGGGATGCATGACATGTCTAAACGCAGTGCTAGGGTGGTATACTGCCTATCTAAATTTTTAGTTAGTTAGGATTTTTCTTTTTGCTTTCGAGATTGTTATTTAATTAAAGTTGGGCACTATTCATTTACTGAAACCGGTCTAAAAGTTCAATGTTCTTATAGCTAGAGGCATCTGACGGGAATACGGATGGCGTATTCGGGTTCGTATCGGAATTCTGAGCAAGTTTCATGTATAAAGTATTTTCATCGGAGTTACGGTTTATTTAATATGATTTTCTAAAGTTTTTATTAATTTCTGGAATTTATTTAATTATTTAAATCAACATTATCAGAAACAGTGCTGCGATGATGTCAGCATGACATCATGCTGACGTCAGCAGGCATCTTCACAGGGTGGGTCCCACGTGTCATAGACTGTTAAATTAATTAGGGTTAACTAATTATATTACTGTTTAATTAACACTAATTAGTTAATTAAATTAACCTAATCAGGATTAATTAACTAATTAATTAATTATTTTTAGTTTTATTTTCTTTTTATTAAAACGTTATGGGGGTGGGCCCCCACTGTCATACGCCCTGGGGGCCAAACGGGCGCGGGCGCGCGTTAACGGGCGCCGGGGCATGCGGGTGCGGGCGCCCGAACTGGACGCGGCCAGTAGGGGCCACGGCGAGGGGGAAACGCCGGCGCGGCACCGGCGTGGCAGCGGCGAGGCCACGGCGGGGCAAAAGAGGATGAGCAGGGCGGGCGCCGGAGCGCCGGAGGTGGCCGCGGGCGTGGCGACGCGGGTTAGGCGACGCGGGCGCGGGGAGGGGTCGCGATGCGCGGGCGCGTGCGCGGTCGAGCGGGCGCGACCGGGGCCGTCGTGGAGACGGGGCGCGGCGCGGGGAGGAGCGGGGCCGCGCGAGCGGCGTGGTGGAGCGGGCGGCGAGCGAGCGGGGCAAGCGGCGGCAGGCACGGGCTTCGGGCGCAGCCGAGCAGCGCAATAGCGGTCAGCGCCGAGCGGTCGGGGGGGAGGCGGATGCGGGCGGCGACGAGCAGCAGGAGCGACGGCAGGCACGGGCGCGGCATGGTTGGAGGTGGTGGCGCGGGTGGAGTCGGGGACGGGCACGTGCTGACACGAGCGCGGGCGTGCAGGGGGCGCGGGTGCAGCAGGGGGCTGCGGCGACGGTGACGGGAAGGGAGAGAGAGGTGCTCACGGCGGGGCCGTAGGGGAATTGGCAGAGGGATTGGGGAGGAGTCGGGGTGGCGGGACGAGGGCGGCGAGGTGTAGCGGCGTGCGTCGACGGCGTCGGCGACGTTGGGGTTGGGGAGGAGTCGGGGACGGGCGGTGGCGTCGCGGCGATGCGGCGGCAATGCGGCGCGGTGGCCTCGGCGAGGTCCAGGCGGCGGCGGGGTCATGGGTCCTGCCCCCGATCCAGAATCTAGAGGGGGAGGTGGAGGTGAGAGAGAGACGGTGGGGGAGAGTGTGGGGTGGTTGGGTTAGGGTTTGACCGGGGTGGGGGATAAGGGAACGAGGGGGGCCGGCGGCTGGGCAGGTGGGCCGGCCTGGCGCAGTGGCCAGCTGGGCGAGAGGCCCGGGGGGGGGGGTTTCCTTTATCTCTTTTCATTTTGCTTTATTTTCCTTTTCTATTTCTTTTCTCATATTTTCTGTATGTAAATAGTTTGGCACCCAAAATGAATTTTGTAAAATATGTGACCTGGTCCATAAATCACAGTGCACTGTAACCTAGCACCAAAACTAGTTTGTTGGGGTAAATATCATTTCATATTTATTTTGTATTAATAAAAAGGTTATTATTTAATGCTCTCAGCCACTGTTTGAGGTTGTTCAAGTCATTTATCAAATTCCAACAATGTTGTTTACAATTTTAACATAGCCTCAGATTTATCTACTATTTATTGAACATTTTAGTTTCTGGGTTGAACAACTTTTATTTTCCACTTTCATTTAAATTTTGAATTTGAGTTAGGAGTTGAAATGCAATATGATGCTAATGAGGATTTGACACTGTTAACCTTGCTGACTTGTCATTATCAAAAGTGATTACTGTTGCTAATCACCGGGGGTGTTACAGGGAGTATATCATTAGAAACTTCAAATTGTATTTCTAATGGTATAGTTTTTGGACTATACAACTCATATTATATTGGTCAAATTGTCGATCTAGGGATACACGTATGCCTAATAAACTGGAAAAGAGGTGGTTGATTCTCAACTTGAGCCACTTGTTGGCTTTCCTAAGTAAATCTTGACGTATTTTTTTGGGGGGAATCTTGACATAAATTGACAAGCTGGCAAACCCATTGAAGTGTGGTCTGAACCAAATATCCATCTAAGCCCATTAGACTTGTCTAACGTAGTTGTGGCAACCTTATACAAAGATAGAAACCCTTTTTTAAAGGAGCTCTCATCAAAGAACAAAGTTGCTTAGGCAAAGTAAAATTTAACCCTTGATAAAATTTCACCTTGGCACCCGTAAGCCCCAATCATTTTCTATTTTCAACACAGGAATGTAAACACACAAGAATATGATAAAACATATGAATAGAAGAGGAGAAAAAGGGTGGTCCATGTTTCAAGAGAAAGAAAAGACACAGGAAAGACACAAGAAAGACATGAATATGAAAAGAAGAATGTTGCAAAACAAAGGATCTAGAAAAAACACAGGAAAGTGTGTGAACATGTGTTTGGATGATAGAGAAAGAAAGGTGGTGGATCTTTTAAGAGAAAGAAAACATAGGAATAGGGGAAGAACATTGTTGCAAACACAAAGAATCTGAATTTTTTTTACAAGAAAGTGCGGGGATGTGGTCGCTAAAGGAAATTGTCATCCTCGCGACAACATAAATTGTCATTAAAAATGTTTGATTTTGTCATGTTTACCCAGCGAACGTCAGGTTTTTAGCATTTTCCTTTTTATCTTGTTTTGCTTGTCACGTATCCAAACCGAATGCTAGTTGGATTTTGGATCTAGTGATTAATGTTGTCGTTAATGATTTAATCTTGATTTTTTTATAGGAGAGACATAATTCATTTTAGCTTTTTTAATTTAGGTCGGTTTGGTGAGGGTTAAGTTTGTGTCACCTAAAAAAGGGCTTGCTACGGCCATTGTAGCAACTCAGTTTCTTAGAGTTGAATAAAAAGGCAAAGAAAACGCATTTAGTCGGGAGGCATGCACCAAAGATGGATTCTTGCAATCCTTGAAAAAAGGATTTGTTTCTACTACATTCGTGATTAACCTTAGGTCAATTTTTGGTGCAAGTCTTCCCCTCTGCCTTATTGTCTCTAACAAAATCCAAAAGCTTCTCCTTCCTAATTATCCTCCGACTATCGCTACTACCATTTCGTTGTTGCTTGGTCAAGTGTCGTTAAATATCGGGCCATCAACTCACGCGGATTATTGCTAGTTCGTGTTTTCATCCTTTGGCTCCCTCATCTTAGGGCGGGGGGTGGGGCATAGGCCCCCTCCCCACTCGTGCAAGGCACCAGAATGTATATTCTAGAGAAGGTGACTCTAGAGAAGGTGACATCATCATTGGAGTTGCTGTTGTTGGCCAACAGATCCATCTTGAAATGTACGCAACCAATGACAACGGCCGAGCCAGTGGCGGAGGCAGTGCCCGGCGACCTGGGCAGCTACCCGGGCTTATCTCCAATGAAGAAAAACCGATCTACACTCCATATAGGCATTGCTTCTTCTCGACTCCTCTAGAGTAACCATTTTTAGTTAGTTCAATCTTTTCAAATCAATCTAATTTTAATCTTAAGTGAGATTTGTGGTTCCTAGAGCATGTACTGTGAATGCAAATGTTGTGCAATCGGAACAAGACCCGCTATTCATCTTGCCAACAATAGTGAGTTTAATCCATCCAAAATTGAATCCGATCCCCTCGAAGGAAACAAACTGTTGAATATGCACCAAAATAGGCCTGCCTCTGCCATTGGCCCGGAGGTCATCATCCTTTGCGTACATTTCAAGCTGGGGGGCATAGGCCCCCTCCCCACTCGTGCAACGCACCACAATGTATATTCTGGAGAAGGTGAATCTAGAGAAGGTGGCCTCGGCATTGGAGTTGCTTTTTGTTGGTCACATGATCCAGCTTGAAATGTACGCAACGGATGACGACGACAGGGCCATTGGCGGAGGCAGTACCCGGTGACCCGGGCAGCTGCCCAGGCTCACCATCCAACTACAATGTAAGCTATACTATGACGTCATGTATTGATGGGGTAGATTTACCATGATTCCCCCGGGAAAATTTCTCTTGGGCACGTTCTGAACTTCAAGAGTTTCATAAAGGGCCGGAGATTTATTCCTCGCGATAGGATTGACAGTGCAAGGCTTTTTGTACTGGGACTACTTCACGATGGACCCAACATTCCCTGGAAGTTTCTTCTGACGTCGCTACTGAATAAACAAAAATTTGTTCTTGCGTATAGTGACTATCATGGAGGAGGCCGATGACAACCCCAAGCCGACGAAGGATTGTTGCAGACAACTTTCTTTCTCTCCTCTGCAGAAATGCACTACTGCTCTAAGGATGCTTGCTTATGAGAAGGCCACAGATGCAATTGATACATAAATAAGGATGGGAGAGACCATGGTCCTGGCGACCACAGTGCAATATGCACGCACTGTGGTCAAGGTGTTCGAAGTTGAGTATCTGAAGAACCAACTATGGAGGACACAGAACAATTGTTGGCAACTGGAGAAGCAAGAGAACTTTCAGGTATGTTAGGTTCAGTTGATATCATGCACTGGAAGTGAAAGAACTGCCCAAAAGGTTTGTATGCAATACCAAGGTCACGTCAAAGAAGCCACCATCATGCTCGAAGCAGTGGCATCTAAGGACTTGTGAATTTGGCATGTTTTTTTTGGCACGCCAGGTTCATGCAATGACGTCAATGTGCTCCAACAGTCTTCTTTGTTCAAGAGACTCTGTGATGGAGAAGCTTCACCGTGCAACTACACCATCAACATACACAACTACACAATGGGGTACTACCTTGCCTATGGTATCTATCCTCAATAGCAGCGTTTGTGAAGACCATATCTGACCTGAAGACAACAAACAAATCCGCTTTGCAACAATGCAAGAGGCGGCTAGGAAGGATGTGGAGAGGGCATTTGGAGTGCTCCAAGCTCGTTGGGGTATTATTCGTGGAGCTGCGATCATGGGGAAACAGAGACACTTTGGCAGCTCATGACATGTTATGTAATCTTGTACATGATTGTCGAGGATGATGGTGAAGGGCAGCGCGCGCATGATTTTGAGAAGTCTGAAACTCATGTCCGCCTCCTGAAACAAAAGGCAGAGAGCTTTGCCAACTTTCTGGAGATGCATCGACAACTGCGAGATCAATATGTGCATATGCAACTTCTGAATGATCTTGTGGAGCATATGTGGGTCCACACATAAATCAATAAACTTTGCTTTTTAATTTATCAATTTAGCACTATGAATAATATTTATGTTTAAACTATGTTTGGACTATGTATTCTTAAGTACGAACAATTTGTATTTGTGTGCACTGAACTATGTTTGGTTAAGATGATCGACGTGCATGTGTTTACATGTATTTGATGTTTCGAAGTTGGGATTGTGGTTGCAAAATTGGACGCGTTCGATCGCGTTCGCAGACATATAGGGACCTGGATTAGACAATTCCGGATCCGCTCAAGGTGCAGTAGGTAGTCTTTTTTTAGATTTTTAGGAAATTTGCTAAGCTTTATTCATCAATTGGCATCAGGTAATACATTCAGATCGTGAGTCTGGTCCATCCACAAATGGCGCCCTTGATCTAAATGCCTAGCAAGATTATGAGCATCTAAATTCGACTTTCTAGACTCATGAACGAAAATACATGAAATAAAGAGGGTTTTCCAGGAACTAATCTCTAATGTCTCCATCATAGTCTTCACCTGCTCCTTCATGAATATGTGTTTGATCACCGTCGCACAATCAGATGCCACCACCATGTGTTGGACGCCAAGATCCTCCGCAAGCGTCAGCGCCTCTCTACATGTTATTGCTTCCAAACTAGGCGGATCCATCATTCCTCTTATAATAAATGACGACGATCCCACATAGGTGCCCAAGTGATCCCTGCACACTGCTGCGGCTGTACCAGAACCATGCAATACCAATGCATCCATATTGATTTTGAAACTTATGACTGGGCTGGCAGTCTTTTTTTCCCCAAATGATAAGTGGCACACGTGTGGCACGAAATAACACCGTTCTGACATTTTTTACACTAAAGTTGCCATCCAAAAAAAATAACCAAAAAGAAAAATTGAAACTTGCCAACCAAAGAGAAAGTTTCCATACTTCACAACTAAAGTTGTCATCCTCTTCTAACTAAACTTGCCATAAAAAAACGTGAGAGCGGAATTGCTTCGTGTCACATATATCATGGTCCATAACTAACACTTATCATGGTCCTTTTTTTCCGAGCATATAAGTTCTTTTAGGGATTTTTTGAGTATATAAGTTTTTTTGAGCGAATTTGAGCATATAAGTTTTTTTTTTTGAGTATATAAGTGGACAAAAATAATATTTTATTTAGGGCAATGAACAAAAATAATCAACCCGTTCCAAGACTGCACGAAGCGTGATTCTCCTGGCCCAGCCTGTGGCACGGTGCGGCCCACTCGTTGTCGGTGTTTCTTTGCCACGCCGGCAACGGCCCAAATCGTCCACCACCAGCCAGCGATTACCGTCTCGCTTCACCAGGCGAACCTCTAGGGTTCGTCACGATCCCCGTCGCCGCCCGCCGGATTTGACCGTCGGCAAGCCCCGCCGGTGCTGCTGCCACTACTCCTCCCTCCCTCCCTCCCTCCCGTAATCCGACTCTCCGCCTCCATATCTACCAGGCGCAGCCCCCGTCGACCCGCAGCAGATCCGCCGCCTCGAATCCCACCCAAGGTACGGGCTCCAAATCAACCTCTGATGGACTCGCAGCTGCTAATAGGAGGTGTTTGTTTGGTATGTGCACGACGTAATTGGATGCCTCAGTTTTAGATCGATACCACCCACACCCCTCCCTCCGTAAACGCCGGCGTTACCGCACCTCTCCTCCCACGATCCGCTCGTCCTTGACCTGCGCCGCCGCCTCCCTGATACCCTTCGACTCCGGCGCTGGCGCCGGCGCCTTCCAGATCCCCTTCCAGCCCCCTCTCCATCTCCCTCGACCCTCCTCGTCCAGCGCCACCGCCGCCAGGTAGCCATCGCCGCCGCCCCAGCTCCCCCTCGTCGCCGGACTGCAAGGTACAGGCTCCGTCCCTCCTCCTCCTCCTTCTTTCCTCGCTCCTCCGTCCTCCTCTGTTGTCTGCTCTCCTTCCCATCCCTTGTCTGCTCTCCTTTTCAGCCACTGGCCACGACGACCCGTCAACCCCGAAGCAGACACCGTAACTCGATTCGCATGAACCAAACAAAACAGAGATTTTTCCATTACATCCCTGTTACCAGCGTTATCTAATTCCCTTACCATTTACGTTACCTGCCTCTAATCCAAACACCCCCTAGGTTGCTTCGCGAAATTCGTGCCGGCCTAATCTAGGGTTCCGTCGAAAATCCGCAGACGCGCGAGCTCGATGGGGAGGTCGGAGCCGGAGTGCGTCAACTCGTCGAACCCGGCCCACGAGTGCAACGACTACTGCCTCAACAAGATCGCCGAGGCCAAGCGCCGCCTCCTAGAAGAGAATCCCGACTCGTGGAAGCAGGCTCCGGAGGACCGCACCGTGCACCCTCACTGCATCAACGCCTCCAACCCCTACCATGACTGCTCTGAGTACTGCTTTAAGAAGATTGCTGATGCCAACGCAGGTATGGCCTTGCCTTTCAGTTTGTATTTTCAAACACAACCAGAGCCTTCTGTGTATGTACTTACCGTCTATTTGATTGACTTCTTGTTAGCGGCGGAGCGTGGGGAGCCAGAGAAGCCTGCTGGAGGTTCTGGCAAATCAGGAGTCGCTCCAGAGCAGGCCGATGGTGATGATGATTTTGGGCGGCAGGAGGACGCTGCCGCGGCAGATGACGGTTACCCGCAGATGACAGAAAAGCAGAAGAAATTGTTTGAGCTGCAGCTTAAGATGGTATAATGAACATTCTGTGCCCTTTGGTTAACTAATTCAGCTGGTGCATCCGCGGTCTAGGATGTTTATCTCCTTCTGTTTTATGTGCTGCCAGAATGAAGCTAGGAAGGCGAATCAGCAGGCGATGGTTGCGGAGAAGAAGAGGATGGAGCCTTGTGGCGAGAGCAGAGGCGTATCTAAGGAGAAGTGGTTGGAAGACAGGAAAAAGAAGATCGGGAAGCTGCTTGATTCGAATGGCCTGGATATGTCAAAGTCTTACATGCTGGATACACAGGATATGGCAGAAGCAAAATACAAGAAGTGGGAGAAGGAACCCGCACCACATGGCTGGGATGGTGAGCTCATCTCCTAGCTTAATTTATTTTATTTTATCAGTGCGGAGTGATGGCTCACAGCTTCAGTAAATATATCTCCAAATCTGTACTCTTTAAACTCCTGTGTTGCTATTGACCTATCTTATGGTCAACTCGTTGTGCATATTTGAACACAATTTTGACTTGGTATGTTTTATTTGATAATCACCCAGCTGTTTGTTACTATCTTTTGCGGCTGTGTTTGTGAGCTCATCTCCTAGCTTCATTTATTTTATTTTATCGGTGTGGACTGATGACTCGCAGCTTCAGTGAAATATCTCCTAATATATACTCTTTAAACTGTTATGCTGAGACCTATCTTATGATCAACTGGGTGTGCAAATTTGAACATAATTTTGACTTGGTATGTTTCATTTGATAATTACGTAGCTGTTTCTTACTGATCTTTGCGGCTGTGTTCCTTCTAAGCTTGCTAACGGGAAAAATCAAGAAACTTACCTGAAAGTACATGATTGCAGAACATATCCAATGTCTGTTGCAGTTCTAATCTCATCTGCATTTATGCTGCAGTATACTTATTTTTTTACTTAGATGGACTTCTGTATGTCCTCCCAGCTGTGTTTCGCTGACCTTTGAGGCCGTGTTCCATCTAAGCTAGAGAATGGAAAAATTAAGGAAATTTACTATCACTACCTTATTGCACACTTTATACAATGGCTGTTTTAATTTATCCTGCATTTAATCAGTGAAGGAAAAAAAGTTGAATCTGTGTATTTTTGGACAAAATTAAAGACATTTTTATACATTGTAAAAATTGCTCGCTATCAACTTCTGCATAAATATTGTGTTGGAAGTTTAGAGCTGTGCTTGTTAGTAATATTGAATAACAGCTACTGTGGGTTCTGAGTTACATAATTCTTGATAAAGTTGATATTAATATCTTCTATGTTTAAGTTAATTCAGAAGCTGTCTGGACCATTACGTTTAAGTTGATATTTAGTAACATTTTTATTTAATATTACCTCTGTTCCTAAATATAAGATGTATTGACAGTTCAATCGACCTGCCAAAACGTCTTGTATTTAGGAACAGAGGGTGTATCTATCTTCTAAGAAGCTGTATAGGCAATAATACTTTTAGTTGCCATTTTCAATAATTGTATACAAGCATGTAACTTCTTTTTATTCAAGTCTCTTATATGTATGAATCTGAATAAGATGTTTCTGCTGCAGTTTTCAACCAGAAAACCTTGTATGATGCATACAAGAAGAGGACTAAAAACATAGAAGTCGACATGGATGCATACAATAAAGCAAAAGAAACTGATCCTGAATTCTACCGTGAGGCTTCAAGTCTTCAGTATGGGAAGGTACTGTCGTCGCACCAACTTATCTGTATTCTTATATCTATGGTCCTTTTAGTAAGGAGCCCAAAGTCCTTTGTACTTATCGATGCCTTGCTTTCTACACTGCACAGGTCTCTAGGGTGGCGGAACCAAACATCGACAGAATGGTCAATGAGCTCAAGGAGCGGGATGAGAAGCGGAAGGCGTTCAGCAGGAGGCGCAAGTTCAACGAAGATAAGGACGTTGACTCGATCAACGACCGGAACGAGCACTTCAACAAGAAGATCGAGAGGGCCTTTGGCAAATACACGCTCGAGATCAAGAACAACCTTGAAAGAGGGACCGCCTTGCCAGACTAATGTTCTGGCGATTGGAGTCGTCCACTCAACTGGGGGTGCTGTTTCCCCCCTGGTTTCTTTGCTTGTAACCTGTGTTCAGAATTTATTTTCTGAAGTGTAAGAAAGTGAAACCTGGATGTAATGTAATGATGATGCTGTGACTGATAACATGTACAAACAGTTCTGTATCCAAAGTGAGCGTTTGGCTCCAATCTTGCCATTACTAAACATTGTTTTTTGCATATTGCTAACATACTCGCATATACGTATCATCTTAAAAATACATGAAAGAAACATTCATATCTTTTTCCCGTACCTGTGAAACGCCTTGTTGACTATCAAGTATGAAGTGCAGGGTTCGATTATTCTTTCCCTTTTTTGTGTCGTTTGGCTGATGAATTTTGTAAGACAGGGGGGAGTCTCCCCTCTGTTCTCATTCTTTTTTAACCTACCTGGCGTTCTTGTTGATCTGTGATGTTGTACACTTCTAAGAGCGCAGCTTCCATGAAGGCCTGCACATTTCTATGCCGTCGACCGGTGGTCACCCTGAACCAAACCATGGGAAAGCACCTGTTCAGTGGACGATGCGAAGGAAGAAGGCCACGGAGCACAGCCCAAGCATTTGTTATACAAGGAATGGAACTTACTGTACATAGTGAGTTCCAGTGTTAAAAGACATTACCCCTGGGACGCAGAGTTTCTGCACCCGAGCTCAAATGAGCTTGGGTGAACAGTAAAATCAAAACAAAATCGAAAAAACTTCAAAAAATTTCAAATCTTTTCTGGAAGAAACTTTGACAAAATTTTTAAGCGCTTGCAAAAAATTGTCTTGAAATCACATTCCTAGAAGGCGTGGCCAAAAAAAGAAAAAAATCGGTACTCTGAAAATGCTACTTTCAAAAGCATTTTGAAGCACTGAATTTGTTTTTTTTTGTCACGCCTTACAGGAATGTGATTCCATGACGAATTTTTGCAAGCACTTAAAACTTTTGTCAATGTTTCTCCCAAAAATAAATTAGATTTTTTTCAATTTTACTGTTCATCAAGCTCATTTGAGCTCGGGACCAGAAAGGTACTTTCATTACCCTGTTGCCTTAGTTCTGATGTGTCTTTTATAAAGAAAGAAAGTGACCATATGAGGGGGTATGCTAGTTATTGTCTTCTTTGGTCTAGGTTAGATCGATTAGATGGAATAGATGGGTTGAGATGCCGAGAAATGTTGCCACTTAACATAAAAATATTTGTTGTGTTGTATTAAGGAGCTTAATGAGCTGCTCGTGAAACTCGTTAGCTCACTCAGTAAGCTCGTTAATGAGCTTCATTAAGAAACGAACTACGAGCTTAACAAGCCTAGCTACGAGTGTTTATTAAGCTCGCGAGCTACTAGCTTTGGGTCCAGCCCTAAGGGTCGCCAAGCTCATGAAATTCCAACGCTTGAGTGAACATGTGTGATGGTGTCCAACTTCCAACTAACCTGACTGTACTTGCTGAATGACCCTGCCCTCTTTATGGAGAGCCTGCTCCTGCTCCTGCTCCTGGGCTGCGCTGCCAACTTTCTGAATTCATGCGTGTTATGTGGGCTAAATTTCATGTTTTGACCCTTTCGGAGAAGTTGTTTGAGATCTGACCCTAGTTTAATTTTTTTTTGGGATCTGACCATTTTCCTACCACCAGAGGGTATGCCGGTAGGGTATAGCAGCCTACCGCTAAGGCCCGTGGCGGTAAGAAACTTGACCATGTCAGCGCAACGCATCCCTACCGCCACAGGGGATGGCGGTAGCGTGTGTAACCCTACCGCCAAGGTGCCCGGCGGTAGGTGCGCACACGCACTGTGTCTGAAACTTAGAATTTTTTTGCGGTAGGGCGTGCAACCCTACCGCCAGAGATCTCAGCGGTAGGCTGTTTTACCCTACCGCTATGCCCCTTGGCGGTAGGAAAAGGGTCAGATCCCGAAATTTTTGTAAATTAGGGTCAGATCTCAAACAACTTCTTCAAAAGGGTCAAAACACGGAATTTTGTGTGTTATGTGCGTGGGACGTCGTTGTTTGGAAGGAAGAAAGCTCCTGCTTAGGTTAGGCTTTATCAGCCGCGGTCCCTGTCATTTCAGATTCAACCAAGGACGGGAATTGATTGGCTGTGGTGTAAAGGCGTGGCAGTTATTGGAAATGGACATTTTGACAGTGTCATTGGTGTCATGCGCAAGGTTGGCAGATTACTCTATTGGCTAGAACTGCAGATTACTCTTGCCGCTACACGGCTGCACTTCTGCCAAGGGCTCTGCGCACTTTGCGAAATAGATAGGCGCCACTACACGACCACGCCGCCGGACAGTATCGCTTGCAGTGCGTACGATGGCGAGCGCAGATCACCAGCCAGGCTAGCTCAAGCAATTCTAATGCTTCACTGTGCGCCAACACCCAGCTAACCAGATCGACTGTTGCTTGCCAAACGAACTGTGACTGTTCATTGCTGACGCCGACCCTTGTCGGCTTGCTTTCCTCTTATGGAGCGTCCGTGGCCGCGCTTCATTCCTACTCCACCTCTGAATCCCCATGCGCGCAAGAAATATGCATACTGACTGACTGTATCAGCCGTGATCCTTGTCGCTGGAGATTAAAGCGGTGAAGGCGTAGTTATTAGTACGGCAATGCTGATGCAGGTTCTGTCTGTCGCTGATGATTGGACTGGAGCAAGGTCCCTTTTTCGCACAGGACTGGAGAAGCAGCGTGTGTTGATGGTTCCTTCAGCTCGTCATGGGGCTGCTCCTGCTCGTCGGTGCTGCTGTCACGGCAGCTACAGCCTACAGCAATGGTTTTTTGCTGTGGAAACATAGTCACACGCGCGCCTAACCAACCGCACGGATGGCCAGAGCAGTTGATGGAAAAGGAAGCATGCACTTGCAACCTTGTTTCATTGTCTTTTAGGAGCAGGAGGTTAGCCGGTGACGGCATCGATCCACCAACACCCGGCCGTTAATGGAAGCTGAGCAGGGCAAGCCTTTTCGCTGCTGTAATTGAGTGCCTCTCAGGCTCAGACAAAACACTTTTTTCAAAAGGACAAATGACACTAATCAAGGAGTTTAACAAATCCATTAATCCCAAGATGGAACAAAAGCCTGCTCTTCCGGCGAAGGCGACGATATCCTCTATTCTTAAAAAGTTCATCCCGAATTCTCTTAACACACAGCTTTTCACCTTATCAACTGTGCCATTTAGCGTCCACTGGCATTATTTCATCCATGCACCATATCCATTAACTTTAATTCTTACAACGTGCACGCTCCCATCTCATCAAGTCATGCATGCTTGTCCCCGTAAAAAAAAGTCATGCATGTTTGCCAAATTATAATTAGTTACGTAATTATCCAGGTCATGCCTCTTAGACAAACTCATGTCATAGGGTATGAAAATTTGACTGGAATTGGCGGCGGACATTGACCGTTTGAATGAATTGAAAAGTGGAAATTCAATACGTGCATAAAAGTATTGGCTGGTGTGGTGTGTCATCTATTCGTAAAGAGGACTGCTAAATCTACTATACTCATGAGATCTTATATGAAGATCCACGCAACATAATTTTTTTTTCTTTCTTTCTTTTTACATCTTTTTTTTTAATGTTCAGGGGGGGGGGGGGGGGGGGGGGGGCAGGGCGAGAAACGCCCATAACAGCAGGGGTTTGTTTCCAGAGGCTCCCTGAGGGAAGGGGCAGTACACAACACACACACACACACGAAACGATCAGGAAATCGTGAGCACACCCAACCAGACATCTATGTGCGAACGCTGATTGCTCTTAAACCGAATGCACCAGAGGACCGCGTCATCCCGGCAACATTTGAGCGTAGCTGCCAGAGCCACCCCTGAACACAACGTCGTTCCGCCTCTTCCACAGGCGTCAGCAGCATAGCAGAACAAAGGCAGACGGCGAGGCCGCTCCCACCGCGAGAGAGGCGTCGAACAGATGAAGAGATGCGATCGAAGCGCCGGCCGGCGACAGTCCAAGGCACGTCCAGAAATGCACCGCGAACGGGCACCTGAAAATGAGGTGATCAGCAGTTTCCAGAGCGGCGGAGCAGCAGGGGCACCCCCGCTTCTGCTGCCGTGAGGATGGTCCTCCGCAGGTGGACGTCCCGCGTATGAACCCGAGCCATGGTGAGGAGCCAGCAGAAGAATTTTACCCGCGAGGGAGCTGGGAAGGACCAGAGGAAGTCGGCGGCTGGCACCTCCATGCCCCCGAACCGGGTGAGGCCGTAAGCTACACGTGCGGAGAAAGCGCCTTTGGGGGCGGGACAGAGCGGGACAAGACGAGTGTGCGGCCTCGCAGCCCACACGACCCCTCCATGAGATCGTGCGCCGCGGCGCAGTCGCAGACGGCGATAGGAGTGAGCCGTGGGACGAGCAGGGCGCGCACCCCGCACCGACGGGCACGCCACACCGTGGCCTCGGGGTAGACGGTATGGGTGAACAGGGCTGGAAAGGCCATTCCCAGCGGCCCGCAGCGGAGCTACCAGTCATGTGATATGTCTTCAACGTATCTATAATTTATAAAGTATTCATGCTGTTATATTATCATTTTTAGATGTTTTACAATCATTTTATAACAACTTTATATCATTTTTTGGGACTAACCTATTGACATAGTGTCCAATGTCAGTTGCTGTTTTTTGCTTGTTTTTTACATCGCAGAAAATCAATAACAAAAGGAGTCCAAATGCAGTGTAACTTTTTAGAGATTTTTTCTGAACCAGAAGACACCCGATGGGCCAAAGAAGTACTAGAGGGGAGCTCCGAGGAGAGCACAACCCACCATGGCGCACCTGGGGGCCCAGGCGCGCCCAGGTGGGTTGTGCCCACCTCGGTGGCCTCCCGCACCGCCTCTTCGCTCTATAAATTCCCAAATATTCCAAAAACCCTCGGGGTAACCCTAGATCAGAAGTACCGCCGCCGCAAGCCTCTGTAGCCACGAAAAACCAATCTAGACCCCGTTCCGGCACTCCACCGAAGGGGAAAATCATCACCGGTGGCCATGTTCATCATCCCGGCGGCCACCATGATGAGGAGGGAGTAGTCCACCCTCGGGGCTGAGGGTTTGTACCACTAGCTATGTGTTTAATCTCTCTCTCTCGTGTTATTGAGATGTCACGATCTTGATGTATCGCGGGCTTTGTTAATATAGTTGGATCATATGGTGTTTTTCCCTCTCTATCTTGTTGTGAATTGAGTTTTCCCTTTGAGATTTCATTTTATCGGATTGAATACTTTTATGGATTTGAGAACACTTTATGTATGTCTTGCATATGAATACCCGTGGTGACAATGGGATATTATATTGATTCACTTGAGATATGTTTTGGTACTCAACTCATGGATTCCCGAGGTGACATTGAGGTAATCTATGCATAGGGGTTGATGCACGTTCTTGTCTTTTGTTTCTCCGGTAGAAATTTTGGGGCACTCTTTGAGGTTCTTTGTGTTGGATTGAGTATTATGAATCTGAATTTGCTTTGGTGTTATTTTAGTACGAACTCTTGATAGATCGATCGGAAAAATAACTTAGTGTTATTTTAGTACGAACTCTTGATAGATCGATCGGAAAGAATAACTTGGTGTTATTTTAGTACGAACTCTTGGATAGATCGATCAGAAAGAATAGCTACAAACAATTTCTTCTTATGTTCTCCGCTAGATAAGAACTTTGGAGTGATTCTTCATCGCACATTGAGGGATGGTTATATGATCCAATTAGATTAGCATTGTTAAGAGATTGCATTAGCGAAAGTACGGACCCTAGGCCTCATTTTCAAGCATTGCAATACCGTTTGTGCTCCGTTTTATCAATTGCTACTTTGCTATTTTTTATTGTTCCTATTACAAAAACCTATATCTACTATCATTACTACGCTTTTATTACCATCTCTTCGCCGAACTAGTGCACCTATACAAATTACCATTGTATTTGGTGTGTTGGGGACACAAGACACTCTTTGTTATTTGGTTACAGGATTATTTGAGAGAGACCATCTTCATCCTACGCCTTCCACGGATTGATAAACCTTAGGTCATTCACTTGAGGAAAAATTGCTACTGTCCTACAAAACTCTACGCTTGGAGGCCCAACACGAGTCTACAAGAATAAAGTTGCGTAGTAGACATCAAGCTCTTTTCTGGCGCCGTTGCCGGGGAGATGAGTGCATGAATGTATATCTTTAGATCTTGCAATCGAATCTTTTAGTTTCTTGTTTTATCACTAGTTTGATTTATAAATGAAAACTACAAAAAAATGGAATTGAGGTTGTATCATATTATTCATCTTTATAATGTCTTTCGTGAAAATGATGAAAAGGAAAATTGTGCTCAATTGATAGAAGAAGAATTCTATAAAATGTTTGGCATAAATGATGAGCATGATTGCAATGTTATTAGTACGAACTCTTTGAATATCCATGATGCTAACGATATGCAAAGCTATAAGCTTGGGGATGCTATGTTTGGCATAAATGATGAGCATGATTGCAAGCCCGTGCAGGGTTGTTTGAGAGAGACATCTTCATCCTACGCTTCCCACGGATTGATAAACCTTAGGTCATCCACTTCAGAGAAAATTGCTACTGTCCTACAAAACTCTGCGCTTGGAGGCCCAACACGAGTCTACAAGAATAAAGTTGCGTAGTAGACATCATTGTGCCAGAAGGAGGTCATCATCCCATCACCGACACGCACACGGGTGAGCCAGCGGTAGGCCGGAAGCAGTTTTTTGAGGGCACACCAGTGGTCACGTCGAGCGGCGAGCGACTGGGCGCGAGGTGCAAGCGCCCGTCCAGCTAGCCGCAGACCCACGATGCCCAGCGCGACGGTGCCCCGGAGTGCAGCCGATGAAGAAGCTTCAGGAGAAGGCTGTCGTTCTGAACCTCGAGCGCCCGGACCCCGAGGCCGCCCTCCGCCTTGGACCGACAAACCCAATCCCAAGCGATGAGGCACTGAGTGTCGGACGCCCGATCAGCGACATTCCATAGGAACGCACGGTGGATCTTGTCGAGCCCTTCGAACACAGCCAGAGGGAGCCACATTGCCGCCATGGCGTATGTGGGGATGGAGTCAAGCACCGCATTGATCAACACGAGGCACCCCGCCGGAGAGAGGAGGCGCCCCCGCCACCCCGCAAGGTACCGGTCCACCTTAGCGATGACGGGCGCAAAATCATCGAGCTTGAGCTTATCGCAGGAGAGGGGCATCCCAAGTTAGGATTGGGGGAAGGAGCCAACATTGCACTAGAAGGCAGCCACAATCTCCACCAGAGCGTTGTCGTCGACGTGCATGGGCACGAGAGTACTCTTGGCAAAGTTGATCGTGAGGCCTGTCGCCGCGGCAAACAGATCGAGGATGACCCGTAGCCGAGCTGCCGCCTCCGGCGCCGCACGCATGATGATGAGCGTGTCGTCCGCATATAAGACTTGATTAAGTCTTTAGTCGAACGAGATCTAGGCACACCCATTTGTAAATACTAAAATGTTTTTCTTGAAAAACTCTACAATACTACAAGACTTTTGGAGATATGTTTATGGCAATGAAAAACAAGTAATAACATTAGAGCATCTACATCCAGACTTGGCAAATCCGGGCCCTCATACGCCCGGGGACGCGCCCGGACGCGTCCGCGGACAGTAACCCGGCACTCCTCAAATCACGTCGTCCACATCCGTGTCTCTCATATCCGAACCCCTATATCCATACTATAGCATGCAACATCGATCAAACTACGTAGATCAGCTCCGGACATAGAAATTGCACAATAGTTCTCCAAAAGATCCACCAAAGTTCACACAAACGACAGACAACTATATACTACATCTAAAACTTGAAATTAAAATCAACTTCACCACTTCCGGGCCGACCCTTTCCCCTTCTGGTTGCCGCCATAGCTGTACCCATCGTCGGCTGGTGGAGGATCGTCCGATTCGTCGGAGGAGGGGCCGCCGTCGTCGTCGGAGGAGGAGTCGATGATGACGAGGCTCTTCAGGCGTTGGACGGCCCGGTCCTGCTGGCGCCTGAGCTTGGCCAGCCGAGCCGCCTCCTTCGCCTTCTCCAATGCCTCCAGCTCGGACTGCTCGATGGCAAGCCGAAGAGCCTTGGCGTTCTTCTTGCGGAGCCGCCGAGCGTCTATCTCCGCCGTCGTAAGCGACCGGCGGTAGACCCATGCGAGGTGCCGCTGGTCCTCGTCGGGCTCCACCGGTAACTCACGTCGGCGGCGGACAGAGCTCTCCACAACCTCCGTCTCCCTTGCCCGCTGCCTCTCGCAGCGGGCGGCGCATGCCTCCGACTCCGGCGTGCGCGTCCGGGCCGACCGGGCGGGCACAAGAATCCACTACTGCCCATGAGGGGGAGCAGCAGCCGGCGGGGCGAGGGGACGGCGTGAGGAAGCAGCAGCCGGCGGGGTGATGGGACGGCGTGCGGGAGGTGCCGATTGCGCTGGCCACCTGTCAGAGCTGCCCATGGGCCGGGAGGGGCCAGC